>CM061488.1:29865118-31115118 GCA_030867185.1 Tagetes erecta
CAAGGTGTTAATATCGCATACATAATCGTAAGATGTCCTAAATTGTCGTACGATTTTCAAACTACTCGGACGAATTCATTAGATTTATTATGGAGTTTTAAGTTTATATACGGTATTATAAGGTGCTGTTACGATTTGTAAGGCATCCTACAATATAATAATGTGCTTTTCAAGGTGTTAATAATGCATATAGAGTCGTAAGATGTCCTAACTTGTCGTACGATTTTCAAAGGACTTGGACGAATTAATTAGATTTATGATGGAGTTTGATAATCATTGAAAAACCTTTGATTGTTAATAATCCATTTTACATTCACAAACCAAACTACATCCGAATAATAGGTAAGCGAGCAACAAACTGCGCCGCTATCCCCTTTTGAATCGCAAAGCCTATTCTACTAAATACAAATCCTTGGTTTCTCGGGCTCTGCGAGTCGCTGTGGACCACCTTCTGCACCCGCTCCAAAAAGCGTTCCGCCTCGGGGGCTAGGGATCCTACAATATAATAACGTGCTGTAAGGTGTTATTACGATTTGTAAGGCGTCCTACAATATAATAACGTGCTTTTCAAGGTGTTAATATCGCATACATAGTCGTAAGATGTCCTAAATTGTCGTACGATTTTCAAACGACTCGGACGAATTAATTAGATTTATTATGGAGTTTTAAGTTTATATACGGTATTATAAGGTGTTGTTACGATTTTTAAGGGGCCCTACAATATAATAACGTGATTTTCTAAGTGTTAATATGGCATATATAGTCGTAAGATGTCTTAAATTGTCATACGATGTTCAAAGGACACGGACAAATTCATTTGATTTATTATGGAGTTTTAAGTTTATATACGGTATTGTGAGGATTATGATTTGTAAGGCGTCCAACATTATAATAACGTGCTTTTCAAGGTCCTAATATGGCATACAGAGTCGTAAGATGTTTTAAGTTGTCGTACGATGTTCAAAGGACTCGGACGAATTCACTAGATTTATTATGGAGTTTTAACGTTTCGTACGGTGATGTAAGGTGTTTTTACAAGTTGTAACGCGTCCTACGTATTTCTAAATTGTTTTCCATGTTTCTAGTGTCTCATACAGAGTCGTAAAAAGTCCTGAGTTGTCGTATGATGTTCAATAGACTCGAACGAATTCATTAGGTTTATTATGGAGCTTTAAGGTTTCGTACGCTGTTGTAAGGTGTTATTAGGTGTTTTAAGACGTCCTACGTTATACTAACGTGCTTCATCTAGAGTCGTAAGATGTCCTAAATTGCCGTACGATGTTCAAAGGACTCGGACGAATTCATTAGGTTTATTAAGGAATTTTAAGTTTACATACGGTATTGTAAGGTGTTGTTACGATTTTTAAGGCGTCCAACATTATAATAAGGTGCTTTTCAAGGTCCTAATATGGCATAAAGTGTCGTATGATGTTTTAAGTTGCCATACGATGTGGAAAGGACTCGGGAGAATTCATTAGGTTTATAATGGAGTTTTAATGTTTCGTACGGTGATGTAAGGTGTGCTTAGAAGTTGTAACGCGTCCTACGTTATTCTAAATTGTTTTTCATGTATCTAATGTCTCAAAAAGAGTCATAACAATTCCTGAGTTGTCGAACGACATTCAATTGACTCTGACGAATTCATTAGGTTTATTATGGAGTTTTAAGGTTTCGTACGCTGTTGTAAGGTGTTATTAGGTGTTTTAAGGCGTCCTACGTTATACTAACGTGCTTCATCCAGAGTCTTAAGATGTCCTAACTTGTCGTATGATTTTCAAAGGACTCAGACGAATTAATTAGATTTATTATGGAGTTTTAAGTTTATATACGATATTGTAAGGTGCTGTTACGATTTGTAAGTCAACCTACAATATAATAACGTGCTTTTCAAGGTGTTAATAATGCATATAGAGTCGTAAGAGGTCATAACTTTTCGTACGATTTTCAAAGGATTCGGACGAATTCATTAGATTTATTATGGAGTTTTAAGTTTATATACGGTATTGTAAGGTGCTGTTACGATTTGTAAGGCATCCTTAAATATAATAACGTGCTTTTCAAGGTGTTAATTGGACATATAGGGTCGTAAGATGTCCTAACTTGTCGTACGATTTTCAAAGGACTCGGACGAATTCATTAGATTTATTATGGAGTTTTAAGCTTATATACGGAATTGTAAGGTGCTGTTACGATTTGTAAGGCATCCTACAACATGATAACGTGCTTTTCAAAGTGTTAATATGGCATATAGTGTTTTAAGATGTCCTAACTTGTCGTACGATTTTCAAAGGACTCGGACGAATTCATTAAATTTATTATGGAGTTTTAAGTTTATATACGGTATTGTAAGGTATTGTTACGATTTGTTAGGCATACTACTATATAATAACGTGCTTTTCAAGGTGTTAATATGGCATATAAAGTCGTAAGATGTCGTAACTTGTCGTACGATTTTCAAAGGACTCGGACGAATTCATTAGATTTATTATGGAGTTTTAAGCTTATATACGGTATTGTAATGTGCTGTTACGATTTGTAAGGCGTCCTACAATATAATATCGTGTTTTTCAAGGTGTTAATATGGCATACAATGTCGTAAGTTGCCCTAAATTGTCGTACGATGTTCAAAGGACTCGGACGAATTAATTAGATTTATTATGGAGTTTTAAGTTTATATACGGTATTGTAAGGTGCTGTTGCGATTTGTAAGGCATCCTACAATATAATAACGTGCTTTTCAAGGTGTTAATAATGCATATAGAGTCGTAAGATGTCATAACTTGTCGTACGATTTTCAAAGGACTCGGACGAATTCATTAGATTTATTATGGAGTTTTTAGGTTTATATACGGTATTGTAAGGTAGTGTTACGATTTGTAAGGCATCCTACAATATAATAATGTGCTTTTCAAGGTGTTAATGTGACATATAGAGTCGTATGATGTCCTAACTTGTCGTACGATTTTCAAAGGACTCGGACGAATTCATTAGATTTATTATGGAGTTTTATGTTTATATACGGTACTGTAAGGTGTTATTACGATTTTTAAGGCGTCCTACAATATAATAACGTGCTTTTCAAGGTGTTAATATCGCATACATAGTCGTAAGATGTCCTAAATTGTCGTACGATTTTCAAAGGATTCGGACGAATTCATTAGATTTATTATGGAGTTTTAAGTTTATATACGGTATTATAAGGTGCTGTTACGATTTGTAAGGCATCCTACAATATAATAATGTGCTTTTCAAGGTGTTAATGTGACATATAGAGTCGTATGATGTCCTAACTTGTCGTACGATTTTCAAAGGACTCGGACGAATTCATTAGATTTATTATGGAGTTTTAAGTTTATATACGGTACTGTAAGGTGTTATTACGATTTGTAAGGCTTCCTACAATATAATAACGTGCTTTTCAAGGTGTTAATATCGCATACATAATCGTAAGATGTCCTAAATTGTCGTACGATTTTCAAACTACTCGGACGAATTCATTAGATTTATTATGGAGTTTTAAGTTTATATACGGTATTATAAGGTGCTGTTACGATTTGTAAGGCATCCTACAATATAATAATGTGCTTTTCAAGGTGTTAATATCGCATATAGAGTCGTAAGATGTCCTAACTTGTCGTACGATTTTCAAAGGACTCGGACGAATTCATTAGATTTATTATGGAGTTTTAAGTTTATATACGGTACGGTAAGGTGTTATTACGATTTGTAAGGCTTCCTACAATATAATAACGTGCTTTTCAAGGTGTTAATATCGCATACATAATCGTAAGATGTCCTAAATTTTCGTACGATTTTCAAACTACTCGGACGAATTCATTAGATTTATTATGGAGTTTTAAGTTTATATACGGTATTATAAGGTGCTGTTACGATTTGTAAGGCATCCTACAATATAATAATGTGCTTTTCAAGGTGTTAATAATGCATATAGAGTCGTAAGATGTCCTAACTTGTCGTACGATTTTCAAAGGACTCGGACGAATTAATTAGATTTATGATGGAGTTTGATAATCATTGAAAAACCTTTGATTGTTAATAATCCATTTTACATTCACAAACCAAACTACATCCGAATAATAGGTAAGCGAGCAACAAACTGCGCCGCTATCCCCTTTTGAATCGCAAAGCCTATTCTACTAAATACAAATCCTTGGTTTCTCGGGCTCTGCGAGTCGCTGTGGACCACCTTCTGCACCCGCTCCAAAAAGCGTTCCGCCTCGGGGGCTAGGGATCCTACAATATAATAACGTGCTGTAAGGTGTTATTACGATTTGTAAGGCGTCCTACAATATAATAACGTGCTTTTCAAGGTGTTAATATCGCATACATAGTCGTAAGATGTCCTAAATTGTCGTACGATTTTCAAACGACTCGGACGAATTAATTAGATTTATTATGGAGTTTTAAGTTTATATACGGTATTATAAGGTGTTGTTACGATTCTTAAGGGGCCCTACAATATAATAACGTGATTTTCTAAGTGTTAATATGGCATATATAGTCGTAAGATGTCTTAAATTGTCATACGATGTTCAAAGGACACGGACAAATTCATTTGATTTATTATGGAGTTTTAAGTTTATATACGGTATTGTGAGGATTATGATTTGTTAGGCGTCCAACATTATAATAACGTGCTTTTCAAGGTCCTAATATGGCATACAGAGTCGTAAGATGTTTTAAGTTGTCGTACGATGTTCAAAGGACTCGGACGAATTCACTAGATTTATTATGGAGTTTTAATGTTTCGTACGGTGATGTAAGGTGTTTTTACAAGTTGTAACGCGTCCTACGTATTTCTAAATTGTTTTCCATGTTTCTAGTGTCTCATACAGAGTCGTAAAAAGTCCTGAGTTGTCGTATGATGTTCAATAGACTCGAACGAATTCATTAGGTTTATTATGGAGCTTTAAGGTTTCGTACGCTGTTGTAAGGTGTTATTAGGTGTTTTAAGACGTCCTACGTTATACTAACGTGATTCATCTAGAGTCGTAAGATGTCCTAAATTGCCGTACGATGTTCAAAGGACTCGGATGAATTCATTAGGTTTATTAAGGAATTTTAAGTTTACATACGGTATTGTAAGGTGTTGTTACGATTTTTAAGGCGTCCAACATTATAATAAGGTGCTTTTCAAGGTCCTAATATGGCATAAAGTGTCGTATGATGTTTTAAGTTGCCATACGATGTGGAAAGGACTCGGGGGAATTCATTAGGTTTATAATGGAGTTTTAATGTTTCGTACGGTGATGTAAGGTGTGCTTAGAAGTTGTAACGCGTCCTACGTTATTCTAAATTGTTTTTCATGTTTCTAATGTCTCAAAAAGAGTCATAACAATTCCTGAGTTGTCGAACGGCATTCAATTGACTCTGACGAATTCATTAGGTTTATTATGGAGTTTTAAGGTTTCGTACGCTGTTGTAAGGTGTTATTAGGTGTTTTAAGGCGTCCTACGTTATACTAACGTGCTTCATCCAGAGTCTTAAGATGTCCTAACTTGTCGTATGATTTTCAAAGGACTCAGACAAATTAATTAGATTTATTATGGAGTTTTAAGTTTATATACGATATTGTAAGGTGCTGTTACGATTTGTAAGGCAACCTACAATATAATAACGTGCTTTTCAAGGTGTTAATAATGCATATAGAGTCGTAAGAGGTCATAACTTTTCGTACGATTTTCAAAGGATTCGGACGAATTCATTAGATTTATTATGGAGTTTTAAGTTTATATACGGTATTGTAAGGTGCTGTTACGATTTGTAAGGCATCCTTAAATATAATAACGTGCTTTTCAAGGTGTTAATTGGACATATAGGGTCGTAAGATGTCCTAACTTGTCGTACGATTTTCAAAAGACTCGGACGAATTCATTAGATTTATTATGGAGTTTTAAGCTTATATACGGAATTGTAAGGTGCTGTTACGATTTGTAAGGCATCCTACAATATGATAACGTGCTTTTCAAAGTGTTAATATGGCATATAGTGTTTTAAGATGTCCTAACTTGTCGTACGATTTTCAAAGGACTCGGACGAATTCATTAAATTTATTATGGAGTTTTAAGTTTATATACGGTATTGTAAGGTATTGTTACGATTTGTAAGGCATACTACTATATAATAACGTGCTTTTCAAGGTGTTAATATGGCATATAAAGTCGTAAGATGTCCTAACTTGTCGTACGATTTTCAAAGGACTCGGACGAATTCATTAGATTTATTATGGAGTTTTAAGCTTATATACGGTATTGTAATGTGCTGTTACGATTTGTAAGGCGTCCTACAATATAATATCGTGTTTTTCAAGGTGTTAATATGGCATACAATGTCGTAAGTTGCCCTAAATTGTCGTACGATGTTCAAAGGACTCGGACGAATTAATTAGATTTATTATGGAGTTTTAAGTTTATATACGGTATTGTAAGGTGCTGTTGCGATTTGTAAGGCATCCTACAATATAATAACGTGCTTTTCAAGGTGTTAATAATGCATATAGAGTCGTAAGATGTCATAACTTGTCGTACGATTTTCAAAGGACTCGGACGAATTCATTAGATTTATTATGGAGTTTTTAGGTTTATATACGGTATTGTAAGGTATTGTTACGATTTGTAAGGCATCCTACAATATAATAATGTGCTTTTCAAGGTGTTAATGTGACATATAGAGTCGTATGATGTCCTAACTTGTCGTACGATTTTCAAAGGACTCGGACGAATTCATTAGATTTATTATGGAGTTTTAAGTTTATATACGGTACTGTAAGGTGTTATTACGATTTTTAAGGCGTCCTACAATATAATAACGTGCTTTTCAAGGTGTTAATATCGCATACATAGTCGTAAGATGTCCTAAATTGTCGTACGATTTTCAAAGGATTCGGACGAATTCATTAGATTTATTATGGAGTTTTAAGTTTATATACGGTATTATAAGGTGCTGTTACGATTTGTAAGGCATCCTACAATATAATAATGTGCTTTTCAAGGTGTTAATGTGACATATAGAGTCGTATGATGTCCTAACTTGTCGTACGATTTTCAAAGGACTCGGACGAATTCATTAGATTTATTATGGAGTTTTAAGTTTATATACGGTACTGTAAGGTGTTATTACGATTTGTAAGGCTTCCTACAATATAATAACGTGCTTTTCAAGGTGTTAATATCGCATACATAATCGTAAGATGTCCTAAATTGTCGTACGATTTTCAAACTACTCGGACGAATTCATTAGATTTATTATGGAGTTTTAAGTTTATATACGGTATTATAAGGTGCTGTTACGATTTGTAAGGCATCCAACAATATAATAATGTGCTTTTCAAGGTGTTAATATCGCATATAGAGTCGTAAGATGTCCTAACTTGTCGTACGATTTTCAAAGGACTCGGACGAATTCATTAGATTTATTATGGAGTTTTAAGTTTATATACGGTACGGTAAGGTGTTATTACGATTTGTAAGGCTTCCTACAATATAATAACGTGCTTTTCAAGGTGTTAATATCGCATACATAATTGTAAGATGTCCTAAATTTTGTACGATTTTCAAACTACTCGGACGAATTCATTAGATTTATTATGGAGTTTTAAGTTTATATACGGTATTATAAGGTGCTGTTACGATTTGTAAGGCATCCTACAATATAATAATGTGCTTTTCAAGGTGTTAATGTGACATATAGAGTCGTAAGATGTCCTAACTTGTCGTACGATTTTCAAAGGACTCGGACGAATTCATTAGATTTATTATGGAGTTTTAAGTTTATATACGGTACTGTAAGGTGTTATTACGATTTGTAAGGCTTCCTACAATATAATAACGTGCTTTTCAAGGTGTTAATATCGCATACATAATCGTAAGATGTCCTAAATTGTCGTACGATTTTCAAAATACTCGGACGAATTCATTAGATTTATTATGGAGTTTTAAGTTTATATACGGTATTATAAGGTGCTGTTACGATTTGTAAGGCATCCTACAATATAATAATGTGCTTTTCAAGGTGTTAATATCGCATATAGAGTCGTAAGATGTCCTAACTTGTCGTACGATTTTCAAAGGACTCGGACGAATTTATTAGATTTATTATGGAGTTTTAAGTTTATATACGGTACTGTAAGGTGTTATTACGATTTGTAAGGCTTCCTACAATATAATAACGTGTTTTTCAAGGTGTTAATATCGCATACATAATCGTAAGATGTCCTAAATTTTCGTACAATTTTCAAACTACTCGGACGAATTCATTAGATTTATTATGGAGTTTTAAGTTTATATACGGTATTATAAGGTGCTGTTACGATTTGTAAGGCATCCTACAATATAATAATGTGCTTTTCAAGGTGTTAATGTGACATATAGAGTCGTAAGATGTCATAACTTGTCGTACGATTTTCAAAGGACTCGGACGAATTCATTAGATTTATTATGGAGTTTTTTGTTTATATACGGTACTGTAAGGTGTTATTACGATTTGTAAGGCTTCCTACAATATAATAACGTGCTTTTCAAGGTGTTAATATCGCATACATAATCGTAAGATGTCCTAAATTGTCGTACGATTTTCAAACTACTCGGACGAATTCATTAGATTTATTATGGAGTTTTAAGTTTATATACGGTATTATAAGGTGCTGTTACGATTTGTAAGGCATCCTACAATATAATAATGTGCTTTTCAAGGTGTTAATAATGCATATAGAGTCGTAAGATGTCCTAACTTGTCGTACGATTTTCAAAGGACTCGGACGAATTAATTAGATTTATGATGGAGTTTGATAATCATTGAAAAACCTTTGATTGTTAATAATCCATTTTACATTCACAAACCAAACTACATCCGAATAATAGGTAAGCGAGTAACAAACTGCGCCGCTATCCCCTTTTGAATCGCAAAGCCTATTTTACTAAATACAAATCCTTGGTTTCTCGGGCTCTGCGAGTCGCTGTGGACCACCTTCTGCACCCGCTCCAAAAAGCGTTCCGCCTCGGGGGCTAGGGATCCTACAATATAATAACGTGCTGTAAGGTGTTATTACGATTTGTAAGGCGTCCTACAATATAATAACGTGCTTTTCAAGGTGTTAATATCGCATACATAGTCGTAAGATGTCCTAAATTGTCGTACGATTTTCAAAGGATTCGGACGAATTCATTAGATTTATTATGGAGTTTTAAGTTTATATACGGTATTATAAGGTGCTGTTACGATTTGTAAGGCATCCTACAATATAATAATGTGCTTTTCAAGGTGTTAATGTGACATATAGAGTCGTATGATGTCCTAACTTGTCGTACGATTTTCAAAGGACTCGGACGAATTCATTAGATTTATTATGGAGTTTTAAGTTTATATACGGTACTGTAAGGTGTTATTACGATTTGTAAGGCTTCCTACAATATAATAACGTGCTTTTCAAGGTGTTAATATCGCATACATAATCGTAAGATGTCCTAAATTGTCGTACGATTTTCAAAATACTCGGACGAATTCATTAGATTTATTATGGAGTTTTAAGTTTATATACGGTATTATAAGGTGCTGTTACGATTTGTAAGGCATCCTACAATATAATAATGTGCTTTTCAAGGTGTTAATATCGCATATAGAGTCGTAAGATGTCCTAACTTGTCGTACGATTTTCAAAGGACTCGGACGAATTCATTAGATTTATTATGGAGTTTTAAGTTTATATACGGTACTGTAAGGTGTTATTACGATTTGTAAGGCTTCCTACAATATAATAACGTGTTTTTCAAGGTGTTAATATCGCATACATAATCGTAAGATGTCCTAAATTTTCGTACGATTTTCAAACTACTCGGACGAATTCATTAGATTTATTATGGAGTTTTAAGTTTATATACGGTATTATAAGGTGCTGTTACGATTTGTAAGGCATCCTACAATATAATAATGTGCTTTTCAAGGTGTTAATGTGACATATAGAGTCGTAAGATGTCCTAACTTGTCGTACGATTTTCAAAGGACTCGGACGAATTCATTAGATTTATTATGGAGTTTTTTGTTTATATACGGTACTGTAAGGTGTTATTACGATTTGTAAGGCTTCCTACAATATAATAACGTGCTTTTCAAGGTGTTAATATCGCATACATAATCGTAAGATGTCCTAAATTGTCGTACGATTTTCAAACTACTCGGACGAATTCATTAGATTTATTATGGAGTTTTAAGTTTATATACGGTATTATAAGGTGCTGTTACGATTTGTAAGGCATCCTACAATATAATAATGTGCTTTTCAAGGTGTTAATAATGCATATAGAGTCGTAAGATGTCCTAACTTGTCGTACGATTTTCAAAGGACTCGGACGAATTAATTAGATTTATGATGGAGTTTGATAATCATTGAAAAACCTTTGATTGTTAATAATCCATTTTACATTCACAAACCAAACTACATCCGAATAATAGGTAAGCGAGTAACAAACTGCGCCGCTATCCCCTTTTGAATCGCAAAGCCTATTTTACTAAATACAAATCCTTGGTTTCTCGGGCTCTGCGAGTCGCTGTGGACCACCTTCTGCACCCGCTCCAAAAAGCGTTCCGCCTCGGGGGCTAGGGATCCTACAATATAATAACGTGCTGTAAGGTGTTATTACGATTTGTAAGGCGTCCTACAATATAATAACGTGCTTTTCAAGGTGTTAATATCGCATACATAGTCGTAAGATGTCCTAAATTGTCGTACGATTTTCAAACGACTAGGACGAATTCATTAGATTTATTATGGAGTTTTAAGTTTATATACGGTATTATAAGGTGTTGTTACGATTTTTAAGGGGCCCTACAATATAATAACGTGATTTTCTAAGTGTTAATATGGCATATATAGTCGTAAGATGTCTTAAATTGTCGTACGATGTTCAAAGGACACAAACAAATTCATTTGATTTATTATGGAGTTTTAAGTTTATATACGGTATTGTGAGGATTATGATTTGTAAGGCGTCCAACATTATAATAACGTGCTTTTCAAGGTCCTAATATGGCATATAGAGTCGTAAGATGTTTTAAGTTGTCGTACGATGTTCAAAGGACTCGGACGAATTCACTAGATTTATTATGGAGTTTTAATGTTTCGTACGGTGATGTAAGGTGTTTTTACAAGTTGTAACGCGTCCTACGTATTTCTAAATTGTTTTCCATGTTTCTAGTGTCTCATACAGAGTCGTAAAAAGTCCTGAGTTGTCGTATGATGTTCAATGGACTCGAACGAATTCATTAGGTTTATTATGGAGCTTTAAGGTTTCGTACGCTGTTGTAAGGTGTTATTAGGTGTTTTAAGACGTCCTACGTTATACTAACGTGCTTCATCTAGAGTCGTAAGATGTCCTAAATTGCCGTACGATGTTCAAAGGACTCGGACGAATTCATTAGGTTTATTAAGGAATTTTAAGTTTACATACGGTATTGTAAGGTGTTGTTACGATTTTTAAGGCGTCCAACATTATAATAAGGTGCTTTTCAAGGTCCTAATATGGCATAAAGTGTCGTATGATGTTTTAAGTTGCCATACGATGTGGAAAGGACTCGGGGGAATTCATTAGGTTTATAATGGAGTTTTAATGTTTCGTACGGTGATGTAAGGTGTGCTTAGAAGTTGTAACGCGTCCTACGTTATTCTAAATTGTTTTTCATGTTTCTAATGTCTCAAAAAGAGTCATAACAATTCCTGAGTTGTCGAACGACATTCAATTGACTCTGACGAATTCATTAGGTTTATTATGGAGTTTTAAGGTTTCGTACGCTGTTGTAAGGTGTTATTAGGTGTTTTAAGGCGTCCTACGTTATACTAACGTGCTTCATCCAGAGTCTTAAGATGTCCTAACTTGTCGTATGATTTTCAAAGGACTCGGACGAATTAATTAGATTTATTATGGAGTTTTAAGTTTATATACGATATTGTAAGGTGCTGTTACGATTTGTAAGGCAACCTACAATATAATAACGTGCTTTTCAAGGTGTTAATAATGCATATAGAGTCGTAAGATGTCATAACTTTTCGTACGATTTTCAAAGGACTCGGACGAATTCATTAGATTTATTATGGAGTTTTAAGTTTATATACGGTATTGTAAGGTGCTGTTACGATTTGTAAGGCATCCTTAAATATAATAACGTGCTTTCAAGGTGTTAATTGGACATATAGGGTCGTAAGATGTCCTAACTTGTCGTACGATTTTCAAAGGACTCGGACGAATTCATTAGATTTATTATGGAGTTTTAAGCTTATATACGGAATTGTAAGGTGCTGTTACGATTTGTAAGGCATCCTACAATATGATAACGTGCTTTTCAAAGTGTTAATATGGCATATAGTGTTTTAAGATGTCCTAACTTGTCGTACGATTTTCAAAGGACTCGGACGAATTCATTAAATTTATTATGGAGTTTTAAGTTTATATACGGTATTGTAAGGTATTGTTACGATTTGTAAGGCATCCTACTATATAATAACGTGCTTTTCAAGGTGTTAATATGGCATATAAAGTCGTAAGATGTCCTAACTTGTCGTACGATTTTCAAAGGACTCGGACGAATTCATTAGATTTATTATGGAGTTTTAAGCTTATATACGGTATTGTAATGTGCTGTTACGATTTGTAAGGCATCCTACAATATAATAACGTGCTTTTCAAGGTGATAATATGGCATATAGAGTCGTAAGATGTCCTAACTTGTCGTACGATTTTCAAAGGACTCGGACGAATTCATTAGATTTAGTATGGAGTTTTAAGTTTATATACGGTACTGTAAGGTGTTATTACGATTTTTAAGGCGTCCGACAATATAATAACGTGCTTTTCAAGGTGTTAATATCGCATACATAGTCGTAAGATGTCCTAACTTGTCGTATGATTTTCAAAGGACTCGGACGAATTAATTAGATTTATTATGGAGTTTTAAGTTTATATACGGTATTGTAAGGTGCTGTTACGATTTGTAAGGCATCCTACAATATAATAACGTGCTTTTCACGGTGTTAATAATGCATATAGAGTCGTAAGATGTCATAACTTGTCGTACGATTTTCAAAGGACTCGGACGAATTCATTAGATTTATTATGGAGTTTTAAGTTTATATACGGTATTATAAGGTGTTGTTACGATTTTTAAGGGGCCCTACAATATAATAACGTGATTTTCTAAGTGTTAATATGGCATATATAGTCGTAAGATGTCTTAAATTGTCGTACGATGTTCAAAGGACACGGACAAATTCATTTGATTTATTATGGAGTTTTAAGTTTATATACGGTATTGTGAGGATTATGATTTGTAAGGCGTCCAACATTATAATAACGTGCTTTTCAAGGTCCTAATATGGCATACAGAGTCGTAAGATGTTTTAAGTTGTCGTACGATGTTCAAAGGACTCGGACGAATTCACTAGATTTATTATGGAGTTTTAATGTTTCGTACGGTGATGTAAGGTGTTTTTAGAAGTTGTAACGCGTCCTACGTATTTCTAAATTGTTTTTCGTGTTTCTAGTGTCTCATACAGAGTCGTAAAAAGTCCTGAGTTGTCGTATGATGTTCAATGGACTCGAACGAATTCATTAGGTTTATTATGGAGTTTTAAGGTTTCGTACGCTGTTGTAAGGTGTTATTAGGTGTTTCAAGACGTCCTACGTTATACTAACGTGCTTCATCTAGAGTCGTAAGATGTCCTAAATTGCCGTACGATGTTCAAAGGACTCGGACGAATTCATTAGGTTTATTAAGGAGTTTTAAGTTTACATACGGTATTGTAAGGTGTTGTTACGATTTTTAAGGCGTCCAACATTATAATAAGGTGCTTTTCAAGGTCCTAATATGGCATAAAGTGTCGTATGATGTTTTAAGTTGCCATACGATGTGCAAAGGACTCGGGGGAATTCATTAGGTTTATAATGGAGTTTTAATGTTTCGTACGGTGATGTAAGGTGTGCTTAGAAGTTGTAACGCGTCCTACATTATTCTAAATTGTTTTTCATGTTTCTAATGTCTCAAAAAGAGTCATAACAAGTCCTGAGTTGTCGAACGACATTCAATTGACTCTGACGAATTCATTAGGTTTATTATGGAGTTTTAAGGTTTCGTACGCTGTTGTAAGGTGTTATTAGGTGTTTTAAGGCGTCCTACGTTATACTAACGTGCTTCATCCAGAGTCTTAAGATGTCCTAACTTGTCGTATGATTTTCAAAGGACTCGGACGAATTAATTAGATTTATTATGGAGTTTTAAGTTTATATACGGTATTGTAAGGTGCTGTTACGATTTGTAAGGCATCCTACAATATAATAACGTGCTTTTCAAGGTGTTAATAATGCATATAGAGTCGTAAGATGTCATAACTTGTCGTACGATTTTCAAAGGACTCGGACGAATTCATTAGATTTATTATGGAGTTTTAAGTTTATATACGGTATTATAAGGTGTTGTTACGATTTTTAAGGGGCCCTACAATATAATAACGTGATTTTCTAAGTGTTAATATGGCATATATAGTCGTAAGATGTCTTAAATTGTCGTACGATGTTCAAAGGACACGGACAAATTCATTTGATTTATTATGGAGTTTTAAGTTTATATACGGTATTGTGAGGATTATGATTTGTAAGGCGACCAACATTATAATAACGTGCTTTTCAAGGTCCTAATATGGCATACAGAGTCGTAAGATGTTTTAAGTTGTCGTACGATGTTCAAAGGACTCGGACGAATTCACTAGATTTATTATGGAGTTTTAATGTTTCGTACGGTGATGTAAGGTGTTTTTAGAAGTTG
Source organism: Tagetes erecta (assembly GCA_030867185.1). Lineage (NCBI taxonomy): Eukaryota > Viridiplantae > Streptophyta > Magnoliopsida > Asterales > Asteraceae > Tagetes > Tagetes erecta. The sequence goes on from CM061488.1 coordinate 29,879,945, forward strand.
TAACGCGTCCTACGTATTTCTAAATTGTTTTTCGTGTTTCTAGTGTCTCATACAGAGTCGTAAAAAGTCCTGAGTTGTCGTATGATGTTCAATGGACTCGAACGAATTCATTAGGTTTATTATGGAGTTTTAAGGTTTCGTACGCTGTTGTAAGGTGTTATTAGGTGTTTCAAGACGTCCTACGTTATACTAACGTGCTTCATCTAGAGTCGTAAGATGTCCTAAATTGCCGTACGATGTTCAAAGGACTCGGACGAATTCATTAGGTTTATTAAGGAGTTTTAAGTTTACATACGGTATTGTAAGGTGTTGTTACGATTTTTAAGGCGTCCAACATTATAATAAGGTGTTTTTCAAGGTCCTAATATGGCATAAAGTGTCGTATGATGTTTTAAGTTGCCATACGATGTGCAAAGGACTCGGGGGAATTCATTAGGTTTATAATGGAGTTTTAATGTTTCGTACGGTGATGTAAGGTGTGCTTAGAAGTTGTAACGCGTCCTACATTATTCTAAATTGTTTTTCATGTTTCTAATGTCTCAAAAAGAGTCATAACAAGTCCTGAGTTGTCGAACGACATTCAATTGACTCTGACGAATTCATTAGGTTTATTATGGAGTTTTAAGGTTTCGTACGCTGTTGTAAGGTGTTATTAGGTGTTTTAAGGCGTCCTACGTTATACTAACGTGCTTCATCCAGAGTCTTAAGATGTCCTAACTTGTCGTATGATTTTCAAAGGACTCGGACGAATTAATTAGATTTATTATGGAGTTTTAAGTTTATATATGGTATTGTAAGGTGCTGTTACGATTTGTAAGGCATCCTACAATATAATAACGTGCTTTTCAAGGTGTTAATAATGCATATAGAGTCGTAAGATGTCATAACTTGTCGTACGATTTTCAAAGGACTCGGACGAATTCATTAGATTTATTATGGAGTTTTAAGTTTATATACGGTATTATAAGGTGTTGTTACGATTTTTAAGGGGCCCTACAATATAATAACGTGATTTTCTAAGTGTTAATATGGCATATATAGTCGTAAGATGTCTTAAATTGTCGTACGATGTTCAAAGGACACGGACAAATTCATTTGATTTATTATGGAGTTTTAAGTTTATATACGGTATTGTGAGGATTATGATTTGTAAGGCGTCCAACATTATAATAACGTGCTTTTCAAGGTCCTAATATGGCATACAGAGTCGTAAGATGTTTTAAGTTGTCGTACGATGTTCAAAGGATTCGGACGAATTCACTAGATTTATTATGGAGTTTTAATGTTTCGTACGGTGATGTAAGGTGTTTTTAGAAGTTGTAACGCGTCCTACGTATTTCTAAATTGTTTTTCGTGTTTCTAGTGTCTCATACAGAGTCGTAAAAAGTCCTGAGTTGTCGTATGATGTTCAATGGACTCGAACGAATTCATTAGGTTTATTATGGAGTTTTAAGGTTTCGTACGCTGTTGTAAGGTGTTATTAGGTGTTTCAAGACGTCCTACGTTATACTAACGTGCTTCATCTAGAGTCGTAAGATGTCCTAAATTGCCGTACGATGTTCAAAGGACTCGGACGAATTCATTAGGTTTATTAAGGAGTTTTAAGTTTACATACGGTATTGTAAGGTGTTGTTACGATTTTTAAGGCGTCCAACATTATAATAAGGTGCTTTTCAAGGTCCTAATATGGCATAAAGTGTCGTATGATGTTTTAAGTTGCCATACGATGTGCAAAGGACTCGGGGCAATTCATTAGGTTTATAATGGAGTTTTAATGTTTCGTACGGTGATGTAAGGTGTGCTTAGAAGTTGTAACGCGTCCTACGTTATTCTAAATTGTTTTTCATGTTTCTAATGTCTCAAAAAGAGTCATAACAAGTCCTGAGTTGTCAAACGACATTCAATTGACTCTGACGAATTCATTAGGTTTATTATGGAGTTTTAAGGTTTCGTACGGTGTTGTAAGGTGTTATTAGGTGTTTTAAGGCGTCCTACGTTATACTAACGTGCTTCATCTAGAGTCTTAAGATGTCCTAACTTGTCGTATGATTTTCAAAGGACTCGGACGAATTAATTAGATTTATTATGGAGTTTTAAGTTTATATACGGTATTGTAAGGTGTTGTTACGATTTGTAAGGCATCCTACAATATAATAACGTGCTTTTCAAGGTGTTAATAATGCATATAGAGTCGTAAGATGTCATAACTTGTCGTACGATTTTCAAAGGACTCGGACGAATTCATTAGATTTATTATGGAGTTTTAAGTTTATATACGGTATTATAAGGTGTTGTTACGATTTTTAAGGGGCCCTACAATATAATAACGTGATTTTCTAAGTGTTAATATGGCATATATAGTCGTAAGATGTCTTAAATTGTCGTACGATGTTCAAAGGACACGGACAAATTTATTTGATTAATTATGGAGTTTTAAGTTTATATACGGTATATTGTGAGGATTATGATTTGTAAGGCGTCCAACATTATAATAACGTGCTTTTCAAGGTCCTAATATGGCATATAGAGTCGTATGATGTTTTAAGTTGTCGTATGATGTTCAAAGGACTCGGACGAATTCACTAGATTTATTATGGAGTTTTAATGTTTCGTACGGTGATGTAAGGTGTTTTTAGAAGTTGTAACGCGTCCTACGTATTTCTAAATTGTTTTTCGTGTTTCTAGTGTCTCATACAGAGTCGTAAAAAGTCCTGAGTTGTCGTATAATGTTCAATGGACTCGAACGAATTCATTAGGTTTATTATGGAGTTTTTAGGTTTCGTACGCTGTTGTTAGTGTTATTAGGTGTTTCAAGACGTCCTACGTTATACTAACGTGCTTCATCTAGAGTCGTAAGATGTCCTAAATTGTCGTACGATGTTCAAAGGACTCGGACGAATTCATTAGGTTTATTAAGGAGTTTTAAGTTTACATACGGTATTGTAAGGTGTTGTTACGATTTTTAAGGCGTCCAACATTATAATAAGGTGCTTTTCAAGGTCCTAATATGGCATAAAGTGTCGTATGATGTTTTAAGTTGCCATACGATGTGCAAAGGACTCGGGGGAATTCATTAGGTTTATAATGGAGTTTTAATGTTTCGTACGGTGATGTAAGGTGTGCTTAGAAGTTGTAACGCGTCCTACGTTATTCTAAATTGTTTTTCATGTTTCTAATGTCTCAAAAAGAGTCATAACAAGTCCTGAGTTGTCGAACGACATTCAATTGACTCTGACGAATTCATTAGGTTTATTATGGAGTTTTAAGGTTTCGTACGCTGTTGTAAGGTGTTATTAGGTGTTTTAAGGCGTCCTACGTTATACTAACGTGCTTCATCCAGAGTCTTAAGATGTCCTAACTTGTCGTATGATTTTCAAAGGACTCGGACGAATTAATTAGATTTATTATGGAGTTTTAAGTTTATATACGGTATTGTAAGGTGTTGTTACGATTTGTAAGGCATCCTACAATATAATAACGTGCTTTTCAAGGTGTTAATAATGCATATAGAGTCGTAAGATGTCATAACTTGTCGTACGATTTTCAAAGGACTCGGACGAATTCATTAGATTTATTATGGAGTTTTAAGTTTATATACGGTATTATAAGGTGTTGTTACGATTTTTAAGGGGCCCTACAATATAATAACGTGATTTTCTAAGTGTTAATATGGCATATATAGTCGTAAGATGTCTTAAATTGTCGTACGATGTTCAAAGGACACGGACAAATTTATTTGATTAATTATGGAGTTTTAAGTTTATATACGGTATATTGTGAGGATTATGATTTGTAAGGCGTCCAACATTATAATAACGTGCTTTTCAAGGTCCTAATATGGCATATAGAGTCGTAAGATGTTTTAAGTTGTCGTATGATGTTCAAAGGACTCGGACGAATTCACTAGATTTATTATGGAGTTTTAATGTTTCGTACGGTGATGTAAGGTGTTTTTAGAAGTTGTAACGCGTCCTACGTATTTCTAAATTGTTTTTCGTGTTTCTAGTGTCTCATACAGAGTCGTAAAAAGTCCTAAGTTGTCGTATGATGTTCAATGGACTCGAATGAATTCATTAGGTTTATTATGGAGTTTTAAGGTTTCGTACGCTGTTGTAAGGTGTCATTAGGTGTTTTAAGACGTCCTACGTTATACTAACGTGCTTCATCTAGAGTCGTAAGATGTCCTAAATTGCCGTACGATGTTCAAAGGACTCGGACGAATTCATTAGGTTTATTAAGGAATTTTAAGTTTACATACGGTATTGTAAGATGTTGTTACGATTTTTAAGGCGTCCAACATTATAATAAGGTGCTTTTCAAGGTCCTAATATGGCATAAAGTGTCGTATGATGTTTTAAGTTGCCATATGATGTGCAAAGGACTCGGGGGAATTCATTAGGTTTATAATGGAGTTTTAATGTTTCGTACGGTGATGTAAGGTGTGCTTAGAAGTTGTAACGCGTCCTACGTTATTCTAAATTGTTTTTCATGTTTCTAATGTCTCAAAAAGAGTCATAACAAGTCCTGAGTTGTCGAACGACATTCAATTGACTCTGACGAATTCATTAGGTTTATTATGGAGTTTTAAGGTTTCGTACGCTGTTGTAAGGTGTTATTAGGTGTTTTAAGGCGTCCTACGTTATACTAACGTGCTTCATCCAGAGTCTTAAGATGTCCTAACTTGTCGTATGATTTTCAAAGGACTCGGACGAATTAATTAGATTTATTATGGAGTTTTAAGTTTATATACGGTATTGTAAGGTGCTGTTATGATTTGTAAGGCATCCTACAATATAATAACGTGCTTTTCAAGGTGTTAATAATGCATATAGAGTCGTAAGATGTCATAACTTGTCGTACGATTTTCAAAGGACTCGGACGAATTCATTAGATTTATTATGGAGTTTTAAGTTTATATACAGTATTATAAGGTGTTGTTACGATTTTTAAGGGGCCCTACAATGTAAAAACGTGATTTTCTAAGTGTTAATATGGCATATATAGTCGTAAGATGTCTTAAATTGTCGTACGATGTTCAAAGGACACAGACAAATTCATTTGATTTATTATGGAGTTTTAAGTTTATATACGGTATTGTGAGGATTATGATTTGTAAGGCGTCCAACATTATAATAACGTGCTTTTCAAGGTCCTAATATGGCATACAGAGTCGTAAGATGTTTTAAGTTCTCGTACGATGTTCAAAGGACTCGGACGAATTCACTAGATTTATTATGGAGTTTTAATGTTTCGTACGGTGATGTAAGGTGTTTTTAGAAGTTGTAACGCGTCCTACGTATTTCTAAATTGTTTTTCGTGTTTCTAGTGTCTCATACAGAGTTGTAAAAAGTCCTGAGTTGTCGTATGATGTTCAATGGACTCGAACGAATTCATTAGGTTTATTATGGAGTTTTAAGGTTTCGTACGCTGTTGTAAGGTGTTATTAGGTGTTTTAAGACGTCCTACGTTATACTAACGTGCTTCATCTAGAGTCGTAAGATGTCCTAAATTGCCGTACGATGTTCAAAGGACTCGGATGAATTCATTAGGTTTATTAAGGAATTTTAAGTTTACATACGGTATTGTAAGGTGTTGTTACGATTTTTAAGGCGTCCTACATTATAATAAGGTGCTTTTCAAGGTCCTAATATGGCATAAAGTGTCGTATGATGTTTTAAGTTGCCATACGATGTGCAAAGGACTCGGGGGAATTCATTAGGTTTATAATGGAGTTTTAATGTTTCGTACGGTGATGTAAGGTGTGCTTAGAAGTTGTAACGCGTCCTACGTTATTCTAAATTGTTTTTCATGTTTCTAATGTCTCAAAAAGAGTCATAACAAGTCCAGAGTTGTCGAACGACATTCAATTGACTCTGACGAATTCATTAGGTTTATTATGGAGTTTTAAGGTTTCGTACGCTGTTGTAAGGTGTTATTAGGTGTTTTAAGGCGTCCTACGTTATACTAACGTGCTTCATCTAGAGTCTTAAGATGTCCTAACTTGCGTATGATTTTCAAAGGACTCGGACGAATTCATTAAATTTATTATGGAGTTTTAAGTTTATATACAGTATTGTAATGTGTTGTTACGTTTTGTAAGGCATCATACAATAAAATAATGTGCTTTTCAAGGTATTAATATGGCATACAGAGTCGTATGATGTTTTAAGTTGCCATACGATGTTCAAAGGGCTCGAGGGAATTCATTAGGTTTATTATGGAGTTTTAAGTTCACATGCGGTATTGTAAGGTGTTGTTACGATTTGTAAGGCGTCCTACATTATAATAACGTGCCTTTTAAGGTCCTAAGATAGCATACAGAGTCGTAAGATGGTTTAAGTTGCTGTATGATGTCCTACTTTATAATAACGTGCCTTTCAAGGTCCTAATTCATTAGTTTTTTTATGGAGTTTTAATGTTTCGAACGGTGATGTAAGGTGTTGTTAGAAGTTGTAACGCGCCCTACGTAATTCTAAATTGTTTTTCATGTTTTAACGTCTCATACAGAGTGGTAACAAGTCCTGAGTTGTCGTACGATGTTCAATGGACTCGGACGAATTCATTAGGTTTATTATGGAGTTTTAATGTTTTGTACGGTGATGTAAGGTGTTCTTAGAAGTTGTAACACGTCCTACGTATTTCTAAATTGTTTTTCATGTTACTAATGTCTCATACAGAGTCGTAACAGGTCCTGAGTTTTCGTACGGTGTTCAATGGACTCGGACGAATTCATTAGGTTTATTATGGAGTTTTAAGGTTTCGTAGGCTGTGTAAGGTGTTATTAGGTGTTTTAAGGCGTCTTACGTTATACTAACATGCTTCATCCAGAGTCTTAAGATTTGTAAGGCGTCTTACGTTATACGGTATTGTAAGGTGCGGTTACGATTTGTACGGCATCCTACAATATAATAACGTGCCTTTCAAGGTGTTAATATGGCATATAGAGTCGTAAGATGTCCTAAATTGCCGTACGATTTTCAAAGGACTTAGACGAATTCATTAGATTTATTATGGAGTTTTAAGTTTATATACGGTATTGTAAGGTGTTGTTAAGATTTGTAAGGCGTCCTACAATATAATAACGTGCTTTTTAAGGTGTTAATATGGCATACAGAGTCGTAAGATGTCCTAAATTGTCGTACGATTTTCAAAGGACTCGGACGAATTCATTAGATTTATTATGGAGTTTTAAGTTTATATACGGTATTATAAGGTGTTGTTATGATTTGTAAGGCGTCCTACAATATAATATCGTGTTTTTCAAGGTGTTAATATGGAATACAGAGTCGTAAGATGTCCTAAATTGTCGTATGATGTTCAAAGGACTCGGACGAATTCATTAGGTGTATTATGGAGTTTTAAGTTTATATACGGTATTATAAGGTGTTGTTATGATTTGTAAGGCGTCCTACAATATAATAACGTGCTTTTCAAGGTGTTAATATGGCATACAAAGTCGTAACATGTCCTAAATTGTCGTATGATGTTCAAAGGACTCGGACGAATTCATTAGGTTTAGAATGGAGTTTTAAGTTTATATACGGTATTGTAAGGTGTTGTTACGATTTGTAAGGCGTCCTACAATATAATAACGTGCTTTTCAAGGTGTTAATATCGCATACAGAGTCGTAAGATGTCCTAACTTGTCGTACGATTTTCAAAGGACTCGGACGAATTCATTAGATTTGATATGGAGTTTTAAGTTTATATACGATATTGTAAGGTGCTGTTACGATTAGTAAGGCATCCTACAATATAATAACGTGCTTTTCAAGGTGTTAATATGGCATACAGAGTCGTAAGATGTCCTAAATTGTCGTATGATGTTCAAAGGACTCGGACGAATTCTTTAGGTTTAGAATGGACTTTTAAGTTTATATACGGTATTGTAAGGTGTTGTTACGATTTGTAAGGCGTCCTACAATATAATAACGTGCTTTTCAAGGTGTTAATATGGCATACAATGTCGTAAGTTGTCCTAAATTGCCGTACGATTTTCAAATGACTCGGACAAATTCATTAGATTTATTATGGAGTTTTAAGTTTATATACGGTATTGTAAGGTGTTGTTAAGATTTGTAAGGCGTCCTACAATATAATAACGTGCTTTTTAAGGTGTTAATATGGCATACAGAGTCGTAAGATGTCCTAAATTGTCGTACGATTTTCAAAGGACTCGGACGAATTTATTAGATTTGATATGGAGTTTTAAGTTTATATAAGGTATTGTAAGGTGCTGTTACGATTCGTAAGGCATCCTTCAATATAAAAACGTGCTTTTCAAGGTGTTAATATGCCATATAGAGTCGTAAGATGTCCAAACTTGTTGTACAATTTTCAAAGGACTCCGACGAATTCATTAGATTTATTATGAAGTTTTAAGTTACATGCGTTATTGTAAGGTGTTGTTACGATTTCTAAGTTTTCCTACATTATAATAACGTGCTTTTCAAGGTCCTAATATGGCATACAGAGTCGTAAGATGTTTTAAGTTTCCGTACGATGTTCAAAGGACTCGGAAGAATTTATTAGATTTATTATGGAGTTTTAAGTTTATATACGGTATTATAAGGTGTTGTTATGATTTGTAAGGCGTCCTACAATATAATATCGTGTTTTTCAAGGTGTTAATAAGGCATACAGTGTCGTAAGATGTCCTAAATTGTCGTACGATTTTCAAAGGACTCGGACGAATTCATTACATTTATTATGAAGTTTAAGTTACATACGTTATTTGTAAGCTGTGCTACATTATAATAACGTGCTTTTCAAGGTCCTAATATGGCATACAGAGTCGTAAGATGTTTTAAGTTGTCGTACGATTTTCAAAGGACTCAGACGAATTCATTAGATTTATTATGGAGTTTTAAGTTTATATACGGTATTATAAGGTGTTGTTATGATTTGTAAGGCGTCCTACAATAAAATAAGTTGCGTTTCAAGGTGTTAATATGGAATACAGAGTCGTAAGATGTCCTAAATTGTCGTATGATGTTCAAAGGACTCGGACGAATTCATTAGGTGTATTATGGAGTTTTAAGTTTATATACGGTATTATAAGGTGTTGTTATGATTTGTAAGGCGTCCTACAATATAATAACGTGCTTTTCAAGGTGTTAATATGGCATACAAAGTCGTAACATGTCCTAAATTGTCGTATGATGTTCAAAGGACTCGGACGAATTCATTAGGTTTAGAATGGAGTTTTAAGTTTATATACGGTATTGTAAGGTGTTGTTACGATTTGTAAGGCGTCCTACAATATAATAACGTGCTTTTCAAGGTGTTAATATCGCATACAGAGTCGTAAGATGTCCTAACTTGTCGTACGATTTTCAAAGGACTCGGACGAATTCATTAGATTTGATATGGAGTTTTAAGTTTATATACGATATTGTAAGGTGCTGTTACGATTAGTAAGGCATCCTACAATATAATAACGTGCTTTTCAAGGTGTTAATATGGCATACAGAGTCGTAAGATGTCCTAAATTGTCGTATGATGTTCAAAGGACTCGGACGAATTCTTTAGGTTTAGAATGGACTTTTAAGTTTATATACGGTATTGTAAGGTGTTGTTACGATTTGTAAGGCGTCCTACAATATAATAACGTGCTTTTCAAGGTGTTAATATGGCATACAATGTCGTAAGTTGTCCTAAATTGCCGTACGATTTTCAAATGACTCGGACAAATTCATTAGATTTATTATGGAGTTTTAAGTTTATATACGGTATTGTAAGGTGTTGTTAAGATTTGTAAGGCGTCCTACAATATAATAACGTGCTTTTTAAGGTGTTAATATGGCATACAGAGTCGTAAGATGTCCTAAATTGTCGTACGATGTTCAAAGGACTCGGACGAATTCATTAGGTTTAGAATGGAGTTTTAAGTTTATATACGGTATTGTAAGGTGTTGTTACGATTTGTAAGGCGTCCTACAATATAATAACGTGCTTTTCAAGGTGTTAATATGGCATACAATGTCGTAAGTTGTCCTAAATTGCCGTACGATTTTCAAATGACTCGGACAAATTCATTAGATTTATTATGGAGTTTTAAGTTTATATACGGTATTGTAAGGTGTTGTTAAGATTTGTAAGGCGTCCTACAATATAATAACGTGCTTTTTAAGGTGTTAATATGGCATACAGAGTCGTAAGATGTCCTAAATTGTCGTACGATTTTCAAAGGACTCGGACGAATTCATTAGATTTATTATGGAGTTTTAAGTTTATATACGGTATTATAAGGTGTTGTTATGATTTGTAAGGCGTCCTACAATATAATATCGTGTTTTTCAAGGTGTTAATATGGAATACAGAGTCGTAAGATGTCCTAAATTGTCGTATGATGTTCAAAGGACTCGGACGAATTCATTAGGTGTATTATGGAGTTTTAAGTTTATATACGGTATTATAAGGTGTTGTTATGATTTGTAAGGCGTCCTACAATATAATAACGTGCTTTTCAAGGTGTTAATATGGCATACAAAGTCGTAACATGTCCTAAATTGTCGTATGATGTTCAAAGGACTCGGACGAATTCATTAGGTTTAGAATGGAGTTTTAAGTTTATATACGGTATTGTAAGGTGTTGTTACGATTTGTAAGGCGTCCTACAATATAATAACGTGCTTTTCAAGGTGTTAATATCGCATACAGAGTCGTAAGATGTCCTAACTTGTCGTACGATTTTCAAAGGACTCGGACGAATTCATTAGATTTGATATGGAGTTTTAAGTTTATATACGATATTGTAAGGTGCTGTTACGATTAGTAAGGCATCCTACAATATAATAACGTGCTTTTCAAGGTGTTAATATGGCATACAGAGTCGTAAGATGTCCTAAATTGTCGTATGATGTTCAAAGGACTCGGACGAATTCTTTAGGTTTAGAATGGACTTTTAAGTTTATATACGGTATTGTAAGGTGTTGTTACGATTTGTAAGGCGTCCTACAATATAATAACGTGCTTTTCAAGGTGTTAATATGGCATACAATGTCGTAAGTTGTCCTAAATTGCCGTACGATTTTCAAATGACTCGGACAAATTCATTAGATTTATTATGGAGTTTTAAGTTTATATACGGTATTGTAAGGTGTTGTTAAGATTTGTAAGGCGTCCTACAATATAATAACGTGCTTTTTAAGGTGTTAATATGGCATACAGAGTCGTAAGATGTCCTAAATTGTCGTACGATTTTCAAAGGACTCGGACGAATTTATTAGATTTGATATGGAGTTTTAAGTTTATATAAGGTATTGTAAGGTGCTGTTACGATTCGTAAGGCATCCTTCAATATAAAAACGTGCTTTTCAAGGTGTTAATATGCCATATAGAGTCGTAAGATGTCCAAACTTGTTGTACAATTTTCAAAGGACTCCGACGAATTCATTAGATTTATTATGAAGTTTTAAGTTACATGCGTTATTGTAAGGTGTTGTTACGATTTCTAAGTTTTCCTACATTATAATAACGTGCTTTTCAAGGTCCTAATATGGCATACAGAGTCGTAAGATGTTTTAAGTTTCCGTACGATGTTCAAAGGACTCGGAAGAATTTATTAGATTTATTATGGAGTTTTAAGTTTATATACGGTATTATAAGGTGTTGTTATGATTTGTAAGGCGTCCTACAATATAATATCGTGTTTTTCAAGGTGTTAATAAGGCATACAGTGTCGTAAGATGTCCTAAATTGTCGTACGATTTTCAAAGGACTCGGACGAATTCATTACATTTATTATGAAGTTTAAGTTACATACGTTATTTGTAAGCTGTGCTACATTATAATAACGTGCTTTTCAAGGTCCTAATATGGCATACAGAGTCGTAAGATGTTTTAAGTTGTCGTACGATTTTCAAAGGACTCAGACGAATTCATTAGATTTATTATGGAGTTTTAAGTTTATATACGGTATTATAAGGTGTTGTTATGATTTGTAAGGCGTCCTACAATAAAATAAGTTGCGTTTCAAGGTGTTAATATGGAATACAGAGTCGTAAGATGTCCTAAATTGTCGTATGATGTTCAAAGGACTCGGACGAATTCATTAGGTGTATTATGGAGTTTTAAGTTTATATACGGTATTATAAGGTGTTGTTATGATTTGTAAGGCGTCCTACAATATAATAACGTGCTTTTCAAGGTGTTAATATGGCATACAAAGTCGTAACATGTCCTAAATTGTCGTATGATGTTCAAAGGACTCGGACGAATTCATTAGGTTTAGAATGGAGTTTTAAGTTTATATACGGTATTGTAAGGTGTTGTTACGATTTGTAAGGCGTCCTACAATATAATAACGTGCTTTTCAAGGTGTTAATATCGCATACAGAGTCGTAAGATGTCCTAACTTGTCGTACGATTTTCAAAGGACTCGGACGAATTCATTAGATTTGATATGGAGTTTTAAGTTTATATACGATATTGTAAGGTGCTGTTACGATTAGTAAGGCATCCTACAATATAATAACGTGCTTTTCAAGGTGTTAATATGGCATACAGAGTCGTAAGATGTCCTAAATTGTCGTATGATGTTCAAAGGACTCGGACGAATTCTTTAGGTTTAGAATGGACTTTTAAGTTTATATACGGTATTGTAAGGTGTTGTTACGATTTGTAAGGCGTCCTACAATATAATAACGTGCTTTTCAAGGTGTTAATATGGCATACAATGTCGTAAGTTGTCCTAAATTGCCGTACGATTTTCAAATGACTCGGACAAATTCATTAGATTTATTATGGAGTTTTAAGTTTATATACGGTATTGTAAGGTGTTGTTAAGATTTGTAAGGCGTCCTACAATATAATAACGTGCTTTTTAAGGTGTTAATATGGCATACAGAGTCGTAAGATGTCCTAAATTGTCGTACGATTTTCAAAGGACTCGGACGAATTTATTAGATTTGATATGGAGTTTTAAGTTTATATAAGGTATTGTAAGGTGCTGTTACGATTCGTAAGGCATCCTTCAATATAAAAACGTGCTTTTCAAGGTGTTAATATGCCATATAGAGTCGTAAGATGTCCAAACTTGTTGTACAATTTTCAAAGGACTCCGACGAATTCATTAGATTTATTATGAAGTTTTAAGTTACATGCGTTATTGTAAGGTGTTGTTACGATTTCTAAGTTTTCCTACATTATAATAACGTGCTTTTCAAGGTCCTAATATGGCATACAGAGTCGTAAGATGTTTTAAGTTTCCGTACGATGTTCAAAGGACTCGGAAGAATTTATTAGATTTATTATGGAGTTTTAAGTTTATATACGGTATTATAAGGTGTTGTTATGATTTGTAAGGCGTCCTACAATATAATATCGTGTTTTTCAAGGTGTTAATAAGGCATACAGTGTCGTAAGATGTCCTAAATTGTCGTACGATTTTCAAAGGACTCGGACGAATTCATTACATTTATTATGAAGTTTAAGTTACATACGTTATTTGTAAGCTGTGCTACATTATAATAACGTGCTTTTCAAGGTCCTAATATGGCATACAGAGTCGTAAGATGTTTTAAGTTGTCGTACGATTTTCAAAGGACTCAGACGAATTCATTAGATTTATTATGGAGTTTTAAGTTTATATACGGTATTATAAGGTGTTGTTATGATTTGTAAGGCGTCCTACAATAAAATAAGTTGCGTTTCAAGGTGTTAATATGGAATACAGAGTCGTAAGATGTCCTAAATTGTCGTATGATGTTCAAAGGACTCGGACGAATTCATTAGGTGTATTATGGAGTTTTAAGTTTATATACGGTATTATAAGGTGTTGTTATGATTTGTAAGGCGTCCTACAATATAATAACGTGCTTTTCAAGGTGTTAATATGGCATACAAAGTCGTAACATGTCCTAAATTGTCGTATGATGTTCAAAGGACTCGGACGAATTCATTAGGTTTAGAATGGAGTTTTAAGTTTATATACGGTATTGTAAGGTGTTGTTACGATTTGTAAGGCGTCCTACAATATAATAACGTGCTTTTCAAGGTGTTAATATGGCATATAGAGTTGTAAGATGTCCTAACTTGTCCTACGATTTTCAAAGGACTCGGACGAATTCATTAGATTTATTATAGAGTTTTAAGTTTATATACGGTATTGTAAGGTGCTGTTACGATTTGTAAGGCGTCCTACAATATAATAACGTGCTTTTCAAGGTGTTAATATGACATACAATGTCGAAAGTTGTCCTAAATTGCCGTACGATTTTCAAATGACTCGGACAAATTCATTAGATTTATTATGGAGTTTTAAGTTTATATACGGTATTGTAAGGTGTTGTTAAGATTTGTAAGGCGTCCTACAATATAATAACGTGCTTTTTAAGGTGTTAATATGGCATACAGAGTCGTAAGATGTCCTAAATTGTCGTACGATTTTCAAAGGACTCGGACGAATTTATTAGATTTGATATGGAGTTTTAAGTTTATATAAGGTATTGTAAGGTGCTGTTACGATTCGTAAGGCATCCTTCAATATAAAAACGTGCTTTTCAAGGTGTTAATATGCCATATAGAGTCGTAAGATGTCCAAACTTGTTGTACAATTTTCAAAGGACTCCGACGAATTCATTAGATTTATTATGAAGTTTTAAGTTACATGCGTTATTGTAAGGTGTTGTTACGATTTGTAAGCTGTCATACATTATAATAACGTGCTTTTCAAGGTCCAAATATGGCATACAGAGTCGTAAGATGTTTTAAGTTTCCGTACGATGTTCAAAGGACTCGGACGAATTTATTAGATTTATTATGGAGCTTTAAGTTTATATACGGTATTATAAGGTGTTGTTATGATTTGTAAAGCGTCCTACAATATAATATCGTGTTTTTCAAGGTGTTAATAAGGCATATAGTGTCGTAAGATGTCCTAAATTGTCGTACGATGTTCAAAGGACTCGGACGAATTCATTAGATTTATTATGGTGTTTTAAGTTTATATACGGTATTGTAAGGTGTTGTTATGATTTGTAAGGCGTCCTATAATATAATAACTTGCTTTTCATGGTGTTAATATGGCATAAAATGTCGTAAGTTGTCCTAAATTGCCTTACGATTTTCAAAGGACTCCGACGAATTCATTAGATTTATTATGGAGTTTTAAGTTTATATAAGGTATTGTAAGGTGCTGTTACGATTCGTAAGGCATCCTTCAATATAAAAACGTGCTTTTCAAGGTGTTAATATGCCATATAGAGTCGTAAGATGTCCAAACTTGTTGTACAATTTTCAAAGGACTCCGACGAATTCATTAGATTTATTATGAAGTTTTAAGTTACATGCGTTATTGTACGATTTGTAAGCTGTCATACATTATAATAACGTGCTTTTCAAGGTCCAAATATGGCATACAGAGTCGTAAGATGTTTTAAGTTTCCGTACGATGTTCAAAGGACTCGGACGAATTTATTAGATTTATTATGGAGCTTTAAGTTTATATACGGTATTATAAGGTGTTGTTATGATTTGTAAAGCGTCCTACAATATAATATCGTGTTTTTCAAGGTGTTAATAAGGCATATAGTGTCGTAAGATGTCCTAAATTGTCGTACGATGTTCAAAGGACTCGGACGAATTCATTAGATTTATTATGGTGTTTTAAGTTTATATACGGTATTGTAAGGTGTTGTTATGATTTGTAAGGCGTCCTATAATATAATAACTTGCTTTTCATGGTGTTAATATGGCATAAAATGTCGTAAGTTGTCCTAAATTGCCTTACGATTTTCAAAGGACTCCGACGAATTCATTAGATTTATTATGGAGTTTTAAGTTTATATACGGTATTGTAAGGTGTTGTTAAGATTTGTAAGGCATCCTACAATATAATAACGTGCTTTTTAAGATGTTAATATGGCATACATTGTCGTAAGATGTCCTAAATTGTCGTACGATTTTCAAAGGATTCGGACGAATTTATTAGATTTGATATGGAGTTTTAAGTTTATATAAGGTATTGTAAGGTGCTGTTACGATTCGTAAGTCATCCTACAATATAATAACGTGCTTTTCAAGGTGTTAATATGGCATATAGTGTCGTAAGATGTCCTAACTTGTCGTACGATTTTCAAAGGACTCGGACGAATTCATTAGATTTATTATGAAGTTTTAAGTTACATACGTTATTTGTAAGCTGTGCTACATTATAATAACGTGCTTTTCAAGGTCCTAATATGGCATACAGAGTCGTAAGATGTTTTAAGTTGTCGTACGATGTTCAAAGGACTCGGACGAATTCATTAGATTTATTATGGAGTTTTAAGTTTATATACGGTATTATAAGGTGTTGTTATTATTTGTAAGGCGTCCTACAATAAAATAAGTTGCGTTTCAAGGTGTTAATATGGAATACAGAGTCGTAAGATGTCCTAAATTGTCGTATGATGTTCAAAGGACTCGGACGAATTCATTAGGTGTTTTATGGAGTTTTAAGTTTATATACGGTATTATAAGGTGTTGTTATGATTTGTAAGGCGTCCTACAGTATAATAACGTGCTTTTCAACGTGTTAATATGGCATCTAGAGTCGTAAGATGTCCTAAATTGTTGTATGATGTTCAAAAGACTCGGACGAATTCATTAGGTGTATTATGGAGTTTTAAGTTTATATACGATATTATAAGGTGTTGTTATGATTTGTAAGGCGTCCTACAATATACTAACGTGCTTTTCAAGGTGTTAATATGGCATACAGAGTCGTAAGATGTCCTAAATTGTCGTATGTTGTTCAAAGGACTCGGACGAATTCATTAGGTTTAGAATGGAGTTTTAAGTTTATATACGGTATTGTAAGGTGTTGTTAAGATTTGTAAGGCGTCCTACAGTATAATAACGTGCTTTTCAAGGTGTTAATATGGCATACAGAGTCGTAAGATGTCCTAAACTGTCGTACGATTTTCCAAGGACTCGGACGAATTCATTAGATTTGATATGGAGTTTTAAGTTTATATACGGTATTGTAAGGTGCTTTTACGATTCGTAAGGTATCCTACAATATAATAACGTGCTTTTCAAGGTGTTAATATGGCATATAGTGTCGTAAGATGTCCTAACTTTTCGTACGATTTTCAAAGGACTCGGACGAATTCATTAGATTTATTATGAAGTTTTAAGTTACATACGTTATTTGTAAGCTGTGCTACATTATAATAACGTGCTTTTCAAGGTCCTAATATGGCATACAGAGTCGTAAGATGTTTTAAGTTGCCGTACGATGTTCAAAGGACTCGGACGAATTCATTAGATTTATTATGGAGTTTTAAGTTTATATACGGTATTATAAGGTGTTGTTATGATTTGTAAGGGGTCCTACAATAAAATAAGTTGCGTTTCAAGGTGTTAATATGGAATACAGAGTCGTAAGATGTCCTAAATTGTCGTATGATGTTCAAAGGACTCGGACGTATTCATTAGGTGTATTATGGAGTTTTAAGTTTATATACGGTATTGTAAGGTGTTGTTACGATTTGTAAGGCGTCCTACAATATAATAACGTGCTTTTCAAGGTGTTAATATGGCATATAGAGTTGTAAGATGTCCTAACTTGTCGTACGATTTTCAAAGGACTCGGACGAATTCATTAGATTAATTATGGAGTTTTAAGTTTATATACGGTATTTTAAGGTGTTGTTAAGATTTGTAAGGCGTCCTACAGTATAATAACGTGCTTTTCAAGGTGTTAATATGGCATACAGAGTCGTAAGATGTCCTAAACTGTCGTACGATTTTCAAAGGACTCGGACGAATTCATTAGATTTGATATGGAGTTTTAAGTTTATATACGGTAAAGTAAGGTGCTGTTACGATTCGTAACGTATCCTACAATATAATAACGTGCTTTTCAAGGTGTTAATATGGCATATAGTGTCGTAAGATGTCCTAACTTTTCGTACGATTTTCAAAGGACTCGGACGAATTCATTAGATTTATTATGAAGTTTTAAGTTACATACGTTATTTGTAAGCTGTGCTACATTATAATAACGTGCTTTTCAAGGTCCTAATATGGCATACAGAGTCATAAGATGTTTTAAGTTGCCGTACGATGTTCAAAAGACTCGGACGAATTCATTAGATTTATTATGGAGTTTTAAGTTTATATACGGTATTATAAAGTGTTTTTATGATTTGTAAGGGGTCCTACAATAAAATAAGTTGAGTTTCAAGGTGTTAATATGGAATACAGAGTCGTAAGATGTCCTAAATTGTCGTATGATGTTCAAAGGACTCGGACGTATTCATTAGGTGTATTATGGAGTTTTAAGTTTATATACGGTATTATAAGGTGTTGTTATGATTTGTAAGGCGTCCTATAATATAATAACGTGCTTTTCAAGGTGTTAATATGGCATACAGAGTCGTATGATGTCCTAAATTGTCGTATGATGTTCAATGAACTCGGACGAATTCATTAGGTTTAGAATGGAGTTTTAAGTTTATATACGGTATTGTAAGGTGTTGTTACGATTTGTAAGGCGACCTACAATATAATAACGTGCTTTTCAAGGTGTTAATATGGCATATAGAGTTGTAAGATGTCCTAACTTGTCGTACGATTTTCAAAGGACTCGGACGAATTCATTAGATTAATTATGGAGTTTTAAGTTTATATACGGTATTGTAAGGTGTTGTTAAGATTTGTAAGGCGTCCTACAGTATAATAACGTGCTTTTCAAGGTGTTAATATGGCATACAGAGTCGTAAGATGTCCTAAACTGTCGTACCATTTTCAAAGGACTCGGACGAATTCATTAGATTTGATATGGAGTTTTAAGTTTATATACGGTAAAGTAAGGTGCTGTTACGATTCGTAAGGTATCCTACAATATAATAACGTGCTTTTCAAGGTGTTAATATGGCATATAGTGTCGTAATATGTCCTAACTTTTCGTACGATTTTCAAAGGACTCGGAAGAATTCATTAGATTTATTATGAAGTTTTAAGTTACATACGTTATTTGTAAGCTGTGCTACATTATAATAACGTACTTTTCAAGGTCCTAATATGGCATACAGAGTCGTAAGATGTTTTAAGTTGCCGTACGATGTTCAATGGACTCGGACGAATTCATTAGATTTATTATGGAGTTTTAAGTTTATATACGGTATTATAAGGTGTTGTTATGATTTGTAAGGGGTCCTACAATAAAATAAGTTGTGTTTCAAGGTGTTAATATGGAATACAGAGTCGTAAGATGTCCTAAATTGTCGTATGATGTTCAAAGGACTCGGACGAATTCATTAGGTGTATTATGGAGTTTTAAGTTTATATACGGTATTATAAGGTGTTGTTATGATTTGTAAGGCGTCCTACAATATAATAACGTGCTTTTCAAGGTGTTAATATGGCATACAGAGTCGTAAGATGTCCTAAATTGTCGTATGATGTTCAATGAACTCGGACGAATTCATTAGGTTTAGAATGGAGTTTTAAGTTTATATACGGTATTGTAAGGTGTTGTTACGATTTGTAAGGCGTCCTACAATATAATAACGTGCTTTTCAAGGTGTTAATATGGCATATAGAGTTGTAAGATGTCCTAACTTGTCGTACGATTTTCAAAGGATTCGGACGAATTCATTAGATTAATTATGGAGTTTTAAGTTTATATACGGTATTGTAAGGTGTTGTTAAGATTTGTAAGGCGTCCTACAGTATAATAACGTGCTTTTCAAAGTGTTAATATGGCATACAGAGTCGTAAGATGTCCTAAACTGTCGTACGATTTTCAAAGGACTCGGACGAATTCATTAGATTTGATATGGAGTTTTAAGTTTATATACGGTATTGTAAGGTGCTGTTACGATTCGTAAGGTATCCTACAATATAATAACGTGCTTTTCAAGGTGTTAATATGGCATATAGTGTCGTAAGATGTCCTAACTTTTCGTACGATTTTCAAAGGACTCGGACGAATTCATTAGATCTATTATGAAGTTTTAAATTACATACGTTATTTGTAAACTGTGCTACATTATAATAACGTGCTTTTCAAGGTCCTAATATGGCATACAGAGTCGTAAGATGTTTTAAGTTGCCGTACGATGTTCAAAGGACTCGGACGAATTCATTAGATTTATTATGGAGTTTTAAGTTTATATACGGTATTATAAGGTGTTGTTATGATTTGTAAGGGGTCCTACAATAAATAAGTTGCGTTTCAAGGTGTTAATATGGAATACAGAGTCGTAAGATGTCCTAAATTGTCGTATGATGTTCAAAGGACTCGGACGAATTCATTAGGTGTATTATGGAGTTTTAAGTTTATATACGGTATTATAAGGTGTTGTTATGATTTGTAAGGCGTCCTACAATATAATAACGTGCTTTTCAAGGTGTTAATATGGCATACAGAGTCGTAAGATGTCCTAAATTGTCGTATGATGTTCAATGAACTCGGACGAATTCATTAGGTTTAGAATGGAGTTTTAAGTTTATATACGGTATTGTAAGGTGTTGTTACGATTTGTAAGGCGTCCTACAATATAATAACGTGCTTTTCAAGGTGTTAATATGGCATATAGAGTTGTAAGATGTCCTAACTTGTCGTACGATTTTCAAAGGATTCGGACGAATTCATTAGATTAATTATGGAGTTTTAAGTTTATATACGGTATTGTAAGGTGTTGTTAAGATTTGTAAGGCGTCCTACAGTATAATAACGTGCTTTTCAAAGTGTTAATATGGCATACAGAGTCGTAAGATGTCCTAAACTGTCGTACGATTTTCAAAGGACTCGGACGAATTCATTAGATTTGATATGGAGTTTTAAGTTTATATACGGTATTGTAAGGTGCTGTTACGATTCGTAAGGTATCCTACAATATAATAACGTGCTTTTCAAGGTGTTAATATGGCATATAGTGTCGTAAGATGTCCTAACTTTTCGTACGATTTTCAAAGGACTCGGACGAATTCATTAGATTTATTATGAAGTTTTAAGTTACATACGTTATTTGTAAACTGTGCTACATTATAATAACGTGCTTTTCAAGGTCCTAATATGGCATACAGAGTCGTAAGATGTTTTAAGTTGCCGTACGATGTTCAAAGGACTCGGACGAATTCATTAGATTTATTATGGAGTTTTAAGTTTATATACGGTATTATAAGGTGTTGTTATGATTTGTAAGGGGTCCTACAATAAATAAGTTGCGTTTCAAGGTGTTAATATGGAATACAGAGTCGTAAGATGTCCTAAATTGTCGTATGATGTTCAAAGGACTCGGACGAATTCATTAGGTGTATTATGGAGTTTTAAGTTTATATACGGTATTATAAGGTGTTCTTATGATTTGTAAGGCGTCCTATAATATAATAACGTGCTTTTCAAGGTGTTAATATGGCATACAGAGTCGTAAGATGTCCTAAATTGTCGTATGATGTTCAATGAACTCGGACGAATTCATTAGGTTTAGAATGGAGTTTTAAGTTTATATACGGTATTGTAAGGTGTTGTTACGATTTGTAAGGCGTCCTACAATATAATAACGTGCTTTTCAAGGTGTTAATATGGCATATAGAGTTGTAAGATGTCCTAACTTGTCGTACGATTTTCAAAGGACTCGAACGAATTGATTAGATTAATTATGGAGTTTTAAGTTTATATACGGTATTGTAAGGTGTTGTTAAGATTTGTAAGGCGTCCTACAGTATAATAACGTGCTTTTCAAGGTGTTAATATGGCATACAGAGTCGTAAGATATCCTAAACTGTCGTACGATTTTCAAAGGACTCGGACGAATTCATTAGATTTGATATGGAGTTTTAAGTTTATATACGGTATTGTAAGGTGATGTTACGATTCGTAAGGTATCCTACAATATAATAACGTGCTTTTCAAGGTGTTGTTATGATTTGTAAGGGGTCCTACAATAAAATAAGTTGCGTTTCAAGGTGTTAATATGGAATACAGAGTCGTAAGATGTCCTAAATTGTCGTATGATGTTCAAAGGACTCGGACGAATTCATTAGGTGTATTATGGAGTTTTAAGTTTATATACGGTATTATAAGGTGTTGTTATGATTTGTAAGGCGTCCTACAATATAATAACGTGCTTTTCAAGGTGTTAATATGGCATACAGAGTCGTAAGATGTCCTAAATTGTCGTATGATGTTCAATGAACTCGGACGAATTCATTAGGTTTAGAATGGAGTTTTAAGTTTATATACGGTATTGTAAGGTGTTGTTACGATTTGTAAGGCGTCCTACAATATAATAACGTGCTTTTCAAGGTGTTAATATGGCATATAGAGTTGTAAGATGTCCTAACTTGTCGTACGATTTTCAAAGGACTCGGACGAATTCATTAGATTAATTATGGAGTTTTAAGTTAATATACGGTATTGTAAGGTGTTGTTAAGATTTGTAAGGCGTCCTACAGTATAATAACGTGCTTTTCAAGGTGTTAATATGGCATACAGAGTCGTAAGATGTCCTAAACTGTCGTACGATTTTCAAAGGACTCGGACGAATTCATTAGATTTGATATGGAGTTTTAAGTTCATATACGGTATTGTAAGGTGCTGTTACGATTCGTAAGGTATCCTACAATATAATAACGTGCTTTTCAAGGTGTTGTTATGATTTGTAAGGGGTCCTACAATAAAATAAGTTGCGTTTCAAGGTGTTAATATGGAACATAGATTCGTAAGATGTCCTAAATTGTCGTATGATGTTCAAAGGACTCGGACGAATTCATTAGGTGTATTATGGAGTTTTAAGTTTATATACGGTATTATAAGGTGTTGTTATGATTTGTAAGGCGTCCTACAATATAATAACGTGCTTTTCAAGGTGTTAATATGGCATACAGAGTCGTAAGATGTCCTAAATTGTCGTATGATGTTCAATAAACTCGGACGAATTCATTAGGTTTAGAATGGAGTTTTAAGTTTATATACGGTATTGTAAGGTGTTGTTACGATTTGTAAGGCGTCCTACAATATAATAACGTGCTTTTCAAGGTGTTAATATGGCATATAGAGTTGTAAGATGTCCTAACTTGTCGTACGATTTTCAAAGGACTCGGACGAATTCATTAGATTAATTATGGAGTTTTAAGTTAATATACGGTATTGTAAGGTGTTGTTAAGATTTGTAAGGCGTCCTACAGTATAATAACGTGCTTTTCAAGGTGTTAATATGGCATACAGAGTCGTAAGATGTCCTAAACTGTCGTACGATTTTCAAAGGACTCGGACGAATTCATTAGATTTGATATGGAGTTTTAAGTTCATATACGGTATTGTAAGGTGCTGTTACGATTCGTAAGGTATCCTACAATATAATAACGTGCTTTTCAAGGTGTTGTTAAGATTTGTAAGGGGTCCTACAATAAAATAAGTTGCGTTTCAAGGTGTTAATATGGAACACAGATTCGTAAGATGTCCTAAATTGTCGTATGATGTTCAAAGGACTCGGACGAATTCATAAGGTGTATTATGGAGTTTTAAGTTTATATACGGTATTATAAGGTGTTGTTATGATTTGTTAGGCGTCCTACAGTATAATAACGTGCTTTTCAAGGTGTTAATATGACATTCAGAGTCGTAAGATGTCCTAAATTGTCATATGATGTTCAAAGGACTCGGACGAATTCATTAGGTTTAGAATGGAGTTTTAAGTTTATATACGGTATTGTAAGGTGTTGTTACGATTTGTAAGGCGTCCTACAATATAATAACGTGCTTTTCAAGGTGTTAATATGGCATATAGAGTTGTAAGATGTCCTAACTTGTCGTACGACTTTCAAAGGACTCGGACGAATTCATTACATTTATTATGGAGTTTTAAGTTTATATACGCTATTGTAAGGTGCTGTTACGATTTGTAAGGCGTCCTACAATATAATAACGTGCTTTTCAAGGTGTTAATATGGCATACAATGACGTAAGTTGTCCTAAATTGCCGTACGATTTTAAAATGACTCGGACAAATTCATTAGATTTATTATGGAGTTTTAAGTTTATATACGGTATTGTAAGGTGTTGTTAAGATTTGTAAGGCGTCCTACAATATAATAACGTGCTTTTTAAGGTGTTAATATGGCATACAGAGTCGTAAGATGTCCTAAATTGTCGTACGATTTTCAAAGGACTCGGACGAATTTATTAGATTTGATATGGTGTTTTAAGTTTATATAAGGTATTGTAAGGTGCTGTTACGATTCGTAAGGCATCCTTCAATATAATAACGTGCTTTTCAAGGTGTTAATATGGCATATAGAGTCGTAAGATGTCCTAACTTGTTGTACAATTTTCAAAGGACTCGGACGAATTCATTAGATTTATTATGAAGTTTTAAGTTACATGCGTTATTGTAAGGTGTTGTTACGATTTGTAAGCTATCCTACATTATAATAACGTGCTTTTCAAGGTCCTAATACGGCATACAGGGTCGTAAGATGTTTTAAGTTGCCGTACGATGTTCAAAGGACTCGGACGAATTCATTAGATTTATTATGGAGTTTTAAGTTTATATACGGTATTATAAGGTGTTGTTATGATTTGTAAGGCGTCCTACAAAAAAATAAGTTGCGTTTCAAGGTGTTAATATGGAATACAGAGTCGTAAGATGTCCTAAATTGTTATATGATGTTCAAAGGACTCGGACGAATTCATTATGTGTATTATGGAGTTTTAAGTTTATATACGATATTATAAGGTGTTGTTATGATTTGTAAGGCGTCCTACAATATAATAACGTGCTTTTCAAGGTGTTAATATGGCATACAGAGTCGTAAGATGTCCTAAATTGTCGTATGATGTTCAAAGGACTCGGACGAATTCATTAGATTTGATATGGAGTTTTAAGTTTATATACGGTATTGTAAGGTGCTGTTACGATTCGTAAGGTATCCTACAATATAATAACGTGCTTTTCAAGGTGTTAATATGGCATATAGTGTCGTAAGATGTCCTAACTTTTCGTACGATTTTCAAAGGACTCGGACGAATTCATTAGATTTATTATGAAGTTTTAAGTTACATACGTTATTTGTAAGCTGTGCTACATTTTAATAACGTGCTTTTCAAGGTCCTAATATGGCATACAGAGTCGTAAGATGTTTTAAGTTGCCGTACGATGTTCAAAGGACTCGGACGAATTTATTAGATTTATTATGGATTTTTAAGTTTATATACGGTATTGTAAGGTGTTGTTACGATTTGTAAGGTGTCCTACAATATAATATCATGTTTTTCAAGGTTTTAATATGGCATACAGTGTCGTAAGATGTCCTAAATTGCCGTACGATGTTCAAAGGACTCGGACGAATTCATTAGATTTATTTTGGAGTTTTAAGTTTATATACGGTATTGTAAGGTGTTGTTATGATTTGTAAGGCGTCCTACAATATAATAACTTGCTTTTCAAGGTGTTAATATGGCATACAATGTCGTAAGTTGTCCTAAATTGCCGTACGATTTTCAAAGGACTCGGACGAATTCATTAGATTAATTATGGAGTTGTAAGTTTATATACGGTATTGTAAGGTGTTGTTAAGATTTGTAAGGCGTCCTACAGTATAATAACGTGCTTTTCAAGGTGTTAATATGGCATACAGAGTCGTAAGATGTCCTAAACTGTCGTACGATTTTCAAAGGACTTGGACGAATTCATTAGATTTGATATGGAGTTTTAAGTTTATATACGGTATTGTAAGGTGCTGTTACGATTCGTAAGGCATCCTACAATATAATAATGTGCTTTTCAAGGTGTTAATATGGCACATAGTGTCGTAAGATGTCCTAACTTGTCGTACTATTTTCAAAGGACTCGGAGTAATTCATTAGATTTATTATGAAGGTTTAAGTTACATACGTTATTTGTAAGCTGTGCTACATTATAATAACGTGCTTTTCAAGGTCCTAATATGGCATACAGAGTCGTAAGATGTTTTAAGTTGCCGTACGATGTTCAAAGGACTCGGACGAATTCATTAGATTTATTATGGAGTTTTAAGTTTATATACGGTTTTATAAGGTGTTATTATGATTTGTAAGGCGTCCTACAAAAAAATAAGTTGCGTTTCAAGGTGTTAATATGGAATACAGAGTCGTAAGATGTCCTAAATTGTTATATGATGTTCAAAGGACTCGGACGAATTCATTATGTGTACTATGGAGTTTTAAGTTTATATACGATATTATAAGGTGTTGTTATGATTTGTAAGGCGTCCTACAATATAATAACGTGCTTTTCAAGGTGTTAATATGGCATACAGAGTCGTAAGATGTCCTAAATTGTCGTATGATGTTCAAAGGACTCGGACGAATTCATTAGATTTGATATGGAGTTTTAAGTTTATATACGGTATTGTAAGGTGCTGTTACGATTCGTAAGGTATCCTACAATATAATAACGTGCTTTTCAAGGTGTTAATATGGCATATAGTGTCGTAAGATGTCCTAACTTTTCGTACGATTTTCAAAGGACTCGGACGAATTCATTAGATTTATTATGAAGTTTTAAGTTACATACGTTATTTGTAAGCTGTGCTACATTTTAATAACGTGCTTTTCAAGGTCCTAATATGGCATACAGAGTCGTAAGATGTTTTAAGTTGCCGTACGATGTTCAAAGGACTCGGACGAATTTATTAGATTTATTATGGATTTTTAAGTTTATATACGGTATTGTAAGGTGTTGTTACGATTTGTAAGGCGTCCTACAATATAATATCATGTTTTTCAAGGTTTTAACATGGCATACAGTGTCGTAAGATGTCCTAAATTGCCGTACGATGTTCAAAGGACTCGGACGAATTCATTAGATTTATTTTGGAGTTTTAAGTTTATATACGGTATTGTAAGGTGTTGTTATGATTTGTAAGGCGTCCTACAATATAATAACTTGCTTTTCAAGGTGTTAATATGGCATACAATGTCGTAAGTTGTCCTAAATTGCCGTACGATTTTCAAAGGACTCGGACGAATTCATTAGATTAATTATGGAGTTTTAAGTTTATATACGGTATTGTAAGGTGTTGTTAAGATTTGTAAGGCGTCCTACAGTATAATAACGTGCTTTTCAAGGTGTTAATATGGCATACAGAGTCGTAAGATGTCTTAAACTGTCGTACGATTTTCAAAGGACTTGGACGAATTCATTAGATTTGATATGGAGTTTTAAGTTTATATACGGTATTGTAAGATGCTGTTACGATTCGTAAGGCATCCTACAATATAATAATGTGCTTTTCAAGGTGTTAATATGGCACATAGTGTCGTAAGATGTCCTAACTTGTCGTACTATTTTCAAAGGACTCGGAGTAATTCATTGGATTTATTATGAAGGTTTAAGTTACATACGTTATTTGTAAGCTGTGCTACATTATAATAACGTGCTTTTCAAGGTCCTAATATTGCATACAGAGTCGTAAGATGTTTTAAGTTGCCGTACGATGTTCAAAGGACTCGGACGAATTCATTAGATTTATTATGGAGTTTTAAGTTTATATACGGTATTATAAGGTGTTATTATGATTTGTAAGGCGTCCTACAATAAAATAAGTTGCGTTTCAAGGTGTTAATATGGAATACAGAGTCGTAAGATGTCCTAAATTGTCATATGATGTTCAAAGGACTCGGACGAATTCATTAGGTGTATAATGGAGTTTTAAGTTTATAAGGTGTTGTTATGATTTGTAAGGCGTTCTGCAATATAATAACGTGCTTTTCAAGGTGTTAATATGGCATACAGAGTCGTAAGATGTTCTAAATTGTCGTATGATGTTCAAAGGACTCGGACGAATTTATTAGGTTTAGAATGAAGTTTTAAGTTTATATACGGTATTGTAAGGTGTTGTTATGATTTGTAAAGCGTACTACAATATAATAACGTGCTTTTCAAGGTGTTAATATGCTATACAGAGTGGTAAGGTGTCCTAAATTGTCGTACAATGTTCAAAGGACTCGGACTAATTCATTAGGTTTGTTATGGAGTTTTAAGTTTATATACGGTATTGTAAGGTGCTGTTACGATTCGTTAGGCGTCCTATAATATAATAACGTGCTTTTTAAGGTGTTAATATGGCATATAGAGTCGTAAGATGTCTTAACTTTTCGTACAATTTTCAAAGGACTCGGACGAATTCATTAGATTTATTATGGAGTTTTAAGTTACATACGTTATTGTAAGGTGTTGTTACGATTTGTAAGGTGTCCTACATTATAATAACGTGCTTTTCAAGGTCCTAATATGGCATACAGAGTCGTAAGATGTTTTAAGTTGCCGTATGATGTTCAAAGGACTCGGAGGAATTCATTAGATTTATTATGGAGTTTTAAGTTTATATACTGTATTATAAGGTGTTGTTATGATTTGTAAGGCGTCCTACAATAAAATAACTTGCCTTTCAAGGTGTTAATATGGAATACAGAGTCGTAAGATGTCCTAAATTGTCGTATGATGTTCAAAGGACTCGGACGAATTTATTAGGTGTATTATGGAGTTTTAAGTTTATATACGGTATTATAAAGTGTTGTTATGATTTGTAAGGTGTCTTACAATATAATAACGTGCTTTTCAAGGTGTTAATATGGCATACAGAGTCGTAAGATGTCCTAAATTGTCGTATGATGTTCAAAGGACTCGGACGAATTCATTAGGTTTAGAATGAAGTTTTAAGTTTATATACGGTATTGTAAGATGTTGTTATGATTTGTAAAGCGTCCTACAATATAATAACGTGCTTTTCAAGGTGTTAATATGGCATACAGAGTGGTAAGGTGTCCTAAATTGTCGTACGATGTTCAAAGGACTCAGATTAATTCATTAGGTTTATTATGGAGTTTTAAGTTTATATACGGTATTGTAAGGTGCTGTTACGATTCGTTAGGCGTCCTACAATATAATAACGTGCTTTTCAAGGTGTTAATATGGCATATAGAGTCGTAAGATGTCCTAACTTTTCTTACGATTTTCAAAGGACTCGGACGAATTCATTAGATTTATTATGGAGTTTTAAGTTACATACGTTATTGTAAGGTGTTGTTACGATTTGTAAGGTGTTCTACATTATAATAACGTGCTTTTCAAGGTCCTAATATGGCATACAGAGTCGTAAGATGTTTTAAGTTGCCGTATGATGTTAAAAGGACTCGGACGAATTCATTAGCTTTATTATGGAGTTTTAAGTTTATATACGGTAATATAAGGTGTTGTTATGATTTGTAAGGCGTCCTACAATAAAATAAATTGCCTTTCAAGGTGTTAATATGGAATACAGAGTCGTAAGATGTCCAAAATTGTCGTATGATGTTCAAAGGACTCGGACGAATTTATTAGGTGTATTTATGGAGTTTTAAGTTTATATACGGTATTATAAAGTGTTGTTATGATTTGTAAGGTGTCTTACAATATAATAACGTGCTTTTCAAGGTGTTAATATGGCATACCGAGTGGTAAGATGTCCTAAATTGTCGTACGATGTTCAAAGGACTCGGACTAATTCATTAGGTTTATTATGGAGTTTTAAGTTTATATACGGTATTGTAAGGTGTTGTTACGATTTGTAAGGCGTCCTACAATATAATATCGTGTTTTTCAAGGTGTTAATATGGCATACAGAGTCGTAAGATGTAACAGCCCAGTGTAACCGCACCATGATATTGTCCGCTTTGGCGGCCGGAACACCCTCAGGTGCCGCCCCTCACGGTTTTAAAACGCGTCATGGTAGGGAAGGTTTCCACCCCCTTATAAGGCGGGTTTTGTTCTCCCTCCCAACCGATGTGGGATGTTACATTCCACCCCCCTTAAGGAGGCCAGCGTCCCCGCTGGCACATCGGTCCGGTCCCTAGCTCTGATACCATCTGTAACAGCCCAGTGTAACCGCACCATGATATTGTCCGCTTTGGCGGCCGGAACACCCTCAGGTGCCGCCCCTCACGGTTTTAAAACGCGTCATGGTAGGGAAGGTTTCCACCCCCTTATAAGGCGGGTTTTGTTCTCCCTCCCAACCGATGTGGGATGTTACATAAGATGTCCTAAATTCTTGTACGATGTTCAAAGGACTCAGATGAATTAATTAGATTTATTATGGAGTTTTAAATTTATATACGGTATTGTAAGGTGTTGTTATGATTTGTAAGGCGTCCTACAATATAATAACTTGCTTTTCAAGGTGTTAATATGGCATACAATGTCGTAAGTTGTCCTAAATTGCCGTACGATATTCAAAGGACACGGATGAATTCATTAGATTTATTATGGAGTTTTAAGTTTATATACGGTATTGTAAGGTGTTGTTAAGATTTGTAAGGCGTCCTACAATATTATAACGTGCTTTTCAAGATGTTAATATGGCATACAGAGTCGTAAGATGTCCTAAATTGTCGTATGATGTTCAAAGGACTCAGACGAATTCATTAGGTGTATTATGGAGTTTTAAGTTTATATACGGTATTATAATGTGTTGTTATGATTTTTAAGGCGTCCTACAATATAATAACGTGCTTTTCAAGGTGTTAATATGGCATACAGAGTCGTAAGATGTCCTAAATTGTCGTATGATGTTCAAAGGACCCGGACGAATTCATCAGGTTTAGAATGGAGTTTTAAGTTTATATACAGTATTGTAAGGTGTTGTTACGATTTGTAAGGCGTCCTACAATATAATAACGTGCTTTTCAAGGTGTTTATATGGCATATAGAGTGGTAAGATGTCGTAAATTGCCGTACAATGTTCAAAGGACTCGGACTAATTCATTAGGTTTATTATGGAGTTTTAAGTTTATATACGGTATTGTAAGGTGTTGTTACGATTTGTAAGGCGTCGTACAATATATTATCGTGTTTTTCAAGATGTTAATATGGCATACAGTGTCGTAAGATGTCCTAAATTGTTGTACGATGTTCAAAGGACTCAGACGAATTCCTTAGATTTATTATGGAGTTTTAAGTTTATATACGGTATTGTAAGGTGTTGTTATGATTTGTAAGGCGTCCTACAATATAATAACTTGCTTTTCAAGGTGTTAATATGGCATACAATGTCGTAAGATGTCCTAAGTTGTCGTACGATGTTCAAAAGACACGGATGAATTCATTAGATATATCATGGAGTTTTAAGTTTATATACGGTATTGTAAGGTGTTGTTAAGATTTGTAAGGCGTCCTACAATATAATAACGTGCTTTTCAAGATGTTAATATGGCATACAGTGTCGTAAGATGTCCTAAATTGTTGTACGATGTTCAAAGGACTCAGACGAATTCCTTAGATTTATTATGGAGTTTTAAGTTTATATACGGTATTGTAAGGTGTTGTTATGATTTGTAAGGCGTCCTACAATATAATAACTTGCTTTTCAAGGTGTTAATATGGCATACAATGTCGTAAGATGTCCTAAGTTGTCGTACGAGGTTCAAAAGACACGGATGAATTCATTAGATTTATCATGGAGTTTTAAGTTTATATACGGTATTGTAAGGTGTTGTTAAGATTTGTAAGGCGTCCTACAATATAATAACGTGCTTTTCAAGATGTTAATATGGCATACAATGTCGTAAGTTGTCCTAAATTGCCGTACGATATTCAAAGGACACGGATGAATTCATTAGATTTATTATGGAGTTTTAAGTTTATACGGTATTGTAAGGTGTTGTTAAGATTTGTAAGGCGTCCTACAATATTATAACGTGCTTTTCAAGATGTTAATATGGCATACAGAGTCGTAAGATGTCCTAAATTGTCGTATGATGTTCAAAGGACTCAGACGAATTCATTAGGTTTATTATGGAGTTTTAAGTTTATATACGGTATTATAAGGTGTTATTATGATTTATAAGGCGTCCTACAATATAATAACGTGCTTTTCAAGGTGTTAATATGGCATACATAGTCGTAAGATGTCCTAAATTGTCGTATGATGTTCAAAGGTCTCGGACGAATTCATTAGGTGTATTATGGAGTTTTAAATTTATATACGGTATTATAATGTGTTGTTATGATTTTTAAGGCGTCCTACAATATAATAACGTGCTTTTCAAGGTGTTAATATGGCATACAGAGTCGTAAGATGTCCTAAATTGTCGTATGATGTTCAAAGGACCCGGACGAATTCATCAGGTTTAGAATGGAGTTTTAAGTTTATATACGGTATTGTAAGGTGTTGTTACGATTTGTAAGGCGTCCTACAATATAATAACGTGCTTTTCAAGGTGTTTATATGGCATATAGAGTGGTAAGATGTCGTAAATTGCCGTACAATGTTCAAAGGACTCGGACTAATTCATTAGGTTTATTATGGAGTTTTAAGTTTATATACGGTATTGTAAGGTGTTGTTACGATTTGTAAGGCGTCCTACAATATATTATCGTGTTTTTCAAGATGTTAATATGGCATACAGTGTCGTAAGATGTCCTAAATTGTTGTACGATGTTCAAAGGACTCAGACGAATTCCTTAGATTTATTATGGAGTTTTAAGTTTATATACGGTATTGTAAGGTGTTGTTATGATTTGTAAGGCGTCCTACAATATAATAACTTGCTTTTCAAGGTGTTAATATGGCATACAATGTCGTAAGATGTCCTAAGTTGTCGTACGATGTTCAAAAGACACGGATGAATTCATTAGATTTATCATGGAGTTTTAAGTTTATATACGGTATTGTAAGGTGTTGTTAAGATTTGTAAGGCGTCCTACAATATAATAACGTGCTTTTCAAGATGTTAATATGGCATACAGACTCGTAAGATGTCCTAAATTGTCGTATGATGTTCAAAGGACTCAGACGAATTCATTAGGTTTATTATGGAGTTTTAAGTTTATATACGGTATTATAAGGTGTTGTTATGATTTATAAGGCGTCCTACAATATAATAACGTGATTTTCAAGGTGTTAATATGGCATACAGAGTCGAAAGTTGTCCTAAATTGTCGTACGATGCTCAAAGGACTCGGACGAATTCATTAGGTTTATTATGGAGTTTTAAGTTTATATACGGTATTGTAAGGTGTTGTTACGATTTGTAAGGCGTCCTACAATATAATAACGTGCTTTTCAAGGTGTTAATATGGCATACAGAGTGGTAAGATGTCCTAAATTGTTGTATGATGTTTAAAGGACTCGTACGAATTCATTAGATTTATTATGGAGTTTTATGTTTATATACGGTATTGTAAGGTGTTGTTATAACTTGTAAGGCGTCCTACAATATAATATTGTGTTTTTCAAGGTGTTAATATGGCATACAGTGTTGTAAGTTGTCCTAAATTGACGTACGATGTTCAAAGGACTCGGACGAATTCATTAGGATAATTATGGAGTTTTAAGTTTATATACGGTATTATAAGGTGTTGTTATGATTTGTAAGGCGTCCAACAATATAATAACATGCTTTTCAAGGTGTTAATATGACATACAGAGTCGTAAGATGTCCTAAGTTGTCGTATGATGTTCAAAGGAATCGAAAGAATTCATTAGATTTATTATGGAGTTTTAAGTTTATATACGGTAGTATAAGGTGTTGTTATGATTTGTAAGGCGTCCTATAATATAATAACGTGCTTTTCAGGGTGTTAATATGGCATACAGAGTCGTAAGATGTCCTAAATTGTCGTATGATGTTCAAAGGACTCGTACGAATTCATTAGGTTAATTATGGAGTTTTAAGTTTATATACGGTAGTGTAAGGTGTTGTTACTGTTTATAAGGCGTCCTACAATATAATAATGTGTTTTCCAAGGTGTTAATATGACATACAGAGTTGTAAGATGTCCTAAATTGTCGTACGATGTTCAAAGGACTCGTACGAATTCATTAGATTTATTATGAAGTTTTATGTTTATATACGGTATTGTAAAGTGTTGTTATGACTTGTAATGCGTCCTACAATATAATATCGTGTTTTTAAGGTGTTAATATAGCATACAATGTCGTAAGTTGTCCTAAATTTTCGTACGATGTTCAAAGGACTTGGACGAATTTATTAGGTTTATTATGGAGTTTTAAGTTTATGTACGGTATTGTAAGGTGTTTTTATGATTTGTAAGGCGTCCTACAATATAATAACGTGCATTTCAAGGTGTTAATATGGCATACAGAGTAGTAAGATGTCCTAAATTGTTGTATGATTTTCAAAGCACTCGGACGAATTCATTAGGTTTATTATGGAGTTTAAGTTTATATATGATATTGTAAGGTGTTGTTACGATTTGTAAGGCGTCCTACAATATAATATCGTGTTTTTCAAGGTGTTAATATGGCATACAGTGTCGTAAGATGTCCTAAATTGTCGTATGATGTTCAAAGGACTCGGACGAATTCATTAGGTGTATTATGGAGTTTTAAGTTTATATACGGTATTATAAGGTGTTGTTATGATTTGTAAGGCGTCCTACAATATAATAACGTGCTTTTCAAGGTGTTAATATGACATACAAGGTCGTAAGATGTCCTAAATTGTCGTATGATGTTCAAAGGACTCGAAAGAATTCATTAAGTTTATTATGGAGTTTTAAGTTTATATACGGTATTGTAAGGTGTTGTTACGATTTGTAAGGCGTCCTACAATATAATAGCGTGCTTTTCAAGGTGTTACTATAACATACAGAGTGGTAAGATATCCTAAATTGCCGTACGATGTTCAAAGGACTCGGACAAATTCATTAGGTTTATTATGGAGTTTTAAGTTTATATACGTTATTGTAAGGTGTTGTTACGATTTGTAAGGCGTCATACAATATAATATCGTGTTTTTCAAGGTGTTAATATGGTATACAGTGTCGTAAGATGTCCTAAATTGTTGTACGATGTTCAAAGGACTCGGACGAATTCATTAGATTTATTATGGAGTTTGAAGTTTATATACGGTATTGTAAGGTGTTGTTATGATTTGTAAGGCGTCCTACAATATAATAACTTGCTTTTCAAGGTGTTAATATGGCATACAGAGTCGTAAGACGTCCTAAATTGTTATACGATGTTCAAAGGACTCATATGAATTCATTAGATTTATTATGGAGTTTTAAATATATATACGGTATTGTAAGGTGTTGTTACGATTTGTAAGGTGTCCTACAATATAATATCGTGTTTTTCAAGATGTTAATATGGCCTATAGTGTCGTAAGATGTCCTAAATTGTTGTACGATGTTCAAAGGACTCGGACGAATTCCTTAGATTTATTATGGAGTTTTAAGTTTATATACGGTATTGTAAGGTGTTGTTATGATTTGTAAGGCGTCCTACAATATAATAACTTGCTTTTCAAGGTGTTAATATGGCATACAATGTCGTAAGTTGTCCTAAGTTGCCGTACGATGTTCAAAGCACACAGATGAATTCATTAGATTTATCATGGAGTTTTAAGTTTATATACGGTATTGTAAGGTGTTGTTAAGATTTGTAAGGCGTCCTACAATATAATAACGTGCTTTTCAAGATGTTTATATGGCATACAGAGTCGTAAGATGTCCTAAATTGTCGTATGATGTTCAAAGGAATCGAAAGAATTCATTAGATTTATTATGGAGTTTTAAGTTTATATACGGTAGTATAAGGTGTTGTTATGATTTGTAAGGCGTCCTATAATATAATAACGTGCTTTTCAGGGTGTTAATATGGCATACAGAGTCGTAAGATGTCCTAAATTGTCGTATGATGTTCAAAGGACTCGTACGAATTCATTAGGTTAATTATGGAGTTTTAAGTTTATATACGTTATTGTAAGGTGTTGTTACGATTTGTAAGGCGTCATACAATATAATATCGTGTTTTTCAAGGTGTTAATATGGTATACAGTGTCGTAAGATGTCCTAAATTGTTGTACGATGTTCAAAGGACTCGGACGAATTCATTAGATTTATTATGGAGTTTGAAGTTTATATACGGTATTGTAAGGTGTTGTTATGATTTGTAAGGCGTCCTACAATATAATAACTTGCTTTTCAAGGTGTTAATATGGCATACAGAGTCGTAAGACGTCCTAAATTGTTATACGATGTTCAAAGGACTCATATGAATTCATTAGATTTATTATGGAGTTTTAAATATATATACGGTATTGTAAGGTGTTGTTACGATTTGTAAGGTGTCCTACAATATAATATCGTGTTTTTCAAGATGTTAATATGGCCTATAGTGTCGTAAGATGTCCTAAATTGTTGTACGATGTTCAAAGGACTCGGACGAATTCCTTAGATTTATTATGGAGTTTTAAGTTTATATACGGTATTGTAAGGTGTTGTTATGATTTGTAAGGCGTCCTACAATATAATAACTTGCTTTTCAAGGTGTTAATATGGCATACAATGTCGTAAGTTGTCCTAAGTTGCCGTACGATGTTCAAAGGACACAGATGAATTCATTAGATTTATCATGGAGTTTTAAGTTTATATACGGTATTGTAAGGTGTTGTTAAGATTTGTAAGGCGTCCTACAATATAATAACGTGCTTTTCAAGATGTTTATATGGCATACAGAGTCGTAAGATGTCCTAAATTGTCGTATGATGTTCAAAGGACTCAGACGAATTCATTAGGTTTATTATGGAGTTTTAAGTTTATATACGGTATTATAAGGTGTTGTTATGATTTATAAGGCGTCCTACAATATAATAACGTGATTTTCAAGGTGTTAATATGGCATACAGAGTCGTAAGTTGTCCTAAATTGTCGTACGATGTTCAAAGGACTCGGACGAATTCATTAGGTTTATTATGGAGTTTTAAGTTTATATACGGTATTGTAAGGTGTTGTTACGATTTGTAAGGCGTCCTACAATATAATAACGTGCTTTTCAAGGTGTTAATATGGCATACAGAGTGGTAAGATGTCCTAAATTGTTGTATGATGTTAAAAGGACTCGTACGAATTCATTAGATTTATTATGGAGTTTTATGTTTATATACGGTATTGTAAGGTGTTGTTATAACTTGAAAGGCGTCCTACAATATAATATTGTGTTTTTCAAGGTGTTAATATGGCATACAGTGTTGTAAGTTGTCCTAAATTGACGTACGATGTTCAAAGGACTCGGACGAATTCATTAGGATAATTATAGAGTTTTAAGTTTATATACGGTATTATAAGGTGTTGTTATGATTTGTAAGGCGTCCAACAATATAATAACATGCTTTTCAAGGTGTTAATATGACATACGGAGTCGTAAGATGTCCTAAATTGTCGTATGATGTTCAAAGGAATTGAAAGAATTCATTAGATTTATTATGGAGTTTTAAGTTTATATACGGTAGTATAAGGTGTTGTTATGATTTGTAAGGCGTTCTACAATATAATAACGTGCTTTTCAAGGTGTTAATATGGCATACAGAGTCGTAAGATGTCCTAAATTGTCGTATGATGTTCAAAGGACTCGTACGAATTCATTAGGTTAATTATGGAGTTTTAAGTTTATATACGGTTGTGTAAGGTGTTGTTACTGTTTATAAGGCGTCCTACAATATAATAATGTGTTTTCCAAGGTGTTAATATGGCATACAGAGTTGTAAGATGTCCTAAATTGTCGTACGATGTTTAAAGGACTCGTACGAATTCATTAGATTTATTATGAAGTTTTATGTTTATATACGGTATTGTAAGGTGTTGTTATGACTTGTAAGGCGTCCTACAACATAATATCGTGTTTTTAAGGTGTTAATATAGCATACAATGTCGTAAGTTGTCCTAAATTTTCGTATGATGTTCAAAGGACTTGGACGAATTTATTAGGTTTATTATGGAGTTTTAAGTTTATGTACGGTATGTTAAGGTGTTTTTATGATCTGTAAGGCGTCCTACAATATAATAACGTGCATTTCAAGGTGTTAATATGGCATACAGAGTAGTAAGATGTCCTAAATTGTTGTACGATGTTCATAGCACTCGGACGAATTCATAAGGTTTATTATGGAGTTTTAAGTTTATATATGATATTGTTAGGTGTTGTTACGATTTGTAAGGCGTCCTACAATATAATATCGTGTTTTTCAAGGTGTTAATATGGCATACAGTGTCGTAAGATGTCCTAAATTGTCGTATGATGTTCAAAGGACTCGGACGAATTCATTAGGTGTATTATGGAGTTTTAAGTTTATATACGGTATTATAAGGTGTTGTTTTGATTTGTAAGGCGTCCTACAATATAATAACGTGCTTTTCAAGGTGTTAATATGACATACAGAGTGGTAAGATGTCCTAAATTGTTGTATGATGTTTAAAGGCCTCGTACGAATTCATTAGATTTATTATGGAGTTTTATGTTTATATACGGTATTGTAAGGTGTTGTTATAACTTGTAAGGCGTCCTACAATATAATATTGTGGTTTACAAGGTGTTAATATGGCATACAGTGTTGTAAGTTGTCCTAAATTGACGTACGATGTTCAAAGGACTCGGACGAATTCATTAGGATAATTATGGAGTTTTAAGTTTATATACGGTATTATAAGGTGTTGTTATGATTTGTAAGGCGTCCAACAATATTATAAGATGCTTTTCAAGGTGTTAATATGACATACAGAGTCGTAAGATGTCCTAAATTGTCGTATGATGTTCAAAGGAATTGAAAGAATTCATTAGATTTATTATGGAGTTTGAAGTTTATATACGGTATTGTAAGGTGTTGTTATGATTTGTAAGGCGTCCTACAATATAATAACTTGCTTTTCAAGGTGTTAATATGGCATACAGAGTCGTAAGACGTCCTAAATTGTTATACGATGTTCAAAGGACTCATATGAATTCATTAGATTTATTATGGAGTTTTAAATATATATACGGTATTGTAAGGTGTTGTTACGATTTGTAAGGTGTCCTACAATATAATATCGTGTTTTTCAAGATGTTAATATGGCATACAGTGTCGTAAGATGTCCTAAATTGTTGTACGATGTTCAAAGGACTCGGACGAATTCCATAGATTTATTATGGAGTTTTAAGTTTATATACGGTATTGTAAGGTGTTGTTATGATTTGTAAGGCGTCCTACAATATAATAACTTGCTTTTCAAGGTGTTAATATGGCATACAATGTCGTAAGTTGTCCTAAGTTGCCGTACGATGTTCAAAGGACACAGATGAATTCATTAGATTTATCATGGAGTTTTAAGTTTATATACGGTATTGTAAGGTGTTGTTAAGATTTGTAAGGCGTCCTACAATATAATAACGTGCTTTTCAAGATGTTAATATGGCATACAGAGTCGTAAGATGTCCTAAATTGTCGTATGATGTTCAAAGGACTCAGACAAATTCATTAGGTTTATTATGGAGTTTTAAGTTTATATACGGTATTATAAGGTGTTGTTATGATTTATAAGGCGTCCTACAATATAATAACGTGATTTTCAAGGTGTTAATATGGCATACAGAGTCGTAAGTTGTCCTAAATTGTCGTACGATGTTCAAAGGACTCGGACGAATTCATTAGGTTTATTATGGAGTTTTAAGTTTATATACGGTATTGTAAGGTGTTGTTACGATTTGTAAGGCGTCCTACAATATAATAACGTGCTTTTCAAGGTGTTAATATGGCATACAGAGTGGTAAGATGTCCTAAATTGTTGTATGATGTTTAAAGGACTCGTACGAATTCATTAGATTTATTATGGAGTTTTATGTTTATATACGGTATTGTAAGGTGTTGTTATAACTTGAAAGGCGTCCTACAATATAATATTGTGTTTTTCAAGGTGTTAATATGGCATACAGTGTTGTAAGTTGTCCTAATTTGACGTACGATGTTCAAAGGACTCGGACGAATTCATTAGGATAATTATAGAGTTTTAAGTTTATATACGGTATTATAAGGTGTTGTTATGATTTGTAAGGCGTCCAACAATATCATAACATGCTTTTCAAGGTGTTAATATGACATACAGAGTCGTAAGATGTCCTAAATTGTCGTATGATGTTCAAAGGAATTGAAAGAATTCATTAGATTTATTATGGAGTTTTAAGTTTATATACGGTAGTATAAGGTGTTGTTATGATTTGTAAGGCGTTCTACAATATAATAACGTGCTTTTCAAGGTGTTAATATGGCATACAGAGTCGTAAGATGTCCTAAATTGTCGTATGATGTTCAAAGGACTCGTACGAATTCATTAGGTTAATTATGGAGTTTTAAGTTTATATACGGTTGTGTAAGGTGTTGTTACTGTTTATAAGGCGTCCTACAATATAATAATGTGTTTTCCAAGGTGTTAATATGGCATACAGAGTTGTAAGATGTCCTAAATTGTCGTACGATGTTCAAAGGACTCGTACGAATTCATTAGATTTATTATGAAGTTTTATGTTTATATACGGTATTGTAAGGTGTTGTTATGACTTGTAAGGCGTCCTACAACATAATATCGTGTTTTTAAGGTGTTAATATAGCATACAATGTCGTAAGTTATCCTAAATTTTCGTATGATGTTCAAAGGACTTGGACGAATTTATTAGGTTTATTATGGAGTTTTAAGTTTATGTACGGTATGTTAAGGTGTTTTTATGATCTGTAAGGCGTCCTACAATATAATAACGTGCATTTCAAGGTGTTAATATGGCATACAGAGTAGTAAGATGTCCTAAATTGTTGTACGATGTTCATAGCACTCGGACGAATTCATTAGGTTTATTATGGAGTTTTAAGTTTATATATGATATTGTCAGGTGTTGTTACGATTTGTAAGGCGTCCTACAATATAATATCGTGTTTTTCAAGGTGTTAATATGGCATACAGAGTCGTAAGATGTCCTAAATTGTCGTATGATGTTCAAAGGACTCGGACGAATTCATTAGGTGTATTATGGAGTTTTAAGTTTATATACGGTATTATAAGGTGTTGTTATGATTTGTAAGGCGTCCTACAATATAATAACGTGCTTTTCAAGGTGTTAATATGACATACAGAGTGGTAAGATGTCCTAAATTGTTGTATGATGTTTAAAGGACTCGTACGAATTCATTAGATTTATTATGGAGTTTTATGTTTATATACGGTATTGTAAGGTGTTGTTATAACTTGTAAGGTGTCCTACAATATAATATTGTGTTTTTCAAGGTGTTAATATGGCATACAGTGTTGTAAGTTGTCCTAAATTGACGTACGATGTTCAAAGGACTCGGACGAATTCATTAGGATAATTATGGAGTTTTATGTTTATATACGGTATTATAAGGTGTTGTTACGATTTGTAAGGCGTCCAACAATATTATAACATGCTTTTCAAGGTGTTAATATGACATACAGAGTCGTAAGATGTCCTAAATTGTCGTATGATGTTCAAAGGAATTGAAAGAATTCATTAGATTTATTATGGAGTTTTAAGTTTATATACGGTAGTATAAGGTGTTGTTATGATTTGTAAGGCGTTCTACAATATAATAACGTGCTTTTCAAGGTGTTAATATGGCATACAGAGTCGTAAGATGTCCTAAATTGTCGTATGATGTTCAAAGGACTCGTACGAATTCATTAGGTTAATTATGGAGTTTTAAGTTAATATACGGTTGTGTAAGGTGTTGTTACTGTTTATAAGGCGTCCTACAATATAATAATGTGTTTTCCAAGGTGTTAATATGGCATACAGAGTTGTAAGATGTCCTAAATTGTCGTACGATGTTCAAAGGACTCGTACGAATTCATTAGATTTATTATGAAGTTTTATGTTTATATACGGTATTGTAAGGTGTTGTTATGACTTGTAAGGCGTCCTACAACATAATATCGTGTTTTTAAGGTGTTAATATAGCATACAATGTCGTAAGTTGTCCTAAATTTTCGTATGATGTTCAAAGGACTTGGACGAATTTATTAGGTTTATTATGGAGTTTTAAGTTTATGTACGGTATGTTAAGGTGTTTTTATGATCTGTAAGGCGTCCTACAATATAATAACGTGCATTTCAAGGTGTTAATATGGCATACAGAGTAGTAAGATGTCCTAAATTGTTGTACGATGTTCATAGCACTCGGACGAATTCATTAGGTTTATTATGGAGTTTTAAGTTTATATATGATATTGTCAGGTGTTGTTACGATTTGTAAGGCGTCCTACAATATAATATCGTGTTTTTCAAGGTGTTAATATGGCATACAGTGTCGTAAGATGTCCTAAATTGTCGTATGATGTTCAAAGGACTCGGACGAATTCATTAGGTGTATTATGGAGTTTTAAGTTTATATACGGTATTATAAGGTGTTGTTATGATTTGTAAGGCGTCCTACAATATAATAACGTGCTTTTCAAGGTGTTAATATGACATACAGAGTGGTAAGATGTCCTAAATTGTTGTATGATGTTTAAAGGACTCGTACGAATTCATTAGATTTATTATGGAGTTTTATGTTTATATACGGTATTGTAAGGTGTTGTTATAACTTGTAAGGTGTCCTACAATATAATATTGTGTTTTTCAAGGTGTTATTATGGCATACAGTGTTGTAAGTTGTCCTAAATTGACGTACGATGTTCAAAGGACTCGGACGAATTCATTAGGATAATTATGGAGTTTTATGTTTATATACGGTATTATAAGGTGTTGTTACGATTTGTAAGGCGTCCAACAATATTATAACATGCTTTTCAAGGTGTTAATATGACATACAGAGTCGTAAGATGTCCTAAATTGTCGTATGATGTTCAAAGGAATTGAAAGAATTCATTAGATTTATTATGGAGTTTTAAGTTTATATACGGTAGTATAAGGTGTTGTTATGATTTGTAAGGCGTTCTACAATATAATAACGTGCTTTTCAAGGTGTTAATATGGCATACAGAGTCGTAAGATGTCCTAAATTGTCGTATGATGTTCAAAGGACTCGTACGAATTCATTAGGTTAATTATGGAGTTTTAGGTTAATATACGGTTGTGTAAGGTGTTGTTACTGTTTATAAGGCGTCCTACAATATAATAATGTGTTTTCCAAGGTGTTAATATGGCATACAGAGTTGTAAGATGTCCTAAATTGTCGTACGATGTTCAAAGGACTCGTACGAATTCATTAGATTTATTATGAAGTTTTATGTTTATATACGGTATTGTAAGGTGTTGTTATGACTTGTAAGGCGTCCTACAACATAATATCGTGTTTTTAAGGTGTTAATATAGCATACAATGTCGTAAGTTGTCCTAAATTTTCGTATGATGTTCAAAGGACTTGGACGAATTTATTAGGTTTATTATGGAGTTTTAAGTTTATGTACGGTATGTTAAGGTGTTTTTATGATCTGTAAGGCGTCCTACAATATAATAACGTGCATTTCAAGGTGTTAATATGGCATACAGAGTAGTAAGA
Organism: Tagetes erecta; assembly: GCA_030867185.1. Lineage (NCBI taxonomy): Eukaryota > Viridiplantae > Streptophyta > Magnoliopsida > Asterales > Asteraceae > Tagetes > Tagetes erecta. The sequence goes on from CM061488.1 coordinate 29,923,194, forward strand.
TGTCCTAAATTGTTGTACGATGTTCATAGCACTCGGACGAATTCATTAGGTTTATTATGGAGTTTTAAGTTTATATATGATATTGTCAGGTGTTGTTACGATTTGTAAGGCGTCCTACAATATAATATCGTGTTTTTCAAGGTGTTAATATGGCATACAGTGTCGTAAGATGTCCTAAATTGTCGTATGATGTTCAAAGGACTCGGACGAATTCATTAGGTGTATTATGGAGTTTTAAGTTTATATACGGTATTATAAGGTGTTGTTATGATTTGTAAGGCGTCCTACAATATAATAACGTGCTTTTCAAGGTGTTAATATGACATACAGAGTGGTAAGATGTCCTAAATTGTTGTATGATGTTTAAAGGACTCGTACGAATTCATTAGATTTATTATGGAGTTTTATGTTTATATACGGTATTGTAAGGTGTTGTTATAACTTGTAAGGTGTCCTACAATATAATATTGTGTTTTTCAAGGTGTTATTATGGCATACAGTGTTGTAAGTTGTCCTAAATTGACGTACGATGTTCAAAGTACTCGGACGAATTCATTAGGATAATTATGGAGTTTTATGTTTATATACGGTATTATAAGGTGTTGTTACGATTTGTAAGGCGTCCAACAATATTATAACATGCTTTTCAAGGTGTTAATATGACATACAGAGTCGTAAGATGTCCTAAATTGTCGTATGATGTTCAAAGGAATTGAAAGAATTCATTAGATTTATTATGGAGTTTTAAGTTTATATACGGTAGTATAAGGTGTTGTTATGATTTGTAAGGCGTTCTACAATATAATAACGTGCTTTTCAAGGTGTTAATATGGCATACAGAGTCGTAAGATGTCCTAAATTGTCGTATGATGTTCAAAGGACTCGTACGAATTCATTAGGTTAATTATGGAGTTTTAGGTTAATATACGGTTGTGTAAGGTGTTGTTACTGTTTATAAGGCGTCCTACAATATAATAATGTGTTTTCCAAGGTGTTAATATGGCATACAGAGTTGTAAGATGTCCTAAATTGTCGTACGATGTTCAAAGGACTCGTACGAATTCATTAGATTTATTATGAAGTTTTATGTTTATATACGGTATTGTAAGGTGTTGTTATGACTTGTAAGGCGTCCTACAACATAATATCGTGTTTTTAAGGTGTTAATATAGCATACAATGTCGTAAGTTGTCCTAAATTTTCGTATGATGTTCAAAGGACTTGGACGAATTTATTAGGTTTATTATGGAGTTTTAAGTTTATGTACGGTATGTTAAGGTGTTTTTATGATCTGTAAGGCGTCCTACAATATAATAACGTGCATTTCAAGGTGTTAATATGGCATACAGAGTAGTAAGATGTCCTAAATTGTTGTACGATGTTCATAGCACTCGGACGAATTCATTAGGTTTATTATGGAGTTTTAAGTTTATATATGATATTGTCAGGTGTTGTTACGATTTGTAAGGCGTCCTACAATATAATATCGTGTTTTTCAAGGTGTTAATATGGCATACAGTGTCGTAAGATGTCCTAAATTGTCGTATGATGTTCAAAGGACTCGGACGAATTCATTAGGTGTATTATGGAGTTTTAAGTTTATATACGGTATTATAAGGTGTTGTTATGATTTGTAAGGCGTCCTACAATATAATAATGTGCTTTTCAAGGTGTTAATATGACATACAGAGTGGTAAGATGTCCTAAATTGTTGTATGATGTTTAAAGGACTCGTACGAATTCATTAGATTTATTATGGAGTTTTATGTTTATATACGGTATTGTAAGGTGTTGTTATAACTTGTAAGGCGTCCTACAATATAATATTGTGTTTTTCAAGGTGTTAATATGGCATACAGTGTTGTAAGTTGTCCTAAATTGACGTACGATGTTCAAAGGACTCGGACGAATTCATTAGGATAATTATGGAGTTTTAAGTTTATATACGGTATTATAAGGTGTTGTTATGATTTGTAAGGCGTCCAACAATATTATAACATGCTTTTCAAGGTGTTAATATGACATACATAGTCGTAAGATGTCCTAAATTGTCGTATGATGTTCAAAGGAATTTGAAAGAATTCATTAGATTTATTATGGAGTTTGAAGTTTATATACGGTATTGTAAGGTGTTGTTATGATTTGTAAGGCGTCCTACAATATAATAACTTGCTTTTCAAGGTGTTAATATGGCATACAGAGTCGTAAGACGTCCTAAATTGTTATACGATGTTCAAAGGACTCATATGAATTCATTAGATTTATTATGGAGTTTTAAATATATATACGGTATTGTAAGGTGTTGTTACGATTTGTAAGGTGTCCTACAATATAATATCGTGTTTTTCAAGATGTTAATATGGCATACAGTGTCGTAAGATGTCCTAAATTGTTGTACGATGTTCAAAGGACTCGGACGAATTCCTTAGATTTATTATGGAGTTTTAAGTTTATATACGGTATTGTAAGGTGTTGTTATGATTTGTAAGGCGTCCTACAATATAATAACTTGCTTTTCAAGGTGTTAATATGGCATACAATGTCGTAAGTTGTCCTAAGTTGCCGTACGATGTTCAAAGGACACATATGAATTCATTAGATTTATCATGTTGTTTTAAGTTTATATACGGTATTGTAAGGTGTTGTTAAGATTTGTAAGGCGTCCTACAATATTAAGATGTCCTACAATATTGTAAGGTGTTTTTCAAGATGTTAATATGGCATACAGTGTCGTAAGATGTCCTAAATTGTTGTACGATGTTCAAAGGACTCGGACGAATTCCTTAGATTTATTATGGAGTTTTATGTTTATATACGGTATTGTAAGGTGTTGTTATGATTTGTAAGGCGTCCTACAATATAATAACTTGCTTTTCAAGGTGTTAATATGGCATACAATGTCGTAAGTTGTCCTAAGTTGCCGTACGATGTTCAAAGGACACAGATGAATTCATTAGATTTATCATGTTGTTTTAAGTTTATATACGGTATTGTAAGGTGTTGTTAAGATTTGTAAGGCGTCCTACAATATAATAACGTGCTTTTCAAGATGTTAATATGGCATACAGAGTCGTAAGATGTCCTAAATTGTCGTATGATGTTCAAAGGACTCAGACGAATTCATTACGTTTATTATGGAGTTTTAAGTTTATATACGGTATTATAAGGTGTTGTTATGATTTATAAGGCGTCCTACAATATAATAACGTGATTTTCAAGGTGTTAATATGGCATACAGAGTCGTAAGTTGTCCTAAATTGTCGTACGATGTTCAAAGGACTCGGACGAATTCATTAGGTTTATTATGGAGTTTTAAGTTTATATACAGTATTGTAAGGTGTTGTTACGATTTGTAATGCGTCCTACAATATAATAACGTGCTTTTCAAGGTGTTAATATGGCATACAGAGTGGTAAGATGTCCTAAATTGTTGTATGATGTTTAAAGGACTCGTACGAATTCATTAGATTTATTATGGAGTTTTATGTTTATATACGGTATTGTAAGGTGTTGTTATAACTTGAAAGGCGTCCTACAATATAATATTGTGTTTTTCAAGGTGTTAATATGGCATACAGTGTTGTAAGTTGTCCTAAATTGACGTACGATGTTCAAAGGACTCGGACGAATTCATTAGGATAATTATAGAGTTTTAAGTTTATATACGGTATTATAAGGTGTTGTTATGATTTGTAAGGCGTCCAACAATATAATAACATGCTTTTCAAGGTGTTAATATGACATACGGAGTCGTAAGATGTCCTAAATTGTCGTATGATGTTCAAAGGAATTGAAAGAATTCATTAGATTTATTATGGAGTTTTAAGTTTATATACGGTAGTATAAGGTGTTGTTATGATTTGTAAGGCGTTCTACAATATAATAACGTGCTTTTCAAGGTGTTAATATGGCATACAGAGTCGTAAGATGTCCTAAATTGTCGTATGATGTTCAAAGGACTCGTACGAATTCATTAGGTTAATTATGGAGTTTTAAGTTTATATACGGTTGTGTAAGGTGTTGTTACTGTTTATAAGGCGTCCTACAATATAATAATGTGTTTTCCAAGGTGTTAATATGGCATACAGAGTTGTAAGATGTCCTAAATTGTCGTACGATGTTTAAAGGACTCGTACGAATTCATTAGATTTATTATGAAGTTTTATGTTTATATACGGTATTGTAAGGTGTTGTTATGACTTGTAAGGCGTCCTACAACATAATATCGTGTTTTTAAGGTGTTAATATAGCATACAATGTCGTAAGTTGTCCTAAATTTTCGTATGATGTTCAAAGGACTTGGACGAATTTATTAGGTTTATTATGGAGTTTTAAGTTTATGTACGGTATGTTAAGGTGTTTTTATGATCTGTAAGGCGTCCTACAATATAATAACGTGCATTTCAAGGTGTTAATATGGCATACAGAGTAGTAAGATGTCCTAAATTGTTGTACGATGTTCATAGCACTCGGACGAATTCATAAGGTTTATTATGGAGTTTTAAGTTTATATATGATATTGTCAGGTGTTGTTACGATTTGTAAGGCGTCCTACAATATAATATCGTGTTTTTCAAGGTGTTAATATGGCATACAGTGTCGTAAGATGTCCTAAATTGTCGTATGATGTTCAAAGGACTCGGACGAATTCATTAGGTGTATTATGGAGTTTTAAGTTTATATACGGTATTATAAGGTGTTGTTATGATTTGTAAGGCGTCCTACAATATAATAACGTGCTTTTCAAGGTGTTAATATGACATACAGAGTGGTAAGATGTCCTAAATTGTTGTATGATGTTTAAAGGACTCGTACGAATTCATTAGATTTATTATGGAGTTTTATGTTTATATACGGTATTGTAAGGTGTTGTTATAACTTGTAAGGCGTCCTACAATATAATATTGTGGTTTACAAGGTGTTAATATGGCATACAGTGTTGTAAGTTGTGCTAAATTGACGTACGATGTTCAAAGGACTCGGACGAATTCATTAGGATAATTATGGAGTTTTAAGTTTATATACGGTATTATAAGGTGTTGTTATGATTTGTAAGGCGTCCAACAATATTATAACATGCTTTTCAAGGTGTTAATATGACATACAGAGTCGTAAGATGTCCTAAATTGTCGTATGATGTTCAAAGGAATTGAAAGAATTCATTAGATTTATTATGGAGTTTGAAGTTTATATACGGTATTGTAAGGTGTTGTTATGATTTGTAAGGCGTCCTACAATATAATAACTTGCTTTTCAAGGTGTTAATATGGCATACAGAGTCGTAAGACGTCCTAAATTGTTATACGATGTTCAAAGGACTCATTTGAATTCATTAGATTTATTATGGAGTTTTAAATATATATACGGTATTGTAAGGTGTTGTTACGATTTGTAAGGTGTCCTACAATATAATATCGTGTTTTTCAAGATGTTAATATGGCATACAGTGTCGTAAGATGTCCTAAATTGTTGTACGATGTTCAAAGGACTCGGACGAATTCCTTAGATTTATTATGGAGTTTTAAGTTTATATACGGTATTGTAAGGTGTTGTTATGATTTGTAAGGCGTCCTACAATATAATAACTTGCTTTTCAAGGTGTTAATATGGCATACAATGTCGTAAGTTGTCCTAAGTTGCCGTACGATGTTCAAAGGACACAGATGAATTCATTAGATTTATCATGGAGTTTTAAGTTTATATACGGTATTGTAAGGTGTTGTTAAGATTTGTAAGGCGTCCTACAATATAATAACGTGCTTTTCAAGATGTTAATATGGCATACAGAGTCGTAAGATGTCCTAAATTGTCGTATGATGTTCAAAGGACTCAGACGAATTCATTAGGTTTATTATGGAGTTTTAAGTTTATATACGGTATTATAAGGTGTTGTTATGATTTATAAGGCGTCCTACAATATAATAACGTGATTTTCAAGGTGTTAATATGGCATACAGAGTCGTAAGTTGTCCTAAATTGTCGTACGATGTTCAAAGGACTCGGACGAATTCATTAGGTTTATTATGGAGTTTTAAGTTTATATACGGTATTGTAAGGTGTTGTTACGATTTGTAAGGCGTCCTACAATATAATAACGTGCTTTTCAAGGTGTTAATATGGCATACAGAGTGGTAAGATGTCCTAAATTGTTGTATGATGTTTAAAGGACTCGTACGAATTCATTAGATTTATTATGGAGTTTTATGTTTATATACGGTATTGTAAGGTGTTGTTATAACTTGAAAGGCGTCCTACAATATAATATTGTGTTTTTCAAGGTGTTAATATGGCATACAGTGTTGTAAGTTGTCCTAAATTGACGTACGATGTTCAAAGGACTCAGACGAATTCATTAGGATAATTATAGAGTTTTAAGTTTATATACGGTATTATAAGGTGTTGTTATGATTTGTAAGGCGTCCAACAATATAATAACATGCTTTTCAAGGTGTTAATATGACATACAGAGTCGTAAGATGTCCTAAATTGTCGTATGATGTTCAAAGGAATTGAAAGAATTCATTAGATTTATTATGGAGTTTTAAGTTTATATACGGTAGTATAAGGTGTTGTTATGATTTGTAAGGCGTTCTACAATATAATAACGTGCTTTTCAAGGTGTTAATATGGCATACAGAGTCGTAAGATGTCCTAAATTGTCGTATGATGTTCAAAGGACTCGTACGAATTCATTAGGTTAATTATGGAGTTTTAAGTTTATATACGGTTGTGTAAGGTGTTGTTACTGTTTATAAGGCGTCCTACAATATAATAATGTGTTTTCCAAGGTGTTAATATGGCATACAGAGTTGTAAGATGTCCTAAATTGTCGTACGATGTTCAAAGGACTCGTACGAATTCATTAGATTTATTATGAAGTTTTATGTTTATATACGGTATTGTAAGGTGTTGTTATGACTTGTAAGGCGTCCTACAACATAATATCGTGTTTTTAAGGTGTTAATATAGCATACAATGTCGTAAGTTGTCCTAAATTTTCGTATGATGTTCAAAGGACTTGGACGAATTTATTAGGTTTATTATGGAGTTTTAAGTTTATGTACGGTATGTTAAGGTGTTTTTATGATCTGTAAGGCGTCCTACAATATAATAACGTGCATTTCAAGGTGTTAATATGACATACAGAGTAGTAAGATGTCCTAAATTGTTGTACGATGTTCATAGCACTCGGACGAATTCATTAGGTTTATTATGGAGTTTTAAGTTTATATATGATATTGTCAGGTGTTGTTATGATTTGTAAGGCGTCCTACAATATAATATCGTGTTTTTCAAGGTGTTAATATGGCATACAGTGTCGTAAGATGTCCTAAATTGTCGTATGATGTTCAAAGGACTCGGACGAATTCATTAGGTGTATTATGGAGTTTTAAGTTTATATACGGTATTATAAGGTGTTGTTATGATTTGTAAGGCGTCCTACAATATAATAACGTGCTTTTCAAGGTGTTAATATGACATACAGAGTGGTAAGATGTCCTAAATTGTTGTATGATGTTTAAAGGACTCGTACGAATTCATTAGATTTATTATGGAGTTTTATGTTTATATACGGTATTGTAAGGTGTTGTTATAACTTGTAAGGCGTCCTACAATATAATATTGTGTTTTTCAAGGTGTTAATATGGCATACAGTGTTGTAAGTTGTCCTAAATTGACGTACGATGTTCAAAGGACTCGGACGAATTCATTAGGATAATTATGGAGTTTTAAGTTTATATACGGTATTATAAGGTGTTGTTATGATTTGTAAGGCGTCCAACAATATTATAACATGCTTTTCAAGGTGTTAATATGACATACATAGTCGTAAGATGTCCTAAATTGTCGTATGATGTTCAAAGGAATTTGAAAGAATTCATTAGATTTATTATGGAGTTTGAAGTTTATATACGGTATTGTAAGGTGTTGTTATGATTTGTAAGGCGTCCTACAATATAATAACTTGCTTTTCAAGGTGTTAATATGGCATACAGAGTCGTAAGACGTCCTAAATTGTTATACGATGTTCAAAGGACTCATATGAATTCATTAGATTTATTATGGAGTTTTAAATATATATACGGTATTGTAAGGTGTTGTTACGATTTGTAAGGTGTCCTACAATATAATATCGTGTTTTTCAAGATGTTAATATGGCATACAGTGTCGTAAGATGTCCTAAATTGTTGTACGATGTTCAAAGGACTCGGACGAATTCCTTAGATTTATTATGGAGTTTTAAGTTTATATACGGTATTGTAAGGTGTTGTTATGATTTGTAAGGCGTCCTACAATATAATAACTTGCTTTTCAAGGTGTTAATATGGCATACAATGTCGTAAGTTGTCCTAAGTTGCCGTACGATGTTCAAAGGACACAGATGAATTCATTAGATTTATCATGTTGTTTTAAGTTTATATACGGTATTGTAAGGTGTTGTTAAGATTTGTAAGGCGTCCTACAATATTAAGATGTCCTACAATATTGTAAGGTGTTTTTCAAGATGTTAATATGGCATACAGTGTCGTAAGATGTCCTAAATTGTTGTACGATGTTCAAAGGACTCGGACGAATTCCTTAGATTTATTATGGAGTTTTATGTTTATATACGGTATTGTAAGGTGTTGTTATGATTTGTAAGGCGTCCTACAATATAATAACTTGCTTTTCAAGGTGTTAATATGGCATACAATGTCGTAAGTTGTCCTAAGTTGCCGTACGATGTTCAAAGGACACAGATGAATTCGTTAGATTTATCATGTTGTTTTAAGTTTATATACGGTATTGTAAGGTGTTGTTAAGATTTGTAAGGCGTCCTACAATATAATAACGTGCTTTTCAAGATGTTAATATGGCATACAGAGTCGTAAGATGTCCTAAATTGTCGTATGATGTTCAAAGGACTCAGACGAATTCATTAGGTTTATTATGGAGTTTTAAGTTTATATACGGTATTATAAGGTGTTGTTATGATTTATAAGGCGTCCTACAATATAATAACGTGATTTTCAAGGTGTTAATATGGCATACAGAGTCGTAAGTTGTCCTAAATTGTCGTACGATGTTCAAAGGACTCGGACGAATTCATTAGGTTTATTATGGAGTTTTAAGTTTATATACGGTATTGTAAGGTGTTGTTACGATTTGTAAGGCGTCCTACAATATAATAACGTGCTTTTCAAGGTGTTAATATGGCATACAGAGTGGTAAGATGTCCTAAATTGTTGTATGATGTTTAAAGGACTCGTACGAATTCATTAGATTTATTATGGAGTTTTATGTTTATATACGGTATTGTAAGGTGTTGTTATAACTTGAAAGGCGTCCTACAATATAATATTGTGTTTTTCAAGGTGTTAATATGGCATACAGTGTTGTAAGTTGTCCTAAATTGACGTACGATGTTCAAAGGACTCGGACGAATTCATTAGGATAATTATAGAGTTTTAAGTTTATATACGGTATTATAAGGTGTTGTTATGATTTGTAAGGCGTCCAACAATATAATAACATGCTTTTCAAGGTGTTAATATGACATACAGAGTCGTAAGATGTCCTAAATTGTCGTATGATGTTCAAAGGAATTGAAAGAATTCATTAGATTTATTATGGAGTTTTAAGTTTATATACGGTAGTATAAGGTGTTGTTATGATTTGTAAGGCGTTCTACAATATAATAACGTGCTTTTCAAGGTGTTAATATGGCATACAGAGTCGTAAGATGTCCTAAATTGTCGTATGATGTTCAAAGGACTCGTACGAATTCATTAGGTTAATTATGGAGTTTTAAGTTTATATACGGTTGTGTAAGGTGTTGTTACTGTTTATAAGGCGTCCTACAATATAATAATGTGTTTTCCAAGGTGTTAATATGGCATACAGAGTTGTAAGATGTCCTAAATTGTCGTACGATGTTCAAAGGACTCGTACGAATTCATTAGATTTATTATGAAGTTTTATGTTTATATACGGTATTGTAAGGTGTTGTTATGACTTGTAAGGCGTCCTACAACATAATATCGTGTTTTTAAGGTGTTAATATAGCATACAATGTCGTAAGTTGTCCTAAATTTTCGTATGATGTTCAAAGGACTTGGACGAATTTATTAGGTTTATTATGGAGTTTTAAGTTTATGTACGGTATGTTAAGGTGTTTTTATGATCTGTAAGGCGTCCTACAATATAATAACGTGCATTTCAAGGTGTTAATATGACATACAGAGTAGTAAGATGTCCTAAATTGTTGTACGATGTTCATAGCACTCGGACGAATTCATTAGGTTTATTATGGAGTTTTAAGTTTATATATGATATTGTCAGGTGTTGTTACGATTTGTAAGGCGTCCTACAATATAATATCGTGTTTTTCAAGGTGTTAATATGGCATACAGTGTCGTAAGATGTCCTAAATTGTCGTATGATGTTCAAAGGACTCGGACGAATTCATTAGGAGTATTATGGAGTTTTAAGTTTATATACGGTATTATAAGGTGTTGTTATGATTTGTAAGGCGTCCTACAATATAATAACGTGCTTTTCAAGGTGTTAATATGACATACAGAGTGGTAAGATGTCCTAAATTGTTGTATGATGTTTAAAGGACTCGTACGAATTCATTAGATTTATTATGGAGTTTTATGTTTATATACGGTATTGTAAGGTGTTGTTATAACTTGTAAGGCGTCCTACAATATAATATTGTGTTTTTCAAGGTGTTAATATGGCATACAGTGTTGTAAGTTGTCCTAAATTGACGTACGATGTTCAAAGGACTCGGACGAATTCATTAGGATAATTATGGAGTTTTAAGTTTATATACGGTATTATAAGGTGTTGTTATGATTTGTAAGGCGTCCAACAATATTATAACATGCTTTTCAAGGTGTTAATATGACATACATAGTCGTAAGATGTCCTAAATTGTCGTATGATGTTCAAAGGAATTTGAAAGAATTCATTAGATTTATTATGGAGTTTGAAGTTTATATACGGTATTGTAAGGTGTTGTTATGATTTGTAAGGCGTCCTACAATATAATAACTTGCTTTTCAAGGTGTTAATATGGCATACAGAGTCGTAAGACGTCCTAAATTGTTATACGATGTTCAAAGGACTCATATGAATTCATTAGATTTATTATGGAGTTTTAAATATATATACGGTATTGTAAGGTGTTGTTACGATTTGTAAGGTGTCCTACAATATAATATCGTGTTTTTCAAGATGTTAATATGGCATACAGTGTCGTAAGATGTCCTAAATTGTTGTACGATGTTCAAAGGACTCGGACGAATTCCTTAGATTTATTATGGAGTTTTAAGTTTATATACGGTATTGTAAGGTGTTGTTATGATTTGTAAGGCGTCCTACAATATAATAACTTGCTTTTCAAGGTGTTAATATGGCATACAATGTCGTAAGTTGTCCTAAGTTGCCGTACGATGTTCAAAGGACACAGATGAATTCATTAGATTTATCATGTTGTTTTAAGTTTATATACGGTATTGTAAGGTGTTGTTAAGATTTTGTAAGGCGTCCTACAATATTAAGATGTCCTACAATATTGTAAGGTGTTTTTCAAGATGTTAATATGGCATACAGTGTCGTAAGATGTCCTAAATTGTTGTACGATGTTCAAAGGACTCGGACGAATTCCTTAGATTTATTATGGAGTTTTATGTTTATATACGGTATTGTAAGGTGTTGTTATGATTTGTAAGGCGTCCTACAATATAATAACTTGCTTTTCAAGGTGTTAATATGGCATACAATGTCGTAAGTTGTCCTAAGTTGCCGTACGATGTTCAAAGGACACAGATGAATTCATTAGATTTATCATGTTGTTTTAAGTTTATATACGGTATTGTAAGGTGTTGTTAAGATTTGTAAGGCGTCCTACAATATAATAACGTGCTTTTCAAGATGTTAATATGGCATACAGAGTCGTAAGATGTCCTAAATTGTCGTATGATGTTCAAAGGACTCAGACGAATTCATTAGGTTTATTATGGAGTTTTAAGTTTATATACGGTATTATAAGGTGTTGTTATGATTTATAAGGCGTCCTACAATATAATAACGTGATTTTCAAGGTGTTAATATGGCATACAGAGTCGTAAGTTGTCCTAAATTGTCGTACGATGTTCAAAGGACTCAGACGAATTCATTAGGTTTATTATGGAGTTTTAAGTTTATATACAGTATTGTAAGGTGTTGTTACGATTTGTAATGCGTCCTACAATATAATAACGTGCTTTTCAAGGTGTTAATATGACATACAGAGTGGTAAGATGTCCTAAATTGTTGTATGATGTTTAAAGGACTCGTACGAATTCATTAGATTTATTATGGAGTTTTATGTTTATATACGGTATTGTAAGGTGTTGTTATAACTTGTAAGGCGTCCTACAATATAATATTGTGTTTTTCAAGGTGTTAATATGGCATACAGTGTTGTAAGTTGTCCTAAATTGACGTACGATGTTCAAAGGACTCGGACGAATTCATTAGGATAATTATGGAGTTTTAAGTTTATATACGGTATTATAAGGTGTTGTTATGATTTGTAAGGCGTCCAACAATATTATAACATGCTTTTCAAGGTGTTAATATGACATACATAGTCGTAAGATGTCCTAAATTGTCGTATGATGTTCAAAGGAATTTGAAAGAATTCATTAGATTTATTATGGAGTTTGAAGTTTATATACAGTATTGTAAGGTGTTGTTATGATTTGTAAGGCGTCCTACAATATAATAACTTGCTTTTCAAGGTGTTAATATGGCATACAGAGTCGTAAGACGTCCTAAATTGTTATACGATGTTCAAAGGACTCATATGAATTCATTAGATTTATTATGGAGTTTTAAATATATATACGGTATTGTAAGGTGTTGTTACGATTTGTAAGGTGTCCTACAATATAATATCGTGTTTTTCAAGATGTTAATATGGCATACAGTGTCGTAAGATGTCCTAAATTGTTGTACGATGTTCAAAGGACTCGGACGAATTCATTAGGAGTATTATGGAGTTTTAAGTTTATATACGGTATTATAAGGTGTTGTTATGATTTGTAAGGCGTCCTACAATATAATAACTTGCTTTTCAAGGTGTTAATATGGCATACAATGTCGTAAGTTGTCCTAAGTTGCCGTACGATGTTCAAAGGACACAGATGAATTCATTAGATTTATCATGTTGTTTTAAGTTTATATACGGTATTGTAAGGTGTTGTTAAGATTTTGTAAGGCGTCCTACAATATTAAGATGTCCTACAATATTGTAAGGTGTTTTTCAAGATGTTAATATGGCATACAGTGTCGTAAGATGTCCTAAATTGTTGTACGATGTTCAAAGGACTCGGACGAATTCCTTAGATTTATTATGGAGTTTTATGTTTATATACGGTATTGTAAGGTGTTGTTATGATTTGTAAGGCGTCCTACAATATAATAACTTGCTTTTCAAGGTGTTAATATGGCATACAATGTCGTAAGTTGTCCTAAGTTGCCGTACGATGTTCAAAGGACACAGATGAATTCATTAGATTTATCATGTTGTTTTAAGTTTATATACGGTATTGTAAGGTGTTGTTAAGATTTGTACGGCGTCCTACAATATAATAACGTGCTTTTCAAGATGTTTATATGGCATACAGAGTCGTAAGATGTCCTAAATTGTCGTATGATGTTCAAAGGACTCAGACGAATTCATTAGGTTTATTATGGAGTTTTAAGTTTATATACGGTATTATAAGGTGTTGTTATGATTTATAAGGCGTCCTACAATATAATAACGTGATTTTCAAGGTGTTAATATGGCATACAGAGTCGTAAGTTGTCCTAAATTGTCGTACGATGTTCAAAGGACTCAGACGAATTCATTAGGTTTATTATGGAGTTTTAAGTTTATATACAGTATTGTAAGGTGTTGTTACGATTTGTAATGCGTCCTACAATATAATAACGTGCTTTTCAAGGTGTTAATATGGCATACAGAGTGGTAAGATGTCCTAAATTGTTGTATGATGTTTAAAGGACTCGTACGAATTCATTAGATTTATTATGGAGTTTTATGTTTATATACGGTATTGTAAGGTGTTGTTATAACTTGAAAGGCGTCCTACAATATAATATTGTGTTTTTCAAGGTGTTAATATGGCATACAGTGTTGTAAGTTGTCCTAAATTGACGTACGATGTTCAAAGGACTCGGACGAATTCATTAGGATAATTATAGAGTTTTAAGTTTATATACGGTATTATAAGGTGTTGTTATGATTTGTAAGGCGTCCAACAATATAATAACATGCTTTTCAAGGTGTTAATATGACATACGGAGTCGTAAGATGTCCTAAATTGTCGTATGATGTTCAAAGGAATTGAAAGAATTCATTAGATTTATTATGGAGTTTTAAGTTTATATACGGTAGTATAAGGTGTTGTTATGATTTGTAAGGCGTTCTACAATATAATAACGTGCTTTTCAAGGTGTTAATATGGCATACAGAGTCGTAAGATGTCCTAAATTGTCGTATGATGTTCAAAGGACTCGTACGAATTCATTAGGTTAATTATGGAGTTTTAAGTTTATATACGGTTGTGTAAGGTGTTGTTACTGTTTATAAGGCGTCCTACAATATAATAATGTGTTTTCCAAGGTGTTAATATGGCATACAGAGTTGTAAGATGTCCTAAATTGTCGTACGATGTTTAAAGGACTCGTACGAATTCATTAGATTTATTATGAAGTTTTATGTTTATATATGGTATTGTAAGGTGTTGTTATGACTTGTAAGGCGTCCTACAACATAATATCGTGTTTTTAAGGTGTTAGTATAGCATACAATGTCGTAAGTTGTCCTAAATTTTCGTATGATGTTCAAAGGACTTGGACGAATTTATTAGGTTTATTATGGAGTTTTAAGTTTATGTACGGTATGTTAAGGTGTTTTTATGATCTGTAAGGCGTCCTACAATATAATAACGTGCATTTCAAGGTGTTAATATGGCATACAGAGTAGTAAGATGTCCTAAATTGTTGTACGATGTTCATAGCACTCGGACGAATTCATAAGGTTTATTATGGAGTTTTAAGTTTATATATGATATTGTCAGGTGTTGTTACGATTTGTAAGGCGTCCTACAATATAATATCGTGTTTTTCAAGGTGTTAATATGGCATACAGTGTCGTAAGATGTCCTAAATTGTCGTATGATGTTCAAAGGACTCGGACGAATTCATTAGGTGTATTATGGAGTTTTAAGTTTATATACGGTATTATAAGGTGTTGTTATGATTTGTAAGGCGTCCTACAATATAATAACGTGCTTTTCAAGGTGTTAATATGACATACAGAGTGGTAAGATGTCCTAAATTGTTGTATGATGTTTAAAGGACTCGTACGAATTCATTAGATTTATTATGGAGTTTTATGTTTATATACGGTATTGTAAGGTGTTGTTATAACTTGTAAGGCGTCCTACAATATAATATTGTGGTTTACAAGGTGTTAATATGGCATACAGTGTTGTAAGTTGTCCTAAATTGACGTACGATGTTCAAAGGACTCGGACGAATTCATTAGGATAATTATGGAGTTTTAAGTTTATATACGGTATTATAAGGTGTTGTTATGATTTGTAAGGCGTCCAACAATATTATAACATGCTTTTCAAGGTGTTAATATGACATACAGAGTCGTAAGATGTCCTAAATTGTCGTATGATGTTCAAAGGAATTGAAAGAATTCATTAGATTTATTATGGAGTTTGAAGTTTATATACGGTATTGTAAGGTGTTGTTATGATTTGTAAGGCGTCCTACAATATAATAACTTGCTTTTCAAGGTGTTAATATGGCATACAGAGTCGTAAGACGTCCTAAATTGTTATACGATGTTCAAAGGACTCATATGAATTCATTAGATTTATTATGGAGTTTTAAATATATATACGGTATTGTAAGGTGTTGTTACGATTTGTAAGGTGTCCTACAATATAATATCGTGTTTTTCAAGATGTTAATATGGCATATAGTGTCGTAAGATGTCCTAAATTGTTGTACGATGTTCAAAGGACTCGGACGAATTCCTTAGATTTATTATGGAGTTTTAAGTTTATATACGGTATTGTAAGGTGTTGTTATGATTTGTAAGGCGTCCTACAATATAATAACTTGCTTTTCAAGGTGTTAATATGGCATACAATGTCGTAAGTTGTCCTAAGTTGCCGTACGATGTTCAAAGGACACAGATGAATTCATTAGATTTATCATGGAGTTTTAAGTTTATATACGGTATTGTAAGGTGTTGTTAAGATTTGTAAGGCGTCCTACAATATAATAACGTGCTTTTCAAGATGTTAATATGGCATACAGAGTCGTAAGATGTCCTAAATTGTCGTATGATGTTCAAAGGACTCAGACGAATTCATTAGGTTTATTATGGAGTTTTAAGTTTATATACGGTATTATAAGGTGTTGTTATGATTTATAAGGCGTCCTACAATATAATAACATGATTTTCAAGGTGTTAATATGGCATACAGAGTCGTAAGTTGTCCTAAATTGTCGTACGATGTTCAAAGGACTCGGACGAATTCATTAGGTTTATTATGGAGTTTTAAGTTTATATACGGTATTGTAAGGTGTTGTTACGATTTGTAAGGCGTCCTACAATATAATAACGTGCTTTTCAAGGTGTTAATATGGCATACAGAGTGGTAAGATGTCCTAAATTGTTGTATGATGTTTAAAGGACTCGTACGAATTCATTAGATTAATTATGGAGTTTTATGTTTATATACGGTATTGTAAGGTGTTGTTATAACTTGAAAGGCGTCCTACAATATAATATTGTGTTTTTCAAGGTGTTAATATGGCATACAGTGTTGTAAGTTGTCCTAAATTGACGTACGATGTTCAAAGGACTCGGACGAATTCATTAGGATAATTATAGAGTTTTAAGTTTATATACGGTATTATAAGGTGTTGTTATGATTTGTAAGGCGTCCAACAATATAATAACATGCTTTTCAAGGTGTTAATATGACATACAGAGTCGTAAGATGTCCTAAATTGTCGTATGATGTTCAAAGGAATTGAAAGAATTCATTAGATTTATTATGGAGTTTTAAGTTTATATACGGTAGTATAAGGTGTTGTTATGATTTGTAAGGCGTTCTACAATATAATAACGTGCTTTTCAAGGTGTTAATATGGCATACAGAGTCGTAAGATGTCCTAAATTGTCGTATGATGTTCAAAGGACTCGTACGAATTCATTAGGTTAATTTTGGAGTTTTAAGTTTATATACGGTTGTGTAAGGTGTTGTTACTGTTTATAAGGCGTCCTACAATATAATAATGTGTTTTCCAAGGTGTTAATATGGCATACAGAGTTGTAAGATGTCCTAAACTGTCGTACGATGTTCAAAGGACTCGTACGAATTCATTAGATTTATTATGAAGTTTTATGTTTATATACGGTATTGTAAGGTGTTGTTATGACTTGTAAGGCGTCCTACAACATAATATCGTGTTTTTAAGGTGTTAATATAGCATACAATGTCGTAAGTTGTCCTAAATTTTCGTATGATGTTCAAAGGACTTGGACGAATTTATTAGGTTTATTATGGAGTTTTAAGTTTATGTACGGTATGTTAAGGTGTTTTTATGATCTGTAAGGCGTCCTACAATATAATAACGTGCATTTCAAGGTGTTAATATGACATACAGAGTAGTAAGATGTCCTAAATTGTTGTACGATGTTCATAGCACTCGGACGAATTCATTAGGTTTATTATGTAGTTTTAAGTTTATATATGATATTGTCAGGTGTTGTTACGATTTGTAAGGCGTCCTACAATATAATATCGTGTTTTTCAAGGTGTTAATATGGCATACAGTGTCGTAAGATGTCCTAAATTGTCGTATGATGTTCAAAGGACTCGGACGAATTCATTAGGTGTATTATGGAGTTTTAAGTTTATATACGGTATTATAAGGTGTTGTTATGATTTGTAAGGCGTCCTACAATATAATAACGTGCTTTTCAAGGTGTTAATATGACATACAGAGTGGTAAGATGTCCTAAATTGTTGTATGATGTTTAAAGGACTCGTACGAATTCATTAGATTTATTATGGAGTTTTATGTTTATATACGGTATTGTAAGGTGTTGTTATAACTTGTAAGGCGTCCTACAATATAATATTGTGTTTTTCAAGGTGTTAATATGGCATACAGTGTTGTAAGTTGTCCTAAATTGACGTACGATGTTCAAAGGACTCGGACGAATTCATTAGGATAATTATGGAGTTTTATGTTTATATACGGTATTATAAGGTGTTGTTACGATTTGTAAGGCGTCCAACAATATTATAAAATGCTTTTCAAGGTGTTAATATGACATACAGAGTCGTAAGATGTCCTAAATTGTCGTATGATGTTCAAAGGAATTGAAAGAATTCATTAGATTTATTATGGAGTTTTAAGTTTATATACGGTAGTATAAGGTGTTGTTATGATTTGTAAGGCGTTCTACAATATAATAACGTGCTTTTCAAGGTGTTAATATGGCATACAGAGTCGTAAGATGTCCTAAATTGTCGTATGATGTTCAAAGGACTCGTACGAATTCATTAGGTTAATTATGGAGTTTTAAGTTTATATACGGTTGTGTAAGGTGTTGTTACTGTTTATAAGGCGTCCTACAATATACTAATGTGTTTTCCAAGGTGTTAATATGGCATACAGAGTTGTAAGATGTCCTAAATTGTCGTACGATGTTCAAAGGACTCGTACGAATTCATTAGATTTATTATGAAGTTTTATGTTTATATACGGTATTGTAAGGTGTTGTTATAACTTGTAAGGCGTCCTACAATATAATATTGTGTTTTTCAAGGTGTTAATATGGCATACAGTGTTGTAAGTTGTCCTAAATTGACGTACGATGTTCAAAGGACTCGGACGAATTCATTAGGATAATTATGGAGTTTTAAGTTTATATACGGTATTATAAGGTGTTGTTATGATTTGTAAGGCGTCCAACAATATTATAACATGCTTTTCAAGGTGTTAATATGACATACATAGTCGTAAGATGTCCTAAATTGTCGTATGATGTTCAAAGGAATTGAAAGAATTCATTAGATTTATTATGGAGTTTGAAGTTTATATACGGTATTGTAAGGTGTTGTTATGATTTGTAAGGCGTCCTACAATATAATAACTTGCTTTTCAAGGTGTTAATATGGCATACAGAGTCGTAAGACGTCCTAAATTGTTATACGATGTTCAAAGGACTCATATGAATTCATTAGATTTATTATGGAGTTTTAAATACATATACGGTATTGTAAGGTGTTGTTACGATTTGTAAGGCGTCCTACAATATAATATCGTGTTTTTCAAGGTGTTAATATGGTATACAGTGTCGTAAGAAGTCCTAAATTGTCGTACGATGTTCAAAGGACTCGGACGAATTCATTAGATTTATTATGGAGTTTTAAGTTTATATACGGTATTGTAAGGTGTTGTTATGATTTGTAAGGCGTCCTACAATATAATAACTTGCTTTTCAAGGTGTTAATATGGCATACAATGTCGTAAGTTGTCCTACATTGTCGTATGATGTTCAAAGGACTCGGACGAATTTATTAGATTTGATATGGTGTTTTAAGTTTATATAAGGTATTGTAAGGTGCTGTTACGATTCGTAAGGCATCCTTCAATATAATAACGTGCTTTTCAAGGTGTTAATATGGCATATAGAGTCGTAAGATGTCCTAACTTGTTGTACAATTTTCAAAGGACTCGGACGAATTCATTAGATTTGATATGGAGTTTTAAGTTTATATACGATATTGTAAGGTGCTGTTACGATTAGTAAGGCATCCTACAATATAATAACGTGCTTTTCAAGGTGTTAATATGGCATACAGAGTCGTAAGATGTCCTAAATTGTCGTATGATGTTCAAAGGACTCGGACGAATTCTTTAGGTTTAGAATGGACTTTTAAGTTTATATACGGTATTGTAAGGTGTTGTTACGATTTGTAAGGCGTCCTACAATATAATAACGTGCTTTTCAAGGTGTTAATATGGCATACAATGTCGTAAGTTGTCCTAAATTGCCGTACGATTTTCAAATGACTCGGACAAATTCATTAGATTTATTATGGAGTTTTAAGTTTATATACGGTATTGTAAGGTGTTGTTAAGATTTGTAAGGCGTCCTACAATATAATAACGTGCTTTTTAAGGTGTTAATATGGCATACAGAGTCGTAAGATGTCCTAAATTGTCGTACGATTTTCAAAGGACTCGGACGAATTTATTAGATTTGATATGGAGTTTTAAGTTTATAAAAGGTATTGTAAGGTGCTGTTACGATTCGTAAGGCATCCTTCAATATAAAAACGTGCTTTTCAAGGTGTTAATATGCCATATAGAGTCGTAAGATGTCCAAACTTGTTGTACAATTTTCAAAGGACTCCGACGAATTCATTAGATTTATTATGAAGTTTTAAGTTACATGCGTTATTGTAAGGTGTTGTTACGATTTGTAAGTTGTCCTACATTATAATAACGTGCTTTTCAAGGTCCTAATATGGCATACAGAGTCGTAAGATGTTTTAAGTTTCCGTACGATGTTCAAAGGACTCGGAAGAATTTATTAGATTTATTATGGAGTTTTAAGTTTATATACGGTATTATAAGGTGTTGTTATGATTTTTAAGGCGTCCTACAATATAATATCGTGTTTTTCAAGGTGTTAATAAGGCATACAGTGTCGTAAGATGTCCTAAATTGTCGTACGATTTTCAAAGGACTCGGACGAATTCATTACATTTATTATGAAGTTTAAGTTACATACGTTATTTGTAAGCTGTGCTACATTATAATAACGTGCTTTTCAAGGTCCTAATATGGCATACAGAGTCGTAAGATGTTTTAAGTTGTCGTACGATTTTCAAAGGACTCAGACGAATTCATTAGATTTATTATGGAGTTTTAAGTTTATATACGGTATTATAAGGTGTTGTTATGATTTGTAAGGCGTCCTACAATAAAATAAGTTGCGTTTCAAGGTGTTAATATGGAATACAGAGTCGTAAGATGTCCTAAATTATCGTATGATGTTCAAAGGACTCGGACGAATTCATTAGGTGTATTATGGAGTTTTAAGTTTATATACGGTATTATAAGGTGTTGTTATGATTTGTAAGGCGTCCTACAATATAATAACGTGCTTTTCAAGGTGTTAATATGGCATACAAAGTCGTAACATGTCCTAAATTGTCGTATGATGTTCAAAGGACTCGGACGAATTCATTAGGTTTAGAATGGAGTTTTAAGTTTATATACGGTATTGTAAGGTGTTGTTACGATTTGTAAGGCGTCCTACAATATAATAACGTGCTTTTCAAGGTGTTAATATCGCATACAGAGTCGTAAGATGTCCTAACTTGTCGTACGATTTTCAAAGGACTCGGACGAATTCATTAGATTTGATATGGAGTTTTAAGTTTATATACGATATTGTAAGGTGCTGTTACGATTAGTAAGGCATCCTACAATATAATAACGTGCTTTTCAAGGTGTTAATATGGCATACAGAGTCGTAAGATGTCCTAAATTGTCGTATGATGTTCAAAGGACTCGGACGAATTCTTTAGGTTTAGAATGGACTTTTAAGTTTATATACGGTATTGTAAGGTGTTGTTACGATTTGTAAGGCGTCCTACAGTATAATAACGTGCTTTTCAAGGTGTTAATATGGCATACAATGTCGTAAGTTGTCCTAAATTGCCGTACGATTTTCAAATGACTCGGACAAATTCATTAGATTTATTATGGAGTTTTAAGTTTATATACGGTATTGTAAGGTGTTGTTAAGATTTGTAAGGCGTCCTACAATATAATAACGTGCTTTTTAAGGTGTTAATATGGCATACAGAGTCGTAAGATGTCCTAAATTGTCGTACGATTTTCAAAGGACTCGGACGAATTTATTAGATTTGATATGGAGTTTTAAGTTTATATAAGGTATTGTAAGGTGCTGTTACGATTCGTAAGGCATCCTTCAATATAAAAACGTGCTTTTCAAGGTGTTAATATGCCATATAGAGTCGTAAGATGTCCAAACTTGTTGTACAATTTTCAAAGGACTCCGACGAATTCATTAGATTTATTATGAAGTTTTAAGTTACATGCGTTATTGTAAGGTGTTGTTACGATTTGTAAGTTGTCCTACATTATAATAACGTGCTTTTCAAGGTCCTAATATGGCATACAGAGTCGTAAGATGTTTTAAGTTTCCGTACGATGTTCAAAGGACTCGGAAGAATTTATTAGATTTATTATGGAGTTTTAAGTTTATATACGGTATTATAAGGTGTTGTTATGATTTGTAAGGCGTCCTACAATATAATATCGTGTTTTTCAAGGTGTTAATAAGGCATACAGTGTCGTAAGATGTCCTAAATTGTCGTACGATTTTCAAAGGACTCGGACGAATTCATTACATTTATTATGAAGTTTAAGTTACATACGTTATTTGTAAGCTGTGCTACATTATAATAACGTGCTTTTCAAGGTCCTAATATGGCATACAGAGTCGTAAGATGTTTTAAGTTGTCGTACGATTTTCAAAGGACTCAGACGAATTCATTAGATTTATTATGGAGTTTTAAGTTTATATACGGTATTATAAGGTGTTGTTATGATTTGTAAGGCGTCCTACAATAAAATAAGTTGCGTTTCAAGGTGTTAATATGGAATACAGAGTCGTAAGATGTCCTAAATTGTCGTATGATGTTCAAAGGACTCGGACGAATTCATTAGGTGTATTATGGAGTTTTAAGTTTATATACGGTATTATAAGGTGTTGTTATGATTTGTAAGGCGTCCTACAATATAATAACGTGCTTTTCAAGGTGTTAATATGGCATACAAAGTCGTAACATGTCCTAAATTGTCGTATGATGTTCAAAGGACTCGGACGAATTCATTAGGTTTAGAATGGAGTTTTAAGTTTATATACGGTATTGTAAGGTGTTGTTACGATTTGTAAGGCGTCCTACAATATAATAACGTGCTTTTCAAGGTGTTAATATCGCATACAGAGTCGTAAGATGTCCTAACTTGTCGTACGATTTTCAAAGGACTCGGACGAATTCATTAGATTTGATATGGAGTTTTAAGTTTATATACGATATTGTAAGGTGCTGTTACGATTAGTAAGGCATCCTACAATATAATAACGTGCTTTTCAAGGTGTTAATATGGCATACAGAGTCGTAAGATGTCCTAAATTGTCGTATGATGTTCAAAGGACTCGGACGAATTCTTTAGGTTTAGAATGGACTTTTAAGTTTATATACGGTATTGTAAGGTGTTGTTACGATTTGTAAGGCGTCCTACAATATAATAACGTGCTTTTCAAGGTGTTAATATGGCATACAATGTCGTAAGTTGTCCTAAATTGCCGTACGATTTTCAAATGACTCGGACAAATTCATTAGATTTATTATGGAGTTTTAAGTTTATATACGGTATCGTAAGGTGTTGTTAAGATTTGTAAGGCGTCCTACAATATAATAACGTGCTTTTTAAGGTGTTAATATGGCATACAGAGTCGTAAGATGTCCTAAATTGTCGTACGATTTTCAAAGGACTCGGACGAATTTATTAGATTTGATATGGAGTTTTAAGTTTATATAAGGTATTGTAAGGTGCTGTTACGATTCGTAAGGCATCCTTCAATATAAAAACGTGCTTTTCAAGGTGTTAATATGCCATATAGAGTCGTAAGATGTCCAAACTTGTTGTACAATTTTCAAAGGACTCCGACGAATTCATTAGATTTATTATGAAGTTTTAAGTTACATGCGTTATTGTAAGGTGTTGTTACGATTTGTAAGTTGTCCTACATTATAATAACGTGCTTTTCAAGGTCCTAATATGGCATACAGAGTCGTAAGATGTTTTAAGTTTCCGTACGATGTTCAAAGGACTCGGAAGAATTTATTAGATTTATTATGGAGTTTTAAGTTTATATACGGTATTATAAGGTGTTGTTATGATTTGTAAGGCGTCCTACAATATAATATCGTGTTTTTCAAGGTGTTAATAAGGCATACAGTGTCGTAAGATGTCCTAAATTGTCGTACGATTTTCAAAGGACTCGGACGAATTCCTTACATTTATTATGAAGTTTAAGTTACATACGTTATTTGTAAGCTGTGCTACATTATAATAACGTGCTTTTCAAGGTCCTAATATGGCATACAGAGTCGTAAGATGTTTTAAGTTGTCGTACGATTTTCAAAGGACTCAGACGAATTCATTAGATTTATTATGGAGTTTTAAGTTTATATACGGTATTATAAGGTGTTGTTATGATTTGTAAGGCGTCCTACAATAAAATAAGTTGCGTTTCAAGGTGTTAATATGGAATACAGAGTCGTAAGATGTCCTAAATTGTCGTATGATGTTCAAAGGACTCGGACGAATTCATTAGGTGTATTATGGAGTTTTAAGTTTATATACGGTATTATAAGGTGTTGTTATGATTTGTAAGGCGTCCTACAATATAATAACGTGCTTTTCAAGGTGTTAATATGGCATACAAAGTCGTAACATGTCCTAAATTGTCGTATGATGTTCAAAGGACTCGGACGAATTCATTAGGTTTAGAATGGAGTTTTAAGTTTATATACGGTATTGTAAGGTGTTGTTACGATTTGTAAGGCGTCCTACAATATAATAACGTGCTTTTCAAGGTGTTAATATGGCATATAGAGTTGTAAGATGTCCTAACTTGTCCTACGATTTTCAAAGGACTCGGACGAATTCATTAGATTTATTATAGAGTTTTAAGTTTATATACGGTATTGTAAGGTGCTGTTACGATTTGTAAGGCGTCCTACAATATAATAACGTGCTTTTCAAGGTGTTAATATGACATACAATGTCGAAAGTTGTCCTAAATTGCCGTACGATTTTCAAATGACTCGGACAAATTCATTAGATTTATTATGGAGTTTTAAGTTTATATACGGTATTGTAAGGTGTTGTTAAGATTTGTAAGGCGTCCTACAATATAATAACGTGCTTTTTAAGGTGTTAATATGGCATACAGAGTCGTAAGATGTCCTAAATTGTCGTACGATTTTCAAAGGACTCGGACGAATTTATTAGATTTGATATGGAGTTTTAAGTTTATATAAGGTATTGTAAGGTGCTGTTACGATTCGTAAGGCATCCTTCAATATAAAAACGTGCTTTTCAAGGTGTTAATATGCCATATAGAGTCGTAAGATGTCCAAACTTGTTGTACAATTTTCAAAGGACTCCGACGAATTCATTAGATTTATTATGAAGTTTTAAGTTACATGCGTTATTGTAAGGTGTTGTTACGATTTGTAAGCTGTCATACATTATAATAACGTGCTTTTCAAGGTCCAAATATGGCATACAGAGTCGTAAGATGTTTTAAGTTTCCGTACGATGTTCAAAGGACTCGGACGAATTTATTAGATTTATTATGGAGCTTTAAGTTTATATACGGTATTATAAGGTGTTGTTATGATTTGTAAAGCGTCCTACAATATAATATCGTGTTTTTCAAGGTGTTAATAAGGCATATAGTGTCGTAAGATGTCCTAAATTGTCGTACGATGTTCAAAGGACTCGGCCGAATTCATTAGATTTATTATGGTGTTTTAAGTTTATATACGGTATTGTAAGGTGTTGTTATGATTTGTAAGGCGTCCTATAATATAATAACTTGCTTTTCATGGTGTTAATATGGCATAAAATGTCGTAAGTTGTCCTAAATTGCCTTACGATTTTCAAAGGACTCCGACGAATTCATTAGATTTATTATGGAGTTTTAAGTTTATATACGGTATTGTAAGGTGTTGTTAAGATTTGTAAGGCATCCTACAATATAATAACGTGCTTTTTAAGATGTTAATATGGCATACATTGTCGTAAGATGTCCTAAATTGTCGTACGATTTTCAAAGGATTCGGACGAATTTATTAGATTTGATATGGAGTTTTAAATTTATATAAGGTATTGTAAGGTGCTGTTACGATTCGTAAGTCATCCTACAATATAATAACGTGCTTTTCAAGGTGTTAATATGGCATATAGTGTCGTAAGATGTCCTAACTTGTCGTACGATTTTCAAAGGACTCGGACGAATCCATTAGATTTATTATGAAGTTTTAAGTTACATACGTTATTTGTAAGCTGTGCTACATTATAATAACGTGCTTTTCAAGGTCCTAATATGGCATACAGAGTCGTAAGATGTTTTAAGTTGTCGTACGATGTTCAAAGGACTCGGACGAATTCATTAGATTTATTATGGAGTTTTAAGTTTATATACGGTATTATAAGGTGTTGTTATTATTTGTAAGGCGTCCTACAATAAAATAAGTTGCATTTCAAGGTGTTAATATGGAATACAGAGTCGTAAGATGTCCTAAATTGTCGTATGATGTTCAAAGGACTCGGACGAATTCATTAGGTGTTTTATGGAGTTTTAAGTTTATATACGGTATTATAAGGTGTTGTTATGATTTGTAAGGCGTCCTACAGTATAATAACGTGCTTTTCAACGTGTTAATATGGCATCTAGAGTCGTAAGATGTCCTAAATTGTTGTATGATGTTCAAAAGACTCGGACGAATTCATTAGGTGTATTATGGAGTTTTAAGTTTATATACGATATTATAAGGTGTTGTTATGATTTGTAAGGCGTCCTACAATATACTAACGTGCTTTTCAAGGTGTTAATATGGCATACAGAGTCGTAAGATGTCCTAAATTGTCGTATGATGTTCAAAGGACTCGGACGAATTCATTAGGTTTAGAATGGAGTTTTAAGTTTATATACGGTATTGTAAGGTGTTGTTAAGATTTGTAAGGCGTCCTACAGTATAATAACGTGCTTTTCAAGGTGTTAATATGGCATACAGAGTCGTAAGATGTCCTAAACTGTCGTACGATTTTCCAAGGACTCGGACGAATTCATTAGATTTGATATGGAGTTTTAAGTTTATATACGGTATTGTAAGGTGCTTTTACGATTCGTAAGGTATCCTACAATATAATAACGTGCTTTTCAAGGTGTTAATATGGCATATAGTGTCGTAAGATGTCCTAACTTTTCGTACGATTTTCAAAGGACTCGGACGAATTCATTAGATTTATTATGAAGTTTTAAGTTACATACGTTATTTGTAAGCTGTGCTACATTATAATAACGTGCTTTTCAAGGTACTAATATGGCATACAGAGTCGTAAGATGTTTTAAGTTGCCGTACGATGTTCAAAGGACTCGGACGAATTCATTAGATTTATTATGGAGTTTTAAGTTTATATACGGTATTATAAGGTGTTGTTATGATTTGTAAGGGGTCCTACAATAAAATAAGTTGCGTTTCAAGGTGTTAATATGGAATACAGAGTCGTAAGATGTCCTAAATTGTCGTATGATGTTCAAAGGACTCGGACGTATTCATTAGGTGTATTATGGAGTTTTAAGTTTATATACGGTATTGTAAGGTGTTGTTACGATTTGTAAGGCGTCCTACAATATAATAACGTGCTTTTCAAGGTGTTAATATGGCATATAGAGTTGTAAGATGTCCTAACTTGTCGTACGATTTTCAAAGGACTCGGACGAATTCATTAGATTAATTATGGAGTTTTAAGTTTATATACGGTATTGTAAGGTGTTGTTAAGATTTGTAAGGCGTCCTACAGTATAATAACGTGCTTTTCAAGGTGTTAATATGGCATACAGAGTCGTAAGATGTCCTAAACTGTCGTACGATTTTCAAAGGACTCGGACGAATTCATTAGATTTGATATGGAGTTTTAAGTTTATATACGGTAAAGTAAGGTGCTGTTACGATTCGTAACGTATCCTACAATATAATAACGTGCTTTTCAAGGTGTTAATATGGCATATAGTGTCGTAAGATGTCCTAACTTTTCGTACGATTTTCAAAGGACTCGGACGAATTCATTAGATTTATTATGAAGTTTTAAGTTACATACGTTATTTGTAAGCTGTGCTACATTATAATAACGTGCTTTTCAAGGTCCTAATATGGCATACAGAGTCATAAGATGTTTTAAGTTGCCGTACGATGTTCAAAAGACTCGGACGAATTCATTAGATTTATTATGGAGTTTTAAGTTTATATACGGTATTATAAGGTGTTGTTATGATTTGTAAGGGGTCCTACAATAAAATAAGTTGCGTTTCAAGGTGTTAATATGGAATACAGAGTCGTAAGATGTCCTAAATTGTCGTATGATGTTCAAAGGACTCGGACGTATTCATTAGGTGTATTATGGAGTTTTAAGTTTATATACAGTATTATAAGGTGTTGTTATGATTTGTAAGGCGTCCTATAATATAATAACGTGTTTTTCAAGGTGTTAATATGGCATACAGAGTCGTATGATGTCCTAAATTGTCGTATGATGTTTAATGAACTCGGACGAATTCATTAGGTTTAGAATGGAGTTTTAAGTTTATATACGGTATTGTAAGGTGTTGTTACGATTTGTAAGGCGACCTACAATATAATAACGTGCTTTTCAAGGTGTTAATATGGCATATAGAGTTGTAAGATGTCCTAACTTGTCGTACGATTTTCAAAGGACTCGGACGAATTCATTAGATTAATTATGGAGTTTTAAGTTTATATACGGTATTGTAAGGTGTTGTTAAGATTTGTAAGGCGTCCTACAGTATAATAACGTGCTTTTCAAGGTGTTAATATGGCATACAGAGTCGTAAGATGTCCTAAACTGTCGTACCATTTTCAAAGGACTCGGACGAATTCATTAGATTTGATATGGAGTTTTAAGTTTATATACGGTAAAGTAAGGTGCTGTTACGATTCGTAAGGTATCCTACAATATAATAACGTGCTTTTCAAGGTGTTAATATGGCATATAGTGTCGTAATATGTCCTAACTTTTCGTACGATTTTCAAAGGACTCGGAAGAATTCATTAGATTTATTATGAAGTTTTAAGTTACATACGTTATTTGTAAGCTGTGCTACATTATAATAACGTGCTTTTCAAGGTCCTAATATGGCATATAGAGTCGTAAGATGTTTTAAGTTGCCGTACGATGTTCAAAGGACTCGGACGAATTCATTAGATTTATTATGGAGTTTTAAGTTTATATACGGTATTATAAGGTGTTGTTATGATTTGTAAGGGGTCCTACAATAAAATAAGTTGCGTTTCAAGGTGTTAATATGGAATACAGAGTCGTAAGATGTCCTAAATTGTCGTATGATGTTCAAAGGACTCGGACGAATTCATTAGGTGTATTATGGAGTTTTAAGTTTATATACGGTATTATAAGGTGTTGTTATGATTTGTAAGGCGTCCTACAATATAATAACGTGCTTTTCAAGGTGTTAATATGGCATACAGAGTCGTAAGATGTCCTAAATTGTCGTATGATGTTCAATGAACTCGGACGAATTCATTAGGTTTAGAATGGAGTTTTAAGTTTATATACGGTATTGTAAGGTGTTGTTACGATTTGTAAGGCGTCCTACAATATAATAACGTGCTTTTCAAGGTGTTAATATGGCATATAGAGTTGTAAGATGTCCTAACTTGTCGTACGATTTTCAAAGGATTCGGACGAATTCATTAGATTAATTATGGAGTTTTAAGTTTATATACGGTATTGTAAGGTGTTGTTAAGATTTGTAAGGCGTCCTACAGTATAATAACGTGCTTTTCAAAGTGTTAATATGGCATACAGAGTCGTAAGATGTCCTAAACTGTCGTACGATTTTCAAAGGACTCGGACGAATTCATTAGATTTTATATGGAGTTTTAAGTTTATATACGGTATTGTAAGGTGCTGTTACGATTCGTAAGGTATCCTACAATATAATAACGTGCTTTTCAAGGTGTTAATATGGCATATAGTGTCGTAAGATGTCCTAACTTTTCGTACGATTTTCAAAGGACTCGGACGAATTCATTAGATCTATTATGAAGTTTTAAATTACATACGTTATTTGTAAACTGTGCTACATTATAATAACGTGCTTTTCAAGGTCCTAATATGGCATACAGAGTCGTAAGATGTTTTAAGTTGCCGTACGATGTTCAAAGGACTCGGACGAATTCATTAGATTTATTATGGAGTTTTAAGTTTATATACGGTATTATAAGGTGTTGTTATGATTTGTAAGGGGTCCTACAATAAATAAGTTGCGTTTCAAGGTGTTAATATGGAATACGGAGTCGTAAGATGTCCTAAATTGTCGTATGATGTTCAAAGGACTCGGACGAATTCATTAGGTGTATTATGGAGTTTTAAGTTTATATACGGTATTATAAGGTGTTGTTATGATTTGTAAGGCGTCCTACAATATAATAACGTGCTTTTCAAGGTGTTAATATGGCATACAGAGTCGTAAGATGTCCTAAATTGTCGTATGATGTTCAATGAACTCGGACGAATTCATTAGGTTTAGAATGGAGTTTTAAGTTTATATACGGTATTGTAAGGTGTTGTTACGATTTGTAAGGCGTCCTACAATATAATAACGTGCTTTTCAAGGTGTTAATATGGCATATAGAGTTGTAAGATGTCCTAACTTGTCGTACGATTTTCAAAGGATTCGGACGAATTCATTAGATTAATTATGGAGTTTTAAGTTTATATACGGTATTGTAAGGTGTTGTTAAGATTTGTAAGGCGTCCTACAGTATAATAACGTGCTTTTCAAAGTGTTAATATGGCATACAGAGTCGTAAGATGTCCTAAACTGTCGTACGATTTTCAAAGGACTCGGACGAATTCATTAGATTTTATATGGAGTTTTAAGTTTATATATGGTATTGTAAGGTGCTGTTACGATTCGTAAGGTATCCTACAATATAATAACGTGCTTTTCAAGGTGTTAATATGGCATATAGTGTCGTAAGATGTCCTAACTTTTCGTACGATTTTCAAAGGACTCGGACGAATTCATTAGATCTATTATGAAGTTTTAAATTACATACGTTATTTGTAAACTGTGCTACATTATAATAACGTGCTTTTCAAGGTCCTAATATGGCATACAGAGTCGTAAGATGTTTTAAGTTGCCGTACGATGTTCAAAGGACTCGGACGAATTCATTAGATTTATTATGGAGTTTTAAGTTTATATACGGTATTATAAGGTGTTGTTATGATTTGTAAGGGGTCCTACAATAAATAAGTTGCGTTTCAAGGTGTTAATATGGAATACGGAGTCGTAAGATGTCCTAAATTGTCGTATGATGTTCAAAGGACTCGGACGAATTCATTAGGTGTATTATGGAGTTTTAAGTTTATATACGGTATTATAAGGTGTTGTTATGATTTGTAAGGCGTCCTACAATATAATAACGTGCTTTTCAAGGTGTTAATATGGCATACAGAGTCGTAAGATGTCCTAAATTGTCGTATGATGTTCAATGAACTCGGACGAATTCATTAGGTTTAGAATGGAGTTTTAAGTTTATATACGGTATTGTAAGGTGTTGTTACGATTTGTAAGGCGTCCTACAATATAATAACGTTCTTTTCAAGGTGTTAATATGGCATATAGAGTTGTAAGATGTCCTAACTTGTCGTACGATTTTCAAAGGATTCGGACGAATTCATTAGATTAATTATGGAGTTTTAAGTTTATATACGGTATTGTAAGGTGTTGTTAAGATTTGTAAGGCGTCCTACAGTATAATAACGTGCTTTTCAAAGTGTTAATATGGCATACAGAGTCGTAAGATGTCCTAAACTGTCGTACGATTTTCAAAGGACTCGGACGAATTCATTAGATTTGATATGGAGTTTTAAGTTTATATACGGTATTGTAAGGTGCTGTTACGATTCGTAAGGTATCCTACAATATAATAACGTGCTTTTCAAGGTGTTAATATGGCATATAGTGTCGTAAGATGTCCTAACTTTTCGTACGATTTTCAAAGGACTCGGACGAATTCATTAGATTTATTATGAAGTTTTAAGTTACATACGTTATTTGTAAACTGTGCTACATTATAATAACGTGCTTTTCAAGGTCCTAATATGGCATACAGAGTCGTAAGATGTTTTAAGTTGCCGTACGATGTTCAAAGGACTCGGACGAATTCATTAGATTTATTATGGAGTTTTAAGTTTATATACGGTATTATAAGGTGTTGTTATGATTTGTAAGGGGTCCTACAATAAATAAGTTGCGTTTCAAGGTGTTAATATGGAATACAGAGTCGTAAGATGTCCTAAATTGTCGTATGATGTTCAAAGGACTCGGACGAATTCATTAGGTGTATTATGGAGTTTTAAGTTTATATACGGTATTATAAGGTGTTGTTATGATTTGTAAGGCGTCCTACAATATAATAACGTGCTTTTCAAGGTGTTAATATGGCATACAGAGTCGTAAGATGTCCTAAATTGTCGTATGATGTTCAATGAACTCGGACGAATTCATTAGGTTTAGAATGGAGTTTTAAGTTTATATACGGTATTGTAAGGTGTTGTTACGATTTGTAAGGCGTCCTACAATATAATAACGTGCTTTTCAAGGTGTTAATATGGCATATAGAGTTGTAAGATGTCCTAACTTGTCGTACGATTTTCAAAGGATTCGGACGAATTCATTAGATTAATTATGGAGTTTTAAGTTTATATACGGTATTGTAAGGTGTTGTTAAGATTTGTAAGGCGTCCTACAGTATAATAACGTGCTTTTCAAAGTGTTAATATGGCATACAGAGTCGTAAGATGTCCTAAACTGTCGTACGATTTTCAAAGGACTCGGACGAATTCATTAGATTTGATATGGAGTTTTAAGTTTATATACGGTATTGTAAGGTGCTGTTACGATTCGTAAGGTATCCTACAATATAATAACGTGCTTTTCAAGGTGTTAATATGGCATATAGTGTCGTAAGATGTCCTAACTTTTCGTACGATTTTCAAAGGACTCGGACGAATTCATTAGATTTATTATGAAGTTTTAAGTTACATACGTTATTTGTAAACTGTGCTACATTATAATAACGTGCTTTTCAAGGTCCTAATATGGCATACAGAGTCGTAAGATGTTTTAAGTTGCCGTACGATGTTCAAAGGACTCGGACGAATTCATTAGATTTATTATGGAGTTTTAAGTTTATATACGGTATTATAAGGTGTTGTTATGATTTGTAAGGGGTCCTACAATAAATAAGTTGCGTTTCAAGGTGTTAATATGGAATACAGAGTCGTAAGATGTCCTAAATTGTCGTATGATGTTCAAAGGACTCGGACGAATTCATTAGGTGTATTATGGAGTTTTAAGTTTATATACGGTATTATAAGGTGTTCTTATGATTTGTAAGGCGTCCTATAATATAATAACGTGCTTTTCAAGGTGTTAATATGGCATACAGAGTCGTAAGATGTCCTAAATTGTCGTATGATGTTCAATGAACTCGGACGAATTCATTAGGTTTAGAATGGAGTTTTAAGTTTATATACGGTATTGTAAGGTGTTGTTACGATTTGTAAGGCGTCCTACAATATAATAACGTGCTTTTCAAGGTGTTAATATGGCATATAGAGTTGTAAGATGTCCTAACTTGTCGTACGATTTTCAAAGGACTCGAACGAATTGATTAGATTAATTATGGAGTTTTAAGTTTATATACGGTATTGTAAGGTGTTGTTAAGATTTGTAAGGCGTCCTACAGTATAATAACGTGCTTTTCAAGGTGTTAATATGGCATACAGAGTCGTAAGATATCCTAAACTGTCGTACGATTTTCAAAGGACTCGGACGAATTCATTAGATTTGATATGGAGTTTTAAGTTTATATACGGTATTGTAAGGTGCTGTTACGATTCGTAAGGTATCCTACAATATAATAACGTGCTTTTCAAGGTGTTGTTATGATTTGTAAGGGGTCCTACAATAAAATAAGTTGCGTTTCAAGGTGTTAATATGGAATACAGAGTCGTAAGATGTCCTAAATTGTCGTATGATGTTCAAAGGACTCGGACGAATTCATTAGGTGTATTATGGAGTTTTAAGTTTATATACGGTATTATAAGGTGTTGTTATGATTTGTAAGGCGTCCTACAATATAATAACGTGCTTTTCAAGGTGTTAATATGGCATACAGAGTCGTAAGATGTCCTAAATTGTCGTATGATGTTCAATGAACTCGGACGAATTCATTAGGTTTAGAATGGAGTTTTAAGTTTATATACGGTATTGTAAGGTGTTGTTACGATTTGTAAGGCGTCCTACAATATAATAACGTGCTTTTCAAGGTGTTAATATGGCATATAGAGTTGTAAGATGTCCTAACTTGTCGTACGATTTTCAAAGGACTCGGACGAATTCTTTAGATTAATTATGGAGTTTTAAGTTAATATACGGTATTGTAAGGTGTTGTTAAGATTTGTAAGGCGTCCTACAGTATAATAACGTGCTTTTCAAGGTGTTAATATGGCATACAGGGTCGTAAGATGTCCTAAACTGTCGTACGATTTTCAAAGGACTCGGACGAATTCATTAGATTTGATATGGAGTTTTAAGTTCATATACGGTATTGTAAGGTGCTGTTACGATTCGTAAGGTATCCTACAATATAATAACGTGCTTTTCAAGGTGTTGTTATGATTTGTAAGGGGTCCTACAATAAAATAAGTTGCGTTTCAAGGTGTTAATATGGAACACAGATTCGTAAGATGTCCTAAATTGTCGTATGATGTTCAAAGGACTCGGACGAATTCATTAGGTGTATTATGGAGTTTTAAGTTTATATACGGTATTATATGGTGTTGTTATGATTTGTTAGGCGTCCTACAGTATAATAACGTGCTTTTCAAGGTGTTAATATGACATTCAGAGTCGTAAGATGTCCTAAATTGTCATATGATGTTCAAAGGACTCGGACGAATTCATTAGGTTTAGAATGGAGTTTTAAGTTTATATACGGTATTGTAAGGTGTTGTTACGATTTGTAAGGCGTCCTACAATATAATAACGTGCTTTTCAAGGTGTTAATATGGCATATAGAGTTGTAAGATGTCCTAACTTGTCGTACGACTTTCAAAGGACTCGGACGAATTCATTACATTTATTATGGAGTTTTAAGTTTATATACGCTATTGTAAGGTGCTGTTACGATTTGTAAGGCGTCCTACAATATAATAACGTGCTTTTCAAGGTGTTAATATGGCATACAATGACGTAAGTTGTCCTAAATTGCCGTACGATTTTAAAATGACTCGGACAAATTCATTAGATTTATTATGGAGTTTTAAGTTTATATACGATATTGTAAGGTGTTGTTAAGATTTGTAAGGCGTCCTACAATATAATAACGTGCTTTTTAAGGTGTTAATATGGCATACAGAGTCGTAAGATGTCCTAAATTGTCGTACGATTTTCAAAGGACTCGGACGAATTTATTAGATTTGATATGGTGTTTTAAGTTTATATAAGGTATTGTAAGGTGCTGTTACGATTCGTAAGGCATCCTTCAATATAATAACGTGCTTTTCAAGGTGTTAATATGGCATATAGAGTCGTAAGATGTCCTAACTTGTTGTACAATTTTCAAAGGACTCGGACAAATTCATTAGATTTATTATGAAGTTTTAAGTTACATGCGTTATTGTAAGGTGTTGTTACGATTTGTAAGCTATCCTACATTATAATAACGTGCTTTTCAAGGTCCTAATACGGCATACAGGGTCGTAAGATGTTTTAAGTTGCCGTACGATGTTCAAAGGACTCGGACGAATTCATTAGATTTATTATGGAGTTTTAAGTTTATATACGGTATTATAAGGTGTTGTTATGATTTGTAAGGCGTCCTACAAAAAAATAAGTTGCGTTTCAAGGTGTTAATATGGAATACAGAGTCGTAAGATGTCCTAAATTGTTATATGATGTTCAAAGGACTCGGACGAATTCATTATGTGTATTATGGAGTTTTAAGTTTATATACGATATTATAAGGTGTTGTTAAGATTTGTAAGGCGTCCTACAGTATAATAACGTGCTTTTCAAAGTGTTAATATGGCATACAGAGTCGTAAGATGTCCTAAACTGTCGTACGATTTTCAAAGGACTCGGACGAATTCATTAGATTTGATATGGAGTTTTAAGTTTATATACGGTATTGTAAGGTGCTGCTACGATTCGTAAGGTATCCTACAATATAATAACGTGCTTTTCAAGGTGTTAATATGGCATATAGTGTCGTAAGATGTCCTAACTTTTCATACGATTTTCAAAGGACTCGGACGAATTCATTAGATTTATTATGAAGTTTTATATTACATACGTTATTTGTAAGCTGTGCTACATTTTAATAACGTGCTTTTCAAGGTCCTAATATGGCATACAGAGTCGTAAGATGTTTTAAGTTGCCGTACGATGTTCAAAGGACTCGGACGAATTTATTAGATTTATTATGGATTTTTAAGTTTATATACGGTATTGTAAGGTGTTGTTACGATTTGTAAGGCGTCCTACAATATAATATCATGTTTTTCAAGGTTTTAATATGGCATACAGTGTCGTAAGATGTCCTAAATTGCCGTACGATGTTCAAAGGACTCGGACGAATTCATTAGATTTATTTTGGAGTTTTAAGTTTATATACGGTATTGTAAGGTGTTGTTATGATTTGTAAGGCGTCCTACAATATAATAACTTGCTTTTCAAGGTGTTAATATGGCATACAATGTCGTAAGTTGTCCTAAATTGCCGTACGATTTTCAAAGGACTCGGACGAATTCATTAGATTAATTATGGAGTTGTAAGTTTATATACGGTATTGTAAGGTGTTGTTAAGATTTGTAAGGCGTCCTACAGTATAATAACGTGCTTTTCAAGGTGTTAATATGGCATACAGAGTCGTAAGATGTCCTAAACTGTCGTACGATTTTCAAAGGACTTGGACGAATTCATTAGATTTGATATGGAGTTTTAAGTTTATATACGGTATTGTAAGGTGCTGTTACGATTCGTAAGGTATCCTACAATATAATAACGTGCTTTTCAAGGTGTTAATATGGCATATAGTGTCGTAAGATGTCCTAACTTTTCGTACGATTTTCAAAGGACTCGGACGAATTCATTAGATTTATTATGAAGTTTTAAGTTACATACGTTATTTGTAAACTGTGCTACATTATAATAACGTGCTTTTCAAGGTCCTAATATGGCATACAGAGTCGTAAGATGTTTTAAGTTGCCGTACGATGTTCAAAGGACTCGGACGAATTCATTAGATTTATTATGGAGTTTTAAGTTTATATACGGTATTATAAGGTGTTGTTATGATTTGTAAGGGGTCCTACAATAAATAAGTTGCGTTTCAAGGTGTTAATATGGAATACAGAGTCGTAAGATGTCCTAAATTGTCGTATGATGTTCAAAGGACTCGGACGAATTCATTAGGTGTATTATGGAGTTTTAAGTTTATATACGGTATTATAAGGTGTTCTTATGATTTGTAAGGCGTCCTATAATATAATAACGTGCTTTTCAAGGTGTTAATATGGCATACAGAGTCGTAAGATGTCCTAAATTGTCGTATGATGTTCAATGAACTCGGACGAATTCATTAGGTTTAGAATGGAGTTTTAAGTTTATATACGGTATTGTAAGGTGTTGTTACGATTTGTAAGGCGTCCTACAATATAATAACGTGCTTTTCAAGGTGTTAATATGGCATATAGAGTTGTAAGATGTCCTAACTTGTCGTACGATTTTCAAAGGACTCGAACGAATTGATTAGATTAATTATGGAGTTTTAAGTTTATATACGGTATTGTAAGGTGTTGTTAAGATTTGTAAGGCGTCCTACAGTATAATAACGTGCTTTTCAAGGTGTTAATATGGCATACAGAGTCGTAAGATATCCTAAACTGTCGTACGATTTTCAAAGGACTCGGACGAATTCATTAGATTTGATATGGAGTTTTAAGTTTATATACGGTATTGTAAGGTGCTGTTACGATTCGTAAGGTATCCTACAATATAATAACGTGCTTTTCAAGGTGTTGTTATGATTTGTAAGGGGTCCTACAATAAAATAAGTTGCGTTTCAAGGTGTTAATATGGAATACAGAGTCGTAAGATGTCCTAAATTGTCGTATGATGTTCAAAGGACTCGGACGAATTCATTAGGTGTATTATGGAGTTTTAAGTTTATATACGGTATTATAAGGTGTTGTTATGATTTGTAAGGCGTCCTACAATATAATAACGTGCTTTTCAAGGTGTTAATATGGCATACAGAGTCGTAAGATGTCCTAAATTGTCGTATGATGTTCAATGAACTCGGACGAATTCATTAGGTTTAGAATGGAGTTTTAAGTTTATATACGGTATTGTAAGGTGTTGTTACGATTTGTAAGGCGTCCTACAATATAATAACGTGCTTTTCAAGGTGTTAATATGGCATATAGAGTTGTAAGATGTCCTAACTTGTCGTACGATTTTCAAAGGACTCGGACGAATTCTTTAGATTAATTATGGAGTTTTAAGTTAATATACGGTATTGTAAGGTGTTGTTAAGATTTGTAAGGCGTCCTACAGTATAATAACGTGCTTTTCAAGGTGTTAATATGGCATACAGGGTCGTAAGATGTCCTAAACTGTCGTACGATTTTCAAAGGACTCGGACGAATTCATTAGATTTGATATGGAGTTTTAAGTTCATATACGGTATTGTAAGGTGCTGTTACGATTCGTAAGGTATCCTACAATATAATAACGTGCTTTTCAAGGTGTTGTTATGATTTGTAAGGGGTCCTACAATAAAATAAGTTGCGTTTCAAGGTGTTAATATGGAACACAGATTCGTAAGATGTCCTAAATTGTCGTATGATGTTCAAAGGACTCGGACGAATTCATTAGGTGTATTATGGAGTTTTAAGTTTATATACGGTATTATATGGTGTTGTTATGATTTGTTAGGCGTCCTACAGTATAATAACGTGCTTTTCAAGGTGTTAATATGACATTCAGAGTCGTAAGATGTCCTAAATTGTCATATGATGTTCAAAGGACTCGGACGAATTCATTAGGTTTAGAATGGAGTTTTAAGTTTATATACGGTATTGTAAGGTGTTGTTACGATTTGTAAGGCGTCCTACAATATAATAACGTGCTTTTCAAGGTGTTAATATGGCATATAGAGTTGTAAGATGTCCTAACTTGTCGTACGACTTTCAAAGGACTCGGACGAATTCATTACATTTATTATGGAGTTTTAAGTTTATATACGCTATTGTAAGGTGCTGTTACGATTTGTAAGGCGTCCTACAATATAATAACGTGCTTTTCAAGGTGTTAATATGGCATACAATGACGTAAGTTGTCCTAAATTGCCGTACGATTTTAAAATGACTCGGACAAATTCATTAGATTTATTATGGAGTTTTAAGTTTATATACGATATTGTAAGGTGTTGTTAAGATTTGTAAGGCGTCCTACAATATAATAACGTGCTTTTTAAGGTGTTAATATGGCATACAGAGTCGTAAGATGTCCTAAATTGTCGTACGATTTTCAAAGGACTCGGACGAATTTATTAGATTTGATATGGTGTTTTAAGTTTATATAAGGTATTGTAAGGTGCTGTTACGATTCGTAAGGCATCCTTCAATATAATAACGTGCTTTTCAAGGTGTTAATATGGCATATAGAGTCGTAAGATGTCCTAACTTGTTGTACAATTTTCAAAGGACTCGGACAAATTCATTAGATTTATTATGAAGTTTTAAGTTACATGCGTTATTGTAAGGTGTTGTTACGATTTGTAAGCTATCCTACATTATAATAACGTGCTTTTCAAGGTCCTAATACGGCATACAGGGTCGTAAGATGTTTTAAGTTGCCGTACGATGTTCAAAGGACTCGGACGAATTCATTAGATTTATTATGGAGTTTTAAGTTTATATACGGTATTATAAGGTGTTGTTATGATTTGTAAGGCGTCCTACAAAAAAATAAGTTGCGTTTCAAGGTGTTAATATGGAATACAGAGTCGTAAGATGTCCTAAATTGTTATATGATGTTCAAAGGACTCGGACGAATTCATTATGTGTATTATGGAGTTTTAAGTTTATATACGATATTATAAGGTGTTGTTAAGATTTGTAAGGCGTCCTACAGTATAATAACGTGCTTTTCAAAGTGTTAATATGGCATACAGAGTCGTAAGATGTCCTAAACTGTCGTACGATTTTCAAAGGACTCGGACGAATTCATTAGATTTGATATGGAGTTTTAAGTTTATATACGGTATTGTAAGGTGCTGCTACGATTCGTAAGGTATCCTACAATATAATAACGTGCTTTTCAAGGTGTTAATATGGCATATAGTGTCGTAAGATGTCCTAACTTTTCATACGATTTTCAAAGGACTCGGACGAATTCATTAGATTTATTATGAAGTTTTATATTACATACGTTATTTGTAAGCTGTGCTACATTTTAATAACGTGCTTTTCAAGGTCCTAATATGGCATACAGAGTCGTAAGATGTTTTAAGTTGCCGTACGATGTTCAAAGGACTCGGACGAATTTATTAGATTTATTATGGATTTTTAAGTTTATATACGGTATTGTAAGGTGTTGTTACGATTTGTAAGGCG
The DNA here is from genome assembly GCA_030867185.1 of Tagetes erecta. Classification (NCBI taxonomy): domain Eukaryota; kingdom Viridiplantae; phylum Streptophyta; class Magnoliopsida; order Asterales; family Asteraceae; genus Tagetes; species Tagetes erecta. The sequence continues at coordinate 29,963,922 of CM061488.1, forward strand.
TCCTACAATATAATATCATGTTTTTCAAGGTTTTAATATGGCATACAGTGTCGTAAGATGTCCTAAATTGCCGTACGATGTTCAAAGGACTCGGACGAATTCATTAGATTTATTTTGGAGTTTTAAGTTTATATACGGTATTGTAAGGTGTTGTTATGATTTGTAAGGCGTCCTACAATATAATAACTTGCTTTTCAAGGTGTTAATATGGCATACAATGTCGTAAGTTGTCCTAAATTGCCGTACGATTTTCAAAGGACTCGGACGAATTCATTAGATTAATTATGGAGTTGTAAGTTTATATACGGTATTGTAAGGTGTTGTTAAGATTTGTAAGGCGTCCTACAGTATAATAACGTGCTTTTCAAGGTGTTAATATGGCATACAGAGTCGTAAGATGTCCTAAACTGTCGTACGATTTTCAAAGGACTTGGACGAATTCATTAGATTTGATATGGAGTTTTAAGTTTATATACGGTATTGTAAGGTGCTGTTACGATTCGTAAGGCATCCTACAATATAATAATGTGCTTTTCAAGGTGTTAATATGGCACATAGTGTCGTAAGATGTCCTAACTTGTCGTACTATTTTCAAAGGACTCGGAGTAATTCATTAGATTTATTATGAAGGTTTAAGTTACATACGTTATTTGTAAGCTGTGCTACATTATAATAACGTGCTTTTCAAGGTCCTAATATGGCATACAGAGTCGTAAGATGTTTTAAGTTGCCGTACGATGTTCAAAGGACTCGGACGAATTCATTAGATTTATTATGGAGTTTTAAGTTTATATACGGTTTTATAAGGTGTTATTATGATTTGTAAGGCGTCCTACAAAAAAATAAGTTGCGTTTCAAGGTGTTAATATGGAATACAGAGTCGTAAGATGTCCTAAATTGTTATATGATGTTCAAAGGACTCGGACGAATTCATTATGTGTATTATGGAGTTTTAAGTTTATATACGATATTATAAGGTGTTGTTATGATTTGTAAGGCGTCCTACAATATAATAACGTGCTTTTCAAGGTGTTAATATGGCATACAGAGTCGTAAGATGTCCTAAATTGTCGTATGATGTTCAAAGGACTCGGACGAATTCATTAGATTTGATATGGAGTTTTAAGTTTATATACGGTATTGTAAGGTGCTGTTACGATTCGTAAGGTATCCTACAATATAATAACGTGCTTTTCAAGGTGTTAATATGGCATATAGTGTCGTAAGATGTCCTAACTTTTCATACGATTTTCAAAGGACTCGGACGAATTCATTAGATTTATTATGAAGTTTTAAGTTACATACGTTATTTGTAAGCTGTGCTACATTTTAATAACGTGCTTTTCAAGGTCCTAATATGGCATACAGAGTCGTAAGATGTTTTAAGTTGCCGTACGATGTTCAAAGGACTCGGACGAATTTATTAGATTTATTATGGATTTTTAAGTTTATATACGGTATTGTAAGGTGTTGTTACGATTTGTAAGGCGTCCTACAATATAATATCATGTTTTTCAAGGTTTTAACATGGCATACAGTGTCGTAAGATGTCCTAAATTGCCGTACGATGTTCAAAGGACTCGGACGAATTCATTAGATTTATTTTGGAGTTTTAAGTTTATATACGGTATTGTAAGGTGTTGTTATGATTTGTAAGGCGTCCTACAATATAATAACTTGCTTTTCAAGGTGTTAATATGGCATACAATGTCGTAAGTTGTCCTAAATTGCCGTACGATTTTCAAAGGACTCGGACAAATTCATTAGATTTATTATGGAGTTGTAAGTTTATATACGGTATTGTAAGGTGTTGTTAAGATTTGTAAGGCGTCTTACAGTATAATAACGTGCTTTTCAAGGTGTTAATATGGCATACAGAGTCGTAAGATGTCCTAAACTGTCGTACGATTTTCAAAGGACTTGGACGAATTCATTAGATTTGATATGGAGTTTTAAGTTTATATACGGTATTGTAAGGTGCTGTTACGATTCGTAAGGCATCCTACAATATAATAATGTGCTTTTCAAGGTGTTAATATGGCACATAGTGTCGTAAGATGTCCTAACTTGTCGTACTATTTTCAAAGGACTCGGAGTAATTCATTAGATTTATTATGAAGGTTTAAGTTACATACGTTATTTGTAAGCTGTGCTACATTATAATAACGTGCTTTTCAAGGTCCTAATATGGCATACAGAGTCGTAAGATGTTTTAAGTTGCCGTACGATGTTCAAAGGACTCGGACGAATTCATTAGATTTATTATGGAGTTTTAAGTTTATATACGGTTTTATAAGGTGTTATTATGATTTGTAAGGCGTCCTACAAAAAAATAAGTTGCGTTTCAAGGTGTTAATATGGAATACAGAGTCGTAAGATGTCCTAAATTGTTATATGATGTTCAAAGGACTCGGACGAATTCATTATGTGTATTATGGAGTTTTAAGTTTATATACGATATTATAAGGTGTTGTTATGATTTGTAAGGCGTCCTACAATATAATAACGTGCTTTTCAAGGTGTTAATATGGCATACAGAGTCGTAAGATGTCCTAAATTGTCGTATGATGTTCAAAGGACTCGGACGAATTCATTAGATTTGATATGGAGTTTTAAGTTTATATACGGTATTGTAAGGTGCTGTTACGATTCGTAAGGTATCCTACAATATAATAACGTGCTTTTCAAGGTGTTAATATGGCATATAGTGTCGTAAGATGTCCTAACTTTTCATACGATTTTCAAAGGACTCGGACGAATTCATTAGATTTATTATGAAGTTTTAAGTTACATACGTTATTTGTAAGCTGTGCTACATTTTAATAACGTGCTTTTCAAGGTCCTAATATGGCATACAGAGTCGTAAGATGTTTTAAGTTGCCGTACGATGTTCAAAGGACTCGGACGAATTTATTAGATTTATTATGGATTTTTAAGTTTATATACGGTATTGTAAGGTGTTGTTACGATTTGTAAGGCGTCCTACAATATAATATCATGTTTTTCAAGGTTTTAACATGGCATACAGTGTCGTAAGATGTCCTAAATTGCCGTACGATGTTCAAAGGACTCGGACGAATTCATTAGATTTATTTTGGAGTTTTAAGTTTATATACGGTATTGTAAGGTGTTGTTATGATTTGTAAGGCGTCCTACAATATAATAACTTGCTTTTCAAGGTGTTAATATGGCATACAATGTCGTAAGTTGTCCTAAATTGCCGTACGATTTTCAAAGGACTCGGACGAATTCATTAGATTAATTATGGAGTTTTAAGTTTATATACGGTATTGTAAGGTGTTGTTAAGATTTGTAAGGCGTCCTACAGTATAATAACGTGCTTTTCAAGGTGTTAATATGGCATACAGAGTCGTAAGATGTCCTAAACTGTCGTACGATTTTCAAAGGACTTGGACGAATTCATTAGATTTGATATGGAGTTTTAAGTTTATATACGGTATTGTAAGGTGCTGTTACGATTCGTAAGGCATCCTACAATATAATAATGTGCTTTTCAAGGTGTTAATATGGCACATAGTGTCGTAAGATGTCCTAACTTGTCGTACTATTTTCAAAGGACTCGGAGTAATTCATTAGATTTATTATGAAGGTTTAAGTTACATACGTTATTTGTAAGCTGTGCTACATTATAATAACGTGCTTTTCAAGGTCCTAATATGGCATACAGAGTCGTAAGATGTTTTAAGTTGCCGTACGATGTTCAAAGGACTCGGACGAATTCATTAGATTTATTATGGAGTTTTAAGTTTATATACGGTATTATAAGGTGTTATTATGATTTGTAAGGCGTCCTACAAAAAAATAAGTTGCGTTTCAAGGTGTTAATATGGAATACAGAGTCGTAAGATGTCCTAAATTGTCATATGATGTTCAAAGGACTCGGACGAATTCATTAGGTGTATAATGGAGTTTTAAGTTTATAAGGTGTTGTTATGATTTGTAAGGCGTTCTGCAATATAATAACGTGCTTTTCAAGGTGTTAATATGGCATACAGAGTCGTAAGATGTCCTAAATTGTCGTATGATGTTCAAAGGACTCGGACGAATTTATTAGGTTTAGAATGAAGTTTTAAGTTTATATACGGTATTGTAAGGTGTTGTTATGATTTGTAAAGCGTACTACAATATAATAACGTGCTTTTCAAGGTGTTAATATGCTATACAGAGTGGTAAGGTGTCCTAAATTGTCGTACAATGTTCAAAGGACTCGGACTAATTCATTAGGTTTGTTATGGAGTTTTAAGTTTATATACGGTATTGTAAGGTGCTGTTACGATTCGTTAGGCGTCCTATAATATAATAACGTGCTTTTTAAGGTGTTAATATGGCATATAGAGTCGTAAGATGTCCTAACTTTTCGTACAATTTTCAAAGGACTCGGACGAATTCATTAGATTTATTATGGAGTTTTAAGTTACATACGTTATTGTAAGGTGTTGTTACGATTTGTAAGGTGTCCTACATTATAATAACGTGCTTTTCAAGGTCCTAATATGGCATACAGAGTCGTAAGATGTTTTAAGTTGCCGTATGATGTTCAAAGGACTCGGAGGAATTCATTAGATTTATTATGGAGTTTTAAGTTTATATACTGTATTATAAGGTGTTGTTATGATTTGTAAGGCGTCCTACAATAAAATAACTTGCCTTTCAAGGTGTTAATATGGAATACAGAGTCGTAAGATGTCCTAAATTGTCGTATGATGTTCAAAGGACTCGGACGAATTTATTAGGTGTATTATGGAGTTTTAAGTTTATATACGGTATTATAAAGTGTTGTTATGATTTGTAAGGTGTCTTACAATATAATAACGTGCTTTTCAAGGTGTTAATATGGCATACAGAGTCGTAAGATGTCCTAAATTGTCGTATGATGTTCAAAGGACTCGGACGAATTCATTAGGTTTAGAATGAAGTTTTAAGTTTATATACGGTATTGTAAGGTGTTGTTATGATTTGTAAAGCGTCCTACAATATAATAACGTGCTTTTCAAGGTGTTAATATGGCATACAGAGTGGTAAGGTGTCCTAAATTGTCGTACGATGTTCAAAGGACTCAGATTAATTCATTAGGTTTATTATGGAGTTTTAAGTTTATATACGGTATTGTAAGGTGCTGTTACGATTCGTTAGGCGTCCTACAATATAATAACGTGCTTTTCAAGGTGTTAATATGGCATATAGAGTCGTAAGATGTCCTAACTTTTCGTACGATTTTCAAAGGACTCGGACGAATTCATTAGATTTATTATGGAGTTTTAAGTTACATACGTTATTGTAAGGTGTTGTTACGATTTGTAAGGTGTTCTACATTATAATAACGTGCTTTTCAAGGTCCTAATATGGCATACAGAGTCGTAAGATGTTTTAAGTTGCCGTATGATGTTAAAAGGACTCGGACGAATTCATTAGCTTTATTATGGAGTTTTAAGTTTATATACGGTAATATAAGGTGTTGTTATGATTTGTAAGGCGTCCTACAATAAAATAAATTGCCTTTCAAGGTGTTAATATGGAATACAGAGTCGTAAGATGCCCAAAATTGTCGTATGATGTTCAAAGGACTCGGACGAATTTATTAGGTGTATTTATGGAGTTTTAAGTTTATATACGGTATTATAAAGTGTTGTTATGATTTGTAAGGTGTCTTACAATATAATAACGTGCTTTTCAAGGTGTTAATATGGCATACCGAGTGGTAAGATGTCCTAAATTGTCGTACGATGTTCAAAGGACTCGGACTAATTCATTAGGTTTATTATGGAGTTTTAAGTTTATATACGGTATTGTAAGGTGTTGTTACGATTTGTAAGGCGTCCTACAATATAATATCGTGTTTTTCAAGGTGTTAATATGGCATACAGAGTCGTAAGATGTCCTAAATTCTTGTACGATGTTCAAAGGACTCAGATGAATTAATTAGATTTATTATGGAGTTTTAAATTTATATACGGTATTGTAAGGTGTTGTTATGATTTGTAAGGCGTCCTACAATATAATAACTTGCTTTTCAAGGTGTTAATATGGCATACAATGTCGTAAGTTGTCCTAAATTGCCGTACGATATTCAAAGGACACGGATGAATTCATTAGATTTATTATGGAGTTTTAAGTTTATATACGGTATTGTAAGGTGTTGTTAAGATTTGTAAGGCGTCCTACAATATTATAACGTGCTTTTCAAGATGTTAATATGGCATACAGAGTCGTAAGATGTCCTAAATTGTCGTATGATGTTCAAAGGACTCAGACGAATTCATTAGGTGTATTATGGAGTTTTAAGTTTATATACGGTATTATAATGTGTTGTTATGATTTTTAAGGCGTCCTACAATATAATAACGTGCTTTACAAGGTGTTAATATGGCATACAGAGTCGTAAGATGTCCTAAATTGTCGTATGATGTTCAAAGGACCCGGACGAATTCATCAGGTTTAGAATGGAGTTTTAAGTTTATATACGGTATTGTAAGGTGTTGTTACGATTTGTAAGGCGTCCTACAATATAATAACGTGCTTTTCAAGGTGTTTATATGGCATATAGAGTGGTAAGATGTCGTAAATTGCCGTACAATGTTCAAAGGACTCGGACTAATTCATTAGGTTTATTATGGAGTTTTAAGTTTATATACGGTATTGTAAGGTGTTGTTACGATTTGTAAGGCGTCCTACAATATATTATCGTGTTTTTCAAGATGTTAATATGGCATACAGTGTCGTAAGATGTCCTAAATTGTTGTACGATGTTCAAAGGACTCAGACGAATTCCTTAGATTTATTATGGAGTTTTAAGTTTATATACGGTATTGTAAGGTGTTGTTATGATTTGTAAGGCGTCCTACAATATAATAACTTGCTTTTCAAGGTGTTAATATGGCATACAATGTCGTAAGATGTCCTAAGTTGTCGTACGATGTTCAAAAGACACGGATGAATTCATTAGATTTATCATGGAGTTTTAAGTTTATATACGGTATTGTAAGGTGTTGTTAAGATTTGTAAGGCGTCCTACAATATAATAACGTGCTTTTCAAGATGTTAATATGGCATACAGTGTCGTAAGATGTCCTAAATTGTTGTACGATGTTCAAAGGACTCAGACGAATTCCTTAGATTTATTATGGAGTTTTAAGTTTATATACGGTATTGTAAGGTGTTGTTATGATTTGTAAGGCGTCCTACAATATAATAACTTGCTTTTCAAGGTGTTAATATGGCATACAATGTCGTAAGATGTCCTAAGTTGTCGTACGAGGTTCAAAAGACACGGATGAATTCATTAGATTTATCATGGAGTTTTAAGTTTATATACGGTATTGTAAGGTGTTGTTAAGATTTGTAAGGCGTCCTACAATATAATAACGTGCTTTTCAAGATGTTAATATGGCATACAATGTCGTAAGTTGTCCTAAATTGCCGTACGATATTCAAAGGACACGGATGAATTCATTAGATTTATTATGGAGTTTTAAGTTTATATACGGTATTGTAAGGTGTTGTTAAGATTTGTAAGGCGTCCTACAATATTATAACGTGCTTTTCAAGATGTTAATATGGCATACAGAGTCGTAAGATGTCCTAAATTGTCGTATGATGTTCAAAGGACTCAGACGAATTCATTAGGTTTATTATGGAGTTTTAAGTTTATATACGGTATTATAAGGTGTTATTATGATTTATAAGGCGTCCTACAATATAATAACGTGCTTTTCAAGGTGTTAATATGGCATACATAGTCGTAAGATGTCCTAAATTGTCGTATGATGTTCAAAGGTCTCGGACGAATTCATTAGGTGTATTATGGAGTTTTAAATTTATATACGGTATTATAATGTGTTGTTATGATTTTTAAGGCGTCCTACAATATAATAACGTGCTTTTCAAGGTGTTAATATGGCATACAGAGTCGTAAGATGTCCTAAATTGTCGTATGATGTTCAAAGGACCCGGACGAATTCATCAGGTTTAGAATGTAGTTTTAAGTTTATATACGGTATTGTAAGGTGTTGTTACGATTTGTAAGGCGTCCTACAATATAATAACGTGCTTTTCAAGGTGTTTATATGGCATATAGAGTGGTAAGATGTCGTAAATTGTCGTACAATGTTCAAAGGACTCGGACTAATTCATTAGGTTTATTATGGAGTTTTAAGTTTATATACGGTATTGTAAGGTGTTGTTACGATTTGTAAGGCGTCCTACAATATATTATCGTGTTTTTCAAGATGTTAATATGGCATACAGTGTCGTAAGATGTCCTAAATTGTTGTACGATGTTCAAAGGACTCAGACGAATTCCTTAGATTTATTATGGAGTTTTAAGTTTATATACGGTATTGTAAGGTGTTGTTATGATTTGTAAGGCGTCCTACAATATAATAACTTGCTTTTCAAGGTGTTAATATGGCATACAATGTCGTAAGATGTCCTAAGTTGTCGTACGATGTTCAAAAGACACGGATGAATTCATTAGATTTATCATGGAGTTTTAAGTTTATATACGGTATTGTAAGGTGTTGTTAAGATTTGTAAGGCGTCCTACAACATAATAACGTGCTTTTCAAGATGTTAATATGGCATACAGTGTCGTAAGATGTCCTAAATTGTTGTACGATGTTCAAAGGACTCAGACGAATTCCTTAGATTTATTATGGAGTTTTAAGTTTATATACGGTATTGTAAGGTGTTGTTATGATTTGTAAGGCGTCCTACAATATAATAACTTGCTTTTCAAGGTGTTAATATGGCATACAATGTCGTAAGATGTCCTAAGTTGTCGTACGAGGTTCAAAAGACACGGATGAATTCATTAGATTTATCATGGAGTTTTAAGTTTATATACGGTATTGTAAGGTGTTGTTAAGATTTGTAAGGCGTCCTACAATATAATAACGTGCTTTTCAAGATGTTAATATGGCATACAATGTCGTAAGTTGTCCTAAATTGCCGTACGATATTCAAAGGACACGGATGAATTCATTAGATTTATTATGGAGTTTTAAGTTTATATACGGTATTGTAAGGTGTTGTTAAGATTTGTAAGGCGTCCTACAATATTATAACGTGCTTTTCAAGATGTTAATATGGCATACAGAGTCGTAAGATGTCCTAAATTGTCGTATGATGTTCAAAGGACTCAGACGAATTCATTAGGTTTATTATGGAGTTTTAAGTTTATATACGGTATTATAAGGTGTTATTATGATTTATAAGGCGTCCTACAATATAATAACGTGCTTTTCAAGGTGTTAATATGGCATACATAGTCGTAAGATGTCCTAAATTGTCGTATGATGTTCAAAGGTCTCGGACGAATTCATTAGGTGTATTATGGAGTTTTAAATTTATATACGGTATTATAATGTGTTGTTATGATTTTTAAGGCGTCCTACAATATAATAACGTGCTTTTCAAGGTGTTAATATGGCATACAGAGTCGTAAGATGTCCTAAATTGTCGTATGATGTTCAAAGGACCCGGACGAATTCATCAGGTTTAGAATGGAGTTTTAAGTTTATATACGGTATTGTAAGGTGTTGTTACGATTTGTAAGGCGTCCTACAATATAATAACGTGCTTTTCAAGGTGTTTATATGGCATATAGAGTGGTAAGATGTCGTAAATTGCCGTACAATGTTCAAAGGACTCGGACTAATTCATTAGGTTTATTATGGAGTTTTAAGTTTATATACGGTATTGTAAGGTGTTGTTACGATTTGTAAGGCGTCCTACAATATATTATCGTGTTTTTCAAGATGTTAATATGGCATACAGTGTCGTAAGATGTCCTAAATTGTTGTACGATGTTCAAAGGACTCAGACGAATTCCTTAGATTTATTATGGAGTTTTAAGTTTATATACGGTATTGTAAGGTGTTGTTATGATTTGTAAGGCGTCCTACAATATAATAACTTGCTTTTCAAGGTGTTAATATGGCATACAATGTCGTAAGATGTCCTAAGTTGTCGTACGATGTTCAAAAGACACGGATGAATTCATTAGATTTATCATGGAGTTTTAAGTTTATATACGGTATTGTAAGGTGTTGTTAAGATTTGTAAGGCGTCCTACAATATAATAACGTGCTTTTCAAGATGTTAATATGGCATACAGACTCGTAAGATGTCCTAAATTGTCGTATGATGTTCAAAGGACTCAGACGAATTCATTAGGTTTATTATGGAGTTTTAAGTTTATATACGGTATTATAAGGTGTTGTTATGATTTATAAGGCGTCCTACAATATAATAACGTGATTTTCAAGGTGTTAATATGGCATACAGAGTCGAAAGTTGTCCTAAATTGTCGTACGATGCTCAAAGGACTCGGACGAATTCATTAGGTTTATTATGGAGTTTTAAGTTTATATACGGTATTGTAAGGTGTTGTTACGATTTGTAAGGCGTCCTACTATATAATAACGTGCTTTTCAAGGTGTTAATATGGCATACAGAGTGGTAAGATGTCCTAAATTGTTGTATGATGTTTAAAGGACTCGTACGAATTCATTAGATTTATTATGGAGTTTTATGTTTATATACGGTATTGTAAGGTGTTGTTATAACTTGTAAGGCGTCCTACAATATAATATTGTGTTTTTCAAGGTGTTAATATGGCATACAGTGTTGTAAGTTGTCCTAAATTGACGTACGATGTTCAAAGGACTCGGACGAATTCATTAGGATAATTATGGAGTTTTAAGTTTATATACGGTATTATAAGGTGTTGTTATGATTTGTAAGGCGTCCAACAATATAATAACATGCTTTTCAAGGTGTTAATATGACATACAGAGTCGTAAGATGTCCTAAGTTGTCGTATGATGTTCAAAGGAATCGAAAGAATTCATTAGATTTATTATGGAGTTTTAAGTTTATATACGGTAGTATAAGGTGTTGTTATGATTTGTAAGGCGTCCTATAATATAATAACGTGCTTTTCAGGGTGTTAATATGGCATACAGAGTCGTAAGATGTCCTAAATTGTCGTATGATGTTCAAAGGACTCGTACGAATTCATTAGGTTAATTATGGAGTTTTAAGTTTATATACGGTAGTGTAAGGTGTTGTTACTGTTTATAAGGCGTCCTACAATATAATAATGTGTTTTCCAAGGTGTTAATATGACATACAGAGTTGTAAGATGTCCTAAATTGTCGTACGATGTTCAAAGGACTCGTACGAATTCATTAGATTTATTATGAAGTTTTATGTTTATATACGGTATTGTAAAGTGTTGTTATGACTTGTAATGCGTCCTACAATATAATATCGTGTTTTTAAGGTGTTAATATAGCATACAATGTCGTAAGTTGTCCTAAATTTTCGTACGATGTTCAAAGGACTTGGACGAATTTATTAGGTTTATTATGGAGTTTTAAGTTTATGTACGGTATTGTAAGGTGTTTTTATGATTTGTAAGGCGTCCTACAATATAATAACGTGCATTTCAAGGTGTTAATATGGCATACAGAGTAGTAAGATGTCCTAAATTGTTGTATGATTTTCAAAGCACTCGGACGAATTCATTAGGTTTATTATGGAGTTTAAGTTTATATATGATATTGTAAGGTGTTGTTACGATTTGTAAGGCGTCCTACAATATAATATCGTGTTTTTCAAGGTGTTAATATGGCATACAGTGTCGTAAGATGTCCTAAATTGTCGTATGATGTTCAAAGGACTCGGACGAATTCATTAGGTGTATTATGTTGTTTTAAGTTTATATACGGTATTATAAGGTGTTGTTATGATTTGTAAGGCGTCCTACAATATAATAACGTGCTTTTCAAGGTGTTAATATGACATACAAAGTCGTAAGATGTCCTAAATTGTCGTATGATGTTCAAAGGACTCGAAAGAATTCATTAAGTTTATTATGGAGTTTTAAGTTTATATACGGTATTGTAAGGTGTTGTTACGATTTGTAAGGCGTCCTACAATATAATAGCGTGCTTTTCAAGGTGTTACTATAACATACAGAGTGGTAAGATATCCTAAATTGCCGTACGATGTTCAAAGGACTCGGACAAATTCATTAGGTTTATTATGGAGTTTTAAGTTTATATACGTTATTGTAAGGTGTTGTTACGATTTGTAAGGCGTCATACAATATAATATCGTGTTTTTCAAGGTGTTAATATGGTATACAGTGTCGTAAGATGTCCTAAATTGTTGTACGATGTTCAAAGGACTCGGACGAATTCATTAGATTTATTATGGAGTTTGAAGTTTATATACGGTATTGTAAGGTGTTGTTATGATTTGTAAGGCGTCCTACAATATAATAACTTGCTTTTCAAGGTGTTAATATGGCATACAGAGTCGTAAGACGTCCTAAATTGTTATACGATGTTCAAAGGACTCATATGAATTCATTAGATTTATTATGGAGTTTTAAATATATATACGGTATTGTAAGGTGTTGTTACGATTTGTAAGGTGTCCTACAATATAATATCGTGTTTTTCAAGATGTTAATATGGCCTATAGTGTCGTAAGATGTCCTAAATTGTTGTACGATGTTCAAAGGACTCGGACGAATTCCTTAGATTTATTATGGAGTTTTAAGTTTATATACGGTATTGTAAGGTGTTGTTATGATTTGTAAGGCGTCCTACAATATAATAACTTGCTTTTCAAGGTGTTAATATGGCATACAATGTCGTAAGTTGTCCTAAGTTGCCGTACGATGTTCAAAGAACACAGATGAATTCATTAGATTTATCATGGAGTTTTAAGTTTATATACGGTATTGTAAGGTGTTGTTAAGATTTGTAAGGCGTCCTACAATATAATAACGTGCTTTTCAAGATGTTTATATGGCATACAGAGTCGTAAGATGTCCTAAATTGTCGTATGATGTTCAAAGGAATCGAAAGAATTCATTAGATTTATTATGGAGTTTTAAGTTTATATACGGTAGTATAAGGTGTTGTTATGATTTGTAAGGCGTCCTATAATATAATAACGTGCTTTTCAGGGTGTTAATATGGCATACAGAGTCGTAAGATGTCCTAAATTGTCGTATGATGTTCAAAGGACTCGTACGAATTCATTAGGTTAATTATGGAGTTTTAAGTTTATATACGGTAGTGTAAGGTGTTGTTACTGTTTATAAGGCGTCCTACAATATAATAATGTGTTTTCCAAGGTGTTAATATGACATACAGAGTTGTAAGATGTCCTAAATTGTCGTACGATGTTCAAAGGACTCGTACGAATTCATTAGATTTATTATGAAGTTTTATGTTTATATACGGTATTGTAAAGTGTTGTTATGACTTGTAATGCGTCCTACAATATAATATCGTGTTTTTAAGGTGTTAATATAGCATACAATGTCGTAAGTTGTCCTAAATTTTCGTACGATGTTCAAAGGACTTGGACGAATTTATTAGGTTTATTATGGAGTTTTAAGTTTATGTACGGTATTGTAAGGTGTTTTTATGATTTGTAAGGCGTCCTACAATATAATAACGTGCATTTCAAGGTGTTAATATGGCATACAGAGTAGTAAGATGTCCTAAATTGTTGTATGATTTTCAAAGCACTCGGACGAATTCATTAGGTTTATTATGGAGTTTAAGTTTATATATGATATTGTAAGGTGTTGTTACGATTTGTAAGGCGTCCTACAATATAATATCGTGTTTTTCAAGGTGTTAATATGGCATACAGTGTCGTAAGATGTCCTAAATTGTCGTATGATGTTCAAAGGACTCGGACGAATTCATTAGGTGTATTATGTTGTTTTAAGTTTATATACGGTATTATAAGGTGTTGTTATGATTTGTAAGGCGTCCTACAATATAATAACGTGCTTTTCAAGGTGTTAATATGACATACAAAGTCGTAAGATGTCCTAAATTGTCGTATGATGTTCAAAGGACTCGAAAGAATTCATTAAGTTTATTATGGAGTTTTAAGTTTATATACGGTATTGTAAGGTGTTGTTACGATTTGTAAGGCGTCCTACAATATAATAGCGTGCTTTTCAAGGTGTTACTATAACATACAGAGTGGTAAGATATCCTAAATTGCCGTACGATGTTCAAAGGACTCGGACAAATTCATTAGGTTTATTATGGAGTTTTAAGTTTATATACGTTATTGTAAGGTGTTGTTACGATTTGTAAGGCGTCATACAATATAATATCGTGTTTTTCAAGGTGTTAATATGGTATACAGTGTCGTAAGATGTCCTAAATTGTTGTACGATGTTCAAAGGACTCGGACGAATTCATTAGATTTATTATGGAGTTTGAAGTTTATATACGGTATTGTAAGGTGTTGTTATGATTTGTAAGGCGTCCTACAATATAATAACTTGCTTTTCAAGGTGTTAATATGGCATACAGAGTCGTAAGACGTCCTAAATTGTTATACGATGTTCAAAGGACTCATATGAATTCATTAGATTTATTATGGAGTTTTAAATATATATACGGTATTGTAAGGTGTTGTTACGATTTGTAAGGTGTCCTACAATATAATATCGTGTTTTTCAAGATGTTAATATGGCCTATAGTGTCGTAAGATGTCCTAAATTGTTGTACGATGTTCAAAGGACTCGGACGAATTCCTTAGATTTATTATGGAGTTTTAAGTTTATATACGGTATTGTAAGGTGTTGTTATGATTTGTAAGGCGTCCTACAATATAATAACTTGCTTTTCAAGGTGTTAATATGGCATACAATGTCGTAAGTTGTCCTAAGTTGCCGTACGATGTTCAAAGGACACAGATGAATTCATTAGATTTATCATGGAATTTTAAGTTTATATACGGTATTGTAAGGTGTTGTTAAGATTTGTAAGGCGTCCTACAATATAATAACGTGCTTTTCAAGATGTTTATATGGCATACAGAGTCGTAAGATGTCCTAAATTGTCGTATGATGTTCAAAGGACTCAGACGAATTCATTAGGTTTATTATGGAGTTTTAAGTTTATATACGGTATTATAAGGTGTTGTTATGATTTATAAGGCGTCCTACAATATAATAACGTGATTTTCAAGGTGTTAATATGGCATACAGAGTCATAAGTTGTCCTAAATTGTCGTACGATGTTCAAAGGACTCGGACGAATTCATTAGGTTTATTATGGAGTTTTAAGTTTATATACGGTATTGTAAGGTGTTGTTACGATTTGTAAGGCGTCCTACAATATAATAACGTGCTTTTCAAGGTGTTAATATGGCATACAGAGTGGTAAGATGTCCTAAATTGTTGTATGATGTTAAAAGGACTCGTACTTATTCATTAGATTTATTATGGAGTTTTATGTTTATATACGGTATTGTAAGGTGTTGTTATAACTTGAAAGGCGTCCTACAATATAATATTGTGTTTTTCAAGGTGTTAATATGGCATACAGTGTTGTAAGTTGTCCTAAATTGACGTACGATGTTCAAAGGACTCGGACGAATTCATTAGGATAATTATAGAGTTTTAAGTTTATATACGGTATTATAAGGTGTTGTTATGATTTGTAAGGCGTCCAACAATATAATAACATGCTTTTCAAGGTGTTAATATGACATACGGAGTCGTAAGATGTCCTAAATTGTCGTATGATGTTCAAAGGAATTGAAAGAATTCATTAGATTTATTATGGAGTTTTAAGTTTATATACGGTAGTATAAGGTGTTGTTATGATTTGTAAGGCGTTCTACAATATAATAACGTGCTTTTCAAGGTGTTAATATGGCATACAGAGTCGTAAGATGTCCTAAATTGTCGTATGATGTTCAAAGGACTCGTACGAATTCATTAGGTTAATTATGGAGTTTTAAGTTTATATACGGTTGTGTAAGGTGTTGTTACTGTTTATAAGGCGTCCTACAATATAATAATGTGTTTTCCAAGGTGTTAATATGGCATACAGAGTTGTAAGATGTCCTAAATTGTCGTACGATGTTTAAAGGACTCGTACGAATTCATTAGATTTATTATGAAGTTTTATGTTTATATACGGTATTGTAAGGTGTTGTTATGACTTGTAAGGCGTCCTACAACATAATATCGTGTTTTTAAGGTGTTAATATAGCATACAATGTCGTAAGTTGTCCTAAATTTTCGTATGATGTTCAAAGGACTTGGACGAATTTATTAGGTTTATTATGGAGTTTTAAGTTTATGTACGGTATGTTAAGGTGTTTTTATGATCTGGAAGGCGTCCTACAATATAATAACGTGCATTTCAAGGTGTTAATATGGCATACAGAGTAGTAAGATGTCCTAAATTGTTGTACGATGTTCATAGCACTCGGACGAATTCATAAGGTTTATTATGGAGTTTTAAGTTTATATATGATATTGTCAGGTGTTGTTACGATTTGTAAGGCGTCCTACAATATAATATCGTGTTTTTCAAGGTGTTAATATGGCATACAGTGTCGTAAGATGTCCTAAATTGTCGTATGATGTTCAAAGGACTCGGACGAATTCATTAGGTGTATTATGGAGTTTTAAGTTTATATACGGTATTATAAGGTGTTGTTTTGATTTGTAAGGCGTCCTACAATATAATAACGTGCTTTTCAAGGTGTTAATATGACATACAGAGTGGTAAGATGTCCTAAATTGTTGTATGATGTTTAAAGGACTCGTACGAATTCATTAGATTTATTATGAAGTTTTATGTTTATATACGGTATTGTAAGGTGTTGTTATAACTTGTAAGGCGTCCTACAATATAATATTGTGGTTTACAAGGTGTTAATATGGCATACAGTGTTGTAAGTTGTCCTAAATTGACGTACGATGTTCAAAGGACTCGGACGAATTCATTAGGATAATTATGGAGTTTTAAGTTTATATACGGTATTATAAGGTGTTGTTATGATTTGTAAGGCGTCCAACAATATTATAACATGCTTTTCAAGGTGTTAATATGACATACAGAGTCGTAAGATGTCCTAAATTGTCGTATGATGTTCAAAGGAATTGAAAGAATTCATTAGATTTATTATGGAGTTTGAAGTTTATATACGGTATTGTAAGGTGTTGTTATGATTTGTAAGGCGTCCTACAATATAATAACTTGCTTTTCAAGGTGTTAATATGGCATACAGAGTCGTAAGACGTCCTAAATTGTTATACGATGTTCAAAGGACTCATATGAATTCATTAGATTTATTATGGAGTTTTAAATATATATACGGTATTGTAAGGTGTTGTTACGATTTGTAAGGTGTCCTACAATATAATATCGTGTTTTTCAAGATGTTAATATGGCATACAGTGTCGTAAGATGTCCTAAATTGTTGTACGATGTTCAAAGGACTCGGACGAATTCCATAGATTTATTATGGAGTTTTAAGTTTATATACGGTATTGTAAGGTGTTGTTATGATTTGTAAGGCGTCCTACAATATAATAACTTGCTTTTCAAGGTGTTAATATGGCATACAGTGTCGTAAGTTGTCCTAAGTTGCCGTACGATGTTCAAAGGACACAGATGAATTCATTAGATTTATCAAGGAGTTTTAAGTTTATATACGGTATTGTAAGGTGTTGTTAAGATTTGTAAGGCGTCCTACAATATAATAACGTGCTTTTCAAGATGTTAATATGGCATACAGAGTCGTAAGATGTCCTAAATTGTCGTATGATGTTCAAAGGACTCAGACAAATTCATTAGGTTTATTATGGAGTTTTAAGTTTATATACGGTATTATAAGGTGTTGTTATGATTTATAAGGCGTCCTACAATATAATAACGTGATTTTCAAGGTGTTAATATGGCATACAGAGTCGTAAGTTGTCCTAAATTGTCGTACGATGTTCAAAGGACTCGGACGAATTCATTAGGTTTATTATGGAGTTTTAAGTTTATATACGGTATTGTAAGGTGTTGTTACGATTTGTAAGGCGTCCTAAAATATAATAACGTGCTTTTCAAGGTGTTAATATGGCATACAGAGTGGTAAGATGTCCTAAATTGTTGTATGATGTTTAAAGGACTCGTACGAATTCATTAGATTTATTATGGAGTTTTATGTTTATATACGGTATTGTAAGGTGTTGTTATAACTTGAAAGGCGTCCTACAATATAATATTGTGTTTTTCAAGGTGTTAATATGGCATACAGTGTTGTAAGTTGTCCTAAATTGACGTACGATGTTCAAAGGACTCGGACGAATTCATTAGGATAATTATAGAGTTTTAAGTTTATATACGGTATTATAAGGTGTTGTTATGATTTGTAAGGCGTCCAACAATATCATAACATGCTTTTCAAGGTGTTAATATGACATACAGAGTCGTAAGATGTCCTAAATTGTCGTATGATGTTCAAAGGAATTGAAAGAATTCATTAGATTTATTATGGAGTTTTAAGTTTATATACGGTAGTATAAGGTGTTGTTATGATTTGTAAGGCGTTCTACAATATAATAACGTGCTTTTCAAGGTGTTAATATGGCATACAGAGTCGTAAGATGTCCTAAATTGCCGTATGATGTTCAAAGGACTCGTACGAATTCATTAGGTTAATTATGGAGTTTTAAGTTTATATACGGTTGTGTAAGGTGTTGTTACTGTTTATAAGGCGTCCTACAATATAATAATGTGTTTTCCAAGGTGTTAATATGGCATACAGAGTTGTAAGATGTCCTAAATTGTCGTACGATGTTCAAAGGACTCGTACGAATTCATTAGATTTATTATGAAGTTTTATGTTTATATACGGTATTGTAAGGTGTTGTTATGACTTGTAAGGCGTCCTACAACATAATATCGTGTTTTTAAGGTGTTAATATAGCATACAATGTCGTAAGTTGTCCTAAATTTTCGTATGATGTTCAAAGGACTTGGACGAATTTATTAGGTTTATTATGGAGTTTTAAGTTTATGTACGGTATGTTAAGGTGTTTTTATGATCTGTAAGGCGTCCTACAATATAATAACGTGCATTTCAAGGTGTTAATATGGCATACAGAGTAGTAAGATGTCCTAAATTGTTGTACGATGTTCATAGCACTCGGACGAATTCATAAGGTTTATTATGGAGTTTTAAGTTTATATATGATATTGTCAGGTGTTGTTACGATTTGTAAGGCGTCCTACAATATAATATCGTGTTTTTCAAGGTGTTAATATGGCATACAGTGTCGTAAGATGTCCTAAATTGTCGTATGATGTTCAAAGGACTCGGACGAATTCATTAGGTGTATTATGGAGTTTTAAGTTTATATACGGTATTATAAGGTGTTGTTTTGATTTGTAAGGCGTCCTACAATATAATAACGTGCTTTTCAAGGTGTTAATATGACATACAGAGTGGTAAGATGTCCTAAATTGTTGTATGATGTTTAAAGGACTCGTACGAATTCATTAGATTTATTATGGAGTTTTATGTTTATATACGGTATTGTAAGGTGTTGTTATAACTTGTAAGGTGTTGTTATAACTTGTAAGGCGTCCTACAATATAATATTGTGGTTTACAAGGTGTTAATATGGCATACAGTGTTGTAAGTTGTCCTAAATTGACGTACGATGTTCAAAGGACTCGGACGAATTCATTAGGATAATTATGGAGTTTTAAGTTTATATACGGTATTATAAGGTGTTGTTATGATTTGTAAGGCGTCCAACAATATTATAACATGCTTTTCAAGGTGTTAATATGACATACAGAGTCGTAAGATGTCCTAAATTGTCGTATGATGTTCAAAGGAATTGAAAGAATTCATTAGATTTATTATGGAGTTTGAAGTTTATATACGGTATTGTAAGGTGTTGTTATGATTTGTAAGGCGTCCTACAATATAATAACTTGCTTTTCAAGGTGTTAATATGGCATACAGAGTCGTAAGACGTCCTAAATTGTTATACGATGTTCAAAGGACTCATATGAATTCATTAGATTTATTATGGAGTTTTAAATATATATACGGTATTGTAAGGTGTTGTTACGATTTGTAAGGTGTCCTACAATATAATATTGTGTTTTTCAAGATGTTAATATGGCATACAGTGTCGTAAGATGTCCTAAATTGTTGTACGATGTTCAAAGGACTCGGACGAATTCCATAGATTTATTATGGAGTTTTAAGTTTATATACGGTATTGTAAGGTGTTGTTATGATTTGTAAGGCGTCCTACAATATAATAACTTGCTTTTCAAGGTGTTAATATGGCATACAGTGTCGTAAGTTGTCCTAAGTTGCCGTACGATGTTCAAAGGACACAGATGAATTCATTAGATTTATCAAGGAGTTTTAAGTTTATATACGGTATTGTAAGGTGTTGTTAAGATTTGTAAGGCGTCCTACAATATAATAACGTGCTTTTCAAGATGTTAATATGGCATACAGAGTCGTAAGATGTCCTAAATTGTCGTATGATGTTCAAAGGACTCAGACAAATTCATTAGGTTTATTATGGAGTTTTAAGTTTATATACGGTATTATAAGGTGTTGTTATGATTTATAAGGCGTCCTACAATATAATAACGTGATTTTCAAGGTGTTAATATGGCATACAGAGTCGTAAGTTGTCCTAAATTGTCGTACGATGTTCAAAGGACTCGGACGAATTCATTAGGTTTATTATGGAGTTTTAAGTTTATATACGGTATTGTAAGGTGTTGTTACGATTTGTAAGGCGTCCTACAATATAATAACGTGCTTTTCAAGGTGTTAATATGGCATACAGAGTGGTAAGATGTCCTAAATTGTTGTATGATGTTTAAAGGACTCGTA
Source organism: Tagetes erecta (assembly GCA_030867185.1). Classification (NCBI taxonomy): domain Eukaryota; kingdom Viridiplantae; phylum Streptophyta; class Magnoliopsida; order Asterales; family Asteraceae; genus Tagetes; species Tagetes erecta. The sequence continues at coordinate 29,984,658 of CM061488.1, forward strand.
CGAATTCATTAGATTTATTATGGAGTTTTATGTTTATATACGGTATTGTAAGGTGTTGTTATAACTTGAAAGGCGTCCTACAATATAATATTGTGTTTTTCAAGGTGTTAATATGGCATACAGTGTTGTAAGTTGTCCTAAATTGACGTACGATGTTCAAAGGACTCGGACGAATTCATTAGGATAATTATAGAGTTTTAAGTTTATATACGGTATTATAAGGTGTTGTTATGATTTGTAAGGCGTCCAACAATATCATAACATGCTTTTCAAGGTGTTAATATGACATACAGAGTCGTAAGATGTCCTAAATTGTCGTATGATGTTCAAAGGAATTGAAAGAATTCATTAGATTTATTATGGAGTTTTAAGTTTATATACGGTAGTATAAGGTGTTGTTATGATTTGTAAGGCGTTCTACAATATAATAACGTGCTTTTCAAGGTGTTAATATGGCATACAGAGTCGTAAGATGTCCTAAATTGTCGTATGATGTTCAAAGGACTCGTACGAATTCATTAGGTTAATTATGGAGTTTTAAGTTTATATACGGTTGTGTAAGGTGTTGTTACTGTTTATAAGGCGTCCTACAATATAATAATGTGTTTTCCAAGGTGTTAATATGGCATACAGAGTTGTAAGATGTCCTAAATTGTCGTACGATGTTCAAAGGACTCGTACGAATTCATTAGATTTATTATGAAGTTTTATGTTTATATACGGTATTGTAAGGTGTTGTTATGACTTGTAAGGCGTCCTACAACATAATATCGTGTTTTTAAGGTGTTAATATAGCATACAATGTCGTAAGTTGTCCTAAATTTTCGTATGATGTTCAAAGGACTTGGACGAATTTATTAGGTTTATTATGGAGTTTTAAGTTTATGTACGGTATGTTAAGGTGTTTTTATGATCTGTAAGGCGTCCTACAATATAATAACGTGCATTTCAAGGTGTTAATATGGCATACAGAGTAGTAAGATGTCCTAAATTGTTGTACGATGTTCATAGCACTCGGACGAATTCATTAGGTTTATTATGGAGTTTTAAGTTTATATATGATATTGTCAGGTGTTGTTACGATTTGTAAGGCGTCCTACAATATAATATCGTGTTTTTCAAGGTGTTAATATGGCATACAGTGTCGTAAGATGTCCTAAATTGTCGTATGATGTTCAAAGGACTCGGACGAATTCATTAGGTGTATTATGGAGTTTTAAGTTTATATACGGTATTATAAGGTGTTGTTATGATTTGTAAGGCGTCCTACAATATAATAACGTGCTTTTCAAGGTGTTAATATGACATACAGAGTGGTAAGATGTCCTAAATTGTTGTATGATGTTTAAAGGACTCGTACGAATTCATTAGATTTATTATGGAGTTTTATGTTTATATACGGTATTGTAAGGTGTTGTTATAACTTGTAAGGTGTCCTACAATATAATATTGTGTTTTTCAAGGTGTTAATATGGCATACAGTGTTGTAAGTTGTCCTAAATTGACGTACGATGTTCAAAGGACTCGGACGAATTCATTAGGATAATTATGGAGTTTTATGTTTATATACGGTATTATAAGGTGTTGTTACGATTTGTAAGGCGTCCAACAATATTATAACATGCTTTTCAAGGTGTTAATATGACATACAGAGTCGTAAGATGTCCTAAATTGTCGTATGATGTTCAAAGGAATTGAAAGAATTCATTAGATTTATTATGGAGTTTTAAGTTTATATACGGTAGTATAAGGTGTTGTTATGATTTGTAAGGCGTTCTACAATATAATAACGTGCTTTTCAAGGTGTTAATATGGCATACAGAGTCGTAAGATGTCCTAAATTGTCGTATGATGTTCAAAGGACTCGTACGAATTCATTAGGTTAATTATGGAGTTTTAAGTTAATATACGGTTGTGTAAGGTGTTGTTACTGTTTATAAGGCGTCCTACAATATAATAATGTGTTTTCCAAGGTGTTAATATGACATACAGAGTTGTAAGATGTCCTAAATTGTCGTACGATGTTCAAAGGACTCGTACGAATTCATTAGATTTATTATGAAGTTTTATGTTTATATACGGTATTGTAAGGTGTTGTTATGACTTGTAAGGCGTCCTACAACATAATATCGTGTTTTTAAGGTGTTAATATAGCATACAATGTCGTAAGTTGTCCTAAATTTTCGTATGATGTTCAAAGGACTTGGACGAATTTATTAGGTTTATTATGGAGTTTTAAGTTTATGTACGGTATGTTAAGGTGTTTTTATGATCTGTAAGGCGTCCTACAATATAATAACGCGCATTTCAAGGTGTTAATATGGCATACTGATAGGTTCAATTGGATCGATAATATCACTCAAATGATCTAAACAACACGCACAAACAAAACGTTCAATCACAAACACAGTTCATACTCATAAATTCTCTGTATATTGATGATCAAAGCAATTCGCAGTACAATGTGCAGGAGAAAACAAATACACACAGTTAATTCTCTCTCTAACAGTGCAAAAAGTCCTCTCTCTAACACACGCACACTACATGCTTTATAACAAACAAAATGCAAGTTTAAGGAAAATACATAATAAACCCTAAACTATACAAACATATAAACAAAGATACAAAGTAAATCTTAACACGGAAATGACCCTAACAGTACTCCCCCTAAGATTTAACTTTGAATCTTCAAAAACTTCAATCTTTTTCTTCTTTTATCAGCATCCATCTTCAATTCTTTTCTACCATTCTTCTGGTTCATCTTTTACTTTCAGCACTTCTAGTCCTTTGTACTCTTCTTTTTCTTTTAAAGCTTCTTCAATACAGGATTTGAACTTTTCAGCAACCTTGGCTTGTCGAGGCTTGGATTCATTTGTCAGAATTGGTAGAGCATTCATGCGTCTAAGCGAATCCAGATTTAAACCTGCAAAATCGATATTAGCATAAAACTCAAATGGCATTTCTTTGCCTTCGACATACACCTCCAATGTTCCTTTTCTGGATATTCTCATGTACTCTATCTTCGGTAAATCCACCATCACAAGATTAGAGTTTAGCAGCGCTTTTCTGACTCGAATTTTCTCTGACGCAGCAGCAATAACTTCAATCATTACCACAAATAACTTTCGGTCAGCTTCAGCCAGTTTATCCTTGCACTTCTCCATTCTAATGCTTCTCAGATAGTCGATATACGAAGGATGCAGCAGTTTCAACTCAAACGTGCTAAAGAGTGTAATCATATCCTTATCCCAATCCTCCAAGTTTCGAACAAGCTTTAGTTCAAATGTATCCTGATTGTAGAAAACTCTCAGTATTGGCTTCGTCATTTGCGACCCATCTATTACCTTCAATCCAGGATCAGTGATCTTGTCAAAATATTCATCCGAGAACTCTTCTAAGTACATATCCTCGGTCACCACCAATCTTTTCTTCTTCTTTTGTTTCTTGGCTTGCACATATTCTGAGTCTTCCTGTTGACCTCGGAAATCCAAAAACTTTGCAGTTCTGCTCATTCCAGCATCAAGAAGCATCACACACTTGTTACCACGATCAGCATTTGTATGATTAATCAACCTCAGTTTATGCAGCTCTTTCAGATCCTGAACTTCCAATTTGAAGATGCTAGAATAGTAATGATAAACATCACATAAGCCATTTACCCTCTTGATCATGAACGCATCAAACACTTCATCATATTTCCACGCGATTATCTTTACCTTCTTATTTTTCTCAGGCACAATCATTGAATCCAATAATTCAGCAATTGATTGTCCTTTGCTCATCAGCGACCTCACCACATCTCCTGGTGTTGCAGCCTTATGCCAAGTTTCACGCACCGCCATAGGAATGTTATAAGATTTTACTTCACTGGGAAACATATCCATTAATTCATGTCTTTTCTTATGAGCATTTTCCGGTAAAGCCATAACAGGAATCTCTTTTGGTCCTAACACCTTGTATCTTTTGGTCAACTCGAAGTACTGTGGATTGTTATAATCCAAGTAAAACATTCTGTTGTACATCTTTTCTGTTTTCATGAAACTGACCACAATCTTCCTTAAAGATTCAGATTTCAACTTTTGCAGCGTCTTGTATGGATAGTTCCTCGAACTCAACCAACTACGCATCTCATAAGCAGTCATTTCATCTGGGTTTTGATGATAAAGCTCAGTAGGAGGAAGATCTTCGATATTTAGACTTTCTTGCATCGGAGTCCATTCACCCATCTCAACCATGAACTCTTTCTGATCAGCTTCAGCTTTATCTTGAGCATTAATACACTTTTCATACTCTTCATTAATCTGACTTACTGTCAAACCATTCAAGAACACCGAATTGTACTTCATTCTTTCCAGATATGCAAACCTCTGATCCAAATCATCAGGTACCTCTTCAACAGTATTCTGTACAGGCTCTGGCTCAGCTTCATTCTCCGACTCAGTCCAATCAATGTCTAAATCATCCAAAGCCTCTATCATAGGTGCTTCGTCAGTTTGAACCGGCTCAGACTGACTAGCAACTTCAGCTTCTATTTCAGGCGCACTTTCAACTTCAACAGCTTCAGCTTGAATCGGCTCAAGCTGAACTGTGTCTTCTGAACCAGCTTCTTTTTCACTCTCAGTGACCTCAAAAACTTCAGTCTCAGCAACAGAACCAGATTGAATCGGCTCAATCTGTCCTGACTTGGTAATCTCAGCTCCAGTCACTTTTTCAGTCTCAATCACAGCTGCAGATTGAATCGGCTCAATCTGCACTGGTTCATCAATTCTCGCCCTTTTCGAACTTTCTTCATCACCAAATATCTCCGGAATAGCATCTATCTTTCTCTTTCCCTCAGCCTTGTCCATCTTGACAGTTTCAGCAGCAGCTTCATTGGGAATGATAATTGGTGATTCAACCAAAATTCCAACATTTGTGGTACCTCTAGCCCTTGTCAAATACACTTTAGGCACATTCGTTTCAGTCACTATGATTTCATCAGAAAAATCTTTATCCGAAGATGATCCATCCTTCTTTGGTTGCATATCCTCCAACTCTTTTTCCAACATCTCTTTCTCGGCATCTAAAGTATTACATTCAGCTTGTAATTCTTTGTAATCAAACTTCAAGTTCTCATGCTCCTCTTTGAGTTTATCATAATCATCTCTCAATTTCACATGTTCATCAACCAGCTTAACGTGATCTTCATCCAACTTCTTGAAAATCTTCAAGTTCTGATTGTGAATATCCCAATATTCATCAAATCTCTTCTTTTTACGATCATTTGAGGCCTTTAACAAATCATTTGCTTTAATCAGATTTTCAACAATCTCCTCCAGTTCTGCAATCCGTTTCTCCTTTTCATCTTCAACTTCATCAACACTTGGCACAACGTTTGGTGAAGACTCCAAACCTTGTCCAATGTTTTCAGCAATTTGTGGTGAATTGGTGGGAATATCAACAGTAATAGGCTCAGTAATGCCAGCATCCACTTCATCCATCTGTGCAATAGATTCAGCTTCGGCCATTACTGCCTGTGCAATCTCAATCACATCAATCTCTTGAGGTTTTTCTACTGGTTTTGACTTCTTCTTTCGAACATACTTAACAGAAATTTCTTTTGGAACTTCAGCAGCAACCTTTTCAATCTCAGAAGCAACCTCAACAGGTTCTTCTACAACCATAGGTTCAATCAACTCAACATTCTCAGTCTCCATTGGTTCAACCTCCTCTGAATTAGATTCAGATTCAGTATCATCACCACCATCATCATTACCATCATTACTATCACTATCATTCTCATCATTACCATCATCTTCTTCCTCTTCTGGATGACGAGCAAAGTACTCGTCATCATCCAATAAGTTGTCTGGCACCTCATCCACAAGGTCCAGTGGATTCACAATCTCACCGTGAGATATATGATAGAATACACCTTCTGCATCTTCTTCATTGTTGACTATATCTCTCATATAATCAAACAATTCAATATCAGGCACATTCCCGATACTCATCTTTCGATAAGAGAGATCGTTCATGTCCTCAGTATATAACATGCCTCCTGCATAACCCTCAGTTCTGATGATAGGATAGGCAATGTTTATCATCAGTTGCAGAAACCTTGGGTACATCAAAAATTTGAACCTCTTGCCCTTCACCAAGTTAAACACAAACCCATTCATTATCCACCTTGACATGTTGAATGGTTTGTTTTCTGCAATGGCTACAATCGGTGATGCAATGTCTGAAGGAAAGTTATCAAACCCTGCACTCCTTCTAGACATGCATTGCTGCACAACATAACACAGCAGTTTATACTTCTTCCCCAACTTGGCTCTGTAAAACTGAGACTTTGGAAACACAGGTGGATGTCCCATGTTAACAAAACAAGTTTTACATTCCTCCATTGTCAATTCATCCATCATGCCTACCTCATCCTCATCAATCCTTAGGGCTTGCCTGATAGCTTCTTCAGTGACATCTAATACCCAATCCCTAGTGATATGTCCTCTGACCATAACACCTCCATTCTCATTTCTCACAACCTCAGCTGATTTCCAGAAACTCTTAATCAACCTAGCATATATGACCGGTTTGGCACATATAGCATATACATACTTGGTTCTCTTGATGAACTGAATCATATCTCTATAACCTTCTGTCTCCGGAAGTGATTCATCTAAACATGCCACCAAATTATGTTTAGGTTCAAATTTGAGATTCTCCATCTGTTAAAAACACAAACAAACACAAAACAAGGCAAATGTATTAGATTCTTCATCAAATATATCAAAAATTTAATAAGTGTTTAACTACAAGTTAGAAAGCAAAAACATTAACATAATCATTTTTAATCCTAGATTGTTCTAATAACCTGATTTTCATCATTTTAATCAAACAACATTGAATTTAAAAGATTATACTTCATGTTTTAAACTTTTAACAGTTACTCACTTAGGCAAAATTTTGACAAATTTATGATGACAAAGTTTAACATGTTTTGGTTCAGTTTTAACAAGTTAAATCACTTTTTGAACAGATACTTCATCGTTTGATGTTTAACTTTAAAAAGCTTCAAAGTTCAACAATGGCGATTTTTATCAGTTAAGAACATTTCACTTGATTCAGTCGATTTTAAGGTGTTTTTAATGCAAATGAATGATTGAATGATGATAATCGAGTGATTTTAACCCTATAGCAACATTCGATTTCAGTTTTAACGCCCAAAATCAAAGTGTCGATTCGAGTTCAAAACACTGTTCATCATCGTTTTTCCTTTTAACAGTTGATTTGCAGGTCGATTCAGGTCAAAAACACATAATCTCTACCTTAATCAATCTATTAATCTTGTTATAGAGCAACAGATTGACTATGATAACAATGGCGATTCGAGGTTCAGAGTGTTTTGGTGAAAGTGAGTGTGTGTGAAATGATAAGTGTTTGTGAAGAGGCGGTATTTGTATCGTCAAAAATTTTAGGTCAATCTTTAAGTGTCGGGTCAACACAAGCAAAATAGGCCCAATAACCTTGCCGGGTCAAGTACTGTAGTGACGGGTCATGTACTGTAGTTACGGGTCAAGTACATAAAACAAGTCACCAATCATGTGAAAATCACTTGACGGGTCAAGCACTGTAGATACGGGTAAGTCACTGTAGTGACGGGTAAAGGTTAAGGAACAACTACACCTGATGATTTTATTCATCACCCGGCAGAATAGTTGTTATCAAAACATCACCCGGCAACCTTATTCATCACCCGGCAACACAGTTGCTTTCCTTCTTCATCCGGCTTGCTTTCTTCTTTACACGGCAACCTGACAACCTTCTTCACACGTCACACACTTCTTCATTACCCGGCAACATAATGTCATACCATTACACGGCAACAAGACTTCTTCATTACCCGGCTGTATAGTATACATTTGCCACCCGGCAAGATATCTATGACCTTCACCCGGCTGTATTTGACATGATCATTGCCCGGCTATACAGTGGTCATAATATCTTACAACATTGCCCGGCTGAACAGTTCTTTACCCGGCTGCACAGTTGTATCTGATATCTTTACCCGGCAATAACACTTAGGTAATTTCTTCAATTTTCCTCGTCTGTTGACTTTTTCAACGATCATTTATTGCACCTGCAACATTCTCCGACAGATTAATTAGACAAGATATCCTTAAAAAGAATGTTTGCCATATTAATTATCAAACAACATTAAACATTGCAACAAAAATAATTCCAATTAAAATTCATTTTTCTTTTCTTTTTCAAAAATGTTTTTGCACAACCAATTTTTCTATATCCCGAAGCAATTTCTTAAAAACAAATTACAAGACCTTGGGTTTGTTTTTCACACATCCAACACCTTTGCTTTTCATAACATATAATCTTGTTCATTCAAAAACACACTTATTCAAAACAATCTATTTTTGGATATTTGTAGATATTTTTCTTCACTCTTATTCTCCCCCTAAACTTAAATTTCTTGAAATTTTTAAGTTTATCAAGGATGTTGATGTATCAATAATGATTCCAAATGCCTGCACACACAAAAACACACACATTAAAGTAAAAACATATGCAATGCAATGAATCAAAATATCGCAGTGAGATCATACCACACATTATCTGAACATGTTTTGCAAGTTTTGAATAGACATTTGACTTATGCTTGATTGAGTGATGATATGAAAACATACCAATTAGCTCGAGTTGACACACTTACTTTTTCAGTATCATGATGATATTTAAGGTTCGATTAGAATGACTTATGTGACCCACATGTATACATATGTCAACATATTTCCTTATCAATCACTACCTGAATGCATATTGCACAAAACCTGGTCACTTACAGTCATACACAGTGTGGAATCTGGGTTCTATTCGGATTTGGTCCACTTTGGGACTTCTTTTTAATTCCATCTTTGGGAATTTTTCTTTCCTATCGTTCCCCTTGGGAATCTTCTGAACTCCATTTTGGAATTTTTGTTTGGTGTTGGTCCACATTTGGGACTCTTTATGTTCCATTTTGGAATCTTTTGCTACACCTTGAAGCTCAAAAGAGACTTCGTGTGAGACTTCAGGTCTGTGGGTACCACAACAAAGAAGCTCACGATGCGGTTCATCACACTGAGAAGACTACATCGTTACCCGATTATGCACAACTATCATCACAAGCAATGTATCAAAAGTAATATATCTAGACATGTATAACAATGGAACTTAACACAAAGATCATTAAGTTTATGTTTGTCAACAATCAACTTACTTGTTCAGTCTAATTGTCTGAGCTGTCTAGCACATCAACTAACATTCATCAGTCTTTATTTAAAAATGATGTACCAAATAATGTCTAGTGTATCTATCATTTCTCACTTTTTGCAATATAGATTCTTATGACATGATAATTTTCTTTTTCTTTTGCTTTTATATTTTGTTTTTGCTTTTCTAGTTTCTTTTTCACGCAAGCACACACAATGCAAAACATAAAATAAAAGACAAAGGAATCATAATATAACATCAACTTATTATATTTTTGGCTTTTATATTTTTCTGATTTTTGTTTTGTTTTCTAAAAATAGAATTAATCATGATTGATCAATCCTATGGATTGAATTAAGAATTCAAACCGTCCTGACAAAAAGGATTTTGTGAAAAGATCTGCCAGTTGTTTGTCGGTATGAACCTTAATCAAAATTATTAAACCCTTTTCAGAGTTATCTCTTAAAAAATGATATCTAATTTCGATGTGTTTGGTTTTAGAATGTTGAACAGGATTAGCAGTTATAAACATAGCAGCAGTATTGTCTATGTAAATAGGAGTTTTCAAAAAATTAAACCCGTAGTCCAGCAACTGATTTTGTAACCATAAAACCTGAGAACATCCTGCAGATGCAGCGATATACTCTGCTTCAGCTGTGGATACAGAAACATTGGTCTGCTTCTTGCATTGCCAAGAGACAAGCCTTGGACCAAGAAATTGACAGCCACCAGTTGTCGATTTTCTGTCAAGAGCACAACCACCAAAATCACTGTCAGAATAGCTATATAGTTCAAAATTTCCTTCATAAGGATACCATAACCCAAGATTTGGTTTCCCTTTGAGATATCTGAATATACGCTTCACAGCAACAAGATGCGACTCTTTCGGATCTGACTGGTATCTGGCGCATACACACACAGCGTACATGATGTCTGGTCTTGATGCAGTAAGATACATCAGAGAACCGATCATTGACCTGTATAGTGTTTGATCAACTGCTTTGCCCTTTGGATTCGGTTGAATCTTGCAATTTACATCAGATGGAGTTCTAATTGTTTGACAATCTTGCATTTTGAATTTCTTCAACAACTTCTCAACGAATTTTGATTGATTGATGAAAATTCCGTCAGCAGACTGTTTCACTTGTAATCCCAGAAAGAAATTAATCTCCCCCATAGAACTCATCTGGAATCTAGACTTCATGATTTCTTCAAATTCTTTGCACATAGACTCACTGGTTGATCCGAAGATAATATCGTCCACATAAACTTGAACACACAATAAGTCGTCATTCTTGTGACACCCCGCCCGGTGGCGGAAAACACCGGGCTGTCATAGAATTGGATATCCATAGTAAACAAAGCACATGGTATTTATTTATTAAGCCAAATAGTGATTAATACATTTGGAACATGAGTCTTGAATAGAAACGACAAAAGTAATAAAAACTGAAACAGTAAATGCAAAGTCTTTATTATTATTCTAGGTCCAAGGCAATCCTATGTCTTGGCAAAAGCAGCAAAACAATCATAAGCAACACCTGAAATATGTGAAAATAAAGTTAGCTACACAAGCTAGTGAGTAAAACCCAAATTGAATAGTAATAGTATTGAAATCCGAGATCAACAAGATATGCTGCGCAATCCCACATGTATAGTAATTTCGTAATATCACCCTACCAGGACCCCTAGAATAGAATAGCACACCAACCACAATAGAAACCATAGTATCTCGTTTAGCCATTTGTCATGAGAACCACTCATGTAATAAATAATGATAACTTTTAATAACCGTCGTTTACCATCTCGATATATAAGTCATCATTTAGCAATTTAGGGACATGGCATAGTATAGCATCATAGCATAGCAACATAGTATAGCAACATAGCATCTCGACATAGTAAACATGGAATTAGAAAGGCCGGGTTTAAATCACCTATCGATGTTGTACAAGCAGGTGGGTTTGTCAAACCATTAGCGCTAACATTGTACCGGTGGGATTACAAAGCAATAAAACTACTTTTAACTAACACATAAGATTGCATCAAGTCGCGTACTAGATTAACATATTTGTATGATCTCTTTTAGAAAACGAATAGAAACCGCAATATAGTAAAAGACATATTTCAGCCCCAAAATAGTAAAATGGAAAAAGGGGAGTGAGTTTACTCACCTGAACAATATAGATAATAGCAAACGCAAGAAAGTAACTAAATAGAATCGAGGATCGCCCAGATATTAGAACCACCTAATTAACCGGGAAAACTTAATTTAGAAACGAGACAAATAATATAGTAACTAGAATCAAGAACTTAGAAATTCTAGGGTTTTGGAATTGGGGTTTTAGGGTTTTAAATTATAAATTGAAAATTAGGGTTTCAAAATATAATTTGGGAATTTAGGGTTTTAAAGTACCAATTGGGAGTTAGGGTTTAAAAATACAAATTTGGGAATTTAGGGTTTCAAATCCAATTTAGGGTTTCAAAATCCAATTTGGGGATTTAGGGTTTCAAATCCAATTTAGGGTTTCAAAATCCAATTTGGGAATTTAGGGTTTCGAAATCCAATTTGGGGATTTAGGGTTTCAAAAACCGATTGCTGATAACGACAACGTTTCAAGTAATATATATATTTTAACCCATTTTTATATAAAATGTCAAACATTTATAATAACTCCTTTGTACCACTAGTTTGGTGTTTTTAGAATAATATTTATACAAACCTTAAGAAATATATGACTTAACTTAAAAGTAAATAGGTTAAAACATAAAAATTAAATAAAAATGATCAACGGGACTCGAACCCGGGTCATCACGCACACACTCATGTGACATACCCGCTGAACCAAAGACCATTTTTGTTTATTAACTCGACTGTTAAAACTTTTAATCTTTAATACACAAAGATACCCATTTCCATATAAACCCTAGAATGAAGATCGATCCAATTGATTCAAACCTGTTAATCTCACCCAAATCAACCATAGGGCTTTTAATCTACGTTGAATCACGAGTATTTTGGTATATGAAACTTACTTGATAGATGAAGAAACAAGTTGATGAGAACGATGAACAGAGGCTACGGTTTACGAATCAAAAGTTGGGATTTAGTTGTTCTTGATCAAAATTGGATGAACAGGGAGTGAAAGCAGGTAACTAGGAGCGTGTATGTCAATGGAATTTTGTTTAGATGAACCGTAGATACTCGAAAGAGTTATGGGTGGGTTACGAATGAAAAAAGTAGTTAATTGGATGTTAATTCGGTGTGATAATGTCGATTGGTTGTTATCATCGATTTCAAAACGCACGACTGATCGTTTTGGCTGATGAGATTTATTGAGTTGGTGCGTTATAGATCGTTTTGGTTTGTGGGTTTTGAATCCGGTTATAGACGCGAATTAAAAACATGGAATGAGACGATTAAGTGACGAATTGGACAAGTTATTGAGTTCGAAACATACACACGCTCATTTTGTATAGGTTTAATTGAGTTTAAAGTGTTAAAATTGATTGAAAATAGCTCGCCGGAGATCGTGATATTCCGGCCAAAGTGGCCGGAGCCAACCCTGCCGGAAACACGGGCAAAATGGGGGGGATGGGTTGGTTTAAATTATTTTACATAAACGGCCCCTATAGTTTAAGTAACTTAATAAGTTGAGTTTTAAACTTTAATTACTAGTTTGAAAGTTGACAGTTTTAGCCCAAAGTTAGTTTTATATAGTATTTTAACTAACTAACTTAACTACGTTAACTTGTAACGTTTAAATAAGTGACGTTCATATATATTTAGTTCGTTTATGACGTTGCGAGACTATTTCGAGACTTGGAATCGTTTTTGTTTAACATTTTCAATAGTTCTCTTTTACGAACTATATATATATATTTATTTATATATATATATTTTAAGTTTTATTGTTCCAACAATATTTATTTGATATTCATGAATGTTTGGCGATATAAATACGATCATTTATTTGAGACGGGAATAACGTAGAATCAAATGCGTTTATCCACAACAATAATAATAAACGTTACATTTTGAAGAAAAATAAATACGATTTCAATTTAACGGGTAACAACTTCGGGTTCGAGTCGGGCATTCGGGTCCGGGTTTGGGGCAGATGTCACAGTCTCCCCTCCTTGTAGAAATTTCGTTCCGAAATTTGCTCAAACCGAAGTAGAAAAAGATGAAACAAAAAGGTGCGGATACTTAAACTTCATTTGATCTTAAATTTATGCTCACATTTTGAGTTTTAACGATCATTAACGATTGGTATCTGATTACACTTGAGTTGTTTGACTTCACGGTCCATAATTCCCAATGGCCGTCCAATAACTTGCATCGATTCATCATCGATATGCACAATGAAATTTTTATCGGATAAGTACTTATTCAGATTAGAAACATGAAGCACGGGATGAACACTGCCCACTTCCGTAGGGAGTTTCATCTCGCAAGAAACTCTTGAGAATTCGATCAATGGAAAAAAAAAATGAGTATTTTGATTTGAGACACGATTTTAAATATCGAGGTTAACAAGTTATTTATTTTTAATTTGCTTTGTCTCATTGAGAATTGTTTAATTAACTCTTTTCACTTATAAGAGTTCGCTTGAACTATTTGTATGTAGATTCGAATAAGTTTTATTTGCTACACAATATAGGAATAGAATAGGATACCGGTTTGCAAATGAAATATTTTAAGTATATGGATTTAGAATTATTCAAATGATTATCGAGAATAGTCGTGATTAATAGATTGTTTGAAACGAATTAAGTAATCTTACACATAATTGAGTGGCTTATATGCCATTAGTAAAATGAGTAAACAAGTCAATTGAAAATAAGATGATTAAATATGGTCCAGCTACACGAGACAAAACTTACTATGGTTCCCATGCACCAACTTTCATAATTCCGTGTGCACCCGTAATTACTTCAGTTTTTGCATGGACTTCACGGTTCGTTCGATCACGTGCGAGTCAGAAATACATAACAATTTTAGGTTAAAATGATGATACGTATAGATATTGATATCATACTTGATAGAAATAGTACTTGGGAAAATCATATTAAGATGATAAGTAGATTGATGTTTCAGAAGAAACTAACGTCCATTAGGTAGACATTGCTCATATAAATAACTTTGTTCAACGATATAGATAGTTAAGTTCGGGTACTAGGATAGTAACACTTAAGTTTGTGAAAATCGACTCTATGTGTGTAAGATGTAACTATCTAGTTTGACTAGTTCATAAGAATTAGTTGATGGTGTACATGTAATAATATAGTTTATTGGGATCTTCAGAAAAATTAGTTTCAAGAAAACTTGATAATGCGGATAACCCAAATTATAGTTCGAATGAATAGATCACTTAGTTCCAATTGGATTTAACTTTTAAGGTATTTGTATTTATATGACCAACAACTTTAGGTATACCAGATGTAGGGGGTAAATAAGTTTATAAGAAGTGATGCTGTTTTTCTATAATGTAGTTTTTTTTTTTTTTTTTTTTTTTTTAAAAACTAACTAAGAAGTTGCAAGTTTTGATCTTTACCATAGATAAGAGGGTTGATTTGAAAATAAACGACACAATTTAAGTTATAAGTACTTGGTATTGGAAAAAAAAACAAAAGTCATGGTGTTTGTTGCAAGTCTTTGTGTCGTATTTGAGAAACGGGAAAATGTTTGTGTGAATATTTGGCTGACGTTAGAATGACCAATCACTTTTTAAAGAAACCATTTATCACGAAATTTATATGTATATATATATATCTATTTTTTTTTTTTACAAGATACTAAGACCAAAATGTTATTAAATTTTTTTTTTTTTTTTTAAAATATACATATATGTATATATATTTGTTTGGAAAAAATAAGAAAATTATTTTAATAGAATCGAATACCGTTAGTTTTACAAAGTCCGTTGACTACACGATGTGTTAGGGTAACGAGTTTATAAATGAAAAACATTGGGTTTGAATTAGTTCATGAAGACTAGTTGCGTAGAATTTCGTTGGTGGTCATATGTATAGATGAAAACACTTAGTTGCATGAGTTCGGGAATAGTTGTGTAAGGAGTCCTCGTTAGATTTGAATAACGAATTCATGGATAGTATCGTGTAGTTGATTAACGAGTACTTGTTTTGATGGTTAATTCATAATTTAATAGTAGATTTATAGTGGTAATGATGAATTAGAAATTGGATTAGAATCTTATAGTTGAATGAGTAGTTTTGAAACTTCTGACTATAGAAGTCAAGTTGAAATATTTTGAGGGTAGACGTTCGATTCAAATACATTAGCTTATAAGAATAGCAAATCCGTTAACTTTTATTTAGTTATAGAATTTAGCCTTGACTATAATTTAGAAATCATAACGAACCTTTGATTGGAGAGTTGATATTTGATTTAGAATTATAAGTACGACTTAGATTCGGTAATCGATATATGCATGTTCTGAAGTTTTGGATAATTCGATTGAGATATGTCTTAGTTTTGAATTGGAATGTTTGGCTCACAATGGTGTAATTGTGCTATATGGATAAGCTAGCGAGTATATCGCATAAGTATTATTGTAGCTTAGAAAACAAATGGAATGATGAAACGTAGAATAACAAGGTTTTGTAACAACATCTTTGACCGATAGAAACATCCGATGTAATAATAGCAACTCGTTCCACTTAGAATATCATAGAATCTTTTGAAACATACCATAGAAAATCACGTAGAAACTTTAGAAATTTCGATTAAATGAAATAGTGATAGTACTTAGAACATCGTAGAATCCTTTGAACATATCATAGAAAATCACTTAGAAACTTTAGAAACATTAGTAAATGAAGTTGGAATATCATTTGAATCACTATAGAAATTCATAGAAATAATTATAAATCGTAGAGATGAAAATCATAGAATCATTAAGAAAATGAAATTTCATTGGCTTAGGAGTGTGTCTTGGTTTTGGACACTGATGACTTATCAAAGTGTTAAGTTCGTTTTCAACGTATTCGAGAAAGCGTGCTTTAGCCTATAGGTTCACACTCATCTCGTACATCCCCAGGTAAGCATACAGGTCTCTTAAAGAGATTTATACGAAATGCTTTGCCTTAGACAGGATGTCCGTGATACAGGCGTTCCCCCTTCCAGATTGCACACGTTTCCCACGTTTCAAACTCACTTAAGACGATGACGAGATTCCACAAAGAGAAAAGATCCTAATCTTGCAGACGAGTCTCTTGTAGCTCCTTCGCGAAATCGGATAAGAAATGAGATTAAGAAAAGCATAGAAAAGGTTCGTAGAAGGAAAACAAATAAGTTCAAAAGAATTCCTGAGTACATCTATTTGCACTAAGGACTCTTAGGTTATAGTCTAGGTCGGTGTATTTCTAATACCCTATCCTAGTTCCCTATAACCATGGCTCTGATACCAACTGTGACACCCCGCCCGGTGGCGGAAAACACCGGGCTGTCATAGAATTGGATATCCATAGTAAACAAAGCACATGGTATTTATTTATTAAGCCAAATAGTGATTAATACATTTGGAACATGAGTCTTGAATAGAAACGACAAAAGTAATAAAAACTGAAACAGTAAATGCAAAGTCTTTATTATTATTCTAGGTCCAAGGCAATCCTATGTCTTGGCAAAAGCAGCAAAACAATCATAAGCAACACCTGAAATATGTGAAAATAAAGTTAGCTACACAAGCTAGTGAGTAAAACCCAAATTGAATAGTAATAGTATTGAAATCCGAGATCAACAAGATATGCTGCGCAATCCCACATGTATAGTAATTTCGTAATATCACCCTACCAGGACCCCTAGAATAGAATAGCACACCAACCACAATAGAAACCATAGTATCTCGTTTAGCCATTTGTCATGAGAACCACTCATGTAATAAATAATGATAACTTTTAATAACCGTCGTTTACCATCTCGATATATAAGTCATCATTTAGCAATTTAGGGACATGGCATAGTATAGCATCATAGCATAGCAACATAGTATAGCAACATAGCATCTCGACATAGTAAACATGGAATTAGAAAGGCCGGGTTTAAATCACCTATCGATGTTGTACAAGCAGGTGGGTTTGTCAAACCATTAGCGCTAACATTGTACCGGTGGGATTACAAAGCAATAAAACTACTTTTAACTAACACATAAGATTGCATCAAGTCGCGTACTAGATTAACATATTTGTATGATCTCTTTTAGAAAACGAATAGAAACCGCAATATAGTAAAAGACATATTTCAGCCCCAAAATAGTAAAATGGAAAAAGGGGAGTGAGTTTACTCACCTGAACAATATAGATAATAGCAAACGCAAGAAAGTAACTAAATAGAATCGAGGATCGCCCAGATATTAGAACCACCTAATTAACCGGGAAAACTTAATTTAGAAACGAGACAAATAATATAGTAACTAGAATCAAGAACTTAGAAATTCTAGGGTTTTGGAATTGGGGTTTTAGGGTTTTAAATTATAAATTGAAAATTAGGGTTTCAAAATATAATTTGGGAATTTAGGGTTTTAAAGTACCAATTGGGAGTTAGGGTTTAAAAATACAAATTTGGGAATTTAGGGTTTCAAATCCAATTTAGGGTTTCAAAATCCAATTTGGGGATTTAGGGTTTCAAATCCAATTTAGGGTTTCAAAATCCAATTTGGGAATTTAGGGTTTCGAAATCCAATTTGGGGATTTAGGGTTTCAAAAACCGATTGCTGATAACGACAACGTTTCAAGTAATATATATATTTTAACCCATTTTTATATAAAATGTCAAACATTTATAATAACTCCTTTGTACCACTAGTTTGGTGTTTTTAGAATAATATTTATACAAACCTTAAGAAATATATGACTTAACTTAAAAGTAAATAGGTTAAAACATAAAAATTAAATAAAAATGATCAACGGGACTCGAACCCGGGTCATCACGCACACACTCATGTGACATACCCGCTGAACCAAAGACCATTTTTGTTTATTAACTCGACTGTTAAAACTTTTAATCTTTAATACACAAAGATACCCATTTCCATATAAACCCTAGAATGAAGATCGATCCAATTGATTCAAACCTGTTAATCTCACCCAAATCAACCATAGGGCTTTTAATCTACGTTGAATCACGAGTATTTTGGTATATGAAACTTACTTGATAGATGAAGAAACAAGTTGATGAGAACGATGAACAGAGGCTACGGTTTACGAATCAAAAGTTGGGATTTAGTTGTTCTTGATCAAAATTGGATGAACAGGGAGTGAAAGCAGGTAACTAGGAGCGTGTATGTCAATGGAATTTTGTTTAGATGAACCGTAGATACTCGAAAGAGTTATGGGTGGGTTACGAATGAAAAAAGTAGTTAATTGGATGTTAATTCGGTGTGATAATGTCGATTGGTTGTTATCATCGATTTCAAAACGCACGACTGATCGTTTTGGCTGATGAGATTTATTGAGTTGGTGCGTTATAGATCGTTTTGGTTTGTGGGTTTTGAATCCGGTTATAGACGCGAATTAAAAACATGGAATGAGACGATTAAGTGA
This sequence comes from Tagetes erecta, assembly GCA_030867185.1. Taxonomy (NCBI): domain Eukaryota; kingdom Viridiplantae; phylum Streptophyta; class Magnoliopsida; order Asterales; family Asteraceae; genus Tagetes; species Tagetes erecta. The sequence continues at coordinate 30,003,471 of CM061488.1, forward strand.
CGAATTGGACAAGTTATTGAGTTCGAAACATACACACGCTCATTTTGTATAGGTTTAATTGAGTTTAAAGTGTTAAAATTGATTGAAAATAGCTCGCCGGAGATCGTGATATTCCGGCCAAAGTGGCCGGAGCCAACCCTGCCGGAAACACGGGCAAAATGGGGGGGATGGGTTGGTTTAAATTATTTTACATAAACGGCCCCTATAGTTTAAGTAACTTAATAAGTTGAGTTTTAAACTTTAATTACTAGTTTGAAAGTTGACAGTTTTAGCCCAAAGTTAGTTTTATATAGTATTTTAACTAACTAACTTAACTACGTTAACTTGTAACGTTTAAATAAGTGACGTTCATATATATTTAGTTCGTTTATGACGTTGCGAGACTATTTCGAGACTTGGAATCGTTTTTGTTTAACATTTTCAATAGTTCTCTTTTACGAACTATATATATATATTTATTTATATATATATATTTTAAGTTTTATTGTTCCAACAATATTTATTTGATATTCATGAATGTTTGGCGATATAAATACGATCATTTATTTGAGACGGGAATAACGTAGAATCAAATGCGTTTATCCACAACAATAATAATAAACGTTACATTTTGAAGAAAAATAAATACGATTTCAATTTAACGGGTAACAACTTCGGGTTCGAGTCGGGCATTCGGGTCCGGGTTTGGGGCAGATGTCACAATTCTCCCTCTTCATAAACAAAGTTGGATCAATCTGACCTCTTGTAAAGCCATGCTCTAGTAAATGCTTGGATAATGTCTCATACCAGATTCTAGGAGCTTGATGTAGACCGTAAAGAGCTTTACTCAACTTGTATACACGATGAGGATAGTCAGGATCTTCGAAACCAGGAGGTTGTCTGACATATACGTCATCTGTAATTGGTCCATACAAGAAAGCACCTTTGACGTCCATTTGGAATACCTTAAACTTCATGAAAGACGCATATGCAAGAAAAACGCGTATGGCTTCAAGTCTTGCGACCGGAGCAAACACCTCTTCATAATCAATGCCTTCTTCCTGAGTGTATCCCTGTGCAATCAGTCTTGCTTTGTTTCTAACCACAATGCCACGTTCGTCTGGCTTGTTTTTGTACAACCATCTTGTACCTATTGCGTTTTCTCCTTCAGGTAAGTCCACAAGTTTCCAAACTTCCTGTTTGCGAAACTGAAGTAATTCCTCTTGCATAGCTTCAATCCAACTGTTATCTTTCAATGCCTCTGAAATGTTCTTTGGCACCACTTGAGATAGAAAACACGAATAAAGACAGACATTCGCTTGCTCCGTCTGACTTCTTGTAGTTCTCTGATTCAACGGCCCAATAATCTGAGAGACAGGATGTTTCTTGTGAATTCGATGAATAGGAATATCACCTCCTTGCACTTGAGTCTCCAGATTTGAAGTATTCAGATTTGGTAGATCTTGTAGTATGGATGAAGTATGTGGAGTAAAATTCGGGACTTGATCCGGTGAATTGATGAAGTAATCAAAGGATTCTGGAACAGCTTCACCATTCGGATCTGATGATGGTTGATTCTGAACAGATCCACCATCATTAGGAGAAATCACATCTTCTTCTTGATTGTTCGATTCTTGGTCTTCATGCGAACCAGAAGGACCCTGAGCTTGACTAGATTTGACATGAGCAGGATTGTGAAAAGACATAAATGGATATTCAGCGTTGAGATTTCCATCTTCGTCATTATCAGAATCGTCACTAAAGCATCCTAAGTCGCCTGATTCCTTCCTTGCGTTTCCTGAAAAATCAAATAAGTTAGAATTGAAGGATTTCGATAATGAATCTAAATCAAATAACCATTCGGGACCATGAGCCACTAAGGGAAACGAATTTTCTAAAAACTTGACGTTTATAGTTTCAATAACAGTATTTGTTTTGCTATTAAAAACTCGATAAGCTTTAGAAACAGACGAATAACCTAAGAAAAATCCATCATCGGATTGTGACTCAAACTTCCCGAGATGTTCATTTAGATTTAGAATCGAAACCGGACAACCAAATGCTTTCAAGTAAGAAATATTTGGTTTCCTTCCAAATAACAACTCATAAGAAGTTTTCTTTTTATCATTCACTAATAATGTTCTATTTTGTACAAAACACGCAGTTGCAATAGCTTCGTCCCAAAAAGTGATCGGGATTTTGGCATCCGCAAGCATGGATCTTGCTGCTTCAATCAGTGTCCTGTTTTTCCGTTCCGCAACACCGTTCTGTTGAGGCGTTCTAGGCGCACTGAATTGTCGAGCAATCCCCTTTTCTGCACAAAATAAATCAACATTAGCATTCTTAAATTCCGTTCCATTATCACTTCTTAAAACTTTAACTTTGCATTCCAATTGATTTTCAACTTTAATGATAAATTCTTTCAATAATTCAGCTGTTTCAGATTTTGCATGCAAAAAGTAAACCCATGAAAATCTCGTAAAGTCATCTATGATAACAAAACAATATGATTTTCTCCCGATGCTTTGAACGTTGGTCGGTCCAAAAAGATCCATATGTAGCATCTGCAGGGGTTTTGAAATGGAGTTTTCTAGCTTGGACTTAAAAGACATCCGATGCTGTTTTCCCTTCAAACACGCTGGACACAAATCAGTTGTAGAGAATTTCTTCGATGGGATTCCCACAGCGTGATTTCCAGACACCAAACGATTCATGTTTCTGAAGTTGGAATGTCCCAGCCGTCTATGCCATAGCTGACTCTCATCATTTGAAGCATGGGCAATGAGACAGGTTGTTTCGGTTTCGGCATCAATCTGCGACATATCCAATTTGTATACATCACGATCTCTAGGCGCTTTCACCACTACCCACTCATTGTCAATCTTGAAACCTGGTTTCAGAATATAACAAAAAGAATCATCAAAAAGAGTTGAATAAGATTTATCACAAATTTGCGAGACACTTAGTAAGTTAAAGTTCAACTGTGCACAGTAGTTGACTTTATCAAAACTAATTACTCCATTCGAGACTGTTCCTTCTCCTGTGATTTTACCACCCGCATCACCTCCAAACGCTACGTGAGTACCATTCTTTTGCTTGAAATCCTGAAGCAAGGCATGGTTGCCTGTCATGTGCCGGCTACACCCACTATCAACAAACCATGAGTTGATAGGTCTTCTTGGGCGTACCTGCAATTCAATCATTTTCAGTTAGTTTGGTCAACCCAGGCCCACACGGTCTTGGGTTTTCCGAATTTATCCGCAATTGTAACTTGCTTATATTGAATATTTTAAAAATTTGTTTCATTCATGAGGTTTTGATGCTGATAACTTCGCCCATTGGCGTTCAATGATTGCTTTCTCCTCAAAGCTCTGAACCTTTCCTCCAACTGAGGATCAAGGTTGTTTTCAAAATTTTGGTTTCTTACCATTAAAGCTCTCGGCTTAAAATTGTTAACCTGCACATTTCTTGGCAAGTTAGAAACAGAATTGTTTCGATTGAAATTTCTCAAAACAGGAGAATGACTTTGACTCATATTTTGAAAACCATATGAATTATTTCTTTGAAAATTTGAATATGGAGTCATTTCTCTAGTCGAGTTTGATCGAAAGAAACAATCCTTTGTGTCATGATTTCTTCTCTCACAGATATCACAAAATTTGTTAAAATAACATTCTTCTGAAGAATGATTTCTTTTGTTACAGAAACTGCAGTACCTGTTAAAGAAACATTCAGCAGTTGCATGATTATATCTATCACAAATTTCACAATATTTCTTGCTAATCCTAAAGAGCCGATTGTTAACTTTTGAAGTTGAACCAAAACGTGATTCATTATCATAGTTATTCGGTTTTGGATTAACGCTTCTTTGTGGAGACTTGGTTTGTGTTTTTGATTGCATGGGACTTTGGTTCGATTTTAAACTGTTCTGTTTGGTCACCTTTTTGTTTTCAATTCTCTTATCATTGACAGCGGAAGTCTTTGGACCTGAACCTGTTTTCAGACCAGAGTTAGATTTGATTTGAGCATTGATTTGGTTACCATAAGAGCTGTTCATGTCGAAAGTACCTGCAGACACAAACTTGATTGTCTTACCTTTTGACATTTTCTTGACAGATTTTACGTTTTGAGCTTTGTCAGTTTTAACACTTTGAACTTTGGGGTTATCATTCGATTTTAAGACATGTTTGCCTTTTGATTCTTTTGTTTCAGATTGATTTGTCATTGTTTTCGCTTTCTGCTTCTTTGCAGTTGAAACTTCAGTCTTTTTCACTTCTTGCTTCTTGAGCAGTTGAGCAGCAACCTTTGCCTTTTCTTCATTCTTCTTCCATTTGATGTAATTAGGATCATTGAATCCTGAAAATTCACCTTCTTCTTTCACCGATTCTGGTTCGGGATTAAGCTTTGGATATTCAACAAGTTGAATAAGAACAGGCTCTAACTTGGTGTCAGATTTGTTGCTTGCTTCATCATCTGCTTCAGTTGTCATTCCTTCTTCTTCTCTCAAACTTTCGATCAACACCTCAGATCCTTCCGATTCGGATTTACTTCGTTGAATTTCTTTGAATTTTCTTTCATTTTCAGGTGAATGATCAAACTCATTAAAGTTTTCCGGTAAGGTTTGAGTGATTGAATTTGGCATCGGTTCATGAGTAAAACCCAACCCGGTTTTGTTTTTGTTACCTCTTTCATTAATGAGTTGTTCAACCATTGTTTTACAACTTTTAACTTTCTTTAGTTCAACTTGAGTGACAGCATGTGCAACTTTTTCTTGTTCAAAGTTCTTAGTCATTTCTTCAAGCTGTTTGGTAACAATTTCCAATTCCTTTAAAGTTTTGTTCCATGATTCAGTTAGTGACATAATCTTCTCATCAGAAATTTTATGATCGATTTTAAGTTTTTCATGAAGTTTTTCATGTTGACTTAATTTATCACCGATTTTAAATGAATGAGTTCGATAATGTTCTACCTGTTGAATGCACTGATCGGAACATAACCTTTCTTTCACATCTAGGGGCAATGGAATGTAATTGGGGGGTAATTCATTACTAACCTTTGGTTGTTCAGTAGAAGATGTAGACTCACTGGATGTAGCCATTAATGCAATTTCAGCTTCAGACTCTTCAGTAGGATCAGCCTTGGCACTCCAGTCATAATCTTCAGAATCTTCACTCACATCATCAACCATCTTTCCATCCCCTTCTTCAGACCAGTCTTCTTCAATTTCACATACCAAAGCCAGATTTGATGTAAGATCAGATGTAAACTGTTCTCCGTATGCACTCCAGTCATATCCGTCTTGTACACTTACAACCAACGCTTTAGTTTGATCTTCTGGCTTCTTTCCTTCATCCTTCAACTCAGGCATAGGAAGACTTTGGTACGGCTTTTGAAAGAAACGCTGATTTCTGCCTTGATAACTCGTAGACTGTTGAGAACTTTGACCTTGACCTTGATTGCTTGAACTAGCTTGGTCATTGAAATTCTTTGGAGCTTTGCATTCTCTTGAGAAGTGACCATACTGATTACAGTTAAAGCACCTGGCCTTAGATTTGTCAAATCCAACCGTCTTGTTAGCATGAGGTTTGTAACTTCGGTTCACATATGCATGCTTTTGAGTTCGATATGCAACCATAACCATTTGCCAATTCAGATCCATTTCTTCAACATCTACTGGATCCATTTCAAATAAGTCTTGAAGGACCACGTCCATTTGACTTAGATGACTACCTTGGTATGCTTGAAAACTTGCCATAAAAGCAGTAAAGGCAGTTTTAGTTTCGTCATCTTGAAGCAGAATATTCATGACGTCTTTCACTTTGGTTTGAACATTAGAACTTTGACTGTCTGACTGATTCTTCACATTCTGACTTGACACTGAAACTTGTGCTCTTGGTGGAGATTGAGGTTGAGAATAAGTTGGCGAATTTGGAAAGTATGCTGAATCAGTATAGAAACTTGCACCAACGAATAAGTCATCCTCATCTTCAAACTTTGTTGTATTTTGCACAAGAAAAGCATTATCCACAGTATTGGCAGGATTTACCACATACTTGTATTGAGTTTGTGACGTTGATCTATCAGTGTTTCTAGATCCTTCATCAATCTCAACTTCTTCTATCTTTCCAATAAGCAAATCAAGTTCCATTGGAAATTTCTCAGTATGTTTCAACAGAGTAACAGTTTGTTTCCAAGATGATGGTAAAGCATTCAGCAATCGATCATTCAAGTCTTGAAGTTCAGTCTTCACTCCGAGATTTGACATCTCAGTAGTTAAGTGAACAAACCTATTCATCATCTGGTGTACTGTCTCTCCATTGATGTGTTCAAATAACTCTAATTGCCTTTTTAGTTTCGACTTCTTCAAACTCCTTAATTGTTCTCCTCCTTCACATATCGACTTCAAAGCTTTGAAACATGTATAACCAGTCTGATATGCATCCAATCTAGACAAAACTTGCAATGGCAATCCCTTGCACATCAACGAATAGGCCTTGCTATCATTCTTAACCTTCCTCAAGTCTTCAGCTGACAAATTATCCTCTGGATAAGGTGTAGTAGAATCTTTAGTATAAGTACTGGCACTATCTGGTTGTGTCTGAGTTGGAATGTGAGGACCCTTCTCAATTGATTTCCATAAGTCATTGTCAATAGAACATAAATGATGTCTCAGCCTGATGGTCCAGTTCTTGAAATCTGCACGATTCAAAAGTCTAGGAACACGGTTATCAGAATCATCATTAGGAGCCATTTTAATAATTTTTAAAGAAAATATTTTTGGTTTTTGTTAATTTTAATTTTTTTTTTTTTTTTTTTTTTTTTTGAAAAGAAGTGATTAAAATACTAAAATAAAGACAAGTAATTAAAGACAAGACAAGAAACAAGTAATAAAAACAACAAAAATTGAGTCACACGGCAAAACAGTGAAAAAAATCTTCTTCACCCGGCTAAAAAGTGTCTTTGTTCTTCACCCGGCAGAAAAAGTCTTTACACGGCTAAACAGTTAGACGGCTCAACAGTTGAAAATACTTTTGTTCTTCACCCGGATGAACAGTTACACGGCAATAAGAAAAACTTCACACGGCTAAGTCTTTGACCCGGCAGAAACTTGACACGGCAAAAAGCTTTGTCCGGCTGAACAGTATATGATCACACGGCACAGTTGTTAATCACCCGGCTACACAGTATATTACCCGGCTGACTTTTTCTTCTTCACCCAGCGTAACAGTGTTTTACCCGGCACAACAGTGTTTGATCCGGCTGAACAGTAACACTTTTCCAAGTCAATTTCTTCACCCGTCTAGCACAAATTCCTTACACGACTGCACAGGACCTAATTTCTTCACAAATTCTAAGTCCAAGGAAATTGTCTAAGTCAAAAATATCACCCGGCAAGTTAATCTTCAACCAAATTCTTCATGTTCATCATTTTCGTCAAACGAATTTTCAGGGTTTTGTCTAAAACTTGTCTAAATTGTCCAAAATTCACACACAAGCTGTGAAATAGTCCGATTAACAATCCCTTTTTATCAATCAATCCAAAACATGATCAAATCTGATGATTTTGAGCAAAAATTTGATCGAACAGTAATTTTTCTATTCTTCTTAATTCTTCAGATCTGATGATAATCTGATAGAATCTGCACAATCGTTGTGTATAGGAGTGATTACGATGATAAATCACAACTAAAAACACCAACAATTCGTTCAGATCATGATATTTTGAGCAATATTGATGTGTTTTGCTTAGAAACAGCGAAGAACACAAACCGAAAGCTCTGATACCAATTGATAGGTTCAATTGGATCGATAATATCACTCAAATGATCTAAACAACACGCACAAACAAAACGTTCAATCACAAACACAGTTCATACTCATAAATTCTCTGTATATTGATGATCAAAGCAATTCGCAGTACAATGTGCAGGAGAAAACAAATACACACAGTTAATTCTCTCTCTAACAGTGCAAAAAGTCCTCTCTCTAACACACGCACACTACATGCTTTATAACAAACAAAATGCAAGTTTAAGGAAAATACATAATAAACCCTAAACTATACAAACATATAAACAAAGATACAAAGTAAATCTTAACACGGAAATGACCCTAACACATACAGAGTAGTAAGATGTCCTAAATTGTTGTACGATGTTCATAGCACTCGGACGAATTCATTAGGTTTATTATGGAGTTTTAAGTTTATATATGATATTGTCAGGTGTTGTTACGATTTGTAAGGCGTCCTACAATATAATATCATGTTTTTCAAGGTGTTAATATGGCATACAGTGTCGTAAGATGTCCTAAATTGTCGTATGATGTTCAAAGGACTCGGACGAATTCATTAGGTGTATTATGGAGTTTTAAGTTTATATACGATATTATAAGGTGTTGTTATGATTTGTAAGGCGTCCTACAATATAATAATGTGCTTTTCAAGGTGTTAATATGACATACAGAGTGGTAAGATGTCCTAAATTGTTGTATGATGTTTAAAGGACTCGTACGAATTCATTAGATTTATTATGGAGTTTTATGTTTATATACGGTATTGTAAGGTGTTGTTATGATTTGTAAGGCGTCCTACAATATAATAACTTGCTTTTCAAGGTGTTAATATGGCATACAGAGTCGTAAGACGTCCTAAATTGTTATACGATGTTCAAAGGACTCATATGAATTCATTAGATTTATTATGGAGTTTTAAATATATATACGGTATTGTAAGGTGTTGTTACGATTTGTAAGGTGTCCTACAATATAATATCGTGTTTTTCAAGATGTTAATATGGCATACAGTGTCGTAAGATGTCCTAAATTGTTGTACGATGTTCAAAGGACTCGGACGAATTCCTTAGATTTATTATGGAGTTTTAAGTTTATATACGGTATTGTAAGGTGTTGTTATGATTTGTAAGGTGTCCTACAATATAATAACTTGCTTTTCAAGGTGTTAATATGGCATACAATGTCGTAAGTTGTCCTAAGTTGTCGTACGATGTTCAAAGGACACAGATGAATTCATTAGATTTATCATGTTGTTTTAAGTTTATATACGGTATTGTAAGGTGTTGTTAAGATTTGTAAGGCGTCCTACAATATAATAACGTGCTTTTCAAGATGTTAATATGGCATACAGAGTCGTAAGATGTCCTAAATTTTCGTATGATGTTCAAAGGACTCAGACGAATTCATTAGGTTTATTATGGAGTTTTAAGTTTATATACGGTATTATAAGGTGTTGTTATGATTTATAAGGCGTCCTACAATATAATAACGTGATTTTCAAGGTGTTAATATGGCATACAGAGTCGTAAGTTGTCCTAAATTGTCGTACGATGTTCAAAGGACTCGGAGGAATTCATTAGGTTTATTATGGAGTTTTAAGTTTATATACAGTATTGTAAGGTGTTGTTACGATTTGTAATGCGTCCTACAATATAATAACGTGCTTTTCAAGGTGTTAATATGGCATACAGAGTGGTAAGATGTCCTAAATTGTTGTATGATGTTTAAAGGACTCGTACGAATTCATTAGATTTATTATGGAGTTTTATGTTTATATACGGTATTGTAAGGTGTTGTTATAACTTGAAAGGCGTCCTACAATATAATATTGTGTTTTTCAAGGTGTTAATATGGCATACAGTGTTGTAAGTTGTCCTAAATTGACGTACGATGTTCAAAGGACTCGGACGAATTCATTAGGATAATTATAGAGTTTTAAGTTTATATACGGTATTATAAGGTGTTGTTATGATTTGTAAGGCGTCCAACAATATAATAACATGCTTTTCAAGGTGTTAATATGACATACGGAGTCGTAAGATGTCCTAAATTGTCGTATGATGTTCAAAGGAATTGAAAGAATTCATTAGATTTATTATGGAGTTTTAAGTTTATATACGGTAGTATAAGGTGTTGTTATGATTTGTAAGGCGTTCTACAATATAATAACGTGCTTTTCAAGGTGTTAATATGGCATACAGAGTTGTAAGATGTCCTAAATTGTCGTACGATGTTTAAAGGACTCGTACGAATTCATTAGATTTATTATGAAGTTTTATGTTTATATACGGTATTGTAAGGTGTTGTTATGACTTGTAAGGCGTCCTACAACATAATATCGTGTTTTTAAGGTGTTAATATAGCATACAATGTCGTAAGTTGTCCTAAATTTTCGTATGATGTTCAAAGGACTTGGACGAATTTATTAGGTTTATTATGGAGTTTTAAGTTTATGTACGGTATGTTAAGGTGTTTTTATGATCTGTAAGGCGTCCTACAATATAATAACGTGCATTTCAAGGTGTTAATATGGCATACAGAGTAGTAAGATGTCCTAAATTGTTGTACGATGTTCATAGCACTCGGACGAATTCATAAGGTTTATTATGGAGTTTTAAGTTTATATATGATACTGTCAGGTGTTGTTACGATTTGTAAGGCGTCCTACAATATAATATCGTGTTTTTCAAGGTGTTAATATGGCATACAGTGTCGTAAGATGTCCTAAATTGTCGTATGATGTTCAAAGGACTCGGACGAATTCATTAGGTGTATTATGGAGTTTTAAGTTTATATACGGTATTATAAGGTGTTGTTATGATTTGTAAGGCGTCCTACAATATAATAACGTGCTTTTCAAGGTGTTAATATGACATACAGAGTGGTAAGATGTCCTAAATTGTTGTATGATGTTTAAAGGACTCGTACGAATTCATTAGATTTATTATGGAGTTTTATGTTTATATACGGTATTGTAAGGTGTTGTTATAACTTGTAAGGCGTCCTACAATATAATATTGTGTTTTTCAAGGTGTTAATATGGCATACAGTGTTGTAAGTTGTCCTAAATTGACGTACGATGTTCAAAGGACTCGGACGAATTCATTAGGATAATTATGGAGTTTTATGTTTATATACGGTATTATAAGGTGTTGTTACGATTTGTAAGGCGTCCAACAATATTATAAAATGCTTTTCAAGGTGTTAATATGACATACAGAGTCGTAAGATGTCCTAAATTGTCGTATGATGTTCAAAGGAATTGAAAGAATTCATTAGATTTATTATGGAGTTTTAAGTTTATATACGGTAGTATAAGGTGTTGTTATGATTTGTAAGGCGTTCTACAATATAATAACGTGCTTTTCAAGGTGTTAATATGGCATACAGAGTCGTAAGATGTCCTAAATTGTCGTATGATGTTCAAAGGACTCGTACGAATTCATTAGGTTAATTATGGAGTTTTAAGTTTATATACGGTTGTGTAAGGTGTTGTTACTGTTTATAAGGCGTCCTACAATATACTAATGTGTTTTCCAAGGTGTTAATATGGCATACAGAGTTGTAAGATGTCCTAAATTGTCGTACGATGTTCAAAGGACTCGTACGAATTCATTAGATTTATTATGAAGTTTTATGTTTATATACGGTATTGTAAGGTGTTGTTATAACTTGTAAGGCGTCCTACAATATAATATTGTGTTTTTCAAGGTGTTAATATGGCATACAGTGTTGTAAGTTGTCCTAAATTGACGTACGATGTTCAAAGGACTCGGACGACCTCATTAGGATAATTATGGAGTTTTAAGTTTATATACGGTATTATAAGGTGTTGTTATGATTTGTAAGGCGTCCAACAATATTATAACATGCTTTTCAAGGTGTTAATAGGACATACATAGTCGTAAGATGTCCTAAATTGTCGTATGATGTTCAAAGGAATTGAAAGAATTCATTAGATTTATTATGGAGTTTGAAGTTTATATACGGTATTGTAAGGTGTTGTTATGATTTGTAAGGCGTCCTACAATATAATAACTTGCTTTTCAAGGTGTTAATATGGCATACAGAGTCGTAAGACGTCCTAAATTGTTATACGATGTTCAAAGGACTCATATGAATTCATTAGATTTATTATGGAGTTTTAAATATATATACGGTATTGTAAGGTGTTGTTACGATTTGTAAGGTGTCCTACAATATAATATCGTGTTTTTCAAGATGTTAATATGGCATACAGTGTCGTAAGATGTCCTAAATTGTTGTACGATGTTCAAAGGACTCGGACGAATTCCTTAGATTTATTATGGAGTTTTAAGTTTATATACGGTATTGTAAGGTGTTGTTATGATTTGTAAGGCGTCCTACAATATAATAACTTGCTTTTCAAGGTGTTAATATGGCATACAATGTCGTAAGTTGTCCTAAGTTGCCGTACGATGTTCAAAGGACACAGATGAATTCATTAGATTTATCATGTTGTTTTAAGTTTATATACGGTATTGTAAGGTGTTGTTAAGATTTGTAAGGCGTCCTACAATATAATAACGTGCTTTTCAAGATGTTAATATGGCATACAGAGTCGTAAGATGTCCTAAATTGTCGTATGATGTTCAAAGGACTCAGACGAATTCATTAGGTTTATTATGGAGTTTTAAGTTTATATACGGTATTATAAGGTGTTGTTATGATTTATAAGGCGTCCTACAATATAATAACGTGATTTTCAAGGTGTTAATATGGCATACAGAGTCGTAAGTTGTCCTAAATTGTCGTACGATGTTCAAAGGACTCGGACGAATTCATTAGGTTTATTATGGAGTTTTAAGTTTATATACAGTATTGTAAGGTGTTGTTACGATTTGTAATGCGTCCTACAATATAATAACGTGCTTTTCAAGGTGTTAATATGGCATACAGAGTGGTAAGATGTCCTAAATTGTTGTATGATGTTTAAAGGACTCGTACGAATTCATTAGATTTATTATGGAGTTTTATGTTTATATACGGTATTGTAAGGTGTTGTTATAACTTGAAAGGCGTCCTACAATATAATATTGTGTTTTTCAAGGTGTTAATATGGCATACAGTGTTGTAAGTTGTCCTAAATTGACGTACGATGTTCAAAGGACTCGGACGAATTCATTAGGATAATTATAGAGTTTTAAGTTTATATACGGTATTATAAGGTGTTGTTATGATTTGTAAGGCGTCCAACAATATAATAACATGCTTTTCAAGGTGTTAATATGACATACGGAGTCGTAAGATGTCCTAAATTGTCGTATGATGTTCAAAGGAATTCAAAGAATTCATTAGATTTATTATGGAGTTTTAAGTTTATATACGGTAGTATAAGGTGTTGTTATGATTTGTAAGGCGTTCTACAATATAATAACGTGCTTTTCAAGGTGTTAATATGGCATACAGAGTCGTAAGATGTCCTAAATTGTCTTATGATGTTCAAAGGACTCGTACGAATTCATTAGGTTAATTATGGAGTTTTAAGTTTATATACGGTTGTGTAAGGTGTTGTTACTGTTTATAAGGCGTCCTACAATATAATAATGTGTTTTCCAAGGTGTTAATATGGCATACAGAGTTGTAAGATGTCCTAAATTGTCGTACGATGTTTAAAGGACTCGTACGAATTCATTAGATTTATTATGAAGTTTTATGTTTATATACGGTATTGTAAGGTGTTGTTATGACTTGTAAGGCGTCCTACAACATAATATCGTGTTTTTAAGGTGTTAATATAGCATACAATGTCGTAAGTTGTCCTAAATTTTCGTATGATGTTCAAAGGACTTGGACGAATTTATTAGGTTTATTATGGAGTTTTAAGTTTATGTACGGTATGTTAAGGTGTTTTTATGATCTGTAAGGCGTCCTACAATATAATAACGTGCATTTCAAGGTGTTAATATGGCATACAGAGTAGTAAGATGTCCTAAATTGTTGTACGATGTTCATAGCACTCGGACGAATTCATAAGGTTTATTATGGAGTTTTAAGTTTATATATGATATTGTCAGGTGTTGTTACGATTTGTAAGGCGTCCTACAATATAATATCGTGTTTTTCAAGGTGTTAATATGGCATACAGTGTCGTAAGATGTCCTAAATTGTCGTATGATGTTCAAAGGACTCGGACGAATTCATTAGGTGTATTATGGAGTTTTAAGTTTATATACGGTATTATAAGGTGTTGTTATGATTTGTAAGGCGTCCAACAATATTATAACATGCTTTTCAAGGTGTTAATATGACATACATAGTCGTAAGATGTCCTAAATTGTCGTATGATGTTCAAAGGAATTGAAAGAATTCATTAGATTTATTATGGAGTTTGAAGTTTATATACGGTATTGTAAGGTGTTGTTATGATTTGTAAGGCGTCCTACAATATAATAACTTGCTTTTCAAGGTGTTAATATGGCATACAGAGTCGTAAGACGTCCTAAATTGTTATACGATGTTCAAAGGACTCATATGAATTCATTAGATTTATTATGGAGTTTTAAATATATATACGGTATTGTAAGGTGTTGTTACGATTTGTAAGGTGTCCTACAATATAATATCGTGTTTTTCAAGATGTTAATATGGCATACAGTGTCGTAAGATGTGCTAAATTGTTGTACGATGTTCAAAGGACTCGGACGAATTCCTTAGATTTATTATGGAGTTTTAAGTTTATATACGGTAGTGTAAGGTGTTGTTATGATTTGTAAGGCGTCCTACAATATAATAACTTGCTTTTCAAGGTGTTAATATGGCATACAATGTCGTAAGTTGTCCTAAGTTGCCGTACGATGTTCAAAGGACACAGATGAATTCATTAGATTTATCATGTTGTTTTAAGTTTATATACGGTATTGTAAGGTGTTGTTAAGATTTGTAAGGCGTCCTACAATATTAAGATGTCCTACAATATTGTAAGGTGTTTTTCAAAATGTTAATATGGCATACAGTGTCGTAAGATGTCCTAAATTGTTGTACGATGTTCAAAGGACTCGGACGAATTCCTTAGATTTATTATGGAGTTTTATGTTTATATACGGTATTGTAAGGTGTTGTTATGATTTGTAAGGCGTCCTACAATATAATAACTTGCTTTTCAAGGTGTTAATATGGCATACAATGTCGTAAGTTGTCCTAAGTTGCCGTACGATGTTCAAAGGACACAGATGAATTCATTAGATTTATCATGTTGTTTTAAGTTTATATACGGTATTGTAAGGTGTTGTTAAGATTTGTAAGGCGTCCTACAATATAATAACGTGCTTTTCAAGATGTTAATATGGCATACAGAGTCGTAAGATGTCCTAAATTGTCGTATGATGTTCAAAGGACTCAGACGAATTCATTAGGTTTATTATGGAGTTTTAAGTTTATATACGGTATTATAAGGTGTTGTTATGATTTATAAGGCGTCCTACAATATAATAACGTGATTTTCAAGGTGTTAATATGGCATACAGAGTCGTAAGTTGTCCTAAATTGTCGTACGATGTTCAAAGGACTCGGACGAATTCATTAGGTTTATTATGGAGTTTTAAGTTTATATACAGTATTGTAAGGTGTTGTTACGATTTGTAATGCGTCCTACAATATAATAACGTGCTTTTCAAGGTGTTAATATGGCATACAGAGTGGTAAGATGTCCTAAATTGTTGTATGATGTTTAAAGGACTCGTACGAATTCATTAGATTTATTATGGAGTTTTATGTTTATATACGGTATTGTAAGGTGTTGTTATAACTTGAAAGGCGTCCTACAATATAATATTGTGTTTTTCAAGGTGTTAATATGGCATACAGTGTTGTAAGTTGTCCTAAATTGACGTACGATGTTCAAAGGACTCGGACGAATTCATTAGGATAATTATAGAGTTTTAAGTTTATATACGGTATTATAAGGTGTTGTTATGATTTGTAAGGCGTCCAACAATATAATAACATGCTTTTCAAGGTGTTAATATGACATACGGAGTCGTAAGATGTCCTAAATTGTCGTATGATGTTCAAAGGAATTGAAAGAATTCATTAGATTTATTATGGAGTTTTAAGTTTATATACGGTAGTATAAGGTGTTGTTATGATTTGTAAGGCGTTCTACAATATAATAACGTGCTTTTCAAGGTGTTAATATGGCATACAGAGTCGTAAGATGTCCTAAATTGTCGTATGATGTTCAAAGGACTCGTACGAATTCATTAGGTTAATTATGGAGTTTTAAGTTTATATACGGTTGTGTAAGGTGTTGTTACTGTTTATAAGGCGTCCTACAATATAATAATGTGTTTTCCAAGGTGTTAATATGGCATACAGAGTTGTAAGATGTCCTAAATTGTCGTACGATGTTTAAAGGACTCGTACGAATTCATTAGATTTATTATGAAGTTTTATGTTTATATACGGTATTGTAAGGTGTTGTTATGACTTGTAAGGCGTCCTACAACATAATATCGTGTTTTTAAGGTGTTAATATAGCATACAATGTCGTAAGTTGTCCTAAATTTTCGTATGATGTTCAAAGGACTTGGACGAATTTATTAGGTTTATTATGGAGTTTTAAGTTTATGTACGGTATGTTAAGGTGTTTTTATGATCTGTAAGGCGTCCTACAATATAATAACGTGCATTTCAAGGTGTTAATATGGCATACAGAGTAGTAAGATGTCCTAAATTGTTGTACGATGTTCATAGCACTCGGACGAATTCATAAGGTTTATTATGGAGTTTTAAGTTTATATATGATATTGTCAGGTGTTGTTACGATTTGTAAGGCGTCCTACAATATAATATCGTGTTTTTCAAGGTGTTAATATGGCATACAGTGTCGTAAGATGTCCTAAATTGTCGTATGATGTTCAAAGGACTCGGACGAATTCATTAGGTGTATTATGGAGTTTTAAGTTTATATACGGTATTATAAGGTGTTGTTATGATTTGTAAGGCGTCCTACAATATAATAACGTGCTTTTCAAGGTGTTAATATGACATACAGAGTGGTAAGATGTCCTAAATTGTTGTATGATGTTTAAAGGACTCGTACGAATTCATTAGATTTATTATGGAGTTTTATGTTTATATACGGTATTGTAAGGTGTTGTTATAACTTGTAAGGCGTCCTACAATATAATATTGTGGTTTACAAGGTGTTAATATGGCATACAGTGTTGTAAGTTGTCCTAAATTGACGTACGATGTTCAAAGGACTCGGACGAATTCATTAGGATAATTATGGAGTTTTAAGTTTATATACGGTATTATAAGGTGTTGTTATGATTTGTAAGGCGTCCAACAATATTATAACATGCTTTTCAAGGTGTTAATATGACATACAGAGTCGTAAGATGTCCTAAATTGTCGTATGATGTTCAAAGGAATTGAAAGAATTCATTAGATTTATTATGGAGTTTGAAGTTTATATACGGTATTGTAAGGTGTTGTTATGATTTGTAAGGCGTCCTACAATATAATAACTTGCTTTTCAAGGTGTTAATATGGCATACAGAGTCGTAAGACGTCCTAAATTGTTATACGATGTTCAAAGGACTCATATGAATTCATTAGATTTATTATGGAGTTTTAAATATATATACGGTATTGTAAGGTGTTGTTACGATTTGTAAGGTGTCCTACAATATAATATCGTGTTTTTCAAGATGTTAATATGGCATACAGTGTCGTAAGATGTCCTAAATTGTTGTACGATGTTCAAAGGACTCGGACGAATTCCTTAGATTTATTATGGAGTTTTAAGTTTATATACGGTATTGTAAGGTGTTGTTATGATTTGTAAGGCGTCCTACAATATAATAACTTGCTTTTCAAGGTGTTAATATGGCATACAATGTCGTAAGTTGTCCTAAGTTGCCGTACGATGTTCAAAGGACACAGATGAATTCATTAGATTTATCATGGAGTTTTAAGTTTATATACGGTATTGTAAGGTGTTGTTAAGATTTGTAAGGCGTCCTACAATATAATAACGTGCTTTTCAAGATGTTAATATGGCATACAGAGTCGTAAGATGTCCTAAATTGTCGTATGATGTTCAAAGGACTCAGACGAATTCATTAGGTTTATTATGGAGTTTTAAGTTTATATACGGTATTATAAGGTGTTGTTATGATTTATAAGGCGTCCTACAATATAATAACGTGATTTTCAAGGTGTTAATATGGCATACAGAGTCGTAAGTTGTCCTAAATTGTCGTACGATGTTCAAAGGACTCGGACGAATTCATTAGGTTTATTATGGAGTTTTAAGTTTATATACGGTATTGTAAGGTGTTGTTACGATTTGTAAGGCGTCCTACAATATAATAACGTGCTTTTCAAGGTGTTAATATGGCATACAGAGTGGTAAGATGTCCTAAATTGTTGTATGATGTTTAAAGGACTCGTACGAATTCGTTAGATTTATTATGGAGTTTTATGTTTATATACGGTATTGTAAGGTGTTGTTATAACTTGAAAGGCGTCCTACAATATAATATTGTGTTTTTCAAGGTGTTAATATGGCATACAGTGTTGTAAGTTGTCCTAAATTGACGTACGATGTTCAAAGGACTCGGACGAATTCATTAGGATAATTATAGAGTTTTAAGTTTATATACGGTATTATAAGGTGTTGTTATGATTTGTAAGGCGTCCAACAATATAATAACATGCTTTTCAAGGTGTTAATATGACATACAGAGTCGTAAGATGTCCTAAATTGTCGTATGATGTTCAAAGGAATTGAAAGAATTCATTAGATTTATTATGGAGTTTTAAGTTTATATACGGTAGTATAAGGTGTTGTTATGATTTGTAAAGCGTTCTACAATATAATAACGTGCTTTTCAAGGTGTTAATATGGCATACAGAGTCGTAAGATGTCCTAAATTGTCGTATGATGTTCAAAGGACTCGTACGAATTCATTAGGTTAATTATGGAGTTTTAAGTTTATATACGGTTGTGTAAGGTGTTGTTACTGTTTATAAGGCGTCCTACAATATAATAATGTGTTTTCCAAGGTGTTAATATGGCATACAGAGTTGTAAGATGTCCTAAATTGTCGTACGATGTTCAAAGGACTCGTACGAATTCATTAGATTTATTATGAAGTTTTATGTTTATATACGGTATTGTAAGGTGTTGTTATGACTTGTAAGGCGTCCTACAACATAATATCGTGTTTTTAAGGTGTTAATATAGCATACAATGTCGTAAGTTGTCCTAAATTTTCGTATGATGTTCAAAGGACTTGGACGAATTTATTAGGTTTATTATGGAGTTTTAAGTTTATGTACGGTATGTTAAGGTGTTTTTATGATCTGTAAGGCGTCCTACAATATAATAACGTGCATTTCAAGGTGTTAATATGGCATACAGAGTAGTAAGATGTCCTAAATTGTTGTACGATGTTCATAGCACTCGGACGAATTCATTAGGTTTATTATGGAGTTTTAAGTTTATATATGATATTGTCAGGTGTTGTTACGATTTGTAAGGCGTCCTACAATATAATATCGTGTTTTTCAAGGTGTTAATATGGCATACAGTGTCGTAAGATGTCCTAAATTGTCGTATGATGTTCAAAGGACTCGGACGAATTCATTAGGTGTATTATGGAGTTTTAAGTTTATATACGGTATTATAAGGTGTTGTTATGATTTGTAAGGCGTCCTACAATATAATAACGTGCTTTTCAAGGTGTTAATATGACATACAGAGTGGTAAGATGTCCTAAATTGTTGTATGATGTTTAAAGGACTCGTACGAATTCATTAGATTTATTATGGAGTTTTATGTTTATATACGGTACTGTAAGGTGTTGTTATAACTTGTAAGGCGTCCTACAATATAATATTGTGTTTTTCAAGGTGTTAATATGGCATACAGTGTTGTAAGTTGTCCTAAATTGACGTACGATGTTCAAAGGACTCGGACGAATTCATTAGGATAATTATGGAGTTTTAAGTTTATATACGGTATTATAAGGTGTTGTTATGATTTGTAAGGCGTCCAACAATATTATAACATGCTTTTCAAGGTGTTAATATGACATACAGAGTCGTAAGATGTCCTAAATTGTCGTATGATGTTCAAAGGAATTGAAAGAATTCATTAGATTTATTATGGAGTTTTAAGTTTATATACGGTATTGTAAGGTGTTGTTATGATTTGTAAGGCGTCCTACAATATAATAACTTGCTTTTCAAGGTGTTAATATGGCATACAGAGTCGTAAGACGTCCTAAATTGTTATACGATGTTCAAAGGACTCATATGAATTCATTAGATTTATTATGGAGTTTTAAATATATATACGGTTTTGTAAGGTGTTGTTACGATTTGTAAGGTGTCCTACAATATAATATCGTGTTTTTCAAGATGTTAATATGGCATATAGTGTCGTAAGATGTCCTAAATTGTTGTACGATGTTCAAAGGACTCGGACGAATTCCTTAGATTTATTATGGAGTTTTAAGTTTATATACGGTATTGTAAGGTGTTGTTATGATTTGTAAGGCGTCCTACAATATAATAACTTGCTTTTCAAGGTGTTAATATGGCATACAATGTCGTAAGTTGTCCTAAGTTGCCGTACGATGTTCAAAGGACACAGATGAATTCATTAGATTTATCATGGAGTTTTAAGTTTATATACGGTATTGTAAGGTGTTGTTAAGATTTGTAAGGCGTCCTACAATATAATAACGTGCTTTTCAAGATGTTAATATGGCATACAGAGTCGTAAGATGTCCTAAATTGTCGTATGATGTTCAAAGGACTCAGACGAATTCATTAGGTTCATTATGGAGTTTTAAGTTTATATACGGTATTATAAGGTGTTGTTATGATTTATAAGGCGTCCTACAATATAATAACGTGATTTTCAAGGTGTTAATATGGCATACAGAGTCGTAAGTTGTCCTAAATTGTCGTACGATGTTCAAAGGACTCGGACGAATTCATTAGGTTTATTATGGAGTTTTAAGTTTATATACGGTATTGTAAGGTGTTGTTACGATTTGTAAGGCGTCCTACAATATAATAACGTGCTTTTCAAGGTGTTAATATGGCATACAGAGTGGTAAGATGTCCTAAATTGTTGTATGATGTTTAAAGGACTCGTACGAATTCATTAGATTTATTATGGAGTTTTATGTTTATATACGGTATTGTAAGGTGTTGTTATAACTTGAAAGGCGTCCTACAATATAATATTGTGTTTTTCAAGGTGTTAATATGGCATACAGTGTTGTAAGTTGTCCTAAATTGACGTACGATGTTCAAAGGACTCGGACGAATTCATTAGGATAATTATAGAGTTTTAAGTTTATATACGGTATTATAAGGTGTTGTTATGATTTGTAAGGCGTCCAACAATATAATAACATGCTTTTCAAGGTGTTAATATGACATACAGAGTCGTAAGATGTCCTAAATTGTCGTATGATGTTCAAAGGAATTGAAAGAATTCATTAGATTTATTATGGAGTTTTAAGTTTATATACGGTAGTATAAGGTGTTGTTATGATTTGTAAGGCGTTCTACAATATAATAACGTGCTTTTCAAGGTGTTAATATGGCATACAGAGTCGTAAGATGTCCTAAATTGTCGTATGATGTTCAAAGGACTCGTACGAATTCATTAGGTTAATTATGGAGTTTTAAGTTTATATACGGTTGTGTAAGGTGTTGTTACTGTTTATAAGGCGTCCTACAATATAATAATGTGTTTTCCAAGGTGTTAATATGGCATACAGAGTTGTAAGATGTCCTAAATTGTCGTACGATGTTCAAAGGACTCGTACGAATTCATTAGATTTATTATGAAGTTTTATGTTTATATACGGTATTGTAAGGTGTTGTTATGACTTGTAAGGCGTCCTACAACATAATATCATGTTTTTAAAGTGTTAATATAGCATACAATGTCGTAAGTTGTCCTAAATTTTCGTATGATGTTCAAAGGACTTGGACGAATTTATTAGGTTTATTATGGAGTTTTAAGTTTATGTACGGTATGTTAAGGTGTTTTTATGATCTGTAAGGCGTCCTACAATATAATAACGTGCATTTCAAGGTGTTAATATGGCATACAGAGTAGTAAGATGTCCTAAATTGTTGTACGATGTTCATAGCACTCGGACGAATTCATTAGGTTTATTATGGAGTTTTAAGTTTATATATGATATTGTCAGGTGTTGTTACGATTTGTAAGGCGTCCTACAATATAATATCGTGTTTTTCAAGGTGTTAATATGGCATACAGTGTCGTAAGATGTCCTAAATTGTCGTATGATGTTCAAAGGACTCGGACGAATTCATTAGGTGTATTATGGAGTTTTAAGTTTATATACGGTATTATAAGGTGTTGTTATGATTTGTAAGGCGTCCTACAATATAATAACGTGCTTTTCAAGGTGTTAATATGACATACAGAGTGGTAAGATGTCCTAAATTGTTGTATGATGTTTAAAGGACTCGTACGAATTCATTAGATTTATTATGGAGTTTTATGTTTATATACGGTATTGTAAGGTGTTGTTATAACTTGTAAGGCGTCCTACAATATAATATTGTGTTTTTCAAGGTGTTAATATGGCATACAGTGTTGTAAGTTGTCCTAAATTGACGTACGATGTTCAAAGGACTCGGACGAATTTATTAGGATAATTATGGAGTTTTATGTTTATATACGGTATTATAAGGTGTTGTTACGATTTGTAAGGCGTCCAACAATATTATAAAATGCTTTTCAAGGTGTTAATATGACATACAGAGTCGTAAGATGTCCTAAATTGTCGTATGATGTTCAAAGGAATTGAAAGAATTCATTAGATTTATTATGGAGTTTTAAGTTTATATACGGTAGTATAAGGTGTTGTTATGATTTGTAAGGCGTTCTACAATATAATAACGTGCTTTTCAAGGTGTTAATATGGCATACAGAGTCGTAAGATGTCCTAAATTGTCGTATGATGTTCAAAGGACTCGTACGAATTCATTAGGTTAATTATGGAGTTTTAAGTTTATATACGGTTGTGTAAGGTGTTGTTACTGTTTATAAGGCGTCCTACAATATAATAATGTGTTTTCCAAGGTGTTAATATGGCATACAGAGTTGTAAGATGTCCTAAATTGTCGTACGATGTTCAAAGGACTCGTACGAATTCATTAGATTTATTATGAAGTTTTATGTTTATATACGGTATTGTAAGGTGTTGTTATGACTTGTAAGGCGTCCTACAACATAATATCATGTTTTTAAAGTGTTAATATAGCATACAATGTCGTAAGTTGTCCTAAATTTTCGTATGATGTTCAAAGGACTTGGACGAATTTATTAGGTTTATTATGGAGTTTTAAGTTTATGTACGGTATGTTAAGGTGTTTTTATGATCTGTAAGGCGTCCTACAATATAATAACGTGCATTTCAAGGTGTTAATATGGCATACAGAGTAGTAAGATGTCCTAAATTGTTGTACGATGTTCATAGCACTCGGACGAATTCATTAGGTTTATTATGGAGTTTTAAGTTTATATATGATATTGTCAGGTGTTGTTACGATTTGTAAGGCGTCCTACAATATAATATCGTGTTTTTCAAGGTGTTAATATGGCATACAGTGTCGTAAGATGTCCTAAATTATCGTATGATGTTCAAAGGACTCGGACGAATTCATTAGGTGTATTATGGAGTTTTAAGTTTATATACGGTATTATAAGGTGTTGTTATGATTTGTAAGGCGTCCTACAATATAATAACGTGCTTTTCAAGGTGTTAATATGACATACAGAGTGGTAAGATGTCCTAAATTGTTGTATGATGTTTAAAGGACTCGTACGAATTCATTAGATTTATTATGGAGTTTTATGTTTATATACGGTATTGTAAGGTGTTGTTATAACTTGTAAGGCGTCCTACAATATAATATTGTGTTTTTCAAGGTGTTAATATGGCATACAGTGTTGTAAGTTGTCCTAAATTGACGTACGATGTTCAAAGGACTCGGACGAATTTATTAGGATAATTATGGAGTTTTATGTTTATATACGGTATTATAAGGTGTTGTTACGATTTGTAAGGCGTCCAACAATATTATAAAATGCTTATCAAGGTGTTAATATGACATACAGAGTCGTAAGATGTCCTAAATTGTCGTATGATGTTCAAAGGAATTGAAAGAATTCATTAGATTTATTATGGAGTTTTAAGTTTATATACGGTAGTATAAGGTGTTGTTATGATTTGTAAGGCGTTCTACAATATAATAACGTGCTTTTCAAGGTGTTAATATGGCATACAGAGTCGTAAGATGTCCTAAATTGTCGTATGATGTTCAAAGGACTCGTACGAATTCATTAGGTTAATTATGGAGTTTTAAGTTTATATACGGTTGTGTAAGGTGTTGTTACTGTTTATAAGGCGTCCTACAATATAATAATGTGTTTTCCAAGGTGTTAATATGGCATACAGAGTTGTAAGATGTCCTAAATTGTCGTACGATGTTCAAAGGACTCGTAAGAATTCATTAGATTTATTATGAAGTTTTATGTTTATATACGGTATTGTAAGGTGTTGTTATGACTTGTAAGGCGTCCTACAACATAATATCGTGTTTTTAAGGTGTTAATATAGCATACAATGTCGTAAGTTGTCCTAAATTTTCGTATGATGTTCAAAGGACTTGGACGAATTTATTAGGTTTATTATGGAGTTTTAAGTTTATGTACGGTATGTTAAGGTGTTTTTATGATCTGTAAGGCGTCCTACAATATAATAACGTGCATTTCAAGGTGTTAATATGGCATACAGAGTAGTAAGATGTCCTAAATTGTTGTACGATGTTCATAGCACTCGGACGAATTCATTAGGTTTATTATGGAGTTTTAAGTTTATATATGATATTGTCAGGTGTTGTTACGATTTGTAAGGCGTCCTACAATATAATATCGTGTTTTTCAAGGTGTTAATATGGCATACAGTGTCGTAAGATGTCCTAAATTGTCGTATGATGTTCAAAGGACTCGGACGAATTCATTAGGTGTATTATGGAGTTTTAAGTTTATATACGGTATTATAAGGTGTTGTTATGATTTGTAAGGCGTCCTACAATATAATAACGTGCTTTTCAAGGTGTTAATATGACATACAGAGTGGTAAGATGTCCTAAATTGTTGTATGATGTTTAAAGGACTCGTACGAATTCATTAGATTTATTATGGAGTTTTATGTTTATATACGGTATTGTAAGGTGTTGTTATAACTTGTAAGGCGTCCTACAATATAATATTGTGTTTTTCAAGGTGTTAATATGGCATACAGTGTTGTAAGTTGTCCTAAATTGACGTACGATGTTCAAAGGACTCGGACGAATTCATTAGGATAATTATGGAGTTTTAAGTTTATATACGGTATTATAAGGTGTTGTTATGATTTGTAAGGCGTCCAACAATATTATAACATGCTTTTCAAGGTGTTAATATGACATACAGAGTCGTAAGATGTCCTAAATTGTCGTATGATGTTCAAAGGAATTGAAAGAATTCATTAGATTTATTATGGAGTTTTAAGTTTATATACGGTATTGTAAGGTGTTGTTATGATTTGTAAGGCGTCCTACAATATAATAACTTGCTTTTCAAGGTATTAATATGGCATACAGAGTCGTAAGACGTCCTAAATTGTTATACGATGTTCAAAGGACTCATATGAATTCATTAGATATATTATGGAGTTTTAAATATATATACGGTTTTGTAAGGTGTTGTTACGATTTGTAAGGTGTCCTACAATATAATATCGTGTTTTTCAAGATGTTAATATGGCATACAGTGTCGTAAGATGTCCTAAATTGTTGTATGATGTTCAAAGGACTCGGACGAATTCCTTAGATTTATTATGGAGTTTTAAGTTTATATACGGTATTGTAAGGTGTTGTTATGATTTGTAAGGCGTCCTACAATATAATAACTTGCTTTTCAAGGTGTTAATATGGCATACAATGTCGTAAGTTGTCCTAAGTTGCCGTACGATGTTCAAAGGACACAGATGAATTCATTAGATTTATCATGGAGTTTTAAGTTTATATACGGTATTGTAAGGTGTTGTTAAGATTTGTAAGGCGTCCTACAATATAATAACGTGCTTTTCAAGATGTTAATATGGCATACAGAGTCGTAAGATGTCCTAAATTGTCGTATGATGTTCAAAGGACTCAGACGAATTCATTAGGTTTATTATGGAGTTTTAAGTTTATATACGGTATTATAAGGTGTTGTTATGATTTATAAGGCGTCCTACAATATAATAACGTGATTTTCAAGGTGTTAATATGGCATACAGAGTCGTAAGTTGTCCTAAATTGTCGTACGATGTTCAAAGGACTCGGACGAATTCATTAGGTTTATTATGGAGTTTTAAGTTTATATACGGTATTGTAAGGTGTTGTTACGATGTTAGGGTCATTTCCGTGTTAAGATTTACTTTGTATCTTTGTTTATATGTTTGTATAGTTTAGGGTTTATTATGTATTTTCCTTAAACTTGCATTTTGTTTGTTATAAAGCATGTAGAGTGCGTGTGTTAGGGGAGATTACTTTTTGCACTGTTAGAGAGAGAATTAACTGTGTGTATTTGTTTTCTCCTGCACATTGTACTGCGAATTGCTTTGATCATCAATATACAGAGAATTTATGAGTATGAACTGTGTTTGTGATTGAACGTTTTGTTTGTGCGCGTTGTTTAGATCATTTGAGTGATATTATCGATCCAATTGAACCTATCAATTGGTATCAGAGCTTTCGGTATCGTGTTCTTCGCTGTTTCTAAGCAAAACACATCAATATTGCTCAAAATATCATGATCTGAATGAATTGTTGGTGTTTTTAGTTGTGATTTATCATCGCAATCACTCCTATACACAACGATTGTGCAGATTCTATCAGATCATCATCAGATCTGAAGAATTAGGAAGAATAGAAAAAATTACTGTCGATCAAATTTTTGCTCAAAAATCATCAGATTTGATCATGTTTTGGACTGATTGATAAAAGGGATTGTTAATCGGACCTTTTCACAGCTTGTGTGTGAATTTTGGACAATTTGGACAAGTTTTAGACAAAACCCTGAAAATTCGTTTGACGAAGATGATGAACAGTATGATATTGGTTGAAGATTAACTTGCCGGGTGATTATTTTTGACTTAGACAAATTTCTGGACTTAGATTTAAGAAGAAATTAGGTCCTGTACTGCCGTATAAAGAAATTTGTGCTAGACGGGTGAAGAATTTGACTTGGAAAAGTGTTACTGTTCAGTCGGTTGATACACTGTTGTGCCGGGTAAGACACTGTTATGCTGGGTGAAGAAGAAAAAGTCAGCCGGGTAATATACTGTGTAGCCGGGTAATTAACAACTCTGCCGTGTGACCAAGTACTGTTCAGCCGGAGAAACTTTTTGCCGTGTCAAGACTTTGCCGGGTCAAAGACTTAGCCGTGTGAAGTTTTTCTTATTGCCGTGTAACTGTTCATCCGGGTGAAGAAGAAAAACAATTACAACTGTTTAGCCGTCTAACTGTTTAGCCGTGTGAAGACTTATTCTGCCGGGTGAAGAACAAATACACTGTTTAGCCGGTTGAAGAAGGATTTTCACTGTTTTGCCGTGTGACTCATTTTTAGTTGTTTTTATTAATTGTTTCTTGTCTTGTCTTTAATTTGTTGTCTTTATTTTAGTATTTTAATCACTTCTTTTCAAAAAAATTTACAAAAAAAAAAAAAAAAAAAAAAAAAACAAAAATATTTTCTTTTAAAAATTTGTTAAAATGGCTCCTAATGATGATTCTGATAACCGTGTTCCTAGACTTTTGAATCGTGCAGATTTCAAGAACTGGACCATCAGGCTGAGACATCATTTGTGTTCTATTGACAATGACTTGTGGAAGTCCATTGAGAAAGGCCCTCACATTCCAACTCAGACAGCACCAGATAGTGCAAGTACCTATACTAAAGATTCTACTACACCTTATCCAGAGGATAATTTGTCAGCTGAAGACTTGAGGAAGGTAAAGAATGATAGCAAGGCCTACTCTTTAATGTGCAAGGGGTTGCCATTACAAGTTTTGTCTAGATTGGATGCATATCAGACTGGTTATACATGTTTCAAGGCATTGAAGTCTATATGTGAAGGAGGAGAACAATTAAGGAGTTTGAAGAAGTCGAAACTAAAAAGGCAATTAGAGTTGTTTGAACACATCAATGGAGAGACAGTACACCAGATGATGAACAGGTTTGTTCACTTAACTACTGAGATGTCAAACCTCGGAGTGAAGACTGAACTTCAAGACTTGAATGATCGATTGCTGAATGCTTTACCATCATCATGGAAGCAAACTGTTACTCTGTTGAAACATACTGAGAAATTTCCAATGGAACTTGATTTGCTTATTGGAAAGATAGAAGAAGTTGAAATTGATGAAGGATCTAGAAACACTGATAGATCAAGCTCACAAACTCAGTATAAGTATGTGGTAAATCATGCCAATACTGTCGAGAATGCTTTTCTTGCACAAGATGCAATGAAGTTTGAAGATGAGGGTGACTTATTCGTTGGTGCAAGTTTCTTTACTGATTCAGCATACTTTCCTAATTCACTGACTTATTCTCAACCTCAATCTCCACCAAGAGCTCAAGTTCAAACTCAGACTCAGATAAATCAGTCAGACAATCAAAGTTCAAATGTTCAAACCAAAGTGAAAGATGTCATGAATATTCTGTTGCAAGATGACGAAACAAAAACTGCCTTTACTGCTTTTATGGCGAGTTTCCAAGCGTACCAAGGTAGTCATCTCAGTCAAATGGACGTGGTCCTTCAAGACTTATTTGAAATGGATCCAGTAGATGTTGAAGAAATGGATCTGAATTGGCAGATGGTTATGGTAGCCTATCGTACTCAAAAGCATGCATATGTTAACAGAAGTTACAAACCTCATGCTAACAAGACAGTTGGATTTGACAAATCTAAGGCCAGGTGCTTTAACTGTAATCAGTATGGTCATTTCTCAAGAGAATGCAAAGCTCCAAAGAATTTTAATGATCAAGCTAGTTCAAGTAATCAAGGTCAAGGTCAAAGTTCCCAACAGTCTACGAGTTATCAAGGCAGAAATCAGCGTTTCTTTCAAAAGCCGTACCAAAGTCTTCCTATGCCTGAGTTGAAGGATGAAGGAAAGAAGCCAGAAGATCAGAATAAAGCGTTGGTTGTAAGTGTACAAGACGGATATGACTGGAGTGCATACGCAGAACAGTTTACATCTGATCTTACATCAAATCTGGCTTTGGTATGTGAAATTGAAGAAGACTGGTCTGAAGAAGGGGATGGAAAGATGGTTGATAATGTGAGTGAAGATTCTGAAGATTATGACTGGAGTGCAAAGTCTGATCCTACTGAAGAGTCTGAAGCTGAAATTGCGTTAATGGCTACATCCAGTGAGCCTACATCTTCTACTGAACAACCGAAGGTTAATGACTTACCCCCAAATTACATTCCATTGCCGCTAGATGTGAAAGAAAGGTTATGTTCTGATCAGTGCATTCAACAAGTAGAACATTATCGAACTCATTCATTTAAAATCGGTGACAAATTAAGTCAACATGAAAAACTTCATGAAAAACTTAAAATTGATCATAAAATTTCTGATGAGAAGATTTTGTCACTAACTGAATCATGGAACAAAACTCTAAAGGAATTGGAAATTGTTACCAAACAACTTGAAGAAATGACTAAGAACTTTGAACAAGAAAAAGTTGCACATGCAGTCACTCAAGTTGAATTAAAGAAAGTTAAAAGTTGTAAAACAATGGTTGAACAACTCATTAATGAAAGAGGTAACAAAAATAAAACCGGGTTGGGTTTTACTCATGAACCAATGCCAAATTCAATCACTCAAACCTTACCGGAAAACTTTAATGAATTTGATCATTCACCTGAAAATGAAAGAAAATTCAAAGAAATTCAAAGAAGTAAATCCGAGTCGGAAGGATCTGAGGTGTTGATCGAAAGCTTGAGAGAAGAAGATGGAATGACAACTGAAGCAGATGATGAAGCAAGCAACAAATCTGAAAACAAGCTGGAACCTGTTCTAATTCAACTCGTTGAATATCCAAAGCTTAATCCCGAACCAAAACAAACGGTGAAGGAAGAAGGTGAATTTTCAGGATTCAATGATCCTAATTACATCAAATGGAAGAAGAATGAGGAAAAGGCAAAAGTTGCTGCTGAACTGCTCAAAAAACAAGAAGTAAAGAAGTCTGAAGGTTTAACTGCAAAGAAGCAGAAATCGAAAACAATGAACAATCAATCTGAAACGAAACAGTCAAAAGGCAAAAGTGTCTTAAAATCAAATGATAACACCAAAGTTCAAAGTGTTAAAACTGACAAAGCTCAAAACGTAAAATCTGTCAAGAAAATGTCAAAAGGTAAGACAATCAAGTTTGTGTCTGCAGGTACTTTCGACATGAACAGTTCTTATGGTAACCAAATCAATGCTCAAATCAAATCTAACTCTGGTCTGAAAACGGGTTCAGGTCCTAAGACTTCCGCTGTCAATGATAAGAGAATTGAAAACAAGAAGGTGACCAAACAGAACAGTTTAAAATCGAACCAAAGTCCCATGCAATCAAAATCGCAAATCAAAACTCCACAAAAGAACGTTAATCTAAAACCGAATAACCAAGATAATGAATCACGTTTTGGTTCAACATCAAAAGTTAACAATCGGCTCTTTAGGATTAGCAAGAAATATTGTGAAATTTGTGATAGATATAATCATGCAACTGCTGAATGTTTCTTTAACAGGTACTGCAGTTTCTGTAACAAAAGAAATCATTCTTCAGAAGAATGTTATTTTAACAAATTCTGTGATATTTGTGAGAGAAGAAACCATGACACAAAGGATTGTTTCTTTCGATCAAACTCGACTAGAGAATTGACTCCATATTCAAACTTTCAAAGAAATAATTCATATGGTTTTCAAAATATGAGTCAAAGTCATTCTCCGGTTTTGAGAAATTTCAATCGAAACAATTCTGTTTCTAACTTGACAAGAAGTGTGCAGGTTAACAATTTTAAGCCGAGAGCTTTGTTGGTAAGAAACCAAAATTTTGAAAACAACCTTGATCCTCAATTGGAGGAAAGGTTCAGGGCTTTAAGAAGAAAGCAGTCAATGAACGCCAATGGGCGAAACAACAGTTATCAGCATCAAAATCTCATGAATGAAACAAATTTTCAAAATATTCAATATAAACAAGTTACAATTGCGGATAAATTCGGAAAACCCAAGACCGTGTGGGCCTGGGTTGACCAAACTAACTGAAAATGTTTGAATTGCAGGTACGCCCAAGAAGACCTATCAACTCGTGGTTCGTTGATAGTGGGTGTAGCCGGCACATGACAGGCAACCATGCCTTGCTTCAGGATTTCAAGCAAAAGAATGGTACTCATGTAGCTTTTGGAGGTGATGCAGGTGGTAAAATCACAGGAGAAGGAACTGTCTCGAATGGAGTAATTAGTTTTGATAAAGTCAACTACTATGCACAGTTGAACTTTAACTTACTAAGTGTCTCGCAAATTTGTGATAAATCTTATTCAACTCTTTTTGATGATTCTTTTTGTTATATTCTGAAACCAGGTTTCAAGATTGACAATGAGTGGGTAGTTGTAAAAGCGCCTAGAGATCGTGATGTATACAAATTGGATATGTCGCAGATTGATGCCGAAACCGAAACAACCTGTCTCATTGCCCATGCTTCAAATGATGAGAGTCAGCTATGGCATAGACGGCTGGGACATTCCAACTTCAGAAACATGAACCGTTTGGTAACTGGAAATCACGCTGTGGGAATCCCATCGAAGAAATTCTCTACAACTGATTTGTGTCCAGCGTGTTTGAAGGGAAAACAGCATCGGATGTCTTTTAAGTCCAAGCTAGAAAACTCCATTTCAAAACCCTTGCAGATGCTACATATGGATCTTTTTGGACCGACCAACGTTCAAAGCATCGGGAGAAAATCATATTGTTTAGTTATCATAGATGACTTTACTAGGTTTTCGTGGGTTTATTTTTTGCATGCAAAATCTGAAACAGCTGAATTATTAAAAGAATTTATCATAAAAGTTGAAAATCAATTAGAATGCAAAGTTAAAGTGTTAAGAAGTGACAATGGAACGGAATTTAAAAATGCTAATGTTGATCTATTTTGTGCAGAAAGGGGATTGCTCGACAATTCAGTGCGCCTAGAACGCCTCAACAGAATGGGGTTGCGGAACGGAAAAACCGGACACTGATTGAAGCAGCAAGATCGATGCTAGCAGATGCCAAAATCCCGATCACTTTTTGGGACGAAGCTATTGCAACTGCGTGTTTTGTACAAAATAGAACATTATTAGTGAATGATAAAAAGAAAACTTCTTATGAGTTGTTGTTTGGAAGGAAACCAAATATTTCTTACTTGAAAGCATTTGGTTGTCCGGTTTCGATTTTAAATTTGAATGATCATCTCGGGAAGTTTGAGTCAAAGTCCGATGATGGATTTTTCTTAGGATATTCGTCTGTTTCTAAAGCTTATCGTGTTTTTAATAGCAAAACAAATACTGTTATTGAAACTATCAACGTCAAGTTTTTAGAAAATTCGTTTCCTTTAGTGGCGCATGGTCCCGAATGGTTATTTGATTTAGATTCATTATCGAAATCCTTCAATTCTAACTTATTTGATTTTTCAGGAAACGCAAGGAAGGAATCAGGCGACTTAGGATGCTTTAGTGACGATTCTGATAATGACGAAGATGGAAATCTCAACTCTGAATATCCATTTATGTCTTTTCACAATCCTGATCATGTCAAATCCAGTCAAGCTCCGGGTCCTTCTGGTTCACATGAAGATCAAGAATCGAACAATCAAGAAGAAGATATGATTTCTCCTAATGATGGTGGATCTGTTCAGAATCAATCATCATCAGATCCGGATGGTGAAGCTGTTCCAGAATCATTTGATTACTTCATCAATTCACCGGATCAAGTCCCGAATTTCACACCGCATACTTCTTCCATACTACAAGATCTCCCAAATCTGAATACTTCTAATCTAGAGACTCAAGTGCAAGGAGGTGATATTCCTATTCATCGAATTCACAAGAAACATCCTGTCTCTCAGATTATTGGACCGTTGAATCAGAGAACTACAAGAAGTCAGACGGAGCAAGCGAATGTCTGTCTTTATTCGTGTTTTCTATCTCAAGTGGTGCCAAAGAATATTTCAGAGGCGCTGAAAGATAACAGTTGGATTGAGGCCATGCAGGAGGAATTACTTCAGTTTCGCAAACAGGAAGTTTGGAAACTTGTGGACTTACCTGAAGGAGAGAACGCAATAGGTACAAGATGGTTGTACAAAAACAAGCCAGACGAACGTGGCATTGTGGTGAGAAATAAAGCAAGACTGATTGCACAGGGATACACTCAGGAAGAAGGCATTGATTATGAAGAGGTGTTTGCTCCAGTCGCAAGACTTGAAGCCATACACGTTTTTCTTGCATATGCTTCGTTCATGAAGTTTAAAGTATTCCAAATGGACGTTAAAGGTGCTTTCTTGTATGGACCAATTACAGATGACGTATATGTCAGACAACCTCCG
This sequence comes from Tagetes erecta, assembly GCA_030867185.1. Classification (NCBI taxonomy): domain Eukaryota; kingdom Viridiplantae; phylum Streptophyta; class Magnoliopsida; order Asterales; family Asteraceae; genus Tagetes; species Tagetes erecta. The sequence continues at coordinate 30,036,940 of CM061488.1, forward strand.
GGTTTCGAAGATCCTGACTATCCTCATCGTGTATACAAGTTGAGTAAAGCTCTTTATGGTCTACACCAAGCTCCTAGAATCTGGTATGAGACATTATCCAAGCATTTACTAGAGCATGGATTTACAAGAGGTCAGATTGATCCAACTTTGTTTATGAAGAGGGAGAATGATGACTTGTTGTGCGTTCAAGTTTATGTGGACGATATTATCTTCGGATCAACCAGTGAGTCCATGTGCAAAGAATTTGAAGAAATCATGAAGTCTAGATTCCAGATGAGTTCAATGGGGGAAATTAATTTCTTTCTGGGATTACAAGTGAAACAGTCTGCTGACGGAATTTTCATCAATCAATCAAAATTCGTTGAGAAGTTATTGAAGAAATTCAAGATGCAAGATTGTCAAACAATTAGAACTCCATCTGATGTAAATTGCAAGATTCAACCGGATCCAAAGGGCAAAGCAGTTGATCAAACACTATACAGGTCTATGATCGGTTCTCTGATGTATCTTACTGCATCAAGACCAGACATCATGTACGCTGTGTGTGTATGCGCCAGATACCAGTCAGATCCGAAAGAGTCGCATCTTGTTGCTGTGAAGCGTATATTCAGATATCTCAAAGGGAAACCAAATCTTGGGTTATGGTATCCTTATGAAGGAAATTTTGAACTATATAGCTATTCTGACAGTGATTTTGGTGGTTGTGCTCTTGACAGGAAATCGACAACTGGTGGCTGTCAATTTCTGGGTCCAAGGCTTGTCTCTTGGCAATGCAAGAAGCAGACCAATGTTTCTGTATCCACAGCTGAAGCAGAGTATATCGCTGCATCTGCAGGATGTTCTCAGGTTTTATGGTTACAAAATCAGTTGCTGGACTACGGGTTTAACTTTCTAAAAACTCCTATTTACATAGACAATACTGCTGCTATGTTTATAACTGCTAATCCTGTTCAACATTCTAAAACCAAACACATCGAAATTAGATATCATTTTTTAAGAGATAACTCTGAAAAGGGTTTAATAATTTTGATTAAGGTTCACACCGACAAACAACTGGCAGATCTTTTCACAAAATCTTTTTTGTCAGGCCGGTTTGAATTCTTAATTCAATCCATAGGATTAATCAATCATGATTGATTCTATTTTTCGAAAAACAAAACAAAAATCAGAAAATATAAAAGCCAAAAATATAATAAGTTGATGCTATATTTTGATTCTTTTGTCTTTTATTTTATGTTTTGCATTGTGTGTGCTTGTGTGAAAAAGAAAATAGAAAAGCAAAAACAAAATATAAAAGCAAAAAGAAAAGAAAAAAAAAATATCATATCATAAGAATCCATATTGCAAAAAGTGAGAAATGATAGATACACTATACATTATTTGTTACATCATTTTTAAATAAAGACTGATGAATGTTAGTTGATGTGCTAGACAGCTCAGACAATTAGACTGAAAAAGTAAGTTGATTGTTGACAAATATAAACTTAATGATCTTTGTGTTAAGTTCCATTGTTATACATGTCTAGATATATTTCTTTTGATACATTGCTTGTGATGTTAGTTGTGCATGATCGGGTAACGATGTAGTCTTCTCAGTGTGATGAACCGCATCGTGAGCTTCTTTGTTGTGGTACCCACAGACCTGAAGTCTCACACGAAGTCTCTTTTGAGCTTCAAGGTGCAGCAAAAGAGTCCAAAATGGAACATAAAGAGTCCCAAATGTGGACCAACACCAAACAAAAATTCCAAAAAGGAATTCAGAAGATTCCCAAGGGGAACGATAGGAAATAAAAATTCCCAAAGATGGAATTAAAAAGAAGTCCCAAAGTGGACCAAATCCGAATAGAACCCAGATTCCACACTGTGTATGACTGTAAGTGACCAGGTTTTGTGCAATATGCATTCAGGTAGTGATTGATAAGGATATATGTTGACATATGTATACATGTGGGTCACATAAGTCATTCTAATCGAACCTTAAATATCATCATGATACTGAAAAAGTAGGTGTGTCAACTCGAGCTAATTGATATGTTTTCATATCATCACTCAATCAAGCATAAGTCAAATGTCTATTCAAAACTTGCAAAACATGTTCAGATAATGTGTGGTATGATCTCACTGCGATATTTTGATTCATTGCATTGCATATGTCTTTACTTTAATATGTGTGTTTTTGTGTGTGCAGGCATTTGGAATCATTATTGATACATCAACATCCTTGTTAAACTTAAAAATTTCTAGAAATTTCAAGTTTAGGGGGAGAATAAAAGTGAAGAAAAATATCTACAAAAAATCCAAAAATAGTTTGTTTTGAATAAGTGTGTTTCTGAATGAACAAGATTATATGTTATAAAAAGCAAAGGTATTGGATGTGTGAAAAACAAACCCAAGGTCTTGTAATTTATTTTTTTAAGAAATTGCTTCGGGATATAGAAAAATTGGTTGTGCAAAAACATTTTTGAAAAAGAAAAGAAAAATGGATTTAATTGGAAATTAAAATTGTTGCAATGCTTAATGTTGTTTGATAATTAATATGGCAAACATTCTTTTTAAGGATATCTTGTCTAATTAATATGTCGGAGAATGTTGCAGGTGCAATAAATGATCGTTGAAAAAGTCAACAGACGAAGAAAATTGAAGAAATTGCTTAAGTGTTATAGCCGGGTAAAGATATCAGATACAACTGTGCAGCCGGGTAAAGAACTGTTCAGCCGGGTAAAGTTGTAAGTCTGATACTTGCCGGGTGATTGAAGAATTGGTGAAGATGTTATGACCACTGTACAGCCGGGCAATGATCATGTCAAATACAGCCGGATAAAGGTCATAGATGTCTTGCCGGGTGACAAGTGTATACTATACAGCCGGGTAATGAAGAAGTCTTGTTGCCGTGTAAAGGTATGACACTATGTTGCCGGGTAATGAAGAAGTGTATATGCCGTGTGAAGAAGGTTGTCAAAGGTTGCCGTGTAAAGAAGAAAGCAAGCCGGATGAAGAAGGAAAGCAACTGTGTTGCCGGATAATGAAGGAAAGTTGCCGGGTGATGGTTGATGACAACTAGTCTGCCGGGTGATGAATAAAATCCATCAGGTGTTGTTGTTCCTTAAACCCTTACCCGTCACTACAGTGACTTACCCGTATCTACAGTGCTTGACCCGTCAAGTGATTTTCACATGTTGGTGACTTGTTTTATGTACTTGACCCGTAACTACAGTACATGACCCGTCACTACAGTACTTGACCCGGCAAGGTTATTGGGCCTATTTTGCTTGTGTTGACCCGGCACTTAAAGTCTGACCTAAAATATTTTGACGATACAAATACCGACTCTTCACAAACACTCGTCATTTCACACACATTCACTTTCACCCAAACACTCTGAACTTCAAATCGCCATTGTTATCATTGTCAATCTGTTGTCCTGTAACAAGATTAATAGATTGATTAAGGTAGAGTTTAAGTGTTTTGACCTAAATCGACCTGCAAATCCACTGTTAAAAGGAAAAACGATGATGAACAGTGTTTGGACATTGAATCGACACTTCGTTTTTGTGTGTTAAAACCAAAATCGAATGTTGATTTAGGTGTAAAAACACTCGATTATCATCATTCAATCATTCATTTGCACTAAAACACCTTAAAATCGGCTGAATCATGTGAAATGTTCTTAACTGACAAAAATCACCATTGATGAACTTTGAAGCTTTTAAAAGTTAAACTTCAAAATGATGAAATATCTGTTTAAAAGTGATTAAACAAGTTAAAACTGAACCAAAACATGTTGAACTGTTTTATCATAAATTTGTCAAAATTGTGCCTAAGTGTGTAACTGTTAAAAGTTTAACCATGAAGTATAATCTTTAAATCTCAATGTTGTTTGATTAAAAAGATGAAAATCAGGTTATTAGAACAATTTAGGATTTAAACTGATTATGTTAATGTTTGGCTTTCTAACTTTTAGTTAAACACTTATTAAAAATTTTGATATGTTTTAATGAAGATTCTAACACATTTGTCTTGTTTTGTGTTTGTTTGTGCTTTTAACAGATGGAAAATCTCAAGTTTGAACCTAAGCACAATTTGGTAGCATGCTTAGATGAATCACTTCCGGAGACAGAGGGGTATAGGGATATGATTAAATTCATCAAGAGGACTAAGTATGTATATGCTATATGTGCCAAACCGGTCATATATGCTAGGCTGATTAAGAGTTTCTGGAGAACAGCAGAAGTTGTAAGGGATGAAAATGGCAATGTTATGGTGAGAGGGCATATCACTAGAGATTAGGTACTGAATGTTACAGAAGAAGCCATTAGGCAGGCCTTAAGGATTGATGAGGATGAGGTTGGCATGTTAGATGAACTGACCATGGAGGAATGTAAATCTGGTTTTGTGAACATGGGACATCCACCTGTGTTTCCAAAGTCACAGTTTTACAGAGCTAAGTTAGGAAGGAAGTACAAGCTGCTGTGTTATGTTGTGCAGCAATGCATGTCTAGAAGGAGTGCAGGGTTTGATAACTTTCCTTCAGACATTGCATCACCAATTGTGGCAATTGCAGAAAACAAACCATTCAACATGTCAAGGTGGATAATGAATGGGTTTGTGTTTAACTTGGTGAAGGGGAAGAGATTCAAATTTCTTATGTATCCGAGGTTCTTACAGTTGATGATAAACATTGCTTATCCTATCATCAGATCTGAAGGTTATGCTGGAGGCATGTTGTACACTGAGGACATGAACGATCTCTCTTACCGAAAGATGAGTATCGGGAATGTGCCTGATATTGAACTATTTGACTATATGCGAGATATAGTCAACAATGAAGAAGATGTAGAAGGTATATACTATCATATATCTCACGGTGAGGTTGTAAATCCACTGGACCTTGTGGATGAGGTGCCAGACAATTTGTTGGATGATGACGAGTACTTTGCTCGTCATCCAGAAGATGAAGAAGATGATGGCAATGATGATGGTGACAATGATGATAGTAACGGTGATGATGGTAATAATGATGGTGGTGATGATGCTGAATCTGAATCTAATTCAGAGGAGGCTGAGCCAATGGAGACTGAGACAGAAGGGATTGAGAATGTAGAGATAGAAGAACCTGTTGAGGTTGCTTCTGAGATTGAAAAGGTTGCTGTTGATGTTCCAAAGGAGATATCTGTTAAGTATGTTCGAAAGAAGAGGTCGAAACCAGTAGAAAAGCCTGAAGAGATTGATGTGATTGAGATTGCACAGGCAGTAATGGCCGAAGCTGAATCTATTGCACAGATAGATGAAGTGGATGCTGGCATTACTGAGCCTATTACTGATGATATTCCTACCGCATTACCACAAACGTTTGAAAACATTGGACAAGGTTTGGAGTCTTCACCAAACGTTGTGCCAAGTGTTGATGAAATTGAGGATGAGAAAGAGAAACGTATTGCTGAATTAGAAGAGATTGTGGAAAATTTGATTAAGGCAAATGATTTGTTGAAAGCTTCAAATGATCGTAAAAAGAAGAGATTTGATGAATATTGGGATATTCACAATCAGAATTTGAAGATTTTCAAAAAGTTGGATGAAGATCATGTGAAGCTGGTTGATGAGCATGTAAAGTTAAGAGATAAGTATGATAAACTGAAGGAAGAGCATGAGAATTTGAAGTTTGATTACAAAGAATTACAAGCTGAGTGTAATACTTTGGATGCCGAGAAAGAGATGTTGGAAAAAGAGTTGGAGGATATGCAACCAAAGAAGGCTGGCTCATCTTCTGACAAAGATTTTTCTGATGAAATTATTGTGACTGAATCAAATGTGCCTAAGGTTTATCTGACTAGAGCTAGAGGAACTACAAATGTTGGTATTTTGGTAGAATCACCAATTACCATTCCCGATGAAGCTACTGCTGACATTGTCATTTCTGACAAAGCTGAGGGAAAGAGGAAGATAGATGCTGTTCCTGAAATATTTGGCGATGAAGGAAGCTCAAAGAAGGCGAGGATTGATAAACCAGTGCAGATTGAGCCGATTCAATCTGTAGTTGAAGTTGAGGCTGAGAAAGCTGTTGAGACTGAAATTGTGTCTAGAGCTGAGAATGTTAAAACAGGTCAGATTGAGCCGATTCAATCTGATTCTGTAGCTGAAACCGAGGTATTTGCAGTATCAGAAAGTGAAAAGGAGGTTGGCTCTGAGGAAACCGTTCAGGTTGAGCCGATTCAACCTGAAGCTGGTGAAGTTGAAAGTGCGCTTAAAACTGTTACTGAAGTTGCTAGTCAGTCTGAGCCGGTTCAAACTGATGAAGCACCTATGATAGAGGCGTTGGATGACTTAGACATAGATTGGACTGAGTCAGAGAATGAAGCTGAGCCAGAATTTGTACAAAATACTGTTGAAGAAGTGCCAGATGATTTGGATCAGAGGTTTGCTTATTTGGAGAAAATGAAGTATAACTCTGTATTCTTGAATGGGTTGACAGTGAGTCAGATTAATGAAGAGTATGAAAAGTGTATTAATGCCCAAGATAAAGCTGAAGCTGATCAGAAAGAGTTCATGGTTGAAATGGGTGAATGGACTCCTATGCAAGAAAGTTTAAATATCGAAGATTTACCTCCTACTGAGCTTTATCATCAAAACCCGGATGAAATGACTTCTTATGAGATGCGAAGTTGGTTGAGTTCGAGGAACTATCCGTATAAAACTTTGCAAAGGTTGAAATCTGAATCTCTGAGGAAGATAGTGGTCAGTTTCATGAAAACAGAGAAGATGTACAACAGAATGTTTTACTTGGATTATAACAATCCACAGTACTTCGAGTTGACCAAAAGATTCAAGGTGTTAGGACCAAAAGAAATTCCAGTTATGGCTTTACCGGAAAATGCTCATAAGAAAAGACACGAACTGATGGATATGTTTCCGAGCGAAGTTAAGTCGTACAACATACCGATGGAAGTACGTGAAACTTGGCATAAGGCAGCAACACCAGGTGATGTGGTGAGGTCGCTGATGAGCAAAGGACAATCAATTGCTGAGTTACTAGATTCTATGATTGTGCCTGAGAAGAACAAGAAAGTAAAAATTATAGCATGGAAATATGATGAAGTTTTTGATGCGTTCATGATCAAGAGGGTAAATGGTTTATGTGACATCTATCATTACTACTCGAGCATCTTCAAATTGGAAGTTCAGGATCTGAAAGAGCTGCATAAACTGAGGTTAATTAATCACACGAATGCTGATCGTGGTAATAAATGCGTGATGCTTCTTGATGCTGGAATGAGTAGAACTGCAAAGTTTTTGGATTTCCGAGGCCAACAGGAAGACTCAGAATATGTGCAAGCCAAGAAACAAAGAAAGAAGAAAAGATTGGTGGTGACCGAGGATATGTACTTAGAAGAGTTCTCGGATGAATACTTCGACAAGATTACTGATCCTGGATTAAAGGTAATAGATGGGTCGCAAATGACGAAACCAATATTGAGAGTATTCTACAATCAGGAAACATTTGAACTAAAGCTTGTTAGAAATTTGGAGGATTGGGACAAGGATATGATCACACTGTTCAGTACTTTTGAGTTAAAGCTGCTACATCCTTCATACATTGATTATTTGAGAAGCATTAGAATGGAGAAGTGCAAGGATAAACTGGCTGAAGCTGACAGAAAGTTATTCGTGGTGATGATTGAAGTTATTGCTGCTGCTTCGGAGAAGATTCGAGTCAGAAAAGCTCTGCTAAACTCTAATCTTGTGATGGTGGATTTACCGAAGATAGAGTACATGAGGATATCCAGAAAAGGAACATTGGAGGTGAAAGTCGAAGGCCAAGAAATGCCGTTTGAGTTTTATGCTAATATCGATTTTGCAGGTTTAAATCTGGATTCGCTTAGACGCATGAATGCTCTACCAATTCTGACGAATGAATCCAAGCCTCGACAAGCTAAGATCACTGAAAAGTTCAAATCCTGTATTGAAGAAGCCTTAAAGGAAAAAGAAGAGTACAAAGGACGAGAATTGCTGAAAGTAAAAGATGAACCAGAAGAATGGTAGAAAAGGATTGAAGATCGATGCTGATAAAAGAAGAAAAAGATTGAAGTTTTTTTGAAGATTCAAAGTTAAATCTTAGGGGGAGTACTGTTAGGGTCATTTCCGTGTTAAGATTTACTTTGTATCTTTGTTTATATGTTTGTATAGTTTAGGGTTTATTATGTATTTTCCTTAAACTTGCATTTTGTTTGTTATAAAGCATGTAGAGTGCGTGTGTTAGGGGAGATTACTTTTTGCACTGTTAGAGATAGAATTAACTGTGTGTATTTGTTTTCTCCTGCACATTGTACTGCGAATTGCTTTGATCATCAATATACAGAGAATTTATGAGTATGAACTGTGTTTGTGATTGAACGTTTTGTTTGTGCGCGTTGTTTAGATCATTTGAGTGATATTATCGATCCAATTGAACCTATCATACGATTTGTAAGGCGTCCTACAATATAATAACGTGCTTTTCAAGGTGTTAATATGGCATACAGAGTGGTAAGATGTCCTAAATTGTTGTATGATGTTTAAAGGACTCGTACGAATTCATTAGATTTATTATGGAGTTTTATGTTTATATACGGTATTGTAAGGTGTTGTTATAACTTGAAAGGCGTCCTACAATATAATATTATGTTTTTCAAGGTGTTAATATGGCATACAGTGTTGTAAGTTGTCCTAAATTGACGTACGATGTTCAAAGGACTCGGACGAATTCATTAGGATAATTATAGAGTTTTAAGTTTATATACGGTATTATAATTATGATTTGTAAGGCGTCCAACAATATAATAACATGCTTTTCAAGGTGTTAATATGACATACAGAGTCGTAAGATGTCCTAAATTGTCGTATGATGTTCAAAGGAATTGAAAGAATTCACTAGATTTATTATGGAGTTTTAAGTTTATATACGGTAGTATAAGGTGTTGTTATGATTTGTAAGGCGTTCTACAATATAATAACGTGCTTTTCAAGGTGTTAATATGGCATACAGAGTCGTAAGATGTCCTAAATTGTCGTATGATGTTCAAAGGACTCGTACGAATTCATTAGGTTAATTATGGAGTTTTAGACTTATATACGGTTGTGTAAGGTGTTGTTACTGTTTATAAGGCGTCCTACAATATAATAATGTGTTTTCCAAGGTGTTAATATGGCATACAGAGTTGTAAGATGTCCTAAATTGTCGTACGATGTTCAAAGGACTCGTACGAATTCATTAGATTTATTATGAAGTTTTATGTTTATATACGGTATTGTAAGGTGTTGTTATGACTTGTAAGGCGTCCTACAACATAATATCGTGTTTTTAAGGTGTTAATATAGCATACAATGTCGTAAGTTGTCCTAAATTTTCGTATGATGTTCAAAGGACTTGGACGAATTTATTAGGTTTATTATGGAGTTTTAAGTTTATGTACGGTATGTTAAGGTGTTTTTATGATCTGTAAGGCGTCCTACAATATAATAACGTGCATTTCAAGGTGTTAATATGGCATACAGAGTAGTAAGATGTCCTAAATTGTTGTACGATGATCATAGCACTCGGACGAATTCATTAGGTTTATTATGGAGTTTTAAGTTTATATATGATATTGTCAGGTGTTGTTACGATTTGTAAGGCGTCCTACAATATAATATCGTGTTTTTCAAGGTGTTAATATGGCATACAGTGTCGTAAGATATCCTAAATTGTCGTATGATGTTCAAAGGACTCGGACGAATTCATTAGGTGTATTATGGAGTTTTAAGTTTATATACGGTATTATAAGGTGTTGTTATGATTTGTAAGGCGTCCTACAATATAATAACGTGCTTTTTAAGGTGTTAATATGACATACAGAGTGGTAAGATGTCCTAAATTGTTGTATGATGTTTAAAGGACTCGTACGAATTCATTAGATTTATTATGGAGTTTTATGTTTATATACGGTATTGTAAGGTGTTGTTATAACTTGTAAGGCGTCCTACAATATAATATTGTGTTTTTCAAGGTGTTAATATGGCATACAGTGTTGTAAGTTGTCCTAAATTGACGTACGATGTTCAAAGGACTCGGACGAATTCATTAGGATAATTATGGAGTTTTACGTTTATATACGGTATTATAAGGTGTTGTTATGATTTGTAAGGCGTCCAACAATATTATAACATGCTTTTCAAGGTGTTAATATGACATACAGAGTCGTAAGATGTCCTAAATTGTCGTATGATGTTCAAAGGAATTGAAAGAATTCATTAGATTTATTATGGAGTTTTAAGTTTATATACGGTAGTATAAGGTGTTGTTATGATTTGTAAGGCGTTCTACAATATAATAACGTGCTTTTCAAGGTGTTAATATGGCATACAGAGTCGTAAGATGTTCTAAATTGTCGTATGATGTTCAAAGGACTCGTACGAATTCATTAGGTTAATTATGGAGTTTTAAGTTTATATACGGTTGTGTAAGGTGTTGTTACTGTTTATAAGGCGTCCTACAATATAATAATGTGTTTTCCAAGGTGTTAATATGGAATACAGAGTTGTAAGATGTCCTAAATTGTCGTACGATGTTCAAAGGACTCGTCCGAATTCATTAGATTTATTATGAATTTTTTGTTTATATACGGTATTGTAAGGTGTTGTTATGACTTGTAAGGTGTCTTACAATATAATAACGTGCTTTTCAAGGTGTTAATATGGCATACAGAGTGGTAAGATGTCCTAAATTGTCGTACAATGTTCAAAAGACTCAGACTAATTCATTAGGTTTATTATGGAGTTTTAAGTTTACATACGGTATTGTATGGTGTTGTTACGATTTGTAAGGCGTCCTACAATATAATATCGTGTTTTTCAAGGTGTTAATATGGCATACAGAGTCGTAAGATGTCCTAAATTGTTGTACGATGTTCAAAGGACTCGGACTAATTCATTAGGTTTATTATGGAGTTGTAAGTTTATATACGGTATTGTAAGGTGTTGTTACGATTTGTAAGGCGTCCTACAATATAATATCGTGTTTTTCAAGATGTTAATATGGCATACAGTGTCGTAAGATGTCCTAAATTGTTGTACGATGTTCAAAGGACTCTGACGAATTCCTTAGATTTATTATGGAGTTTTAAGTTTATATACGATATTGTAAGGTGTTGTTATGATTTGTAAGGCGTCCTACAATATAATAACTTGGTTTTGAAGGTGTTAATATGACATACAATGTCGTAAGTTGTCCTAAATTACCGTACGATGTTCAAAGGGCACGGATGAATTCATTAGATTTATTATGAGGTTTTAAGTTTATATACGGTATTGTAAGGTGTTGTTAAGATATGTAAGGCGTCCTACAATATAATAACGTGCTTTTCAAGATGTTACTATGGCATACAGTGTCGTAAGATGTCCTAAATTGACGTACGATGTTTAAAGGACTCGGACGAATTCATTAGGATAATTATGGAGTTTTAAGTTTATATATGGTATTATAAGGTGTTGTTATGATTTATAAGCCGTCCTACAATATAATAACGTGCTTTTGAAGGTGTTAATATGGCATACAGAGTCGTAAGATGTCCTAAATTGTTGTACGATGTTCAAAGGACTCGGACTAATTCATTAGGTTTATTATGGAGTTGTAAGTTTCTATACGGTATTGTAAGGTGTTGTTATGATTTGTAAGGCGTCCTACAATATAATAACGTGCTTTTCAAGGTGTTAATATGACATACAGAGTCGTAAGATGTCCTAAATTGTCGTATGATGTTCAAAGGAATTGAAAGAATTCATTAGATTTATTATGGAGTTTTAAGTTTATATACGGTAGTATAAGGTGTTGTTATGATTTGTAAGGCGTTCTACAATATAATAACGTGCTTTTCAAGGTGTTAATATGGCATACAGAGTCGTAAGATGTTCTAAATTGTCGTATGATGTTCAAAGGACTCGTACGAATTCATTAGGTTAATTATGGAGTTTTAAGTTTATATACGGTTGTGTAAGGTGTTGTTACTGTTTATAAGGCGTCCTACAATATAATAATGTGTTTTCCAAGGTGTTAATATGGCATACAGAGTTGTAAGATGTCCTAAATTGTCGTACGATGTTCAAAGGACTCGTCCGAATTCATTAGATTTATTATGAATTTTTTGTTTATATACGGTATTGTAAGGTGTTGTTATGACTTGTAAGGTGTCTTACAATATAATAACGTGCTTTTCAAGGTGTTAATATGGCATACAGAGTGGTAAGATGTCCTAAATTGTCGTACAATGTTCAAAAGACTCAGACTAATTCATTAGGTTTATTATGGAGTTTTACGTTTACATACGGTATTGTATGGTGTTGTTACGATTTGTAAGGCGTCCTACAATATAATATCGTGTTTTTCAAGGTGTTAATATGGCATACAGAGTCGTAAGATGTCCTAAATTGTTGTACGATGTTCAAAGGACTCGGACTAATTCATTAGGTTTATTATGGAGTTGTAAGTTTATATACGGTATTGTAAGGTGTTGTTACGATTTGTAAGGCGTCCTACAATATAATATCGTGTTTTTCAAGATGTTAATATGGCATACAGTGTCGTAAGATGTCCTAAATTGTTGTACGATGTTCAAAGGACTCTGACGAATTCCTTAGATTTATTATGGAGTTTTAAGTTTATATACGATATTGTAAGGTGTTGTTATGATTTGTAAGGCGTCCTACAATATAATAACTTGGTTTTGAAGGTGTTAATATGACATACAATGTCGTAAGTTGTCCTAAATTACCGTACGATGTTCAAAGGGCACGGATGAATTCATTAGATTTATTATGAGGTTTTAAGTTTATATACGGTATTGTAAGGTGTTGTTAAGATATGTAAGGCGTCCTACAATATAATAACGTGCTTTTCAAGATGTTACTATGGCATACAGTGTCGTAAGATGTCCTAAATTGACGTACGATGTTTAAAGGACTCGGACGAATTCATTAGGATAATTATGGAGTTTTAAGTTTATATATGGTATTATAAGGTGTTGTTATGATTTATAAGCCGTCCTACAATATAATAACGTGCTTTTGAAGGTGTTAATATGGCATACAGAGTCGTAAGATGTCCTAAATTGTTGTACGATGTTCAAAGGACTCGGACTAATTCATTAGGTTTATTATGGAGTTGTAAGTTTCTATACGGTATTGTAAGGTGTTGTTATGATTTGTAAGGCGTCCTACAATATAATAACGTGCTTTTCAAGGTGTTAATATGACATACAGAGTGGTAAGATGTCCTAAATTGTTGTATGATGTTTAAAGGACTCGTACGAATTCATTAGATTTATTATGGAGTTTTATGTTTATATACGGTATTGTAAGGTGTTGTTATAACTTGTAAGGCGTCCTACAATATAATATTGTGTTTTTCAAGGTGTTTATATGGCATACAGTGTTGTAAGTTGTCCTAAATTGACGTACGATGTTCAAAGGACTCGGACGAATTCATTAGGATAATTATGGAGTTTTAAGTTTATATACGGTATTATAAGGTGTTGTTATGATTTGTAAGGCGTCCTACAACATAATATCGTGTTTTTAAGGTGTTAATATAGCATACAATGTCGTAAGTTGCCCTAAATTTTCGTATGATGTTCAAAGGACTTGGACGAATTTATTAGGTTTATTATGGAGTTTTAAGTTTATGTACGGTATGTTAAGGTGTTTTTATGATCTGTAAGGCGTCCTACAATATAATAACGTGCATTTCAAGGTGTTAATATGGCATACAGAGTCGTAAGACGTCCTAAATTGTTATACGATGTTCAAACGACTCATATGAATTCATTAGATTTATTATGGAGTTTTAAATATATATACGGTATTGTAAGGTGTTGTTACGATTTGTAAGGTGTCCTACAATATAATATCGTGTTTTTCAAGATGTTAATATGGCATACAGTGTCGTAAGATGTCCTAAATTGTTGTATGATGTTCAAAGGACTCGGACGAATTCCTTAGATTTATTATGGAGTTTTAAATTTATATACGGTATTGTAAGGTGTTGTTATGATTTGTAAGGCGTCCTACAATATAATAACTTGCTTTTCAAGGTGTTAATATGGCATACAATGTCGTAAGTTGTCCTAAGTTGCCGTACGATGTTCAAAGGACACAGATGAATTCATTAGATTTATCATGGAGTTTTAAGTTTATATACGGTATTGTAAGGTGTTGTTAAGATTTGTAAGGCGTCCTACAATATAATAACGTGCTTTTCAAGATGTTAATATGGCATACAGAGTCGTAAGATGTCCTAAATTGTCGTATGATGTTCAAAGGACTCAGACGAATTCATTAGGTTTATTATGGAGTTTTAAGTTTATATACGGTATTATAAGGTGTTGTTATGATTTATAAGGCGTCCTACAATATAATAACATGATTTTCAAGGTGTTAATATGGCATACAGAGTCGTAAGTTGTCCTAAATTGTCGTACGATGTTCAAAGGACTCGGACGAATTCATTAGGTTTATTATGGAGTTTTAAGTTTATATACGGTATTGTAAGGTGTTGTTACGATTTGTAAGGCGTCCTACAATATAATAACGTGCTTTTCAAGGTGTTAATATGGCATACAGAGTGGTAAGATGTCCTAAATTGTTGTATGATGTTCAAAGGACTCGTACGAATTCATTAGATTTATTATGGAGTTTTATGTTTATATACGGTATTGTAAGGTGTTGTTATAACTTGAAAGGCGTCCTACAATATAATATTATGTTTTTCAAGGTGTTAATATGGCATACAGTGTTGTAAGTTGTCCTAAATTGACGTACGATGTTCAAAGGACTCGGACGAATTCATTAGGATAATTATAGAATTTTAAGTTTATATACGGTATTATAAGGTGTTGTTATGATTTGTAAGGCGTCCAACAATATAATAACATGCTTTTCAAGGTGTTAATATGACATACAGAGTCGTAAGATGTCCTAAATTGTCGTATGATGTTCAAAGGAATTGAAAGAATTCACAAGATTTATTATGGAGTTTTAAGTTTATATACGGTAGTATAAGGTGTTGTTATGATTTGTAAGGCGTTCTACAATATAATAACGTGCTTTTCAAGGTGTTAATATGGCATACAGAGTCGTAAGATGTCCTAAATTGTCGTATGATGTTCAAAGGACTCGTACGAATTCATTAGGTTAATTATGGAGTTTTAGGTTTATATACGGTTGTGTAAGGTGTTGTTACTGTTTATAAGGCGTCCTACAATATAATAATGTGTTTTCCAAGGTGTTAATATGGCATACAGAGTTGTAAGATGTCCTAAATTGTCGTACGATGTTCAAAGGACTCGTACGAATTCATTAGATTTATTATGAAGTTTTATGTTTATATACGGTATTGTAAGGTGTTGTTATGACTTGTAAGGCGTCCTACAACATAATATCGTGTTTTTAAGGTGTTAATATAGCATACAATGTCGTAAGTTGTTCTAAATTTTCGTATGATGTTCAAAGGACTTGGACGAATTTATTAGGTTTATTATGGAGTTTTAAGTTTATGTACGGTATGTTAAGGTGTTTTTATGATCTGTAAGGCGTCCTACAATATAATAACGTGCATTTCAAGGTGTTAATATGGCATAAAGAGTAGTAAGATGTCCTAAATTGTTGTACGATGATCATAGCACTCGGACGAATTCATTAGGTTTATTATGGAGTTTTAAGTTTATATATGATATTGTCAGGTGTTGTTACGATTTGTAAGGCGTCCTACAATATAATATCGTGTTTTTCAAGGTGTTAATATGGCATACAGTGTCGTAAAATGTCCTAAATTGTCGTATGATGTTCAAAGGACTCGGACGAATTCATTAGGTGTATTATGGAGTTTTAGGTTTATATACGGTATTATAAGGTGTTGTTATGATTTGTAAGGCGTCCTACAATATAATAACGTGCTTTTCAAGGTGTTAATATGACATACAGAGTGGTAAGATGTCCTAAATTGTTGTATGATGTTTAAAGGACTCGTACGAATTCATTAGATTTATTATGGAGTTTTATGTTTATATACGGTATTGTAAGGTGTTGTTATAACTTGTAAGGCGTCCTACAATATAATATTGTGTTTTTCAAGGTGTTAATATGGCATACAGTGTTGTAAGTTGTCCTAAATTGACGTACGATGTTCAAAGGACTCGGACGAATTCATTAGGATAATTATGGAGTTTTAAGTTTATATACGGTATTATAAGGTGTTGTTATGATTTGTAAGGCGTCCAACAATATTATAACATGCTTTTCAAGGTGTTAATATGACATACAGAGTCGTAAGATGTCCTAAATTGTCGTATGATGTTCAAAGGAATTGAAAGAATTCATTAGATTTATTATGGAGTTTTAAGTTTATATACGGTAGTATAAGGTGTTGTTATGATTTGTAAGGCGTTCTACAATATAATAACGTGCTTTTCAAGGTGTTAATATGGCATACAGAGTCGTAAGATGTTCTAAATTGTCGTATGATGTTCAAAGGACTCGTACGAATTCATTAGGTTAATTATGGAGTTTTAAGTTTATATACGGTTGTGTAAGGTGTTGTTACTGTTTATAAGGTGTCCTACAATATAATAATGTGTTTTCCAAGGTGTTAATATGGCATACAGAGTTGTAAGATGTCCTAAATTGTCGTACGATGTTCAAAGGACTCGTCCGAATTCATTAGATTTATTATGAAGTTTTATGTTTATATACGGTATTGTAAGGTGTTGTTATGACTTGTAAGGTGTCTTACAATATAATAACGTGCTTTTCAAGGTGTTAATATGGCATACAGAGTGGTAAGATGTCCTAAATTGTCGTACAATGTTCAAAAGACTCAGACTAATTCATTAGGTTTATTATGGAGTTTTAAGTTTACATACGGTATTGTATGGTGTTGTTACGATTTGTAAGGCGTCCTACAATATAATATCGTGTTTTTCAAGGTGTTAATATGGCATACAGAGTCGTAAGATGTCCTAAATTGTTGTACGATGTTCAAAGGACTCGGACTAATTCATTAGGTTTATTATGGAGTTGTAAGTTTATATACGGTATTGTAAGGTGTTGTTACGATTTGTAAGGCGTCCTACAATATAATATCGTGTTTTTCAAGATGTTAATATGGCATACAGTGTCGTAAGATGTCCTAAATTGTTGTACGATGTTCAAAGGACTCTGACGAATTCCTTAGATTTATTATGGAGTTTTAAGTTTATATACGATATTGTAAGGTGTTGTTATGATTTGTAAGGCGTCCTACAATATAATAACTTGGTTTTGAAGGTGTTAATATGACATACAATGTCGTAAGTTGTCCTAAATTACCGTACGATGTTCAAAGGGCACGGATGAATTCATTAGATTTATTATGAGGTTTTAAGTTTATATATGGTATTGTAAGGTGTTGTTAAGATATGTAAGGCGTCATACAATATAATAACGTGCTTTTCAAGATGTTACTATGGCATACAGTGTCGTAAGATGTCCTAAATTGACGTACGATGTTTAAAGGACTCGGACGAATTCATTAGGATAATTATGGAGTTTTAAGTTTATATATGGTATTATAAGGTGTTGTTATGATTTATAAGCCGTCCTACAATATAATAACGTGCTTTTCAAGGTGTTAATATGGCATACAGAGTCGTAAGATGTCCTAAATTGTTGTACGATGTTCAAAGGACTCGGACTAATTCATTATGTTTATTATGGAGTTGTAAGTTTATATACGGTATTGTAAGGTGTTGTTACGATTTGTAAGGCGTCCTACAATATAATAACGTGCTTTTCAAGGTGTTAATATGACATACAGAGTGGTAAGATGTCCTAAATTGTTGTATGATGTTTAAAGGACTCGTACGAATTCATTAGATTTATTATGGAGTTTTATGTTTATATACGGTATTGTAAGGTGTTGTTATAACTTGTAAGGCGTCCTACAATATAATATTGTGTTTTTCAAGGTGTTTATATGGCATACAGTGTTGTAAGTTGTCCTAAATTGACGTACGATGTTCAAAGGACTCGGACGAATTCATTAGGATAATTATGGAGTTTTAAGTTTATATACGGTATTATAAGGTGTTGTTATGATTTGTAAGGCGTCCTACAACATAATATCGTGTTTTTAAGGTGTTAATATAGCATACAATGTCGTAAGTTGCCCTAAATTTTCGTATGATGTTCAAAGGACTTGGATGAATTTATTAGGTTTATTATGGAGTTTTAAGTTTATGTACGGTATGTTAAGGTGTTTTTATGATCTGTAAGGCGTCCTACAATATAATAACGTGCATTTCAAGGTGTTAATATGGCATACAGAGTAGTAAGATGTCCTAAATTGTTGTACGATGTTCATAGCACTCGGACGAATTCATTAGGTTTATTATGGAGTTTTAAGTTTATATATGATATTGTCAGGTGTTGTTACGATTTGTAAGGCGTCCTACAATATAATATCGTGTTTTTCAAGGTGTTAATATGGCATACAGTGTCGTAAGATGTCCTAAATTGTCGTATGATGTTCAAAGGACTCGGACGAATTCATTAGGTGTATTATGGAGTTTTAAGTTTATATACGGTATTATAAGGTGTTGTTATGATTTGTAAGGCGTCCTACAATATAATAACGTGCTTTTCAAGGTGTTAATATGACATACAGAGTGGTAAGATGTCCTAAATTGTTGTATGATGTTTAAAGGACTCGTACGAATTCATTAAATTTATTATGGAGTTTTATGTTTATATACGGTATTGTAAGGTGTTGTTATAACTTGTAAGGCGTCCTACAATATAATATTGTGTTTTTCAAAGTGTTAATATGGCATACAGTGTTGTAAGTTGTCCTAAATTGACGTACGATGTTCAAAGGACTCGGATGAATTCATTAGGATAATTATGGAGTTTTAAGTTTATATACGGTATTATAAGGTGTTGTTATGATTTGTAAGGCGTCCAACAATATTATAACATGCTTTTCAAGGTGTTAATATGACATACAGAGTCGTAAGATATCCTAAATTGTCGTATGATGTTCAAAGGAATTGAAAGAATTCATTAGATTTATTATGGAGTTTTAAGTTTATATACGGTAGTATAAGGTGTTGTTATGATTTGTAAGGCGTTCTACAATATAATAACGTGCTTTTCAAGGTGTTAATATGGCATATAGAGTCGTAAGATGTCCTAAATTGTTGTATGATGTTCAAAGGACTCGTACGAATTCATTAGGTTAATTATGGAGTTTTAAGTTTATATACGGTTGTGTAAGGTGTTGTTACTGTTTATAAGGCGTCCTACAATATAATAATGTGTTTTCCAAGGTGTTAGTATGGCATACAGAGTTGTAAGATGTCCTAAATTGTCGTACGATGTTCAAAGGACTCGTACGAATTCATTAGATTTATTATGAAGTTTTATGTTTATATACGGTATTGTAAGGTGTTGTTATGACTTGTAAGGTGTCTTACAATATAATAACGTGCTTTTCAAGGTGTTAATATGGCATACAGAGTGGTAAGATGTCCTAAATTGTCGTACGATGTTCAAAAGACTCAGACTAATTCATTAGGTTTATTATGGAGTTTTAAGTTTACATACGGTATTGTATGGTGTTGTTACGATTTGTAAGGCGTCCTACAATATAATATCGTGTTTTTCAAGGTGTTAATATGGCATACAGAGTCGTAAGATGTCCTAAATTGTTGTACGATGTTCAAAGGACTCGGACTAATTCATTAGGTTTATTATGGAGTTGTAAGTTTATATACGGTATTGTAAGGTGTTGTTACGATTTGTAAGGCGTCCTACAATATAATATCGTGTTTTTCAAGATGTTAATATGGCATACAGTGTCGTAAGATGTCCTAAATTGTTGTACGATGTTCAAAGGACTCTGACGAATTCCTTAGATTTATTATGGAGTTTTAAGTTTATATACGATATTGTAAGGTGTTGTTATGATTTGTAAGGCGTCCTACAATATAATAACTTGCTTTTGAAGGTGTTAATATGACATACAATGTCGTAAGTTGTCCTAAATTACCGTACGATGTTCAAAGGGCACGGATGAATTCATTAGATTTATTATGAGGTTTTAAGTTTATATACGGTATTGTAAGGTGTTGTTAAGATATGTAAGGCGTCCTACAATATAATAACGTGCTTTTCAAGATGTTACTATGGCATACAGTGTCGTAAGATGTCCTAAATTGACGTACGATGTTTAAAGGACTCGGACGAATTCATTAGGATAATTATGGAGTTTTAAGTTTATATATGGTATTATAAGGTGTTGTTATGATTTATAAGCCGTCCTACAATATAATAACGTGCTTTTCAAGGTGTTAATATGGCATACAGAGTCGTAAGATGTCCTAAATTGTTGTACGATGTTCAAAGGACTCGGACTAATTCATTAGGTTTATTATGGAGTTGTAAGTTTATATACGGTATTGTAAGGTGTTGTTATGATTTGTAAGGCGTCCTACAATATAATAACGTGCTTTTCAAGGTGTTAATATGACATACAGAGTGGTAAGATGTCCTAAATTGTTGTATGATGTTTAAAGGACTCGTACGAATTCATTAGATTTATTATGGAGTTTTATGTTTATATACGGTATTGTAAGGTGTTGTTATAACTTGTAAGGCGTCCTACAACATAATATCGTGTTTTTAAGGTGTTAATATAGCATACAATGTCGTAAGTTGCCCTAAATTTTCGTATGATGTTCAAAGGACTTGGACGAATTTATTAGGTTTATTATGGAGTTTTAAGTTTATGTACGGTATGTTAAGGTGTTTTTATGATCTGTAAGGCGTCCTACAATATAATAACGTGCATTTCAAGGTGTTAATATGGCATACAGAGTCGTAAGACGTCCTAAATTGTTATACGATGTTCAAACGACTCATATGAATTCATTAGATTTATTATGGAGTTTTAAATATATATACGGTATTGTAAGGTGTTGTTACGATTTGTAAGGTGTCCTACAATATAATATCGTGTTTTTCAAGATGTTAATATGGCATACAGTGTCGTAAGATGTCCTAAATTGTTGTATGATGTTCAAAGGACTCGGACGAATTCCTTAGATTTATTATGGAGTTTTAAGTTTATATACAGTATTGTAAGGTGTTATTATGATTTGTAAGGCGTCCTACAATATAATAACTTGCTTTTCAAGGTGTTAATATGGCATACAATGTCGTAAGTTGTCCTAAGTTGCCGTACGATGTTCAAAGGACACAGATGAATTCATTAGATTTATCATGGAGTTTTAAGTTTATATACGGTATTGTAAGGTGTTGTTAAGATTTGTAAGGCGTCCTACAATATAATAACGTGCTTTTCAAGATGTTAATATGGCATACAGAGTCGTAAGATGTCCTAAATTGTCGTATGATGTTCAAAGGACTCAGACGAATTCATTAGGTTTATTATGGAGTTTTAGGTTTATATACGGTATTATAAGGTGTTGTTATGATTTATAAGGCGTCCTACAATATAATAACGTGATTTTCAAGGTGTTAATATGGCATACAGAGTCGTAAGTTGCCCTAAATTGTCGTACGATGTTCAAAGGACTCGGACGAATTCATTAGGTTTATTATGGAGTTTTAAGTTTATATACGGTATTGTAAGGTGTTGTTACGATTTGTAAGGCGTCCTACAATATAATAACGTGCTTTTCAAGGTGTTAATATGGCATACAGAGTGGTAAGATGTCCTAAATTGTTGTATGATGTTTAAAGGACTCGTACGAATTCATTAGATTTATTATGGAGTTTTATGTTTATATACGGTATTGTAAGGTATTGTTATAACTTGAAAGGCGTCCTACAATATAATATTATGTTTTTCAAGGTGTTAATATGGCATACAGTGTTGTAAGTTGTCCTAAATTGACGTACGATGTTCAAAGGACTCGGACGAATTCATTAGGATAATTATAGAGTTTTAAGTTTATATACGGTATTATAAGGTGTTGTTATGATTTGTAAGGCGTCCAACAATATAATAACATGCTTTTCAAGGTGTTAATATGACATACAGAGTCGTAAGATGTCCTAAATTGTCGTATGATGTTCAAAGGAATTGAAAGAATTCATTAGATTTATTATGGAGTTTTAAGTTTATATACGGTAGTATAAGGTGTTGTTATGATTTGTAAGGCGTTCTACAATATAATAACGTGCTTTTCAAGGTGTTAATATGGCATACAGAGTCGTAAGATGTTCTAAATTGTCGTATGATGTTCAAAGGACTCGTACGAATTCATTAGGTTAATTATGGAGTTTTAAGTTTATATACGGTTGTGTAAGGTGTTGTTACTGTTTATAAGGCGTCCTACAATATAATAATGTGTTTTCCAAGGTGTTAATATGGCATACAGAGTTGTAAGATGTCCTAAATTGTCGTACGATGTTCAAAGGACTCGTCCGAATTCATTAGATTTATTATGAAGTTTTATGTTTATATACGGTATTGTAAGGTGTTGTTATGACTTGTAAGGTGTCTTACAATATAATAACGTGCTTTTCAAGGTGTTAATATGGCATACAGAGTGGTAAGATGTCCTAAATTGTCGTACGATGTTCAAAAGACTCAGACTAATTCATTAGGTTTATTATGGAGTTTTAAGTTTACATACGGTATTGTATGGTGTTGTTACGATTTGTAAGGCGTCCTACAATATAATATCGTGTTTTTCAAGATGTTAATATGGCATACAGTGTCGTAAGATGTCCTAAATTGTTGTACGATGTTCAAAGGACTCGGACGAATTCATTAGGATAATTATGGAGTTTTAAGTTTATATATGGTATTATAAGGTGTTGTTATGATTTATAAGCCGTCCTACAATATAATAACGTGCTTTTCAAGGTGTTAATATGGCATACAGAGTCGTAAGATGTCCTAAATTGTTGTACAATGTTCAAAGGACTCGGACTAATTCATTAGGTTTATTATGGAGTTGTAAGTTTATATACGGTATTGTAAGGTGTTGTTACGATTTGTAAGGCGTCCTACAATATAATATCGTGTTTTTCAAGATGTTAATATGGCATATAGTGTCGTAAGATGTCCTAAATTGTTGTACAATGTTCAAAGGACTCTGACGAATTCCTTAGATTTATTATGGAGTTTTAAGTTTATATACGATATTGTAAGGTGTTGTTATGATTTGTAAGGCGTCCTACAATATAATATCGTGTTTTTGAAAGTGTTAATATGGCATACAGTGTCGTAAGATGTCCTAAATTGTTGTACGATGTTCAAAGGACTCGGACGAATTCATTAGATTTATTATGGAGTTTTAAGTTTATATACGTTATTGTAAGGTGTTGTTATGATTTGTAAGGCGTCCTACAATATAATAACTTGCTTTTCAAGGTGTTAATATGGCATACAGAGTCGTAAGATGTCCTAAATTGTTGTACGATGTTCAAAGGACTCAAATGAATTCATTAGATTTATTATGGAGTTTTAAATTTATATACGGTATTGTAAGGTGTTGTTATGATTTGTAAGGCGTCCTACAATATAATATCATGTTTTTCAAGGTGTTAATATGGCATACAGAGTCGTAAGATGTCCTAAATTGTTGTACGATGTTCAAAGGACTCAGATGAATTCATTAGATTTATTATGGAGTTTTAAATTTATATACGGTATTGTAAGGTGTTGTTATGATTTGTAAGGCGCCTACAATAAAATAACTTGCTTTTCAAGGTGTTAATATGGTATACAATGTCGTAAGTTGTCCTAAATTGTCGTACGATGTTCAAAGGACACGGATGAATACATTAGATTTATTATGGAGTTTTAAGTTTATATACGGTATTGTAAGGAGTTGTTAAGATTTGTAAGGCGTCCTACAATATAATAACGTGCTTTTCAAGGTGTTAATATGGCATACAGAGTCGTAAGATGTCCTAAATTGTCGTATGATGTTCAAAGGACTCGAAAGAATTCATTAAGTTTATTATGGAGTTTTAAGTTTATATACGGTATTGTAAGGTGTTGTTACGATTTGTAAGGCGTCCTACAATATAATAGCGTGCTTTTCAAGGTGTTACTATAACATACAGAGTGGTAAGATGTCCTAAATTGTCGTACGATGTTCAAAAGACTCAGACTAATTCATTAGGTTTATTATGGAGTTTTAAGTTTACATACGGTATTGTATGGTGTTGTTACGATTTTTAAGGCGTCCTACAATATAATAGCGTGCTTTTCAAGGTGTTAATATGGCAAACAGAGTCGTAAGATGTCCTAAATTGTTGTACGATGTTCAAAGGACTCGGACTAATTCATTAGGTTTATTATGGAGTTGTAAGTTTATATACGGTATTGTAAGGTGTTGTTACGACTTGTAAGGCGTCCTACAATATAATATCGTGTTTTTCAAGATGTTAATATGGCATACAGTGTCGTAAGATGTCCTAAATTGTTGTACGATGTTCAAAGGACTCTGACGAATTCCTTAGATTTATTATGGAGTTTTAAGTTTATATACGGTATTGTAAGGTGTTGTTATGATTTGTAAGGCGTCCTACAATATAATAACTTGCTTTTGAAGGTGTTAATATGACATACAATGTCGTAAGTTGTCCTAAATTGCCGTACGATGTTCAAAGGGCACGGATGAATTCATTAGATTTATTATGGAGTTTTAAGTTTATATACGGTATTGTAAGGTGTTGTTAAGATATGTAAGGCGTCCTACAATATAATAACGTGCTTTTCAAGATGTTAATATGGCATACAGTGTCGTAAGATGTCCTAAATTGACGTACGATGTTTAAAGGACTCGGACGAATTCATTAGGATAATTATGGAGTTTTAAGTTTATATATGGTATTATAAGGTGTTGTTATGATTTATAAGCCGTCCTACAATATAATAACGTGCTTTTCAAGGTGTTAATATGGCATACAGAGTCGTAAGATGTCCTAAATTGTTGTACGATGTTCAAAGGACTCGGACTAATTCATTAGGTTTATTATGGAGTTGTAAGTTTATATACGGTATTGTAAGGTGTTGTTACGATTTGTAAGGCGTCCTACAATATAATATCGTGTTTTTCAAGATGTTAATATGGCATACAGTGTCGTAAGATGTCCTAAATTGTTGTACGATGTTCAAAGGACTCTGACGAATTCCTTAGATTTATTATGGAGTTTTAAGTTTATATACGATATTGTAAGGTGTTGTTATGATTTGTAAGGCGTCCTACAATATAATAACTTGCTTTTGAAGGTGTTAATATTGCATACAATGTCGTAAGTTGTCCTAAATTGTCGTACGATGTTCAAAGGGCACGGAAGAATTCATTAGATTTATTATGGAGTTTTAAGTTTATATACGGTATTGTAAGGTGTTGTTAAGATATGTAAGGCGTCCTACAATATAATAACGTGCTTTTCAAGATGTTAATATGGCATACAGTGTCGTAAGATGTCCTAAATTGACGTACGATGTTTAAAGGACTCGGACGAATTCATTAGGATAATTATGGAGTTTTAAGTTTATATATGGTATTATAAGGTGTTGTTATGATTTATAAGCCGTCCTACAATATAATAACGTGCTTTTGAAGGTGTTAATATGGCATACAGAGTCGTAAGATGTCCTAAATTGTTGTACGATGTTCAAAGGACTCGGACTAATTCATTAGGTTTATTATGGAGTTGTAAGTTTATATACGGTATTGTAAGGTGTTGTTACGATTTGTAAGGCGTCCTACAATATAATATCGTGTTTTTGAAAGTGTTAATATGGCATACAGTGTCGTAAGATGTCCTAAATTGTTGTACGATGTTCAAAGGACTCGGACGAATTCATTAGATTTATTATGGAGTTTTAAGTTTATATACGGTATTGTAAGGTGTTGTTATGATTTGTAAGGCGTCCTACAATATAATAACTTGCTTTTCAAGGTGTTAATATGGCATACAGAGTCGTAAGATGTCCTAAATTGTTGTACGATGTTCAAAGGACTCAAATGAATTCATTAGATTTATTATGGAGTTTTAAATTTATATACGGTATTGTAAGGTGTTGTTATGATTTGTAAGGCGTCCTACAATATAATATCATGTTTTTCAAGGTGTTAATATGGCATACAGAGTCGTAAGATGTCCTAAATTGTTGTACGATGTTCAAAGGACTCAGATGAATTCATTAGATTTATTATGGAGTTTTAAATTTATATACGGTATTGTAAGGTGTTGTTATGATTTGTAAGGCGTCCTACAATAAAATAACTTGCTTTTCAAGGTGTTAATATGGTATACAATGTCGTAAGTTGTCCTAAATTGCCGTACGATGTTCAAAGGACACGGATGAATACATTAGATTTATTATGGAGTTTTAAGTTTATATACGGTATTGTAAGGAGTTGTTAAGATTTGTAAGGCGTCCTACAATATAATAACGTGCTTTTCAAGGTGTTAATATGGCATACAGAGTCGTAAGATGTCCTAAATTGTCGTATGATGTTCAAAGGACTCGAAAGAATTCATTAAGTTTATTATGGAGTTTTAAGTTTATATACGGTATTGTAAGGTGTTGTTACGATTTGTAAGGCGTCCTACAATATAATAGCGTGCTTTTCAAGGTGTTACTATAACATACAGAGTGGTAAGATGTCCTAAATTGTCGTACGATGTTCAAAAGACTCAGACTAATTCATTAGGTTTATTATGGAGTTTTAAGTTTACATACGGTATTGTATGGTGTTGTTACGATTTTTAAGGCGTCCTACAATATAATAGCGTGCTTTTCAAGGTGTTAATATGGCATACAGAGTCGTAAGATGTCCTAAATTGTTGTACGATGTTCAAAGGACTCGGACTAATTCATTAGGTTTATTATGGAGTTGTAAGTTTATATACGGTATTGTAAGGTGTTGTTACGATTTGTAAGGCGTCCTACAATATAATATCGTGTTTTTCAAGATGTTAATATGGCATACAGTGTCGTAAGATGTCCTAAATTGTTGTACGATGTTCAAAGGACTCTGACGAATTCCTTAGATTTATTATGGAGTTTTAAGTTTATATACGGTATTGTAAGGTGTTGTTATGATTTGTAAGGCGTCCTACAATATAATAACTTGCTTTTGAAGGTGTTAATATGACATACAATGTCGTAAGTTGTCCTAAATTGCCGTACGATGTTCAAAGGGCACGGATGAATTCATTAGATTTATTATGGAGTTTTAAGTTTATATACGGTATTGTAAGGTGTTGTTAAGATATGTAAGGCGTCCTACAATATAATAACGTGCTTTTCAAGATGTTAATATGGCATACAGTGTCGTAAGATGTCCTAAATTGACGTACGATGTTTAAAGGACTCGGACGAATTCATTAGGATAATTATGGAGTTTTAAGTTTATATATGGTATTATAAGGTGTTGTTATGATTTATAAGCCGTCCTACAATATAATAACGTGCTTTTCAAGGTGTTACTATAACATACCGAGTGGTAAGATATCCTAAATTGTCGTACGATGTTCAAAGGACTCGGACATATTCATTAGGTTTATTATGGAGTTTTAAGTTTATATACGGTATTGTAAGGTGTTGTTACGATTTGTAAGGCTTCATACAATATAATATCGTGTTTTTGAAAGTGTTAATATGGCATACAGTGTCGTAAGATGTCCTAAATTGTTGTACGATGTTCAAAGGACTCGGACGAACTCATTAGATTTATTATGGAGTTTTTAGTTTATATACGGTATTGTAAGGTGTTGTTATGATTTGTAAGGCGTCCTACAATATAATAACTTGCTTTTCAAGGTGTTAATATGGCATACAGAGTCGTAAGATGTCCTAAATTGTTGTACGATGTTCAAAGGACTCAGATGAATTCATTAGATTTATTATGGAGTTTTAAATTTATATACAGTATTGTAAGGTGTTGTTATGATTTGTAAGGCGTCCTACAATAAAATAACTTGCTTTTCAAGGTGTTAATATGGTATACAATGTCGTAAGTTGTCCTAAATTGCCGTACGATGTTCAAAGGACACAGATGAATACATTAGATTTATTATGGAGTTTTAAGTTTATATACGGTATTGTAAGGTGTTGTTAAGATTTGTAAGGCGTCCTACAATATAATAACTTGCTTTTCAAGGTGTTAATATGGCATACAGAGTCGTAAGATGTCCTAAATTGTCATATGATGTTCAAAGGACTCGGACGAATTCATTAGGTTTATTATGGAGTTTTATGTTTATATACGGTATTATAAGCAGTTGTTATGATTTGTAAGGTGTCCTACAATATAATAACGTGCTTTTCAAGGTGTTAATATGGCATACAGAGACGTAAGATGTCCTAAATTGTCGTATGATGTTCAATGGACCCGGACGAATTCATCAGGTTTAGAATGGAGTTTTAAGTTTATATACGTTTTTGTAAGGTGTTGTTACGATTTTTAAGGCGTCCTACAATATAATAGCGTGCTTTTCAAGGTGTTAATATGGCATACAGGGTGGTAAGATGTCCTAAATTGTTGTACAATGTTCAAAGGACTCGGACTAATTCATTAGGTTTATTATGGAGTTTTAAGTTTATATACGGTATTGTAAGGTGTTCTTACGATTTGTAAGGCGTCCTACAATATAATAGCGTGTTTTTCAAGATGTTAATATGGCATACAGTGTCGTAAGATGTCCTAAATTGTTGTACGATGTTCAAAGGACTCGGACGAATTCCTTAGATTTATTATGGAGTTTTAAGTTTATATACGGAATTGTAAGCTAGTGTTAAGATTTGTAAGGTGTCCTACAATATAATAACTTGCTTTTGAAGGTGTTAATATGGCATACAATGTCGTAAGTTGTCCTAAATTTCCGTACGATGTTCAAAGGACACGGATGAATTCATTAGATTTATTATGGAGTTTTAAGTTTATATACGGTATTGTAAGGTGTTGTTAAGATTTGTAAGGCGTCCTACAATATAATAACGTGCTTTACAAGGTGTTAATATGGCATAAAGAGTGGTAAGATGTCCAAAATTGTTGTACGATGTTTAAAGGACTCGTACGAATTCATTAGATTTATTATGGTGTTTTATGTTTATATACGGTATTGTAAGGTGTTGTTATAAATTGTAACGCGTCCTACAATATAATATCGTGTTTTTCAAGGTGTTACTATAAGATACAGAGTGGTAAGATATCCTAAATTGTCGTACGATGATCAAAGGACTCGGACGAATTCATTAGGTTTATTATGGAGTTTTAGGTTTATATACGGTATTGTAAGGTGTTGTTACGATTTGTAAGGCGTCATACTATATAATATCGTGTTTTTCAAGGTGTTAATATGGCATACAGTGTCGTAAGACGTCCTAAATTGTTGTACGATGTTCAAAGGACTCGGAGGAATTCATTAGATTTATTATGGATTTTTAAGTTTATATACGGTATTGTAAGGTGTTGTTATGATTTGTAAGGCGTCCTACAATATAATAACTTGCTTTTCAAGGTGTTAACATGCATACAATGTCGTAAGTTGTCTTAAATTGCCGTACGATGTTCAAAGGACACGGATGAATTCAATAGATTTATTATGGAGTTTTAAGTTTATATATGGTATTGTAAGGTGTTGTTAAGATTTGTATGCGTCCTACAATATAATAACGTGCTTTTCAAGATGTTAATATGGCATACAGAGTCGTAAGATGTCCTAAATTGTCGTATGATGTTCAAAGGACTCAGACGAATTCATTAGGTTTATTATGGAGTTTTAAGTTTATATACGGTATTATAAGGTGTTGTTATGATTTATAAGGCGTCCTACAATATAATAACGTGCTTTTCAAGGTGTTAATATGGCATACAGAGTCGTAAGTTGTCCTAAATTGTCGTACGATGTTCAAAGGACTCGGACAAATTAATTAGGTTTATTATGGAGTTTTAAGTTTATATAAGGTATTGTAAGGTGTTGTTACGATTTGTAAGGCGTCATACAATATAATATCGTGTTTTTCAAGGTGTTAATATGGCATACAGTGTCGTAAGATGTCCTAAATTGTTGTACGATGTTCAAAGGACTCGGAGGAATTCATTAGATTTATTATGGAGTTTTAAGTTTATATACGGTATTGTAAGGTGTTGTTATGAATTGTAAGGCGTCCTACAATATAATAACTTGCTTTTCAAGGTGTTAACATGCATACAATGTCGTAAGTTGTCTTAAATTGCCGTACGATGTTCAAAGGACACGGATGAATTCAATAGATTTATTATGGAGTTTTAAGTTTATATATGGTATTGTAAGGTGTTGTTAAGATTTGTATGCGTCCTACATTATAATAATGTGCTTTTCAAGATGTTAATATGGCATACAGAGTCGTAAGATGTCCTAAATTGTCGTATGATGTTCAAAGGACTCAGACGAATTCATTAGGTTTATTATGGAGTTTTAAGTTTATATACGGTATTATAAGGTGTTGTTATGATTTATAAGGCGTCCTACAATATAATAACGTGCTTTTCAAGGTGTTAATATGGCATACAGAGTCGTAAGTTGTCCTAAATTGTCGTACGATGTTCAAAGGACTCGGACGAATTAATTAGGTTTATTATGGAGGTTTAAGTTTATATAAGGTATTGTAAGGTGTTGTTACGATTTGTAAGGCGTCATACAATATAATATCGTGTTTTTCAAGGTGTTAATATGGCATACAGTGTCGTAAGATGTCCTAAATTGTTGTACGATGTTCAAAGGACTCGGAGGAATTCATTAGATTTATTATGGAGTTTTAAGTTTATATACGGTATTGTAAGGTGTTGTTATGATTTGTAAGGCGTCCTACAATATAATAACTTGCTTTTCAAGGTGTTAACATGCATACAATGTCGTAAGTTGTCTTAAATTGCCGTACGATGTTCAAAGGACACGGATGAATTCAATAGATTTATTATGGAGTTTTAAGTTTATATATGGTATTGTAAGGTGTTGTTAAGATTTGTATGCGTCCTACATTATAATAATGTGCTTTTCAAGATGTTAATATGGCATACAGAG
Organism: Tagetes erecta; assembly: GCA_030867185.1. Lineage (NCBI taxonomy): Eukaryota > Viridiplantae > Streptophyta > Magnoliopsida > Asterales > Asteraceae > Tagetes > Tagetes erecta. The sequence goes on from CM061488.1 coordinate 30,068,047, forward strand.
TCGTAAGATGTCCTAAATTGTCGTATGATGTTCAAAGGACTCAGACGAATTCATTAGGTTTATTATGGAGTTTTAAGTTTATATACGGTATTATAAGGTGTTGTTATGATTTATAAGGCGTCCTACAATATAATAACGTGCTTTTCAAGGTGTTAATATGGCATACAGAGTCGTAAGTTGTCCTAAATTTTCGTACGATGTTCAAAGGACTCGGACGAATTAATTAGGTTTATTATGGAGTTTTAAGTTTATATAAGGTATTGTAAGGTGTTGTTACGATTTGTAAGGCGTCATACAATATAATATCGTGTTTTTCAAGGTGTTAATATGGCATACAGTGTCGTAAGATGTCCTAAATTGTTGTACGATGTTCAAAGGACTCGGAGGAATTCATTAGATTTATTATGGAGTTTTAAGTTTATATACGGTATTTTAAGGTGTTGTTAAGATTTGTAAGGCGTCCTACAATATAATAACTTGCTTTTCAAGGTGTTAATATGGCATACAGTGTCGTAAGATGTCCTAAATTGTCGTATGATGTTCAAAGGACTCGGACGAATTCATTAGGTGTATTATGGAGTTTTAAGCTTATATACGGCAGTATAAGGTGTTATGATTTGTAAGGCGTCCTACAATATAATAACGTGCTTTTCAAGGTGTTAATATGGCATACAGAGTCGTAAGATGTCCTAAATTGTCGTATGATGTTCAAAGGACTCGTACGAATTCATTAGGTTAATTATGGAGTTTTAAGTTTATATACGGTAGTGTAAGGTGTTGTTACTGTTTATAAGGCGTCCTACAATATAATAATGTGTTTTTCAAGGTGTTAATATGGCATACAGAGTTGTAAGATGTCCTAAATTGTCGTACGATGTTCAAAGGACTCGTACGAATTCATTAGATTTATTATGAAGTTTTATGTTTATATACGGTATTGTAAGGTGTTGTTATGACTTGTAAGGCGTCCTACAATATAATATTGTGTTTTTCAAGGTGTTAATATAGCATACAATGTCGTAAGTTGTCCTAAATTGTCGTACGATGTTCAAAGGACTCGGACGAATTAATTTGGTTTATTACGGAGTTTTAAGTTTATATACGGTATTGTAAGGTGTCGTTACGATTTGTAAGGCGTCCTAAAATATAATAACGTGCTTTTCAAGATGTTAATATGGCATACAGAGTGGTAAGATGTCCTAAATTGTTGTACGATGTTTAAAGGAATCGTACGAATTCATTAGATTTATTATGGAGTTTTATGTTTATATACGGTATTGTAAGGTGTTGTTATAACTTGTAAGGCGTCCTACAATATAATATCGTGTTTTTCAAGGTGTTAATATGACATACAGTGTTGTAAGTTGTCCTAAATTGACGTACGATGTTCAAAGGACTCGGGCGAATTCATTAGGTTAATTATGGAGTTTTAAGTTTATATACGGTATTATAAGGTGTTGTTATGATTTGTAAGGCGTCCTACAATATAATAACGTGTTTTTCAAGATGTTAATATGACATACAGAGTCGTAAGATGTCCTAAATTGTCGTATGATGTTCAAAGGACTCGAAAGAATTCATTAGGTTTATTATGGAGTTTTAAGTTTATATACGGTAGTATAAGGTGTTATGATTTGTATGGCGTCCTACAATATAATAACGTGCTTTTCAAGGTGTTAATATGGCATACAGAGTCGTAAGATGTCCTAAATTGTCGTATGATGTTCAAAGGACTCGTACGAATTCATTAGGTTAATTATGGAGTTTTAAGTTTATATACGGTAGTGTAAGGTGTTGTTACTGTTTATAAGGCGTCCTACAATATAATAATGTGTTTTTCAAGGTGTTAATATGGCATACAGAGTTGTAAGATGTCCTAAATTGTCGTACGATGTTCAAAGGACTCGTACGAATTCATTAGATTTATTATGAAGTTTTATGTTTATATACGGTATTGTAAGGTGTTGTTATGACTTGTAAGGCGTCCTACAATATAATATTGTGTTTTTCAAGGTGTTAATATAGCATACAATGTCGTAAGATGTCCTAAATTGTTATACGATGTTCAAAGCACTCGGACGAATTCATTAGGTTTATTATGGAGTTTTAAGTTTATATACGATATTGTAAGGTGTTGTTACGATTTGTAAGGCGTCCTACAATATAATATCGTGTTTTTCAAGGTGTTAATATGGCATACAGTGTCGTAAGATGTCCTAAATTGTCGTATGATGTACAAAGGACTCGGACGAATTCATTAGGTGTATTATGGAGTTTTAAGCTTATATACGGTAGTATAAGGTGTTATGATTTGTAAGGCGTCCTACAATATAATAACGTGCTTTTCAAGGTGTTAATATGGCATACAGAGTCGTAAGATGTCCTAAATTGTCGTATGATGTTCAAAGGACTCGTACGAAGTCATTAGGTTAATTATGGAGTTTTAAGTTTATATACGGTAGTGTAAGGTGTTGTTAATGTTTATAAGGCGTCCTACAATATAATAATGTGTTTTTCAAGGTGTTAATATGGCATACAGAGTTGTAAGATGTCCTAAATTGTCATACGATGTTCAAAGGACTCGTACGAATTCATTAGATTAATTATGAAGTTTTATGTTTATATACGGTATTTTAAGGTGTTGTTATGACTTGTAAGGCGTCCTACAATATAATATTGTGTTTTTCAAGGTGTTAATATAGCATACAATGTCGTAAGTTGTCCTAAATTTTCGTACGATGTTCAAAGGACTCGGACGAATTTATTAGGTTTATTATGGAGTTTTAAGTTTATGTACGGTATTGTAAGGTGTTGTTATGATTTGTAAGGCGTCCTACAATATAATAACATGCTTTTCAAGGTGTTAATATGGCATACAGAGTAGTAAGATGTCCTAAATTGTTGTACGATTTTCAAAGCACTCGGACGAATTCATTAGGTATATAATGGAGTTTTAAGTTTATATACGATATTGTAAGGTGTTGTTACGATTTGTAAGGCGTCCTACAATATAATATCGTGTTTTTCAAGTTGTTAATATGGCATACAGTGTCGTAAGATGTCCTAAATTGTCGTATGATGTTCAAAGGACTCGGACGAATTCATTAGGTGTATTATGGAGTTTTAAGTTTATATACGGTATTATAAGGTGTTGTTATGATTTGTAAGGCGTCCTACAATATAATAACGTGCTTTTCAAGGTGTTAATATGACATACAGAGTCGTAAGATGTCCTAAATTGTCGTATGATGTTCAAAGGACTCGAAAGAATTCATTAGGTTTATTATGGAGTTTTAAGTTTATATACGGTATTGTAAGGTGTTTTTACGATTTGTAAGGCGTCCTACAATATAATAACGTGCTTTTCAAGTTGTTACTATAACATACAGAGTGGTAAGATATCCTAAATTGTCGTACGATGTTCAAAGAACTCGGACGAATTCATTAGGTTTATTATGGAGTTTTAAGTTTATATACGGTATTGTAAGGTGTTGTTACGATTTGTAAGGCATCATACAATATAATATCGTGTTTTTCAAGGTGTTAATATGGCATACAGTGTCGTAAGAAGTCCTAAATTGTTGTACGATGTTCAAAGGACTCGGAGGAATTCATTAGATTTATTATGGAGTTTTAAGTTTATATACGGTATTGTAAGGTGTTGTTATGATTTGTAAGGCGTCCTACAATATAATAACTTGCTTTTCAAGGTGTTAATATGGCATACAATGTCGTAAGTTGTCCTAAATTGTCGTACGATATTCAAAGGACACGGATGAATTCATTAGATTTATTATGGAGTTTTAAGTTTATATACGGTATTGTAAGGTGTTGTTAAGATTTGTAAGGCATCCTACAATATTATAACGTGCTTTTCAAGATGTTAATATGGCATAAAGAGTAGTAAGATGTCCTAAATTGTTGTACGATGTTCAAAGCACTCGGACGAATCCATTAGGTTTATTATGGAGTTTTAAGTTTATATACGATATTGTAAGGTGTTGTTACGATTTGTAAGGCGTCCTACAATATAATATCGTGTTTTTCAAGGTGTTAATATGGCATACAGTGTCGTAAGATGTCCTAAATTGTCGTATGATGTTCAAAGGACTCGAAAGAATTCATTAGGTTTATTATGGAGTTTTAAGTTTATATACGGTAGTATAAGGTGTTATGATTTGTATGGCGTCCTACAATATAATAACGTGCTTTTCAAGGTGTTAATATGGCATACAGAGTCGTAAGATGTCCTAAATTGCCGTATGATGTTCAAAGGACTCGTACGAATTCATTAGGTTAATTATGGAGTTTTAAGTTTATATACGGTAGTGTAAGGTGTTGTTACTGTTTATAAGGCGTCCTACAATATAATAATGTGTTTTTCAAGGTGTTAATATGGCATACAGAGTTGTAAGATGTCCTAAATTGTCGTACGATGTTCAAAGGACTCGTACGAATTCATTAGATTTATTATGAAGTTTTATGTTTATATACGGTATTGTAAGGTGTTGTTATGACTTGTAAGGCGTCCTACAATATAATATTGTGTTTTTCAAGGTGTTAATATAGCATACAATGTCGTAAGATGTCCTAAATTGTTGTACGATGTTCAAAGCACTCGGACGAATTCATTAGGTTTATTATGGAGTTTTAAGTTTATATACGATATTGTAAGGTGTTGTTACGATTTGTAAGGCGTCCTACAATATAATATCGTGTTTTTCAAGGTGTTAATATGGCATACAGTGTCGTAAGATGTCCTAAATTGTCGTATGATGTACAAAGGACTCGGACGAATTCATTAGGTGTATTATGGAGTTTTAAGCTTATATACGGTAGTATAAGGTGTTATGATTTGTAAGGCGTCCTACAATATAATAACGTGCTTTTCAAGGTGTTAATATGGCATACAGAGTCGTAAGATGTCCTAAATTGTCGTATGATGTTCAAAGGACTCGTACGAAGTCATTAGGTTAATTATGGAGTTTTAAGTTTATATACGGTAGTGTAAGGTGTTGTTAATGTTTATAAGGCGTCCTACAATATAATAATGTGTTTTTCAAGGTGTTAATATGGCATACAGAGTTGTAAGATGTCCTAAATTGTCATACGATGTTCAAAGGACTCGTACGAATTCATTAGATTAATTATGAAGTTTTATGTTTATATACGGTATTTTAAGGTGTTGTTATGACTTGTAAGGCGTCCTACAATATAATATTGTGTTTTTCAAGGTGTTAATATAGCATACAATGTCGTAAGTTGTCCTAAATTTTCGTACGATGTTCAAAGGACTCGGACGAATTTATTAGGTTTATTATGGAGTTTTAAGTTTATGTACGGTATTGTAAGGTGTTGTTATGATTTGTAAGGCGTCCTACAATATAATAACATGCTTTTCAAGGTGTTAATATGGCATACAGAGTAGTAAGATGTCCTAAATTGTTGTACGATTTTCAAAGCACTCGGACGAATTCATTAGGTATATAATGGAGTTTTAAGTTTATATACGATATTGTAAGGTGTTGTTACGATTTGTAAGGCGTCCTACAATATAATATCGTGTTTTTCAAGTTGTTAATATGGCATACAGTGTCGTAAGATGTCCTAAATTGTCGTATGATGTTCAAAGGACTCGGACGAATTCATTAGGTGTATTATGGAGTTTTAAGTTTATATACGGTATTATAAGGTGTTGTTATGATTTGTAAGGCGTCCTACAATATAATAACGTGCTTTTCAAGGTGTTAATATGACATACAGAGTCGTAAGATGTCCTAAATTGTCGTATGATGTTCAAAGGACTCGAAAGAATTCATTAGGTTTATTATGGAGTTTTAAGTTTATATACGGTATTGTAAGGTGTTTTTACGATTTGTAAGGCGTCCTACAATATAATAACGTGCTTTTCAAGTTGTTACTATAACATACAGAGTGGTAAGATATCCTAAATTGTCGTACGATGTTCAAAGAACTCGGACGAATTCTTTAGGTTTATTATGGAGTTTTAAGTTTATATACGGTATTGTAAGGTGTTGTTACGATTTGTAAGGCATCATACAATATAATATCGTGTTTTTAAAGGTGTTAATATGGCATACAGTGTCGTAAGAAGTCCTAAATTGTTGTACGATGTTCAAAGGACTCGGAGGAATTCATTAGATTTATTATGGAGTTTTAAGTTTATATACGGTATTGTAAGGTGTTGTTATGATTTGTAAGGCGTCCTACAATATAATAACTTGCTTTTCAAGGTGTTAATATGGCATACAATGTCGTAAGTTGTCCTAAATTGTCGTACGATATTCAAAGGACACGGATGAATTCATTAGATTTATTATGGAGTTTTAAGTTTATATACGGTATTGTAAGGTGTTGTTAAGATTTGTAAGGCATCCTACAATATTATAACGTGCTTTTCAAGATGTTAATATGGCATAAAGAGTAGTAAGATGTCCTAAATTGTTGTACGATGTTCAAAGCACTTGGACGAATCCATTAGGTTTATTATGGTGTTTTAAGTTTATATACGATATTGTAAGGTGTTGTTACGATTTGTAAGGCGTCCTACAATATAATATCGTGTTTTTCAAGGTGTTAATATGGCATACAGTGTCGTAAGATGTCCTAAATTGTCGTATGATGTTCAAAGGACTCGGACGAATTCATTAGGTGTATTATGGAGTTTTAAGCTTATATACGGTAGTATAAGGTGTTATGATTTGTAAGGCGTCCTACAATATAATAACGTGCTTTTCAAGGTTTTAATATGGCATACAGAGTCGTAAGATGTCCTAAATTGTCGTATGATGTTCAAAGGACTCGTACGAATTCATTAGGTTAATTATGGAGTTTTAAGTTTATATACGGTAGTGTAAGGTGTTGTTACTGTTTATAAGGCGTCCTACAATATAATAATGTCTTTTTCAAGGTGTTAATATGGCATACAGAGTTGTAAGATGTCCTAAAATGTCGTATGATGTTCAAAGGACTCGTACGAATTCATTAGGTTAATTATGGAGTTTTAAGTTTATATACGGTAGTGTAAGGTGTTGTTAATGTTTATAAGGCGTCCTACAATATAATAATGTGTTTTTGAAGGTGTTAATATGGCATACAGAGTTGTAAGATGTCCTAAATTGTCGTACGATGTTCAAAGGACTCGTACGAATTCATTAGATTAATTATGAAGTTTTATGTTTATATACGGTATTTTAAGGTGTTGTTATGACTTGTAAGGCGTCCTACAATATAATATTGTGTTTTTCAAGGTGTTAATATAGCATACAATGTCGTAAGTTGTCCTAAATTTTCGTACGATGTTCAAAGGACTCCGACGAATTTATTAGGTTTATTATGGAGTTTTAAGTTTATGTACGGTATTGTAAGGTGTTGTTATGATTTGTAAGGCCTCCTACAATATAATAACATGCTTTTCAAGGTGTTAATATGGCATACAGAGTAGTAAGATGTCCTAAATTGTTGTACGATATTCAAAGCACTCGGACGAATTCATTAGGTATATAATGGAGTTTTAAGTTTATATACGATATTGTAAGGTGTTGTTACGATTTGTAAGGCGTCCTACAATATAATATCGTGTTTTTCAAGTTGTTAATATGGCATACAGTGTCGTAAGATGTCCTAAATTGTCGTATGATGTTCAAAGGACTCGGACGAATTCATTAGGTGTATTATGGAGTTTTAAGTTCATATACGGTATTATAAGGTGTTGTTATGATTTGTAAGGCGTCCTACAATATAATAACGTGCTTTTCAAGGTGTTAATATGACATACAGAGCCGTAAGATGTCCTAAATTGTCGTATGATGTTCAAAGGACTCGAAAGAATTCATTAGGTTTATTATGGAGTTTTAAGTTTATATACGGTATTGTAAGGTGTTTTTACGATTTGTAAGGCGTCCTACAATATAATAACGTGCTTTTCAAGTTGTTACTATAAAATACAGAGTGGTAAGATATCCTAAATTGTCGTACGATGTTCAAAGAACTCGGACGAATTCATTAGGTTTATTATGGAGTTTTAAGTTTATATACGGTATTGTAAGGTGTTGTTACGATTTGTAAGGCGTCATACAATATAATATCGTGTTTTTCAAGGTGTTAATATGGCATACAGTGTCGTAAGATGTCCTAAATTGTTGTACGATGTTCAAAGGACTCGGAGGAATTCATTAGATTTATTATGGAGTTTTAAGTTTATATACGGTATTGTAAGGTGTTGTTATGATTTGTAAGGCGTCCTACAATATAATAACTTGCTTTTCAAGGTGTTAATATGGCATACAATGTCGTAAGTTGTCCTAAATTGTCGTACGATATTCAAAGGACACGGATGAATTCATTAGATTTATTATGGAGTTTTAAGTTTATATACGGTATTGTAAGGTGTTGTTAAGATTTGTAAGGCGTCCTACAATATTATAACGTGCTTTTCAAGATGTTAATATGGCATAAAGAGTAGTAAGATGTCCTAAATTTTTGTACGATGTTCAAAGCACTCGGACGAATCCATTAGGTTTATTATGGAGTTTTAAGTTTATATACGATATTGTAAGGTGTTGTTACGATTTGTAAGGCGTCCTACAATATAATATCGTGTTTTTCAAGGTGTTAATATGGCATACAGTGTCGTAAGATGTCCTAAATTGTCGTATGATGTTCAAAGGACTCGGACGAATTCATTAGGTGTATTATGGAGTTTTAAGCTTATATACGGTAGTATAAGGTGTTATGATTTGTAAGGCGTCCTACAATATAATAACGTGCTTTTCAAGGTTTTAATATGGCATACAGAGTCGTAAGATGTCCTAAATTGTCGTATGATGTTCAAAGGACTCGTACGAATTCATTAGGTTAATTATGGAGTTTTAAGTTTATATACGGTAGTGTAAGGTGTTGTTACTGTTTATAAGGCGTCCTACAATATAATAATGTGTTTTTCAAGGTGTTAATATGGCATACAGAGTTGTAAGATGTCCTAAATTGTCGTACGATGTTCAAAGGACTCGTACGAATTCATTAGATTTATTATGAAGTTTTATGTTTATATATGGTATTGTAAGGTGTTTTTATGACTTGTAAGGCGTCCTACAATATAATATTGTGTTTTTCAAGGTGTTAATATAGCATACAATGTCGTAAGTTGTCCTAAATTGTCGTACGATGTTCAAAGGACTCGGACGAATTAATTTGGTTTATTATGGAGTTTTAAGTTTATATACGGTATTGTAAGGTGTCGTTACGATTTGTAAGGCGTCCTAAAATATAATAACGTGCTTTTCAAGGTGTTAATATGGCATACAGAGTGGTAAGATGTCCTAAATTGTTGTATGATGTTTAATGGAATCGTACGAATTCATTAGATTTATTATGGAGTTTATGTTTATATACGGTATTGTAAGGTGTTGTTATAACTTGTAAGGCGTCCTACAATATAATATCGTGTTTTTCAAGGTGTTAATATGACATACAGTGTTGTAAGTTGTCCTAAATTGACGTACGATGTTCAAAGGACTCGGGCGAATTCATTAGGTTAATTATGGAGTTTTAAGTTTATATACGGTATTATAAGGTGTTGTTATGATTTGTAAGGCGTCCTACAATATAATAACGTGTTTTTCAAGATGTTAATATGACATACAGAGTCGTAAAATGTCCTAAATTGTCGTATGATGTTCAAAGGACTCGAAAGAATTCATTAGGTTTATTATGGAGTTTTAAGTTTATATACGGTATTGTAAGGTGTTGTTACGATTTGTAAGGCGTCCTACAATATAATAACTTGCTTTTCAAGGTGTTAATATGGCATACAGAGTCGTAAGATGTCCTAAATTGTCGTATGATATTCAAAGGACTCGTACGAATTCATTAGGTTAATTATGGAGTTTTAAGTTTATATACGGTAGTGTAAGGTGTTGTTACTGCTTATAAGGCGTCCTACAATATAATAATGTGTTTTTCAAGGTGTTAATATGGCATACAGAGTTGTAAGATGTCCTAAATTGTCGTACGATGTTCAAAGGACTCGTACGAATTCATTAGATTTATTATGAAGTTTTATGTTTATATACGGTATTGTAAGGTGTTGTTATGACTTGTAAGGCGTCCTACAATATAATATTGTGTTTTACAAGGTGTTAATATAGCATACAATGTCGTAAGATGCCCTAAATTGTTGTACGATGTTCAAAGCACTCGGACGAATTCATTAGGTTTATTATGGAGTTTTTTTAGGGCTATTTCCTAGTTAAGATTTACTTTGTATTTTGTTTATATGTTTGTAAATAGTTTAGGGTCTATTTTGTTATATTCCTTAAACTTGTAATTGTTTGCTTTAAAGCATGTAGTGAGAGAGTGTGAGGAGAGAGGCTAGATCACTTTTACACTGTTAGAGAGAGAATTAACTGTGTGTGATTTATTTCTCCTGCACTTGTACTACGAATTGCTTTGATCATCAATATACAAAGAGAATTATTAGTATGAATTGTGTCGGTGATTGAACTGTTTGTTTGTGCGAATTATTCTGATCATTGTGAGTAATATTAACGATCCAATTGAACCTATCAATTGGTATCAGAGCTGTTGGTACTGTGTTCTTCGCTGTTCTTAAGCAAAACACATCAATATTGCTCAAAAATCATGATCTGAATGAATTGTTGCTGTTTTTAGTTGTGATTCATCATCGCAATCACTCCTATACACAACGATTGTGCAGATTCCTTCAGATTATCATCAGATCTGAGGATTTTAGAAGAAAGAAGAATTTACTGTTCAATCAAATTTTGCTCAAATTTGATCATGTTTTGGATTGATTGATATAAGGGATTGATAATCGGACTATTTCACAGCTTGTGTGTGAATTTTGGACTAATTGGACAGGTTTTTGACAAAACCCAGAAAATTCTCATGGAGAAGATGATGAACAGTATGATTTTGGTTGAAGATTAACTTGCCGGGTGAATATTTTGACTTAGACAATTTCCTTGGACTTAGATTTGAGAAGAAATTAGGTCCTGTACTGCCGTGTAAGGGAATTTGTTCTAGACGGGTGAAGAATTTGACTTGAAAACGTGCTACTGTTCAGTCGGGTGATACACTGTTGTGCCGGGTAAAACACTGTTACGCCGGGTGAAGAACAAAGAGTCAGCCGGGTAATCATCAATTGTGTTGCCGGGTAAACAACCTTGCCGTGTGATCGAGTACTGTTCAGCCGGGGAAGCTTTTTACCGTGTCAAGATTCTGCCGGGTCAAAGACTTATTGCCGTGTGAAGTTTTTCTTATTGCCGGGTAACTGTTCATCCGGGTGAAGACAAAAATTATTACAACTGTTGAGCCGGGTAACTGTTCTGCCGTGTAAAGACTTTTTCCTGCCGGGTGAAGAACAAAAGACACTGTTTAGCCGGTTGAAGAAGAATTTTCACTGTTTTGCTGTGTGACTCATTTTAGTTGTTTTTAATACTTGTTTCTTATCTTGTCTTTAATTACTTGTCTTTATTTTAGTATTTTAATCACTTCATTTCAAAAATTAACAAAAACCAAAAATATTTTCTTTAAAATTTGTTAAAAATGGCTCCTAATGATGATTCTGATAACCGTGTTCCTAGACTTTTGAATCGTGCAGATTTCAAGAATTGGACCATCAGGTTGAGACATCACTTGTGTTCTATTGACAATGACTTATGGAAGTCAATTGAAAAGGGTCCTCACATTCCAACTCAGACAGCACCAGATAGTGCAAGTACCTACACTAAAGACTCTACTGAACCTTATCCAGAAGATAATTTGTCAGCAGAAGATTTGAGAAAAGTAAAGAATGATAGCAAGGCTTATTCTTTAATGTGCAAGGGGTTGCCACTTCAAGTTTTGTCTAGATTGGATGCATATCAGACTGGTTATACATGTTTCAAAGCTTTGAAGTCGATATGTGAAGGAGGAGAACAACTGAGGAGTTTGAAGAAATCTAAGCTGAAAAGACAATTGGAATTATTTGAACATGTTAATGGAGAAACAGTGCACCAGATGATGAACAGATTTGTGCACTTAACTACTGAGATGTCAAACCTCGGAGTGAAGACTGAACTTCAAGACTTGAATGATCGTTTGTTATGTGCTTTACCATCATCATGGAAGCAAACTGTTACTTTGTTGAAACATACTGAGAAATTTCCAATGGAATTAGATTTGCTTATTGGAAAGATTGAAGAAGTTGAGATTGATGAAGGATCAAGAAATACTGATAGAACAAGCTCACAAACTCAGTATAAGTATGTGGTAAATCCTGCCAATACTGTGGACAATGCTTTTCTTGCACAAGATGCAACGAAATTTGAAGATGAGGGTGACTTATTTGTTGGTGCAAGTTTTTTTACTGATTCAGCATACTTTCCAAATTCACCAACTTATTCGCAACCTCAATCTCCACCAAGAGCTCAAGTTCAAAATCAGAATCAGAAGAATCAGTCAGACAGTCAAAGTTCAAATGTTCAAGCCAAGGTGAAAGACGTTATGAATATTCTGCTACAAGATGACGAAACTAAAACTGCCTTTACTGCTTTTATGGCAAGTTTTCAAGCGTACCAAGGAAGTCATTTAAGTCAAATGGACGTGGTCCTTCAAGACTTATTTGAGATGGATCCAGTTGACGTTGAAGAAATGGATCTTAATTGGCAAATGGTTATGGTTGCATATCGCACACAAAAGCATGCATATGTTAATCGAAATTACAAACCTCATGCTAACAAGACAGTTCGATTTGACAAATCAAAGGCCAGATGTTTTAATTGTAACCAGTATGGTCATTTCTCAAGAGAATGCAAAGCTCCAAAGAATTTCAATGACCAAGCTAGTTCAAGCAATCAAGGTCAAGGTCAAAGTTTTCAACAGTCTTCAAGTTATCAAGGCAGAAATCAACGTTTCGTTCAGAAACCATACCAAAGTCTTCCCATGCCAGAATTAAAAGATGAAGGAAAGAAGCCAGAAGACCAAACAAAGGCACTGGTAGTCAGCGTAAAAGATGGTTATGATTGGAGCGCATATGCAGAACAATTTACGTCTGATCTTACATCAAGTCTGGCACTGGTATGTGAAATTGAAGAAGACTGGTCTGAAGAAGGGGATGGAAAGATGGTTGAAAGTGAAGATTCTGAAGATTATGACTGGAGTGCAAAGTCTGATCCTACTGAAGAAACTGAATCTGAAGTTGCGCTGATGGCTACTGCAAATGAGTCTTCATCATCTACTGAACAACCAAAGGTTAGTAATGACTTACCCCCTAACTATGTTCCATTGCCCTTAGATGTGAAAGAAAGGTTATGTTCTGAACAGTGCATTCAACAGGTAGAACATTATCGGACTCATTCATTTAAAATTGGTGATAAATTAAGTAAACATGAAAAACTTCATGAACAACTTAAAATTGATCATAAAATTTCTGATGAGAAGATTTTGTCACTAACTGAATCATGGAACAAAACTTTGAAAGAATTGGAACTTGTTACCAAACAACTTGAAGAAATGACAAAGAACTTTGAACAAGAAAAAGTTGCACATGCTGTCACTCAAGTTGAATTGAAAAAGGTTAAAAGTTGTAAAACAATGGTTGAACAACTTGTTAATGAAAGAGGTAACAAAAACAAAACTGGATTGGGTTTTACTCATGAACCAATGCCAAATTCAATCACTCAAACCTTACCGGAAAACTTTAATGAATTTGATCATTCACCTGAAAATGAACGTAAATTCAAAGAAATTCAAAGAAGTAAATCCGAGTCCGAAGGGTCAGAGGTGTTGATTGAAAGCTTGAAAGATGAAGATGACGTGACAACTGAAGCAGATGATGAAGCAAGCAACACATCCGAAAACAAACTGGAGCCTGTTCTGATTCAAGTCGTTGAATATCCAAAGCTTAATCCCGAACCAGAACAAACGGTGAAGGAAGAAGGTGAATATTCAGGATTTAATGATCCAAATTACATCAAATGGAAGAAGAATGAAGAAAAGGCAAAAGTTGCTGCTCAACTGCTCAAGAAGCAAGAAGTGAAGAAGGCTGAAGTTTCAACTGCAAAGAAGCAGAAATCGAAAGTAATTAACACTCAATCTGAAACAAAAGAATCAAAAGGCAAAAGTGTCTTAAAATCAACTGAAAACACCAAAGTTCAAAGTGTTAAATCTGAAAAAGTTAAACCTGTCAAGAAAGTGTCAAAAGGTAAGACAATCAAGTTTGTGTCTGCAGGTACTTTCGACATGAACGGTTCTTATGGTAACCAAATCAATGCTCAAATCAAATCTAACTCTGGTCTGAAAACAGGTTCAGGTCCTAAGTCTTCCGCTGTCAATGATAAGAGAATTGAAAACAAAAAGGTCACCAAACAGAACAGTTTAAAATCGAACCAAAGTCCCATGCAATCAAAATCACAAACAAAGATTCCACAGAAAAACGTTAATCTAAAACCGAACAACCATGATAATGAATCACGTTTTGGTTCAACATCAAGAGTTAACAATCGGCTCTTTAGGATTAGCAAGAAACATTGTGAAATTTGTGATAGATATAATCATGCAACTGCTGAATGTTTCTTTAACAGGTACTGCAGTTTCTGTGACAAAAGAAATCATTCTTCAGAAGAATGTTATTTTAACAAATTTTGTGATATTTGTGAGAGAAGAAACCATGACACAAAGGATTGTTTCTTTCGATCAAACTCAACAAGAGAAATGACTCTGTTTTCAAATTTTCAAAGAAATCAATCATTTGGTTTTCAAAATATGAGTCAAAGTCATTCTCCGGTTTTGAGAAATTTCAATCGAAATAATTCTGTTTCTAACGTTTCAAGAAATGTGCAGGTTAATAATTTTAAACCAAGAGCTTTAATGGTAAGAAATCAAAAGTTTGAAAATAACCTTGATCCTAAGCTAGAGGAAAGGTTTAGTGCTTTAAGGAGAAAGCAGTCAATGAACGCCAATGGGCGAAACAACAGTTTTCAGCATCAAAATCTCATGAATGAAACAAATTTTCAAAATATCCAATATCAACAAGTTACTATTGTAGATAGATTCGGAAAACCCAAGACCGTGTGGGCCTGGGTTAACCAAACTAACTAAGTGATTGTTGAATGCAGGTACGCCCAAGAAGACCTATCAACTCGTGGTTCGTTGATAGTGGGTGTAGCCGGCACATGACAGGCAACCATGCCTTGCTTCAGGACTTTAAGCTGAAAAATGGTACACACGTGGCGTTTGGAGGTGATGCTGGTGGTAAAATCACAGGAGAAGGAACTGTTTCCAATGGAGTCATTAGTTTTGATAAAGTCAACTACTGTGCACAGTTGAACTTTAACTTACTAAGTGTCTCGCAAATTTGTGATAAATCTTATTCAACGCTTTTTGATGATTCTTTCTGTTATATTCTTAAACCAGGTTTCAAGATTGACAATGAGTGGGTAGTGGTGAAAGCTCCAAGAGATCGTGATGTATACAAATTGGATATGTCGCAGATTGATGCTGAAACCGAAACAACCTGTCTCATTGCCCATGCTTCAAATGATGAGAGTCAGCTTTGGCATAGACGGCTGGGACATTCCAACTTCAGAAACATGAACCGTTTGGTATCTGGAAATCACGCTGTGGGAATCCCATCGAAGAAATTCTCCACAACTGATCTTTGTCCAGCGTGTTTGAAGGGAAAACAGCATAGGATGTCTTTTAAGTCCAAGCAAGAAAACTCCATTTCAAAACCCTTGCAGATGCTATATATGGATCTTTTCGGACCAACAAATGTGCAAAGCATCGGAAAGAAGTCTTACTGTTTTGTCATTATTGACGATTACACTAGATTTTCTTGGGTTTATTTTTTGCATGCTAAATCTGAAACAGCTGAATTATTAAAAGAATTTATCATCAAAGTTGAAAATCAATTGGAATGCAAAGTTAAAGTTTTAAGAAGTAATAATGGAACTGAATTCAAGAACGCTAATGTTGATTTATTTTGTGCAGAAAAGGGGATTGCTAGACAATTTAGTGCGCCAAGAACGCCTCAACAGAATGGGGTTGCGGAACGGAAAAACCGGACACTAATTGAAGCAGCAAGATCCATGCTCGCAGATGCCAAAATCCCTATCACTTTTTGGGACGAAGCTATTGCTACTGCGTGTTTTGTACAAAATAGAACATTATTAGTTCAAGATAAACAGAAAACTTCTTATGAGTTATTATTTGAAAGAAAACCAAATATTTCTTATTTGAAAGCATTTGGTTGTCCTGTTTCGATTTTAAATTTGAATGATCATCTCGGGAAGTTTGAGTCAAAATCTGACGATGGATTTTTCTTAGGTTATTCGTCTGTTTCTAAAGCTTATCGAGTTTTTAATAGCAAAACAAATACTGTTATTGAAACTATTAACGTCAAGTTTTTAGAAAATTCGTTTCCCTTAGTGGCTCATGGTCCCGAATGGTTATTTGATTTAGATTCATTATCGAAATCTTTCAATGCTAACCTATTTGATTTTTCAGGAAAAACAAACAAAGAATCAGGCGACTTGGGATGCTTTAGTGACGATTCTGATAATGACGAGGATGGAAATCTCAACTCAGAATATCCATTCATGTCTTTTCACAATCCTGATCATGTCAAATCCAGTCAAGCTCCGGGTCCTTCTGATTCTCATGAAGATCAAGAGTCAAACAATCTTGAAGAAGATGTGAATCCGCAAGTGTCTCCTAATGATGGTGGATCTGTTCAGAATCAACCATCATCCGATCCGGATGTTGAAGCTGTTCCAGAATCTTTTGATTACTTCATCAATGCACCGGATCAAGTCCCTAATTTCACTCCACATACTTCGTCCATTATGCAAGATCTACCAAATCTGAATACTTTTCTAATCTGGAGAGTCAAGTGCAAGGAGGTGACATACCAATTCATCGTATTCACAAGAAACATCCTGTCTCTCAGATTATTGGGCCGTTGAATCAGAGAACTACAAGAAGTCAGACTGAGCAAGCGAATGTCTGCCTTTATTCGTGTTTTCTATCTCAAGTGGTGCCAAAGAACATTTCAGAGGCGTTGAAAGATAACAGTTGGATTGAAGCTATGCAGGAAGAATTACTTCAGTTTCGCAAACAGGAAGTATGGAAGTTAGTGGATTTACCTGAAGGAGAGAACGCAATAGGTACAAGATGGTTGTACAAAAACAAGCCAGACGAACGTGGCATTGTAGTGAGAAACAAAGCAAGACTGATTGCACAGGGATACACTCAGGAAGAAGGCATTGATTATGAAGAGGTGTTCGCTCCGGTCGCAAGACTTGAAGCCATACGCGTTTTTCTTGCATATGCTTCCTTCATGAAGTTTAAAGTATTCCAAATGGACGTTAAAGGTGCTTTCTTGTATGGACCAATTACAGATGACGTTTATGTCAGACAACCTCCGGGTTTTGAAGATCCTGACTATCCTCATCGTGTATACAAGTTGAGTAAAGCGCTTTATGGTCTACATCAAGCTCCAAGAATCTGGTATGAGACATTATCGAAGCATTTACTAGAACATGGATTTACAAGAGGTCAGATTGATCCAACTTTGTTTATGAAGAGGGAGAATGACGATTTGTTGTGTGTTCAAGTTTATGTGGACGATATTATCTTCGGTTCAACCAGTGCGTCTATGTGCAAAGAATTTGAAGAAATCATGAAGTCTAGATTCCAGATGAGTTCAATGGGAGAGATTAACTTCTTTCTTGGATTACAAGTGAAACAATCAGCTGACGGAATTTTCATCAATCAATCAAAATTTGTTGAGAAGTTGTTGAAGAAGTTCAAGATGCAAGATTGTCAAACAATCCGAACTCCATCTGATGTAAATTGCAAGATTCAACCGGATCCAAAGGGCAAAGCAGTTGATCAAACACTATACAGATCAATGATCGGTTCTCTGATGTATCTTACTGCTTCAAGACCAGACATCATGTATGCTGTGTGTGTATGCGCCAGATACCAGTCAGATCCGAAAGAGTCGCATCTTGTTGCTGTGAAGCGTATATTCAGATATCTCAAAGGGAAACCAAATCTTGGGTTATGGTATCCTTACGAAGGAAATTTTGAATTATATAGCTATTCTGACAGTGATTTTGGTGGTTGTGCTCTTGACAGGAAATCGACTACTGGTGGCTGTCAATTTCTGGGTCCTAGGCTTGTCTCTTGGCAATGCAAGAAGCAGACCAATGTTTCTGTATCCACAGCCGAAGCAGAGTATATCGCTGCATCTGCAGGATGTTCTCAGGTTTTATGGTTACAAAATCAGTTGCTTGACTACGGGTTTAACTTTCTAAAAACACCTATTTACATAGACAATACTGCTGCTATGTTTATTACTGCTAATCCTGTTCAACACTCAAAAACCAAACATATCGAAATTCGATATCATTTTTTAAGAGACAACTCTGAAAAGGGTTTAATAATTTTGATTAAGGTTCATACCGACAAACAACTGGCAGATCTTTTTACAAAATCCTTTTTGTCAGGCCGGTTTGAGTTCTTAATTCAATCCATAGGATTAATCAATCATGATTGATTCTATTTTTCAAAACAACTAAACAAAAATCAGAAAAATATAAAAGCCAAAAATATAATAAGTTGATGTCAAATATTGATTCTGTTGTCTTTTATTTTATGTTTTGCATTGTGTGTGCTTGCGTGAAAAAGAAAATAGAAAAGCCAAAACAAAATATAAAAGCAAAAAGAAAAGAAAATATCATGTCATAAGGATCTATATTGCAAAAAGTGAGAGATGATAGTTACACTAGACATTATTTGTTACATCATTTTTAATAAAGACTGATGAATGTTAATTGATGTGCTAGACAGCTCAGGCAATTAGACTGAAAAAGTAAGTTGATTGTTGACAAACATAAACTTAACGATCTTTGTGTTAAGTTCCATTGTTATACATGTCTAGATATATCTCTTTTGATACATTGCTTGTGATGATAGTTGTGCATGATCGGGTAACGATGTAGTCTACTCAGTGTGATGAACCGCATCGTGAGCTTCTTTGTTGTGGTACCCACAGACCTGAAGTCTCACACGAAGTCTCTTTTGAGCTTCAAGGTGCAGCAAAAGATTCCAAAATTGAACAAAAAGAGTCCCAAATGTGGACCAACACCAAACAAAAATTCCAAAAAGGAATCAGAAGATTCCCAAGGGGAACAATAGGAAAGAAAAATTCCCAAAGATGGAATTAAAAAGAAGTCCCAAAGTGGACCAAATCCGAATAGAACCCAGATTCCACACTGTGTATGACTGTAAGTGACCAGGTTTTGTACAATATGCATTCAGGTAGTGATTGATAAGGAAATATGTTGACATATGTATACGTGTGGGTCACATAAGTCATTTTAATCGAACCTTAAATATCATCATGATACTGAAAAAGTAAGTGTGTCAACTCGAGCTAATTGATATGTTTTCATATCATCACTCAATCAAGCATAAGTCAAATGTCTATTCAAAACTTGCAAAACATGTTCGGATAATGTGTGGTATGATCTCACTGCGATATTTTGATTCATTGCATTGCATATGTCTTTATTTTAATGTGTGTGCTTTGTGTGTGCAGGCATTTGGAATCATTATTGACACATCGACATCCTTGTTAAACTTAAAAATTCCTAGAAATTTCAAGTTTAGGGGGAGAATAAATGGAAGAAGAAAAATATTTACAAAAATCCAAAAATATTGTGAATAAGTGTGTTTTGAATGAACAAGATTATGTGGTATGAAAAGCAAAAGTATTGGATGTGTGAAAAACAAACCCAAGGTCTTGTAATTTGTTTTTAAGAAAATGCTTCAGGATATAGAAAAATTGGTTATGCAAAAATCATTTTTGAAAAAGAAAAAGAAAAATGAATTTAAGTGGAATAAATGTTATTGTCTTGTTTAATGTTGTTTGATAATTAATATGACAAACATTCTTTTTAAGGATATCTTGTCTAATTAATATGTCGGAGAATGTTTGCAGGTGCAATAAATGACGTTGAAAAAGTCAACAGATGAGAAAAGTGAAGAAAAATCGCAAAGTGTTATTGCCGGGCAAATATATCAAATACAACTATTATGCCGGGTAAAGAACTGTTTAGCCGGGTAATAGTGTAAGTTTGATACATGCCGGGTGATTGAGGAAAAAGGTGAAGATATTGTGACTACTGTACAGCCGGGCAATGATCATGTCAAATACAGCCGGGTGAATGTCATAAATATCAAGCCGGGTGAAAAGTGTTCACTATACAGCCGAGTAAAAGTCTTTTATCTTGCCGTGTAAATGAGTCACTATGCTACCGTGTGAAGAAGAAAATGCATGCCGGGTGATACAACTGTGTTGCCGTGTAATGAAGAAATGCATGCCGTGTGAAGAAGGAAAGCAACTATGTTGCCGGGTGATGAAGAAAGCAAGCCGGATGAAGAAGGAAAGCAACTGTGTTGCCGGGTGATGATTGAAGACTACTATTCTGCCGGGTGATGAATAAAACCCATCAGGTGTAGTTGTTCCTAACCTTTACCCGTTACTACAGTGACTTACCCGTCTCTACAGTGTTTGACCCGTCAAGTGTTTTTACATTTGTTTGTGACTTGTTTCATATACTTGACCCGTCACTACAGTGTATGACACGGATCAACAGTGTTTGACCCGGCAAAGCTTATTGGGCCTTTTATGTTGACCCGTCCCTTTTGTTGACCCGGCACTTAAAATTTTGACCTAAATTTTTGACGATACAAAAACCCGTCTCTTCACAAACACTTATCATTTCACACATTCACTTTCACACAAACACTCTGTACTTGAATCGCCATTGTTATCATATTCAATCGTTTTGTTCTGTAACAAGGTTGATCGATTGGATAAGGTAGTGATTAAGTGTTTTTGACCTCAATAAACCTGCAAATCAACTGTTAAAAGGAAAAACGATGATGAACAGTGTTTTGGGCATTGAATCGACACTTTGATTTTGTGTGTTAAAACCTAAATCGAATGTTGTTCTATGTACAAAATCTGTCGATCATCAACATTCAATCACTCATTTGCACCAAAACACCTTAAAATCAACTGAATCACTCAAAATGCTCATAACTGATAAAATCGCCATTGATGAACTTTGAAGCTTTTAAAAGTTAAACATCAAAAGGATGAAATATCTGTTTAAAAGTGACAAATGCATGATAAATCTGAACTAAAACATGTTAAACAACTTCATCATACAAATGTCAAAATTTTGCCTTAAGTGATTAACTGTTAAAGTAAAAAAAGTTCTATAAATCATTGAAGTTCAAAGTTGTGTTAATCAAAGTGATGAAAATCATTTTGTTAGATCAATTTAGGGTTAAATGATTATATGAATGTTTTTGCTTTCTAACTTTTATTCAAACACTTATGAAATGTTGATATGTTTTAATGAAGAATCTAACACATTTGTCTTGTTTTGTGTTTGTTTGTGTTTTAACAGATGGAGAATCTTAAGTTCGAGCCTAAACACAATTTGGTAGCAGTTCTAGATGAATCTATCCCTGAAACAGAAGGTTACAGAGATATGATTAAGTTTCTCAAAAGGACCAAATATGTGTATGCTATGTGTGCCAAACCGGTCATATATGCAAGGTTGATTAAGAACTTTTGGAGGACTGCAGAAGTCATTAGAGATGATAATGGGGTTGCTGTGGTCAGAGGGAATATTGCCAGAGAGATGGTACTGACTGTTTCAGAAGAAGCCATTAGACATGCCCTAAGGATTGATGAGGATGAAGTTGGTATGATGGATGAGTTGACCATGGATGAATGCAAAGCGTGTTTTGTTAATATGGGTCATCCACCTGTATTTCCAAAGTCACAGTTTTATAGGGCGAAGTTGGGAAAGAAGTACAAGTTATTATGCTATGTGGTGCAACAATGCATGTCCAGGAGGAGTGCAGGATTCGATAATTTCCCATCTGATATTGCTTCACCGATTGTTGCCATAGCAGAGAATAAACCCTTCAATATGTCGAGATGGATAATGAATGGGTTTGTATTTAACTTGGTGAAAGGCAAGAGGTTTAAGTTTCTCATGTACCCGAGATTCTTACAACTGATGATCAACATTGCCTATCCTATCATCAGAAATGAAGGATATTCTGGAGGTATGCTATACACTGAGGACATGAACGATCTATCTTACCGAAAGATGAGTATCGGGAATGTGCCTGATGTTGAATTGTTTGACTATATGAGAGATATAGTCAACAATGAAGAAGATGTAGAAGGTGTTTACTATCATATTTCGAATGGTGAGATAGTTAATCCACAGGACCTAGTGGATGAGGTGCCTGATAACCTGTTGGATGATGACGAGTACTTTGCTCGTCATCCAGAAGATGAAGAAGATGATGGTAATGATGATGGTGATAATGATGAGGATAGCGATAGTGATGATGAACAAGATGATGGTGGAAATGAAGGTGCTGAATCTGAATCTAATTCAGAGGAGGCAGAAATTGTAGAAACTGTTGAACCTTTGGAGGTAGAGAATATTGAAGTCATTGAGCCTATGGTAATAGAAGAACCTGTTGAGGTTGCTTCTGGTGTTGAAAATGTTGGTGTTGAAATCCCAAAGGATGTTAGTGTTCAATATGTTAGAAGAAAGAGGTCGAAAATAGTAAAAGAGCCTGTGATTGTAGAGCCTGAAGAGATTGATGTTCTTCAGATTGCTCAGGAGGCAATGGCCGAAGCTGAGACTATGGCACAGATAGTTGAGGAAGCTGATGCTGGCGTTGCTATTCCTACTGCTGTAGATATTCCCACCACATCATCCCAGTTTGCTGAAAATATTGAACAAGGTTTGGAGTCTTCACCAAACGTTGTGTCAAAGATAGATGAAATTGAAGATGAGAAAGAGAAATGGATTGCAGAATTAGAGGAGATAGTTGAAAAGCTGATTGAAGCAAATAATTTGTTGAAAGCTTCAAATGAACGGAAAAAGAAACGATTTGATGAGTACTGGGATATACATAATCAGAATTTGAAAATCTTCAAGAAATTGGATGAGGATCATGTCAAACTTGTTGATGAACATGTGAAGTTGAAGAAGGATTATGAAAAACTAAAGGAGGAGCATGAAAATCTGAAATATGATTACAAAGAATTACAAGCTGAATGTAATACTTTGGATGCCGAGAAACAAATGCTAGAAAAGGAGTTGGAGGAGACTAAACCAAAGAAATCTGGTTCATCATCAGATAAAGATTTTTCTGATGAAATAGTTGAAGTGACTGAAGCTGAAGTTCCGAAAGTTTATTTGACTAGAGCTCGAGGTACTTCGAATGCTGGTATTTTGGTGGAATCACCAATCATCATTCCCGATGAAGCTGTTGCTGAAACTGTCAATATGGACAAAGCTGAGGGAAAAAGGAAGATAGATGCGATACCTGAGATATTTGGTGATGAAGGAAGTTCGAAGAAGGCAAAAATAGATGAAACAGTGCAGATTGAGCCGATTCAATCTGTAGCTGTGATTGAGACTGAGAAGGTGACTGAAGCTGAGATTACTAAATCAGGTCAGATTGAGCCGATTCAATCTGATTCTGTAGCTGAGACTGAAGTTTTTGAGGCCACAAAGAGTGAGAAAGAAGCTGGTTCTGAAGACACAGTTCAGGTTGAGCCGATTCAACCTGAAGCTGTTGAAGTTGAAAGTATGCCTGAAACTGTATCTGAAGTGGCAAGTCAGTTTGAGCCGGTTCAAACTGACATTGCACCTATGATAGAAGCGTTGAATGACTTAGATGAGATAGACTTTACTGAATCTGATGATGAAGCTGAACCAGAACAGAATGTTGTTGAGGAGATCCCGGATGATTTGGATCAAAGGTTTGCATACCTTGAGAAAATGAAGTATAATGCTGTATTTTTGAATGGATTAACGGTGAGTCAGATAAATGAAGAGTACGAGAAATGCATGATTCATCAAGATAAAGCCGAAGCCGATAAAAAGGAGTTTGTTACTGAGATGGGTGAATGGACTCCAATGCAGGAAAGTTTGAACATAGAAGATTTGCCACCGACTGAGCTTTATCATCCAAATCCGGAAGAAATGACAAGCAGAGAGATGCGTGATTGGTTAAGTTCAAGGAATTATCCGTACAAGACTTTGCAGAGATTGAAGTCTGTATCGCTGAAGAAGATTGTAGTCAGTTTCATGAAGACGGAGAAACTGTACAACCGGATGTTCTATTTGGACTATAACAATCCGCAATATTTCGAGCTGACAAAGAAATACAAAATTCTTGGTCCAAAAGAACTTCCAGTGATGGCGTTACCTGAAGATGCTCACAAAAAGAGGCACGAACTGATGGATATGTTTCCAAGCGAAGTTAAATCTTACAATATTCCAATGGATGTTAGGGAATCTTGGCATAAATCAGCAACAGCAGGTGACGTGGTGAGGTCACTGTTGAGTAAAGGTCAATCTATTGCTGAGTTACTAGATTCGATGATAGTGCCTGAGAAGAATAAGAAGGTAAAGATAATTGCATGGAAATACGATGAAGTATTTGATGCTTTTATGATTAAGAGAGTGAATGGTCTTTGTGATGTATATCATTACTATTCGAGCATTTTTAGGTTGGAAGTTCAAGATTTAAAGGAGCTGCACAAACTAAGGTTGATAAATCACACGCATGCTGAGCGTGGTGATAAATGTGTCATGCTGTTAGATGCCGGGATTGGTAGATCATCAAAGTTTCTGGATTTTAGAGGCCAACAGGAAGATACTGCGTATGTGCAAGCAAAGATAGAAAGGAAGAAAAAGAGATTGGTTGTGACTGAAGATATGTATCTTGAAGAATTTTCCGATGAATACTTTGACAAAGTGACGGATCCTGGACCAAAAGTGATTGATGGAAGTCAGATGACAAAGCCTATACTTAGAGTGTTTTACAATCAAGAAACATTTGAGTTGAAGCTGGTTAGGAACTTGGAAGATTGGGACAAAGACATGATTACGCTTTTTAGTACTTTTGAGTTGAAGCTGTTACATCCATCATACATTGACTTTTTGAGAAGTTCTAGAATGGAGAAGTGTAAAGATGCACTTGCTGAAGCCGATCGGAAGTTGTTTGTTGTAATGATTGAAGTGATAGCAGCGGCAACTGAAAAGATTCGAGTGAGGAAAGCATTGCTGAACTCTAATCTCGTGAGGGTTGATTTGCCAGAGATAGAGTATATGAGGATATCCAGAAGAGGAACGCTTGAAGTGCAAGTCAAAGGTCAAGAGATGCCGTTTGAATTTTATGCTAATATTGACTTTGCAGGTTTAAATCTGGATTCGCTCAGACGCATGAATGCTTGTCCGATTCTGAAAAATGAGTCCAAGCCTCGTCAAGCCAAAATTGCTAAAAAGTTCAAGTCCTGTATTGAAGAAGCATTGAAGGAACAAGAAGAGTATAAAGGACGAGAGTTGCTGAATGTCAAAGATGAACCGGAAGAATGGTAAAAGAGATTGATGCTGATCAAAGAAGAAAAAGATAGAAGATTTTGCTGAAGATTCAAAGATAAATCTTAGGGGGAGTACTGTTAGGGCTATTTCCTAGTTAAGATTTACTTTGTATTTTGTTTATATGTTTGTAAATAGTTTAGGGTCTATTTTGTTATATTCCTTAAACTTGTAATTGTTTGCTTTAAAGCATGTAGTGAGAGAGTGTGAGGAGAGAGGCTAGATCACTTTTACACGTTAGAGAGAGAATTAACTGTGTGTGATTTATTTCTCCTGCACTTGTACTACGAATTGCTTTGATCATCAATATACAAAGAGAATTATTAGTATGAATTGTGTCGGTGATTGAACTGTTTGTTTGTGCGAATTATTCTGATCATTGTGAGTAATATTAACGATCCAATTGAACCTATCAAGTTTTAAGTTTATATACGATATTGTAAGGTGTTGTTACGATTTGTAAGGCGTCCTACAATATAATATCGTGTTTTTCAAGGTGTTAATATGGCATACAGTGTCGTAAGATGTCCTAAATTGTCGTATGATGTTCAAAGGACTCGGACGAATTCATTAGGTGTATTATGGAGTTTTAAGCTTATATACGGTAGTATAAGGTGTTATGATTTGTAAGGCGTCCTACAATATAATAACGTGCTTTTCAAGGTGTTAATATGGCATACAGAGTCGTAAGATGTCCTAAATTGTCGTATGATGTTCAAAGGACTCGTACGAATTCATTAGGTTAATTATGGAGTTTTAAGTTTATATACGGTAGTGTAAGGTGTTGTTACTGTTTATAAGGCGTCCTACAATATAATAATGTGTTTTTCATGGTGTTAATATGGCATACAGAGTTGTAAGATGTCCTAAATTGTCGTACGATGTTCAAAGGACTCGTACGAATTCATTAGATTATATATGAAGTTTTATGTTTATATACGGTATTGTAAGGTGTTGTTATGACTTGTAAGGCGTCCTACAATATAATATTGTGTTTTTCAAGGTGTTAATATAGCATACAATGTCGTAAGTTGTCCTAAATTTTCGTACGATGTTCAAAGGACTCGGACGAATTTATTAGGTTTATTATGGAGTTTTAAGTTTATGTACGGTATTTTAAGGTGTTGTTATGATTTGTAAGGCGTCCTACAATATAATATCATGCTTTTCAAGGTGTTAATATGGCATACAGAGTAGTAAGATGTCCTAAATTGTTGTACGATATTCAAAGCACTCAGACGAATTCATTAGGTATATTATGGAGTTTTAAGTTTATATACGATATTGTAAGGTGTTGTTACGATTTGTAAGGCGTCCTACAATATAATATCGTGTTTTTCAAGGTGTTAATATGGCATACAGTGTCGTAAGATGTCCTAAATTGTCGTATGATGTTCAAAGGACTCGGACGAATTCATTAGGTGTATTATGGAGTTTTAAGTTTATATACGGTATTATAAGGTGTTGTTATGATTTGTAAGGCGTCCTACAATATAATAACGTGTTTTTCAAGGTGTTAATATGACATACAGAGTCGTAAGATGTCCTAAATTGTCGTATGATGTTCAAAGGACTCGAAAGAATTCATTAGGTTTATTATGGAGTTTTAAGTTTATATACGGTATTGTAAGGTGTTGTTACGATTTGTAAGGCGTCCTACAATATAATAACGTGCTTTTCAAGCTGTTACTATAACATACAGAGTGGTAAGATATCCTAAATTGTCGTACGATGTTCAAAGGACTCGGACGAATTTATTAGGTTTATTATGGAGTTTTAAGTTTATGTACGGTATTGTAAGGTGTTGTTATGATTTGTAAGGCGTCCTACAATATAATAACGTGCTTTTCAAGGTGTTAATATGGCATACAGAGTAGTAAGATGTCCTAAATTGTTGTACGATGTTCAAAGCACTCGGACGAATTCATTAGGTTTATTATGGAGTTTTAAGTTTATATACGATATTGTAAGGTATTGTTACGATTTGTAAGGCGTCCTACAATATAATATCGTGTTTTTCAAGGTGTTAATATGGCATACAGTGTCGTAAGATGTCCTAAATTGTCGTATGATGTTCAAAGGACTCGGACGAATTCATTAGGTGTATTATGGAGTTTTAAGTTTATATACGGTATTATAAGGTGTTGTTATGATTTGTAAGGCGTCCTACAATATAATAACGTGCTTTTCAAGGTGTTAATATGACATACAGAGTCGTAAGATGTCCTAAATTGTCGTATGATGTTCAAAGGACTCGAAAGAATTCATTAGGTTTATTATGGAGTTTTAAGTTTATTTACGGTATTGTAAGGTGTTGTTACGATTTGTAAGGCGTCCTACAATATAATAACGTGCTTTTCAAGGTGTTACTATAACATACAGAGTGCCAGAGTGGTAAGATATCCTAAATTGTCGTACGATGTTCAAAGGACTCGGACGAATTCATTAGGTTTATTATGGAGTTTTAAGTTTATATACGGTATTGTAAGGTGTTGTTACAATTTGTAAGGCGTCATACAATATAATATCGTGTTTTTCAAGGTGTTAATATGGCATACAGTGTCGTAAGATGTCCTAAATTTTCGTATGATGTTCAAAGGACCCGGACGAACTCATCAGGTTTAGAATGGAGTTTTAAGTTTATATACGGTATTGTAAGGTGTTGTTACGATTTTTAAGGCGTCCTACAATATAATAGCGTGCTTTTCAAGGTGTTAATATGGCATACAGAGTGGTAAGATGTCCTAAATTGTTGTACGATGTTAAAAGGACTCGGACTAATTCATTAGGTTTATTATGGAGTTTTAAGTTTATATACGGTATTGTAAGGTGTTGTTATGATTTGTAAGGCGTCCTACAATATAATAACGTGCTTTTCAAGGTGTTAATATGACATACAGAGTCGTAAGATTTCCTAAATTGTCGTATGATGTTCAAAGGACTCGAAAGAATTCATTAGGTTTATTATGGAGTTTTAAGTTTATATACGGTATTGTAAGGTGTTGTTACGATTTGTAAGGCGTCCTACAATATAATAACGTGCTTTTCAAGGTGTAACTATAACATACAGAGTGGTAAGATATCCTAAATTGTCGTACGATGTTCAAAGGACTCGGGCGAATTCATTAGGTTTATTATGGAGTTTTAAGTTTATATACGGTATTGTAAGGTGTTGTTACGATTTCTAAGGCGTCATACAATATAATATCGTGTTTTTCAAGGTGTTAATATGGCATAAAGTGCCGTAAGATGTCCTAAATTGTTGTACGATGTTCAAAGGACTCGGTGGAATTCATTAGATATATAATGGAGTTTTAAGTTTATATACGGTATTGTAAGGTGTTGTTATGATTTGTAAGGCGTCCTACAATATAATAACTTGCTTTTCAAGGGGTTAATATGGCATACAATGTCGTAAGTTGTCCTAAATTGTCGTACGATATTCAAAGGACACGGATGAATTCATTAGATTTATTATGGAGTTTTAAGTTTATATACGGTATTGTAAGGTGTTGTTAAGATTTGTAAGGCGTCCTACAATATTATAACGTGCTTTTCAAGATGTTAATATGGCATACAGAGTCGTAAGATGTCCTAAATTGTCGTATGATGTTCAAAGGACTCAGACGAATTCATTAGGTTTATTATGGAGTTTTAAGTTTATATACGGTATTATAAGGTGTTGTTATGATTTATAAGGCGTCCTACAATAAAATAACGTGCTTTTCAATGTGTTAATATGGCATACAGAGTCGTAAGATGTCCTAAATTGTCGTATGATGTTCAAAGGACTCGGACAAATTCAATAGGTGTATTATGGAGTTTTAAGTTTATATACGGTATTATAAAGTGTTGTTATGATTTGTAAGGCGTCCTACAATATAATAACGTGCTTTTAAAGGTGTTAATATGGCATACAGAGTCGTAAGATGTCCTAAATTGTCGTATGATGTTCAAAGGACTCGGACGAATTCATCAGGTTTAGAATGGAGTTTTAAGTTTATATACGGTATTGTAAGGTGTTGTTACGATTTGTAAGGTGTCTTACAATATAATAACGTGCTTTTCAAGGTGTTAATATGGCATACAGAGTGGTAAGATATCCTAAATTGTCGTACGATGTTCAAAAGACTCAGACTAATTCATTAGGTTTATTATGGAGTTTTAAGTTTATATACGGTATTGTAAGGTGTTGTTACGATTTGTAAGGCGTCCTACAATATAATATCGTGTTTTTCAAGGTATTAATATGGCATAAAGAGTCGTAAGATGTCCTAAATTGTTGTACGATGTTCAAAGGACTCAGATGAATTCATTAGATTTATTATGGAGTTTTAAATTTATATACGGTATTGTAAAGTGTTGTTATAATTTGTAAGGCGTCCTACAATAAAATAACTTGCTTTTCAAGTTGTTAATATGGCATACAATGTCGTAAGTTGTCCTAAATTGCCATACGATGTTCAAAGGACACGGATGAATTCATTAGATTTATTATGGAGTTTTAAGTTTATATACGGTATTGTAAGGTGTTGTTAAGATTTGTAAGGCGTCCTACAATATAATAACGTGCTTTTCAAGGTATTAATATGGCATACAGAGTCGTAAGATGTCCTAAATTGTCGTATGATGTTTAAAGGACTCGGACGAATTCATTAGGTTTATTATGGAGTTTTAAGTTTATATACGGTATTATAAAGTGTTGTTATGATTTGTAAGACGTCCTACAATATAATAACATGCTTTTCAAGGTGTTAATATGGCATACAGAGTCGTAAGATGTCCTAAATTGTCGTATGATGTTCAAAGGACCCGGACGAATTCATCAGGTTTAGAATGGAGTTTTAAGTTTATATACGGTATTGTAAGGTGTTGTTACGATTTTTAAGGCGTCCTACAATATAATAGCGTGCTTTTCAAGGTGTTAATATCGCATACAGAGTGGTAAGATGTCCTAAATTGTTGTACGATGTTCAAAGGACTCGGACTAATTCATTAGGTTTATTATGGAGTTTTAAGTTTATATACGGTATTGTAAGGTGTTGTTATGATTTGTAAGGCGTCCTACAATATAATAACATGCTTTTCAAGGTGTTAATATGACATACAGAGTCGTAAGATGTCCTAAATTGTCGTATGATGTTCAAAGGACTCGAAAGAATTCATTAGGTTTATTATGGAGTTTTAAGTTTATATATGGTATTGTAAGGTGTTGTTACGATTTGTAAGGCGTCCTACAATATAATAACGTGCTTTTCAAGGTGTTACTATAACATACAGAGTGGTAAGATATCCTAAATTGTCGTACGATGTTCAAAGGACTCGGGCGAATTCATTAGGTTTATTATGGAGTTTTAAGTTTATATACGGTATTGTAAGGTGTTGTTACGATTTCTAAGGCGTCATACAATATAATATCGTGTTTTTCAAGGTGTTAATATGGCATACAGTGTCGTAAGATGTCCTAAATTGTTGTACGATGTTCAAAGGACTCGGAGGAATTCATTAGATATATAATGGAGTTTTAAGTTTATATACGGTATTGTAAGGTGTTGTTATGATTTGTAAGGCGTCCTACAATATAATAACTTGCTTTTCAAGGTGTTAATATGGCATACAATGTCGTAAGTTGTCCTAAATTGCCGTACGATGTTCAAAGGACACGGATGAATTCATTAGATTTATTATGGAGTTTTAAGTTTATATACGGTATTGTAAGGTGTTGTTAAGATTTGTAAGGCGTCCTACAATATAATAACGTGCTTTTCAAGGTGTTAATATGGCATACAGAGTCGTAACATGTCCTAAATTGTCGTATGATGTTCAAAGGACTCAGACGAATTCATTAGGTTTATTATGGAGTTTTAAGTTTATGTACGGTATTATAAGGTGTTGTTATGATTTATAAGGCGTCCTACAATAAAATAACGTGCTTTTCAATGTGTTAATATGGCATACAGAGTCGTAAGTTGTCCTAAATTGTCGTACGATGTTTAAAGGACTCGGACGAATTCATTAGGTTTATTATGGAGTTTTAAGTTTATATACGGTATTGTAAGGTGTTGTTACGATTTGTAAGGTGTCTTACAATATAATAACGTGCTTTTCAAGGTGTTAATATGGCATACAGAGTGGTAAGATGTCCTAAATTGTCGTACGATGTTCAAAAGACTCAGACTAATTCATTAGGTTTATTATGGAGTTTTAAGTTTATATACGGTATTGTAAGGTGTTGTTACGATTTGTAAGGCGTCCTACAATATAATATCGTGTTTTTCAAGGTGTTAATATGGCATACAGAGTCGTAAGATGTCCTAAATTGTTGTACGATGTTCAAAGGACTCGGACGAATTCATTAGGTTTATTATGGAGTTTTAAGTTTATATACGGTATTGTAAGGTGTTGTTACGATTTGTAAGGCGTCCTACAATATAATAACGTGCTTTTCAAGGTGTTAATATGGCATACAGAGTCGTAAGATGTCCATAATTGTCGTATGATGTTCAAAGGACTCGGACGAATTCATCAGGTTTAGAATGGAGTTTTAAGTTTATATACGGTGTTGTAAGGTGTTGTTACGATTTGTAAGGTGTCTTACAATATAATAACGTGCTTTTCAAGGTTTTAATATGGCATACAGAGTGGTAAGATGTCCTAAATTGTCATACGATGTTCAAAGGACTCAGACTAATTCATTAGGTTTATTATGGAGTTTTAAGTTTATATATGGTATTGTAAGGTGTTGTTACGATATTTAAGGCGTCCTACAATATAATAACGTGCTTTTCAAGGTGTTAATATGGCATACAGAGTCGTAAGATGTCCTAAATTGTCGTATGATGTTCAAAGGACTCGAAAGAATTCATTAGGTTTATTATGGAGTTTTAAGTTTATATACGGTAGTATAAGGTGTTATGATTTGTAAGGCGTCCTACAATATAATAACGTGCTTTTCAAAGTGTTAATATGGCATACAGAGTCGTAAAATGTCCTAAATTGTCGTATGATGTTCAAAGGACTCGTAGAAATTCATTAGGTTAATTATGGAGTTTTAAGTTTATATACGGTAGTGTAAGGTGTTGTTACTGTTTATAAGGCTTCCTACAATATAATAATGTGTTTTTCAAGGTGTTAATATGGCATACAGAGTTGTAAGATGTCCTAAATTGTCGTACGATGTTCAAAGGACTCGTACGAATTCATTAGATTTATTATGAAGTTTTACGTTTATATACGGTATTGTAAGGTGTTGTTATGACTTGTAAGGCGTCCTACAATATAATATCGTGTTTTTCAAGGTGTTAATATAGCATACAATGTCGTAAGTTGTCCTAAATTTTCGTACGATGTTCAAAGGACTCGGACGAATTTATTAGGTTTATTATGGAGTTTTAAGTTTATGTACGGTATTGTAAGGTGTTGATATGATTTGTAAGGCGTCCTACAATATAATAACGTGCTTTTCAAGGTGTTAATATAGCATACAGAGTAGTAAGATGTCCTAAATTGTTGTACGATGTTCATAGCACTCGGACGAATTCATTAGGTTTATTATGGTGTTTTAAGTTTATATACTATATTGTAAGGTGTTGTTACGATTTGTAAGGCGTCCTACAATATAATATCGTGTTTTTCAAGGTGTTAATATGGCATACAGTGTCGTAAGATGTCCTAAGTTGTCGTATGATGTTCAAAGGACTCGGACGAATTCATTAGGTGTATTATGGATTTTAAGTTTATATATGGTATTATAAGGTGTTGTTATGATTTGTAAGGCGTCCTACAATATAATAACGTGCTTTTCAAGGTGTTAATATGACATACAGAGTCGTAAGATGTCCTAATTTGTCGTATAATGTTCAAAGGACTCAAAAGAATTCATTAGGTTTATTATGGAGTTTTAAGTTTATATACGGTATTGTAAGGTGTTGTTACGATTTGTAAGGCGTCCTACAATATAATAACGTGCTTTTCAAGGTGTTACTATAACATACAGAGTGGTAAGATATCCTAAATTGTCGTACGATGTTCAAAGGACTCGGACGAATTCATTAGGTTTATTATGGAGTTTTAAGTTTATATACGGTATTGTAAGGTGTTGTTATAACTTGTAAGGCGTCCTACAATATAATATCGTGTTTTTCAAGGTGTTACTATGGCATACAGTGTCGTAAGTTGTCCTAAATTGGCGTACGATGTTCAAAGGACTCAGACGAATTCATTAGGTTAATTATGGAGTTTTAAGTTTATATACGGTATTGTAAGGTGTTGTTATGATTTGTAAGGCGTCCTACAATATAATAACTTGCTTTTCAAGGTGTTAATATGGCATACAATGTCGTAAGTTGTCCTAAATTGCCGTACGATGTTCAAAGGACACGGATGAATTCATTAGATTTATTATGGAGTTTTAAGTTTATATATGGTATTGTAAGGTGTTGTTAAGATTTGTAAAGCGTCCTACAATATAATAACGTGCTTTTCAAGATGTTAATATGGCATACAGAGTCGTAAGATGTCCTAAATTGTTGTATGATGTTCAAAGGACTCAGACGAATTCATTAGGTTTATTATGGAGTTTTAAGTTTGTATACGGTATTATAAGGTGTTGTTATGATTTGTAAGGCGTCCTACAATATAATAACGTGCTTTTCAAGGTGTTAATAAGGCATACAGAGTCGTAAGATGTCCTAAATTGACGTACGATGTTCAAAGGACTCGGACGAATTCATTAGGTTAATTATGGAGTTTTAAGTTTATATACGGTATTATAAGGTGTTGTTATGATTTGTAAGGCGTCCTACAATATAATAACGTGCTTTTCAAGGTGTTAATATAACATACAGAGTCGTAAGATGTCCTAAATTGTCGTATGATGTTCAAAGGACTCGAAAGAATTCATTAGGTTTATTATGGAGTTTTAAGTTTATATACGGTATTATAAGGTGTTGTTATGATTTATAAGGCGTCCTACAATATAATAACGTGCTTTTCAAGGTGTTAATATGGCATACAGAGTCGTAAAATGTCCTAAATTGTCGTACGATGTTCAAAGGACTCGGAAGAATTCATTAGGTTCATTATGGAGTTTTAAGTTTATATACCGTATTGTAAGGTGTTGTTACGATTTGTAAGGCGTCCTAGAATATAATAACGTGCTTTTCAAGGTGTTAATATGGCATACAGAGTCGTAAGATGTCCTAAATTGTCGTATGATGTTCAAAGGACTCGGACGAATTCATCAGGTTTAGAATGGAGTTTTAAGTTTATATACGGTATTGTAAGGTGTTGTTACGATTTGTAAGGTGTCTTACAATATAATAACGTGCTTTTCAAGGTGTTAATATGGCATACAGAGTGGTAAGATGTCCAAAATTGTCGTACGATGTTCAAAGGACTCAGACTAATTCATTAGGTTTATTATGGAGTTTTAAGTTTATATACGGTATTGTAAGGTGTTCTTACGATTTGTAAGGCGTCCTACAATATAATATCGTGTTTTTCAAGGTGTTAATATGGCATACAGAGTCGTAAGATGTCCTAAATTGTTGTACGATGTTCAAAGGACTCAGATGAATTCATTAGATTTATTATGGAGTTTTAAATTTATATACGGTATTGTAAGGTATTGTTATGATTTGTAAGGCGTCCAACAATAAAATAACTTGCTTTTCAAGGTGTTAATATGGCATACAATGTCGTAAGTTTTCCTAAATTGCCGTACGATGTTCAAACGACAAGGATGAATTCATTAGATTTATTATGGAGTTTTAAGTTTATATACGGTATTGTAAGGTGTTGTTAAGATTTGTAAGGCGTCCTACAATATAATAACGTGCTTTTCAAGGTGTTAATATGGCATTACAGAGTCGTAAGATGTCCTAAATTGTCGTATGATGTTCAAAGGACCCGGACGAATTCATCAGGTTTAGAATGGAGTTTTAAGTTTATATACGGTATTGTAAGGTGTTGTTACGATTTTTAAGGCGTCCTACAATATAATTGCGTGCTTTTCAAGGTGTTAATATGGCATACAGAGTGGTAAGATGTCCTAAATTGCCATACGATGTTCAAAGGACACGGATGAATTCATTAGATTTATTATGGAGTTTTAAGTTTATATATGGTTTTGTAAGGTGTTGTTAAGATTTTTAAGGTGTCCTACAATATAATAATGTGTTTTTCAAGGTGTTAATATGGCATACAGTGTCGTAAGATGTCCTAAATTGTCGTACGATGTTCAAAGGACACGGATGAATTCATTAGATTTATTATGGAGTTTTAAGTTTATATATGGTATTGTAAGGTGTTGTTAAGATTTGTAAAGCGTCCTACAATATAATAACGTGCTTTTCAAGATGTTAATATGGCATACAGAGTCGTAAGATGTCCTAAATTGTTGTATGATGTTCAAAGGACTCAGACGAATTCATTAGGTTTATTATGGAGTTTTAAGTTTGTATACGGTATTATAAGGTGTTGTTATGATTTGTAAGGCGTCCTACAATATAATAACGTGCTTTTCAAGGTGTTAATATAACATACAGAGTCGTAAGATGTCCTAAATTGTCGTATGATGTTCAAAGGACTCGAAAGAATTCATTAGGTTTATTATGGAGTTTTAAGTTTATATACGGTATTATAAGGTGTTGTTATGATTTATAAGGCGTCCTACAATATAATAACGTGCTTTTCAAGGTGTTAATATGGCATACAGAGTCGTAAAATGTCCTAAATTGTCGTACGATGTTCAAAGGACTCGGAAGAATTCATTAGGTTCATTATGGAGTTTTAAGTTTATATACCGTATTGTAAGGTGTTGTTACGATTTGTAAGGCGTCCTAGAATATAATAACGTGCTTTTCAAGGTGTTAATATGGCATACAGAGTCGTAAGATGTCCTAAATTGTCGTATGATGTTCAAAGGACTCGGACGAATTCATCAGGTTTAGAATGGAGTTTTAAGTTTATATACGGTATTGTAAGGTGTTGTTACGATTTGTAAGGTGTCTTACAATATAATAACGTGCTTTTCAAGGTGTTAATATGGCATACAGAGTGGTAAGATGTCCAAAATTGTCGTACGATGTTCAAAGGACTCAGACTAATTCATTAGGTTTATTATGGAGTTTTAAGTTTATATACGGTATTGTAAGGTGTTCTTACGATTTGTAAGGCGTCCTACAATATAATATCGTGTTTTTCAAGGTGTTAATATGGCATACAGAGTCGTAAGATGTCCTAAATTGTTGTACGATGTTCAAAGGACTCAGATGAATTCATTAGATTTATTATGGAGTTTTAAATTTATATACGGTATTGTAAGGTATTGTTATGATTTGTAAGGCGTCCAACAATAAAATAACTTGCTTTTCAAGGTGTTAATATGGCATACAATGTCGTAAGTTTTCCTAAATTGCCGTACGATGTTCAAACGACAAGGATGAATTCATTAGATTTATTATGGAGTTTTAAGTTTATATACGGTATTGTAAGGTGTTGTTAAGATTTGTAAGGCGTCCTACAATATAATAACGTGCTTTTCAAGGTGTTAATATGGCATTACAGAGTCGTAAGATGTCCTAAATTGTCGTATGATGTTCAAAGGACCCGGACGAATTCATCAGGTTTAGAATGGAGTTTTAAGTTTATATACGGTATTGTAAGGTGTTGTTACGATTTTTAAGGCGTCCTACAATATAATTGCGTGCTTTTCAAGGTGTTAATATGGCATACAGAGTGGTAAGATGTCCTAAATTGCCATACGATGTTCAAAGGACACGGATGAATTCATTAGATTTATTATGGAGTTTTAAGTTTATATATGGTTTTGTAAGGTGTTGTTAAGATTTTTAAGGTGTCCTACAATATAATAATGTGTTTTTCAAGGTGTTAATATGGCATACAGTGTCGTAAGATGTCCTAAATTGTCGTACGATGTTCAAAGGACACGGATGAATTCATTAGATTTATTATGGAGTTTTAAGTTTATATATGGTATTGTAAGGTGTTGTTAAGATTTGTAAAGCGTCCTACAATATAATAACGTGCTTTTCAAGATGTTAATATGGCATACAGAGTCGTAAGATGTCCTAAATTGTTGTATGATGTTCAAAGGACTCAGACGAATTCATTAGGTTTATTATGGAGTTTTAAGTTTGTATACGGTATTATAAGGTGTTGTTATGATTTGTAAGGCGTCCTACAATATAATAACGTGCTTTTCAAGGTGTTAATAAGGCATACAGAGTCGTAAGATGTCCTAAATTGACGTACGATGTTCAAAGGACTCGGACGAATTCATTAGGTTAATTATGGAGTTTTAAGTTTATATACGGTATTATAAGGTGTTGTTATGATTTGTAAGGCGTCCTACAATATAATAACGTGCTTTTCAAGGTGTTAATATAACATACAGAGTCGTAAGATGTCCTAAATTGTCGTATGATGTTCAAAGGACTCGAAAGAATTCATTAGGTTTATTATGGAGTTTTAAGTTTATATACGGTATTATAAGGTGTTGTTATGATTTATAAGGCATCCTACAATATAATAACGTGCTTTTCAAGGTGTTAATATGGCATACAGAGTCGTAAAATGTCCTAAATTGTCGTACGATGTTCAAAGGACTCGGAAGAATTCATTAGGTTCATTATGGAGTTTTAAGTTTATATACGGTATTGTAAGGTGTTGTTACGATTTGTAAGGCGTCCTAGAATATAATAACGTGCTTTTCAAGGTGTTAATATGGCATACAGAGTCGTAAGATGTCCTAAATTGTCGTATGATGTTCAAAGGACTCGGACGAATTCATCAGGTTTAGAATGGAGTTTTAAGTTTATATACGGTATTGTAAGGTGTTGTTACGATTTGTAAGGTGTCTTACAATATAATAACGTGCTTTTCAAGGTGTTAATATGGCATACAGAGTGGTAAGATGTCCAAAATTGTCGTACGATGTTCAAAGGACTCAGACTAATTCATTAGGTTTATTATGGAGTTTTAAGTTTATATACGGTATTGTAAGGTGTTCTTACGATTTGTAAGGCGTCCTACAATATAATATCGTGTTTTTCAAGGTGTTAATATGGCATACAGAGTCGTAAGATGTCCTAAATTGTTGTACGATGTTCAAAGGACTCAGATGAATTCATTAGATTTATTATGGAGTTTTAAATTTATATACGGTATTGTAAGGTATTGTTATGATTTGTAAGGCGTCCAACAATAAAATAACTTGCTTTTCAAGGTGTTAATATGGCATACAATGTCGTAAGTTTTCCTAAATTGCCGTACGATGTTCAAAGGACAAGGATGAATTCATTAGATTTATTATGGAGTTTTAAGTTTATATACGGTATTGTAAGGTGTTGTTAAGATTTGTAAGGCGTCCTACAATATAATAACGTGCTTTTCAAGGTGTTAATATGGCATTACAGAGTCGTAAGATGTCCTAAATTGTCGTATGATGTTCAAAGGACCCGGACGAATTCATCAGGTTTAGAATGGAGTTTTAAGTTTATATACGGTATTGTAAGGTGTTGTTACGATTTTTAAGGCGTCCTACAATATAATTGCGTGCTTTTCAAGGTGTTAATATGGCATACAGAGTGGTAAGATGTCCTAAATTGCCATACGATGTTCAAAGGACACGGATGAATTCATTAGATTTATTATGGAGTTTTAAGTTTATATATGGTTTTGTAAGGTGTTGTTAAGATTTTT
This sequence comes from Tagetes erecta, assembly GCA_030867185.1. NCBI lineage: Eukaryota > Viridiplantae > Streptophyta > Magnoliopsida > Asterales > Asteraceae > Tagetes > Tagetes erecta. Next base: position 30,107,301 of record CM061488.1, read on the forward strand.
AAGGTGTCCTACAATATAATAATGTGTTTTTCAAGGTGTTAATATGGCATACAGTGTCGTAAGATGTCCTAAATTGTCGTACGATGTTCAAAGTTCTCGGACGAATTTATTAGGTTTATTATGGAGTTTTAAGTTTATGTACGGTATTGTAAGGTGTTGTTATGATTTGTAAGGCGTCCTACAATATAATAACGTGTTTTCAAGGTGTTAATATGGCATACAGAGTCGTAAGATGTCCTAAATTGTCGTATGATGTTCAAAGGACTCGGACGAATTCATTAGGTTTAGAATATAGTTTTAAGTTTATATACGGTATTGTAAGGTGTTGTTACGATTTGTAAGGCGTCCTACAATATAATAACGTGTTTTTCAAGGTGTTAATATGGTATACAGAGTGGTAAGATGTCCTAAATTGTCGTACGATTTTTAAAGGACTCAGACGAATTCATTAGATTTATTATGGAGTTTTAAGTTACATACGTTATTGTAAGGTGTTGTTACGATTTGTAAGGTGTCCTACATTATAATAATGTGCTTTTCAAGGTCCTAATATGGCATACAGAGTCGTAAATGTTTTAAGTTGTCGTACGATGTTCAAAGGATTCGGACGAATTCATTAGATTTATTATGGAGTTTTAAGTTTATATACGGTATTATAAGGTGTTGTTATGATTTGTAAGGCGTCCTACAATAAAATAACTTGCCTTTCAAGGTGTTAATATGGAATGCAGAGTCGTAAGATGTCCTAAATTGTCGTATGATGTTCAAAGGACTCGGACGAATTCATCAGTTTAGAATGGAGTTTTAGGTTTATATACAGTATTGTAAGGTGTTGTTACGATTTGTAAGGCGTCCTTATATATAATAACGTGCTTTTCAAAGTGTTACTATGGCATACAGAGTGGTAAGATATCCTAAATTGTCGTACGATGTTCAAAGGACTCGGACGAATTCATTAGGTTTATTATGGAGTTTTAAGTTTATATACGGTATTGTAAGGTGTTGTTACGATTTGTAAGGCGTCCTACAATATAATATCATGTTCTTCAAGGTGTTAATATGGAACACAGTGTCGTAAGATGTCCTAATTTGTCGTACGATGTTCAAAGGACTCGGACGAATTCATTAGAGTTATAATGGAGTTTTAAGTTTATATACGGTATTGTAAGGTGTTGTTATGATTTGTAAGGCGTCCTACAATATAATAACTTGCTTTTCAAGGTGTTAATATGGCATACAATGTCGTAAGTTGTCCAAAATTGCCGTACGATTTTCAAAGGACTCGGACGAATTCATTAGCTTTATTATGGAGTTTTAAGTTTATATACGGTATTGTAAGGTGTTGTTAAGATTTGTAAGGCGTCCTACAGTATAGTAACGTGCTTTTCAAGGTATTAATATGGCATACAGAGTCGTAAGATGTCCTAAATTGTCGTACGATTTTCAAAGGACTCGGACGAATTCATTACATTTTATATGGAGTTTTAAGTTTATATACGGTATTGTAAGGTGCTGTTACGATTCGTAAGGCGTCCTACAATATAATATCGTGTTTTTCAAGGTGTTAATATGGCATACATTTTCGTAAGTTGTCCTAAATTGTCGTACGATATTCAAAGGACTCCGACGAATTCATTAGGTTTATTATGGAGTTTTAAGTTTATATACGGTTTTGTAAGGTGTTGTTACTATTTATAAGGCGTCCTTCAATATAATAATGTGTTTTTCAAGGTCTTAATATAGCATATAGAGTTGTAAGATGTCCTAAATTGTCGTACGAAGTTCAAAGGACTCGGACGAATTCATTAGATTTATTATGGAGTTTTATGTTTATATACGGTATTGTAAGGTGTTGTTACGATTTGTAAGGCGTCCTACAATATAATAACGTGCTTTTCAAGGTGTTAATATGGCATACAGAGTGGTAAGATGTCCTAAATTGTTGTATGATCTTCAAAGGACTCGTACGAATTCATTAGTTTATTATGGAGTTTTATGTTTATATACAGTATTATAAGGTGTAGTTATAACTTGTAAGGCGTCCTACAATATAATATCGTGTTTTTCAAGGTGTTAATATGGCATATAGAGTGGTAAGATGTCCTAAATTGTTGTACGATGTTCAAAGGACTCGGACGAATTCATTAGGTTTATTATGGAGTTTTAAGTTTATATACGATATTGTAAGGTGTTGTTACGATTTGTAAGGCGTTCTACAATATAATATCGTGTTTTTCAAGGTGTTAATATGGCATACATTGTCGTAAGTTGTCCTAAATTGTTGTACGATGTTCAAAGGACTCGGACGAATTCATTAGGTTTATTATGGAGTTTTAAGTTTATATACGGTATTGTAAGGTGGTGTTACGATTCGTAAGGCGTCCTACAATATAATATCGTGTTTTTCAAGGTGTTAATATGGCATACATTTTCGTAAGTTGTCCTAAATTGTCGTACGATATTCAAAGGACTCCGACGAATTCATTAGGTTTATTATGGAGTTTTAAGTTTATATACGGTTTTGTAAGGTGTTGTTACAATTTATAAGGCGTCCTTCAATATAATAATGTGTTTTTCAAGGTCTTAATATAGCATATAGAGTTGTAAGATGTCCTAAATTGTCGTACGAAGTTCAAAGGACTCGGACGAATTCATTAGATTTATTATGGAGTTTTAAGTTTTTTTACGGTATTATAAGGTGTTGTTATGATTTGAAAGGCGTCCTACAATATAATATCGTGTTTTTCAAGGTGTTAATATGGCATACATTGTCGTAAGTTGTCCTAAATTGTCGTACGATATTCAAAGGACTCGGACGAATTTATTAGGTTTATTATGGACTTTTAAGTTTATATACGGTATTATAAGGTGTTGTTATGATTTGTAAGGCGTCCTACAATATAATAACGTGCTTTTCAAGGTGTTAATATGGCATACATTGTCGTACGTTGTCCTAAATTGTCGTACGATATTAAAATGACTCGGACGAATTCATTAGGTTTATTATGGAGTTTTAAGTTTATATACGGTTTTGTAAGGTGTTGTTACTATTTATAAGGTGTCCTTCAATATAATAATGTGTTTTTCAAGGTGTTAATATGGTATAGAGAGTGGTAAGATGTCCTAAATTGTTGTACGATCTTCAAACGACTCGTACGAATTCATTAGATTTATTATGGAGTTTTATGTTTATATACGGTATTATTAGGTGTAGTTATAACTTGTAAGGCGTCCTACAATATAATATCGTGTTTTCAAGGTGTTAATATGGCATACAGAGTGGTAAGATGTCCTAAATTGTTGTACGATGTTCAAAAGACTCGGACGAATTCATTATGTTTATTATGGAGTTTTAAGTTTATATACGATATTGTAAGGTGTTGTTACGATTTGTAAGGCGTCCTACAATATAATATCGTGTTTTTCAAGGTGTTAATATGGCATACATTGTCGTAAGTTGTCCTAAATTGTCGTACGATATTCAAAGGACTCGGACGAATTTATTAGGTTTATTATGGACTTTTAAGTTTATATACGGTATTATAAGGTGTTGTTATGATTTGTAAGGCGTCCTACAATATAATAACGTGCTTTTCAAGGTGTTAATATGGCATACATTGTCGTACGTTGTCCTAAATTGTCGTACGATATTCAAAGGACTCGGACGAATTCATTAGGTTTATTATGGAGTTTTAAGTTTATATACGGTTTTGTAAGGTGTTGTTACTATTTATAAGGTGTCCTTCAATATAATAATGTGTTTTTCAAGGTGTTAATATGACATAGAGAGTGGTAAGATGTCCTAAATTGTTGTACGATCTTCAAACGACTCGTACGAATTCATTAGATTTATTATGGAGTTTTATGTTTATATACGGTATTATAAGGTGTAGTTATAACTTGTAAGGCGTCCTACAATATAATATCGTGTTTTTCAAGGTGTTAATATGGCATACAGAGTGGTAAGATGTCCTAAATTGTTGTACGATGTTCAAAAGACTCGGACGAATTCATTATGTTTATTATGGAGTTTTAAGTTTATATACGATATTGTAAGGTGTTGTTACGATTTGTAAGGCGTCCTACAATATAATATCGTGTTTTTCAAGGTGTTAATATGGCATACAGTGTCGTAAGTTGTCCTAAATTGTCGTACGATATTCAAAGGACTCCGACGAATTCATTAGGTTTATTATGGAGTTTTAAGTTTATATACGGTTTTGTAAGGTGTTGTTACTATTTATAAGGCGTCCTTCAATATAATAATGTGTTTTTCAAGGTGTTAATATGGCATATAGAGTTGTAAGTTGCCCTAAATTTTCGTACGAGGTTCAAAGGACTCGGACGAATTTATTTGGTTTATTATGGAGTTTTAAGTTTATATACGGTATTGTAAGGTGTTGTTACGATTTGTAAGGCGTCCTACAATATAATAACGTGCTTTTCAAGGTGTTAATATGGCATACAGAGTGGTAAGATGTCCTAAATTGTTGTATGATCTTCAAAGGACTCGTACGAATTCATTAGTTTATTATGGAGTTTTATGTTTATATACAGTATTATAAGGTGTAGTTATAACTTGTAAGGCGTCCTACAATATAATATCGTGTTTTTCAAGGTGTTAATATGGCATATAGAGTGGTAAGATGTCCTAAATTGTTGTACGATGTTCAAAGGACTCGGACGAATTCATTAGGTTTATTATGGAGTTTTATGTTTATATACGATATTGTAAGGTGTTGTTACGATTTGTAAGGCGTTCTACAATATAATATCGTGTTTTTCAAGGTGTTAATATGGCATACATTGTCGTAAGTTGTCCTAAATTGTTGTACGATGTTCAAAGGACTCGGACGAATTCATTAGGTTTATTATGGAGTTTTAAGTTTATATACGGTATTGTAAGGTGGTGTTACGATTCGTAAGGCGTCCTACAATATAATATCGTGTTTTTCAAGGTGTTAATATGGCATACATTTTCGTAAGTTGTCCTAAATTGTCGTACGATATTCAAAGGACTCCGACGAATTCATTAGGTTTATTATGGAGTTTTAAGTTTATATACGGTTTTGTAAGGTGTTGTTACTATTTATAAGGCGTCCTTCAATATAATAATGTGTTTTTCAAGGTCTTAATATAGCATATAGAGTTGTAAGATGTCCTAAATTGTCGTACGAAGTTCAAAGGACTCGGACGAATTCATTAGATTTATTATGGAGTTTTAAGTTTTTTTACGGTATTATAAGGTGTTGTTATGATTTGAAAGGCGTCCTACAATATAATATCGTGTTTTTCAAGGTGTTAATATGGCATACATTGTCGTAAGTTGTCCTAAATTGTCGTACGATATTCAAAGGACTCGGACGAATTTATTAGGTTTATTATGGACTTTTAAGTTTATATACGGTATTATAAGGTGTTGTTATGATTTGTAAGGCGTCCTACAATATAATAACGTGCTTTTCAAGGTGTTAATATGGCATACATTGTCGTACGTTGTCCTAAATTGTCGTACGATATTAAAAGGACTCGGACGAATTCATTAGGTTTATTATGGAGTTTTAAGTTTATATACGGTTTTGTAAGGTGTTGTTACTATTTATAAGGTGTCCTTCAATATAATAATGTGTTTTTCAAGGTGTTAATATGGTATAGAGAGTGGTAAGATGTCCTAAATTGTTGTACGATCTTCAAACGACTCGTACGAATTCATTAGATTTATTATGGAGTTTTATGTTTATATACGGTATTATTAGGTGTAGTTTTAACTTGTAAGGCGTCCTACAATATAATATCGTGTTTTCAAGGTGTTAATATGGCATACAGAGTGGTAAGATGTCCTAAATTGTTGTACGATGTTCAAAAGACTCGGACGAATTCATTATGTTTATTATGGAGTTTTAAGTTTATATACGATATTGTAAGGTGTTGTTACGATTTGTAAGGCGTCCTACAATATAATATCGTGTTTTTCAAGGTGTTAATATGGCATACATTGTCGTAAGTTGTCCTAAATTGTCGTACGATATTCAAAGGACTCGGACGAATTTATTAGGTTTATTATGGACTTTTAAGTTTATATACGGTATTATAAGGTGTTGTTATGATTTGTAAGGCGTCCTACAATATAATAACGTGCTTTTCAAGGTGTTAATATGGCATACATTGTCGTACGTTGTCCTAAATTGTCGTACGATATTCAAAGGACTCGGACGAATTCATTAGGTTTATTATGGAGTTTTAAGTTTATATACGGTTTTGTAAGGTGTTGTTACTATTTATAAGGTGTCCTTCAATATAATAATGTGTTTTTCAAGGTGTTAATATGGCATAGAGAGTGGTAAGATGTCCTAAATTGTTGTACGATCTTCAAACGACTCGTACGAATTCATTAGATTTATTATGGAGTTTTATGTTTATATACGGTATTATAAGGTGTAGTTATAACTTGTAAGGCGTCCTACAATATAATATCGTGTTTTCAAGGTGTTAATATGGCATACAGAGTGGTAAGATGTCCTAAATTGTTGTACGATGTTCAAAAGACTCGGACGAATTCATTATGTTTATTATGGAGTTTTAAGTTTATATACGATATTGTAAGGTGTTGTTACGATTTGTAAGGCGTCCTACAATATAATATCGTGTTTTTCAAGGTGTTAATATGGCATACAGTGTCGTAAGTTGTCCTAAATTGTCGTACGATATTCAAATGACCACGACGAATTCATTAGGTTTATTATGGAGTTTTAAGTTTATATACGGTTTTGTAAGGTGTTGTTACTATTTATAAGGCGTCCTTCAATATAATAATGTGTTTTTTAAGGTGTTAATATGGCATATAGAGTTGTAAGTTGCCCTAAATTTTCGTACGATGTTCAAAGGACTCGGACGAATTTATTAGGTTTATTATGGAGTTTTAAGTTTATATACGGTATTGTAAGGTGTTGTTACGATTTGTAAGGCGTCCTACAATATAATAACGTGCTTTTGAAGGTGTTAATATGGCATACAGAGTGGTAAGATGTCCTAAATTGTTGTACGATCTTCAAAGGACTCGTACGAATTCATTAGTTTATTATGGAGTTTTATGTTTATATACGATATTATAAGGTGTAGTTATAACTTGTAAGGCGTCCTACAATATAATATCGTGTTTTTCAAGGTGTTAATATGGCATATAGAGTGGTAAGATGTCCTAAATTGTTGTACGATGTTCAAAGGACTCGGACGAATTCATTAGGTTTATTATGGAGTTTTAAGTTTCTATACGATATTGTAAGGTGTTGTTACGATTTGTAAGGCGTTCTACAATATAATATCGTGTTTTTCAAGGTGTTAATATGGCATACAGTGTCGTAAGATGTCCTAAATTGTTGTACGATGTTCAAAGGACTCGGACGAATTCATTAGGTTTATTATGGAGTTTTAAGTTTTTATACGGTATTATAAGGTGTTGTTATGATTTGTAAGGCGTCCTACAATATAATATCGTGTTTTTCAAGGTGTTAATGTGGCATACATTGTCGTAAGTTGTCCTAAATTGTCGTACGGTATTCAAAGGACTCCGACGAATTCATTAGGTTTATTATGGAGTTTTAAGTTTATATACGGTTTTGTAAGGTGTTGTTACTATTTATAAGGCGTCCTTCAATATAATAATGTGTTTTTCAAGGTGTTAATATGGCATATAGAGTTGTAAGATGTCATAAATTGTCGTACGATGTTCAAAGGACTCGTACGAATTCATTAGATTTATTATGAAGTTTTATGTTTATATACGGTATTGTAAGGTGTTGTTATGACTTGTAAGGCGTCCTACAATATAATATCGTGTTTTTCAAGGTGTTAATATGGCATACAATGTCGTAAGTTGCCCTAAATTGTCGTACGATGTTCAAAGGACTCGGATGAATTTATTAGGTTTATTATGGAGTTTTAAGTTTATATACGGTATTGTAAGGTGTTGTTACGATTTGTAAGGCGTCCTACAATATAATAACGTGCTTTTCAAGGTGTTAATATGGCATACAGAGTGGTAAGCTGTCCTAAATTGTTGTACGATCTTCAAAGGACTCGTACGAATTCATTATTTTATTATGGAGTTTTATGTTTATATACGGTATTATAAGGTGTAGTTATAACTTGTAAGGCGTCCTACAATATAATATCGTGTTTTTCAAGGTGTTAATATGGCATATAGAGTGGTATGATGTCCTAAATTGTTGTACGATGTTCAAAGGACTCGGACGAATTCATTAGGTTTATTATGGAGTTTTAAGTTTATATACGATATTGTAAGGTGTTGTTACGATTTGTAAGGCGTCCTACAATATAATATCGTGTTTTTCAAGGTGTTAATATGGCATACAGTGTCGTAAGATGTCCTAAATTGTCGTACGAAGTTCAAAGGACTCGGACGAATTCATTAGGTTTATTATGGAGTTTTAAGTTTTTATACGGTATTATAAGGTGTTGTTATGATTTGTAAGGCGTCCTACAATATAATATCGTGTTTTTCAACGTGTTAATATGGCATACATTGTCGTAAGTTGTCCTAAATTGTCGTACGATATTCAAAGGACTCCGACGAATTCATTAGGTTTATTATGGAGTTTTAAGTTTATATACGGTTTTGTAAGGTGTTGTTACTATTTATAAGGCGTCCTTCAATATAATAATGTGTTTTTCAAGGTGTTATTATGGCATATAGAGTTGTAAGATGTCATAAATTGTCGTACGATGTTCAAAGGACTCGTACGAATTCATTAGATTTATTATGAAGTTTTATGTTTATATACGGTATTGTAAGGTGTTGTTATGACTTGTAAGGCGTCCTACAATATAATATCGTGTTTTTCAAGGTGTTAATATGGCATACAATGTCGTAAGTTGCCCTAAATTGTCGTACGATGTTCAAAGGACTCGGATGAATTTATTAGGTTTATTATGGAGTTTTAAGTTTATATACGGTATTGTAAGGTGTTGTTACGATTTGTAAGGCGTCCTACAATATAATAACGTGCTTTTCAAGGTGTTAATATGGCATACAGAGTGGTAAGCTGTCCTAAATTGTTGTACGATCTTCAAAGGACTCGTACGAATTCATTATTTTATTATGGAGTTTTATGTTTATATACGGTATTATAAGGTGTAGTTATAACTTGTAAGGCGTCCTACAATATAATATCGTGTTTTTCAAGGTGTTAATATGGCATATAGAGTGGTATGATGTCCTAAATTGTTGTACGATGTTCAAAGGACTCGGACGAATTCATTAGGTTTATTATGGAGTTTTAAGTTTATATACGATATTGTAAGGTGTTGTTACGATTTGTAAGGCGTCCTACAATATAATATCGTGTTTTTCAAGGTGTTAATATGGCATACAGTGTCGTAAGATGTCCTAAATTGTCGTACGAAGTTCAAAGGACTCGGACGAATTCATTAGGTTTATTATGGAGTTTTAAGTTTTTATACGGTATTATAAGGTGTTGTTATGATTTGTAAGGCGTCCTACAATATAATATCGTGTTTTTCAACGTGTTAATATGGCATACATTGTCGTAAGTTGTCCTAAATTGTCGTACGATATTCAAAGGACTCCGACGAATTCATTAGGTTTATTATGGAGTTTTAAGTTTATATACGGTTTTGTAAGGTGTTGTTACTATTTATAAGGCGTCCTTCAATATAATAATGTGTTTTTCAAGGTGTTAATATGGCATATAGAGTTGTAAGATGTCATAAATTGTCGTACGATGTTCAAAGGACTCGTACGAATTCATTAGATTTATTATGAAGTTTTATGTTTATATACGGTATTGTAAGGTGTTGTTATGACTTGTAAGGTGTCCTACAATATAATATCGTGTTTTTCAAGGTGTTAATATTCATACAATGTCGTAAGTTGCCCTAAATTGTCGTACGATGTTCAAAGGACTCGGACGAATTTATTAGGTTTATTATGGAGTTTTAAGTTTATATACGGTATTGTAAGGTGTTGTTACGATTTGTAAGGCGTCCTACAATATAATAACGTGCTTTTCAAGGTGTTAATATGGCATACAGAGTGGTAAGATGTCCTAAATTGTTGTACGATCTTCAAAGGACTCGTATGAATTCATTAGTTTATTATGGAGTTTTATGTTTATATACGGTATTATAAGGTGTAGTTATAACTTGTAAGGCGTCCTACAATATAATATCGTGTTTTTCAAGGTGTTAATATGGCATACAGAGTGGTAAGATGTCCTAAATTGTTGTACGATGTTTAAAGGACTCGGACGAATTCATTAGGTTTATTATGGAGTTTTAAGTTTATATACGATATTGTAAGGTGTTCTTACGATTTGTAAGGCGTCCTACAATATAATATCGTGTTTTTCAAGGTGTTAATATGGCATACAGTGTCGTAAGATGTCCTAAATTGTCGTACGAAGTTCAAAGGACTCGGACGAATTCATTAGGTTTATTATGGAGTTTTAAGTTTTTATACGGTATTATAAGGTGTTGTTATGATTTGTAAGGCGTCCTACAATATAATATCGTGTTTTTCAAGGTGTTAATATGGCATACATTGTCGTAAGTTGTCCTAAATTGTCGTACGATATTCAAAGGACTCCGACGAATTCATTAGGTTTATTATGGAGTTTTAAGTTTATATACGGTTTTGTAAGGTGTTGTTACTATTTATAAGGCGTCCTTCAATATAATAATGTGTTTTTCAAGGTGTTAATATGGCATATAGAGTTGTAAGATGTCATAAATTGTCGTACGATGTTCAAAGGACTCGTACGAATTCATTAGATTTATTATGAAGTTTTATGTTTATATACGGTATTGTAAGGTGTTGTTATGACTTGTAAGGCGTCCTACAATATAATATCGTGTTTTTCAAGGTGTTAATATGGCATACAATGTCGTAAGTTGCCCTAAATTGTCGTACGATGTTCAAAGGACTCGGACGAATTTATTAGGTTTATTATGGAGTTTTAAGTTTATATACGGTATTGTAAGGTGTTGTTACGATTTGTAAGGCGTCCTACAATATAATAACGTGCTTTTCAAGGTGTTAATATGGCATACAGAGTGGTAAGCTGTCCTAAATTGTTGTACGATCTTCAAAGGACTCGTACGAATTCATTATTTTATTATGGAGTTTTATGTTTATATACGGTATTATAAGGTGTAGTTATAACTTGTAAGGCGTCCTACAATATAATATCGTGTTTTTCAAGGTGTTAATATGGCATACAGAGTGGTATGATGTCCTAAATTGTTGTACGATGTTCAAAGGACTCGGACGAATTCATTAGGTTTATTATGGAGTTTTAAGTTTTTATACGGTATTATAAGGTGTTGTTATGATTTGTAAGGCGTCCTACAATATAATATCGTGTTTTTCAAGGTGTTAATATGGCATACATTGTCATAAGTTGTCCAAAATTATCGTACGATATTCAAAGAACTCCGACGAATTCATTAGGTTTATTATGGAGTTTTAAGTTTATATACGGTTTTGTAAGGTGTTGTTACTATTTATAAGGCGTCCTTCAATATAATAATGTGTTTTTCAAGGTGTTAATATGGCATATAGAGTTGTAAGATGTCATAAATTGTCGTACGATGTTCAAAGGACTCGTACGAATTCATTAGATTTATTATGAAGTTTTATGTTTATATACGGTATTGTAAGGTGTTGTTATGACTTGTAAGGCGTCCTACAATATAATATCGTGTTTTTCAAGGTGTTAATATGGCATACAATGTCGTAAGTTGCCCTAAATTGTCGTACGATGTTCAAAGGACTCGAACGAATTTATTAGGTTTATTATGGAGTTTTAAGTTTATATACGGTATTGTAAGGTGTTGTTACGATTTGTAAGGCGTCCTACAATATAATATCGTGTTTTTCAAGGTGTTAATATGGCATACAGAGTGGTAAGATGTCCTAAATTGTTGTACGATCTTCAAAGGACTCGTACGAATTCATTATTTTATTATGGAGTTTTATGTTTATATACGGTATTATAAGGTGTAGTTATAACTTGTAAGGCGTCCTACAATATAATATCGTGTTTTTCAAGGTGTTAATATGGCATATAGAGTGGTATGTTGTCCTAAATTGTTGTACGATGTTCAAAGGACTCGGACGAATTCATTAGGTTTATTATGGAGTTTTAAGTTTATATACGATATTGTAAGGTGTTGTTACGATTTGTAAGGCGTCCTACAATATAATATCGTGTTTTTCAAGGTGTTAATATGGCTTACAGTGTCGTAAGATGTCCTAAATTGTCGTACGAAGTTCAAAGGACTCCGACGAATTCATTAGGTTTATTATGGAGATTTTAAGTTTATATACGGTATTGTAAGGTGTTGTTACGATTTGTAAGGCGTCCTACAATATAATAACGTGCTTTTCAAGGTGTTAATATGGCATACAGAGTGGTAAGATGTCCTAAATTGTTGTACGATCTTCAAAGGACTCGTATGAATTCATTAGTTTATTATGGAGTTTTATGTTTATATACGGTATTATAAGGTGTAGTTATAACTTGTAAGGCGTCCTACAATATAATATCGTGTTTTTCAAGGTGTTAATATGGCATACAGAGTGGTAAGATGTCCTAAATTGTTGTACGATGTTTAAAGGACTCGGACAAATTCATTAGGTTTATTATGGAGTTTTAAGTTTATATACGATATTGTAAGGTGTTGTTACGATTTGTAAGGCGTCCTACAATATAATATCGTGTTTTTCAAGGTGTTAATATGGCATACAGTGTCGTAAGATGTCCTAAATTGTCGTACGAAGTTCAAAGGACTCGGACGAATTCATTAGGTTTATTATGGAGTTTTAAGTTTTTATACGGTATTATAAGGTGTTGTTATGATTTGTAAGGCGTCCTACAATATAATATCGTGTTTTTCAAGGTGTTAATATGGCATACATTGTCGTAAGTTGTCCTAAATTGTCGTACGATATTCAAAGGACTCCGACGAATTCATTAGGTTTATTATGGAGTTTTAAGTTTATATACGGTTTTGTAAGGTGTTGTTACTATTTATAAGGCGTCCTTCAATATAATAATGTGTATTTCAAGGTGTTAATATGGCATATAGAGTTGTAAGATGTCATAAATTGTCGTACGATGTTCAAAGGACTCGTACGAATTCATTAGATTTATTATGAAGTTTATGTTTATATACGGTATTGTAAGGTGTTGTTATGACTTGTAAGGCGTCCTACAATATAATATCGTGTTTTTCAAGGTGTTAATATTCATACAATGTCGTAAGTTGCCCTAAATTGTCGTACGATGTTCAAAGGACTCGGACGAATTTATTAGGTTTATTATGGAGTTTTAAGTTTATATACGATATTGTAAGGTGTTGTTACGATTTGTAAGGCGTCCTACAATATAATAACGTGCTTTTCAAGGTGTTAATATGGCATACAGAGTGGTAAGATGTCCTAAATTGTTGTACGATCTTCAAAGGACTCGTATGAATTCATTAGTTTATTATGGAGTTTTATGTTTATATACGGTATTATAAGGTGTAGTTATAACTTGTAAGGCGTCCTACAATATAATATCGTGTTTTTCAAGGTGTTAATATGGCATACAAAGTGGTAAGATGTCCTAAATTGTTGTACGATGTTTAAAGGACTCGGACGAATTCATTAGGTTTATTATGGAGTTTTAAGTTTATATACGATATTGTAAGGTGTTGTTACGATTTGTAAGGCGTCCTACAATATAATATCGTGTTTTTCAAGGAGTTAATATGGCATATAGAGTGGTATGTTGTCCTAAATTGTTGTACGATGTTCAAAGGACTCGGACGAATTCATTAGGTTTATTATGGAGTTTTAAGTTTATATACGATATTGTAAGGTGTTGTTACGATTTGTAAGGCGTCCTACAATATAATATCGTGTTTTTCAAGGTGTTAATATGGCTTACAGTGTCGTAAGATGTCCTAAATTGTCGTACGAAGTTCAAAGGACTCCGACGAATTCATTAGGTTTATTATGGAGTTTTAAGTTTATATACGGTATTGTAAGGTGTTGTTACGATTTGTAAGGCGTCCTACAATATAATAACGTGCTTTTCAAGGTGTTAATATGGCATACAGAGTGGTAAGATGTCTTAAATTGTTGTACGATCTTCAAAGGACTCGTATGAATTCATTAGTTTATTATGGAGTTTTATGTTTATATACGGTATTATAAGGTGTAGTTATAACTTGTAAGGCGTCCTACAATATAATATCGTGTTTTTCAAGGTGTTAATATGGCATACAGAGTGGTAAGATGTCCTAAATTGTTGTACGATGTTTAAAGGACTCGGACAAATTCATTAGGTTTATTATGGAGTTTTAAGTTTATATACGATATTGTAAGGTGTTGTTACGATTTGTAAGGCGTCCTACAATATAATATCGTGTTTTTCAAGGTGTTAATATGGCATACAGTGTCGTAAGATGTCCTAAATTGTCGTACGAAGTTCAAAGGACTCGGACGAATTCATTAGGTTTATTATGGAGTTTTAAGTTTTTATACGGTATTATAAGGTGTTGTTATGTTTTGTAAGGCGTCCTACAATATAATATCGTGTTTTTCAAGGTGTTAATATGGCATACATTGTCGTAAGTTGTCCTAAATTGTCGTACGATATTCAAAGGACTCCGACGAATTCATTAGGTTTATTATGGAGTTTTAAGTTTATATACGGTTTTGTAAGGTGTTGTTACTATTTATGAGGCGTCCTTCAATATAATAATGTGTATTTCAAGGTGTTAATATGGCATATAGAGTTGTAAGATGTCATAAATTGTCGTACGATGTTCAAAGGACTCGTACGAATTCATTAGATTTATTATGAAGTTTATGTTTATATACGGTATTGTAAGGTGTTGTTATGACTTGTAAGGCGTCCTACAATATAATATCGTGTTTTTCAAGGTGTTAATATTCATACAATGTCGTAAGTTGCCCTAAATTGTCGTACGATGTTCAAAGGACTCGGACGAATTTATTAGGTTTATTATGGAGTTTTAAGTTTATATACGATATTGTAAGGTGTTGTTACGATTTGTAAGGCGTCCTACAATATAATAACGTGCTTTTCAAGGTGTTAATATGGCATACAGAGTGGTAAGATGTCCTAAATTGTTGTACGATCTTCAAAGGACTCGTATGAATTCATTAGTTTATTATGGAGTTTTATGTTTATATACGGTATTATAAGGTGTAGTTATAACTTGTAAGGCGTCCTACAATATAATATCGTGTTTTTCAAGGTGTTAATATGGCATACAAAGTGGTAAGATGTCCTAAATTGTTGTACGATGTTTAAAGGACTCGGACGAATTCATTAGGTTTTTTATGGAGTTTTAAGTTTATATACGATATTGTAAGGTGTTGTTACGATTTGTAAGGCGTCCTACAATATAATATCGTGTTTTTCAAGGAGTTAATATGGCATATAGAGTGGTATGTTGTCCTAAATTGTTGTACGATGTTCAAAGGACTCGGACGAATTCATTAGGTTTATTATGGAGTTTTAAGTTTATATACGATATTGTAAGGTGTTGTTACGACTTGTAAGGCGTCCTACAATATAATATCGTGTTTTTCAAGGTGTTAATATGGCTTACAGTGTCGTAAGATGTCCTAAATTGTCGTACGAAGTTCAAAGGACTCCGACGAATTCATTAGGTTTATTATGGAGTTTTAAGTTTATATACGGTATTGTAAGGTGTTGTTACGATTTGTAAGGCGTCCTACAATATAATAACGTGCTTTTCAAGGTGTTAATATGGCATACAGAGTGGTAAGATGTCCTAAATTGTTGTACGATCTTCAAAGGACTCGTATGAATTCATTAGTTTATTATGGAGTTTTATGTTTATATACGGTATTATAAGGTGTAGTTATAACTTGTAAGGCGTCCTACAATATAATATCGTGTTTTTCAAGGTGTTAATATGGCATACAGAGTGGTAAGATGTCCTAAATTGTTGTACGATGTTTAAAGGACTCGGACAAATTCATTAGGTTTATTATGGAGTTTTAAGTTTATATACGATATTGTAAGGTGTTGTTACGATTTGTAAGGCGTCCTACAATATAATATCGTGTTTTTCAAGGTGTTAATATGGCATACAGTGTCGTAAGATGTCCTAAATTGTCGTACGAAGTTCAAAGGACTCGGACGAATTCTTTAGGTTTATTATGGAGTTTTAAGTTTTTATACGGTATTATAAGGTGTTGTTATGTTTTGTAAGGCGTCATACAATATAATATCGTGTTTTTCAAGGTGTTAATATGGCATACATTGTCGTAAGTTGTCCTAAATTGTCGTACGATATTCAAAGGACTCCGACGAATTCATTAGGTTTATTATGGAGTTTTAAGTTTATATACGGTTTTGTAAGGTGTTGTTACTATTTATAAGGCGTCCTTCAATATAATAATGTGTATTTCAAGGTGTTAATATGGCATATAGAGTTGTAAGATGTCATAAATTGTCGTACGATGTTCAAAGGACTCGTACGAATTCATTAGATTTATTATGAAGTTTATGTTTATATACGGTATTGTAAGGTGTTGTTATGACTTGTAAGGCGTCCTACAATATAATATCGTGTTTTTCAAGGTGTTAATATTCATACAATGTCGTAAGTTGCCCTAAATTGTCGTACGATGTTCAAAGGACTCGGACGAATTTATTAGGTTTATTATGGAGTTTTAAGTTTATATACGATATTGTAAGGTGTTGTTACGATTTGTAAGGCGTCCTACAATATAATAACGTGCTTTTCAAGGTGTTAATATGGCATACAGAGTGGTAAGATGTCCTAAATTGTTGTACGATCTTCAAAGGACTCGTATGAATTCATTAGTTTATTATGGAGTTTTATGTTTATATACGGTATTATAAGGTGTAGTTATAACTTGTAAGGCGTCCTACAATATAATATCGTGTTTTTCAAGGTGTTAATATGGCATACAGAGTGGTAAGATGTCCTAAATTGTTGTACGATCTTCAAAGGACTCGTACGAATTCATTATTTTATTATGGAGTTTTATGTTTATATACGGTATTATAAGGTGTAGTTATAACTTGTAAGGCGTCCTACAATATAATATCGTGTTTTTCAAGGTGTTAATATGGCATATAGAGTGGTATGTTGTCCTAAATTGTTGTACGATGTTCAAAGGACTCGGACGAATTCATTAGGTTTATTATGGAGTTTTAAGTTTATATACGATATTGTAAGGTGTTGTTACGATTTGTAAGGCGTCCTACAATATAATATCGTGTTTTTCAAGGTGTTAATATGGCTTACAGTGTCGTAAGATGTCCTAAATTGTCGTACGAAGTTCAAAGGACTCCGACGAATTCATTAGGTTTATTATGGAGATTTTAAGTTTATATACGGTATTGTAAGGTGTTGTTACGATTTGTAAGGCGTCCTACAATATAATAACGTGCTTTTCAAGGTGTTAATATGGCATACAGAGTGGTAAGATGTCCTAAATTGTTGTACGATCTTCAAAGGACTCGTATGAATTCATTAGTTTATTATGGAGTTTTATGTTTATATACGGTATTATAAGGTGTAGTTATAACTTGTAAGGCGTCCTACAATATAATATCGTGTTTTTCAAGGTGTTAATATGGCATACAGAGTGGTAAGATGTCCTAAATTGTTGTACGATGTTTAAAGGACTCGGACAAATTCATTAGGTTTATTATGGAGTTTTAAGTTTTTATACGGTATTATAAGGTGTTGTTATGATTTGTAAGGCGTCCTACAATATAATATCGTGTTTTTCAAGGTGTTAATATGGCATACATTGTCATAAGTTGTCCAAAATTATCGTACGATATTCAAAGAACTCCGACGAATTCATTAGGTTTATTATGGAGTTTTAAGTTTATATACGGTTTTGTAAGGTGTTGTTACTATTTATAAGGCGTCCTTCAATATAATAATGTGTTTTTCAAGGTGTTAATATGGCATATAGAGTTGTAAGATGTCATAAATTGTCGTACGATGTTCAAAGGACTCGTACGAATTCATTAGATTTATTATGAAGTTTTATGTTTATATACGGTATTGTAAGGTGTTGTTATGACTTGTAAGGCGTCCTACAATATAATATCGTGTTTTTCAAGGTGTTAATATGGCATACAATGTCGTAAGTTGCCCTAAATTGTCGTACGATGTTCAAAGGACTCGAACGAATTTATTAGGTTTATTATGGAGTTTTAAGTTTATATACGGTATTGTAAGGTGTTGTTACGATTTGTAAGGCGTCCTACAATATAATATCGTGTTTTTCAAGGTGTTAATATGGCATACAGAGTGGTAAGATGTCCTAAATTGTTGTACGATCTTCAAAGGACTCGTACGAATTCATTATTTTATTATGGAGTTTTATGTTTATATACGGTATTATAAGGTGTAGTTATAACTTGTAAGGCGTCCTACAATATAATATCGTGTTTTTCAAGGTGTTAATATGGCATATAGAGTGGTATGTTGTCCTAAATTGTTGTACGATGTTCAAAGGACTCGGACGAATTCATTAGGTTTATTATGGAGTTTTAAGTTTATATACGATATTGTAAGGTGTTGTTACGATTTGTAAGGCGTCCTACAATATAATATCGTGTTTTTCAAGGTGTTAATATGGCTTACAGTGTCGTAAGATGTCCTAAATTGTCGTACGAAGTTCAAAGGACTCCGACGAATTCATTAGGTTTATTATGGAGATTTTAAGTTTATATACGGTATTGTAAGGTGTTGTTACGATTTGTAAGGCGTCCTACAATATAATAACGTGCTTTTCAAGGTGTTAATATGGCATACAGAGTGGTAAGATGTCCTAAATTGTTGTACGATCTTCAAAGGACTCGTATGAATTCATTAGTTTATTATGGAGTTTTATGTTTATATACGGTATTATAAGGTGTAGTTATAACTTGTAAGGCGTCCTACAATATAATATCGTGTTTTTCAAGGTGTTAATATGGCATACAGAGTGGTAAGATGTCCTAAATTGTTGTACGATGTTTAAAGGACTCGGACAAATTCATTAGGTTTATTATGGAGTTTTAAGTTTATATACGATATTGTAAGGTGTTGTTACGATTTGTAAGGCGTCCTACAATATAATATCGTGTTTTTCAAGGTGTTAATATGGCATACAGTGTCGTAAGATGTCCTAAATTGTCGTACGAAGTTCAAAGGACTCGGACGAATTCATTAGGTTTATTATGGAGTTTTAAGTTTTTATACGGTATTATAAGGTGTTGTTATGATTTGTAAGGCGTCCTACAATATAATATCGTGTTTTTCAAGGTGTTAATATGGCATACATTGTCGTAAGTTGTCCTAAATTGTCGTACGATATTCAAAGGACTCCGACGAATTCATTAGGTTTATTATGGAGTTTTAAGTTTATATACGGTTTTGTAAGGTGTTGTTACTATTTATAAGGCGTCCTTCAATATAATAATGTGTATTTCAAGGTGTTAATATGGCATATAGAGTTGTAAGATGTCATAAATTGTCGTACGATGTTCAAAGGACTCGTACGAATTCATTAGATTTATTATGAAGTTTATGTTTATATACGGTATTGTAAGGTGTTGTTATGACTTGTAAGGCGTCCTACAATATAATATCGTGTTTTTCAAGGTGTTAATATTCATACAATGTCGTAAGTTGCCCTAAATTGTCGTACGATGTTCAAAGGACTCGGACGAATTTATTAGGTTTATTATGGAGTTTTAAGTTTATATACGATATTGTAAGGTGTTGTTACGATTTGTAAGGCGTCCTACAATATAATAACGTGCTTTTCAAGGTGTTAATATGGCATACAGAGTGGTAAGATGTCCTAAATTGTTGTACGATCTTCAAAGGACTCGTATGAATTCATTAGTTTATTATGGAGTTTTATGTTTATATACGGTATTATAAGGTGTAGTTATAACTTGTAAGGCGTCCTACAATATAATATCGTGTTTTTCAAGGTGTTAATATGGCATACAAAGTGGTAAGATGTCCTAAATTGTTGTACGATGTTTAAAGGACTCGGACGAATTCATTAGGTTTATTATGGAGTTTTAAGTTTATATACGATATTGTAAGGTGTTGTTACGATTTGTAAGGCGTCCTACAATATAATATCGTGTTTTTCAAGGAGTTAATATGGCATATAGAGTGGTATGTTGTCCTAAATTGTTGTACGATGTTCAAAGGACTCGGACGAATTCATTAGGTTTATTATGGAGTTTTAAGTTTATATACGATATTGTAAGGTGTTGTTACGATTTGTAAGGCGTCCTACAATATAATATCGTGTTTTTCAAGGTGTTAATATGGCTTACAGTGTCGTAAGATGTCCTAAATTGTCGTACGAAGTTCAAAGGACTCCGACGAATTCATTAGGTTTATTATGGAGTTTTAAGTTTATATACGGTATTGTAAGGTGTTGTTACGATTTGTAAGGCGTCCTACAATATAATAACGTGCTTTTCAAGGTGTTAATATGGCATACAGAGTGGTAAGATGTCTTAAATTGTTGTACGATCTTCAAAGGACTCGTATGAATTCATTAGTTTATTATGGAGTTTTATGTTTATATACGGTATTATAAGGTGTAGTTATAACTTGTAAGGCGTCCTACAATATAATATCGTGTTTTTCAAGGTGTTAATATGGCATACAGAGTGGTAAGATGTCCTAAATTGTTGTACGATGTTTAAAGGACTCGGACAAATTCATTAGGTTTATTATGGAGTTTTAAGTTTATATACGATATTGTAAGGTGTTGTTACGATTTGTAAGGCGTCCTACAATATAATATCGTGTTTTTCAAGGTGTTAATATGGCATACAGTGTCGTAAGATGTCCTAAATTGTCGTACGAAGTTCAAAGGACTCGGACGAATTCATTAGGTTTATTATGGAGTTTTAAGTTTTTATACGGTATTATAAGGTGTTGTTATGTTTTGTAAGGCGTCCTACAATATAATATCGTGTTTTTCAAGGTGTTAATATGGCATACATTGTCGTAAGTTGTCCTAAATTGTCGTACGATATTCAAAGGACTCCGACGAATTCATTAGGTTTATTATGGAGTTTTAAGTTTATATACGGTTTTGTAAGGTGTTGTTACTATTTATGAGGCGTCCTTCAATATAATAATGTGTATTTCAAGGTGTTAATATGGCATATAGAGTTGTAAGATGTCATAAATTGTCGTACGATGTTCAAAGGACTCGTACGAATTCATTAGATTTATTATGAAGTTTATGTTTATATACGGTATTGTAAGGTGTTGTTATGACTTGTAAGGCGTCCTACAATATAATATCGTGTTTTTCAAGGTGTTAATATTCATACAATGTCGTAAGTTGCCCTAAATTGTCGTACGATGTTCAAAGGACTCGGACGAATTTATTAGGTTTATTATGGAGTTTTAAGTTTATATACGATATTGTAAGGTGTTGTTACGATTTGTAAGGCGTCCTACAATATAATAACGTGCTTTTCAAGGTGTTAATATGGCATACAGAGTGGTAAGATGTCCTAAATTGTTGTACGATCTTCAAAGGACTCGTATGAATTCATTAGTTTATTATGGAGTTTTATGTTTATATACGGTATTATAAGGTGTAGTTATAACTTGTAAGGCGTCCTACAATATAATATCGTGTTTTTCAAGGTGTTAATATGGCATACAAAGTGGTAAGATGTCCTAAATTGTTGTACGATGTTTAAAGGACTCGGACGAATTCATTAGGTTTTTTATGGAGTTTTAAGTTTATATACGATATTGTAAGGTGTTGTTACGATTTGTAAGGCGTCCTACAATATAATATCGTGTTTTTCAAGGAGTTAATATGGCATATAGAGTGGTATGTTGTCCTAAATTGTTGTACGATGTTCAAAGGACTCGGACGAATTCATTAGGTTTATTATGGAGTTTTAAGTTTATATACGATATTGTAAGGTGTTGTTACGACTTGTAAGGCGTCCTACAATATAATATCGTGTTTTTCAAGGTGTTAATATGGCTTACAGTGTCGTAAGATGTCCTAAATTGTCGTACGAAGTTCAAAGGACTCCGACGAATTCATTAGGTTTATTATGGAGTTTTAAGTTTATATACGGTATTGTAAGGTGTTGTTACGATTTGTAAGGCGTCCTACAATATAATAACGTGCTTTTCAAGGTGTTAATATGGCATACAGAGTGGTAAGATGTCCTAAATTGTTGTACGATCTTCAAAGGACTCGTATGAATTCATTAGTTTATTATGGAGTTTTATGTTTATATACGGTATTATAAGGTGTAGTTATAACTTGTAAGGCGTCCTACAATATAATATCGTGTTTTTCAAGGTGTTAATATGGCATACAGAGTGGTAAGATGTCCTAAATTGTTGTACGATGTTTAAAGGACTCGGACAAATTCATTAGGTTTATTATGGAGTTTTAAGTTTATATACGATATTGTAAGGTGTTGTTACGATTTGTAAGGCGTCCTACAATATAATATCGTGTTTTTCAAGGTGTTAATATGGCATACAGTGTCGTAAGATGTCCTAAATTGTCGTACGAAGTTCAAAGGACTCGGACGAATTCTTTAGGTTTATTATGGAGTTTTAAGTTTTTATACGGTATTATAAGGTGTTGTTATGTTTTGTAAGGCGTCCTACAATATAATATCGTGTTTTTCAAGGTGTTAATATGGCATACATTGTCGTAAGTTGTCCTAAATTGTCGTACGATATTCAAAGGACTCCGACGAATTCATTAGGTTTATTATGGAGTTTTAAGTTTATATACGGTTTTGTAAGGTGTTGTTACTATTTATAAGGCGTCCTTCAATATAATAATGTGTATTTCAAGGTGTTAATATGGCATATAGAGTTGTAAGATGTCATAAATTGTCGTACGATGTTCAAAGGACTCGTACGAATTCATTAGATTTATTATGAAGTTTATGTTTATATACGGTATTGTAAGGTGTTGTTATGACTTGTAAGGCGTCCTACAATATAATATCGTGTTTTTCAAGGTGTTAATATTCATACAATGTCGTAAGTTGCCCTAAATTGTCGTACGATGTTCAAAGGACTCGGACGAATTTATTAGGTTTATTATGGAGTTTTAAGTTTATATACGATATTGTAAGGTGTTGTTACGATTTGTAAGGCGTCCTACAATATAATAACGTGCTTTTCAAGGTGTTAATATGGCATACAGAGTGGTAAGATGTCCTAAATTGTTGTACGATCTTCAAAGGACTCGTATGAATTCATTAGTTTATTATGGAGTTTTATGTTTATATACGGTATTATAAGGTGTAGTTATAACTTGTAAGGCGTCCTACAATATAATATCGTGTTTTTCAAGGTGTTAATATGGCATACAGAGTGGTAAGATGTCCTAAATTGTTGTACGATCTTCAAAGGACTCGTACGAATTCATTATTTTATTATGGAGTTTTATGTTTATATACGGTATTATAAGGTGTAGTTATAACTTGTAAGGCGTCCTACAATATAATATCGTGTTTTTCAAGGTGTTAATATGGCATATAGAGTGGTATGTTGTCCTAAATTGTTGTACGATGTTCAAAGGACTCGGACGAATTCATTAGGTTTATTATGGAGTTTTAAGTTTATATACGATATTGTAAGGTGTTGTTACGATTTGTAAGGCGTCCTACAATATAATATCGTGTTTTTAAGGTGTTAATATGGCTTACAGTGTCGTAAGATGTCCTAAATTGTCGTACGAAGTTCAAAGGACTCCGACGAATTCATTAGGTTTATTATGGAGTTTTAAGTTTATATACGGTATTGTAAGGTGTTGTTACGATTTGTAAGGCGTCCTACAATATAATAACGTGCTTTTCAAGGTGTTAATATGGCATACAGAGTGGTAAGATGTCCAAAATTGTTGTACGATCTTCAAAGGACTCGTATGAATTCATTAGTTTATTATGGAGTTTTATGTTTATATACGGTATTATAAGGTGTAGTTATAACTTGTAAGGCGTCCTACAATATAATATCGTGTTTTTCAAGGTGTTAATATGGCATACAGAGTGGTAAGATGTCCTAAATTGTTGTACGATGTTTAAAGGACTCGGACGAATTCATTAGGTTTATTATGGAGTTTTAAGTTTATATACGATATTGTAAGGTGTTGTTACGATTTGTAAGGCGTCCTACAATATAATATCGTGTTTTTCGAGGTGTTAATATGGCATATAGAGTGGTATGTTGTCCTAAATTGTTGTACGATGTTCAAAGGACTCGGACGAATTCATTAGGTTTATTATGGAGTTTTAAGTTTATATACGATATTGTAAGGTGTTGTTACGATTTGTAAGGCGTCCTACAATATAATATCGTGTTTTTCAAGGTGTTAATATGGCTTACAGTGTCGTAAGATGTCCTAAATTGTCGTACGAAGTTCAAAGGACTCCGACGAATTCATTAGGTTTATTATGGAGATTTTAAGTTTATATACGGTATTGTAAGGTGTTGTTACGATTTGTAAGGCGTCCTACAATATAATAACGTGCTTTTCAAGGTGTTAATATGGCATACAGAGTGGTAAGATGTCCTAAATTGTTGTACGATCTTCAAAGGACTCGTATGAATTCATTAGTTTATTATGGAGTTTTATGTTTATATACGGTATTATAAGGTGTAGTTATAACTTGTAAGGCGTCCTACAATATAATATCGTGTTTTTCAAGGTGTTAATATGGCATACAGAGTGGTAAGATGTCCTAAATTGTTGTACGATGTTTAAAGGACTCGGACAAATTCATTAGGTTTATTATGGAGTTTTAAGTTTATATACGATATTGTAAGGTGTTGTTACGATTTGTAAGGCGTCCTACAATATAATATCGTGTTTTTCAAGGTGTTAATATGGCATACAGTGTCGTAAGATGTCCTAAATTGTCGTACGAAGTTCAAAGGACTCGGACGAATTCATTAGGTTTATTATGGAGTTTTAAGTTTTTATACGGTATTATAAGGTGTTGTTATGATTTGTAAGGCGTCCTACAATATAATATCGTGTTTTTCAAGGTGTTAATATGGCATACATTGTCGTAAGTTGTCCTAAATTGTCGTACGATATTCAAAGGACTCCGACGAATTCATTAGGTTTATTATGGAGTTTTAAGTTTATATACGGTTTTGTAAGGTGTTGTTACTATTTATAAGGCGTCCTTCAATATAATAATGTGTATTTCAAGGTGTTAATATGGCATATAGAGTTGTAAGATGTCATAAATTGTCGTACGATGTTCAAAGGACTCGTACGAATTCATTAGATTTATTATGAAGTTTATGTTTATATACGGTATTGTAAGGTGTTGTTATGACTTGTAAGGCGTCCTACAATATAATATCGTGTTTTTCAAGGTGTTAATATTCATACAATGTCGTAAGTTGCCCTAAATTGTCGTACGATGTTCAAAGGACTCGGACGAATTTATTAGGTTTATTATGGAGTTTTAAGTTTATATACGATATTGTAAGGTGTTGTTACGATTTGTAAGGCGTCCTACAATATAATAACGTGCTTTTCAAGGTGTTAATATGGCATACAGAGTGGTAAGATGTCCTAAATTGTTGTACGATCTTCAAAGGACTCGTATGAATTCATTAGTTTATTATGGAGTTTTATGTTTATATACGGTATTATAAGGTGTAGTTATAACTTGTAAGGCGTCCTACAATATAATATCGTGTTTTTCAAGGTGTTAATATGGCATACAAAGTGGTAAGATGTCCTAAATTGTTGTACGATGTTTAAAGGACTCGGACGAATTCATTAGGTTTATTATGGAGTTTTAAGTTTATATACGATATTGTAAGGTGTTGTTACGATTTGTAAGGCGTCCTACAATATAATATCGTGTTTTTCAAGGAGTTAATATGGCATATAGAGTGGTATGTTGTCCTAAATTGTTGTACGATGTTCAAAGGACTCGGACGAATTCATTAGGTTTATTATGGAGTTTTAAGTTTATATACGATATTGTAAGGTGTTGTTACGATTTGTAAGGCGTCCTACAATATAATATCGTGTTTTTCAAGGTGTTAATATGGCTTACAGTGTCGTAAGATGTCCTAAATTGTCGTACGAAGTTCAAAGGACTCCGACGAATTCATTAGGTTTATTATGGAGTTTTAAGTTTATATACGGTATTGTAAGGTGTTGTTACGATTTGTAAGGCGTCCTACAATATAATAACGTGCTTTTCAAGGTGTTAATATGGCATACAGAGTGGTAAGATGTCTTAAATTGTTGTACGATCTTCAAAGGACTCGTATGAATTCATTAGTTTATTATGGAGTTTTATGTTTATATACGGTATTATAAGGTGTAGTTATAACTTGTAAGGCGTCCTACAATATAATATCGTGTTTTTCAAGGTGTTAATATGGCATACAGAGTGGTAAGATGTCCTAAATTGTTGTACGATGTTTAAAGGACTCGGACAAATTCATTAGGTTTATTATGGAGTTTTAAGTTTATATACGATATTGTAAGGTGTTGTTACGATTTGTAAGGCGTCCTACAATATAATATCGTGTTTTTCAAGGTGTTAATATGGCATACAGTGTCGTAAGATGTCCTAAATTGTCGTACGAAGTTCAAAGGACTCGGACGAATTCATTAGGTTTATTATGGAGTTTTAAGTTTTTATACGGTATTATAAGGTGTTGTTATGTTTTGTAAGGCGTCCTACAATATAATATCGTGTTTTTCAAGGTGTTAATATGGCATACATTGTCGTAAGTTGTCCTAAATTGTCGTACGATATTCAAAGGACTCCGACGAATTCATTAGGTTTATTATGGAGTTTTAAGTTTATATACGGTTTTGTAAGGTGTTGTTACTATTTATGAGGCGTCCTTCAATATAATAATGTGTATTTCAAGGTGTTAATATGGCATATAGAGTTGTAAGATGTCATAAATTGTCGTACGATGTTCAAAGGACTCGTACGAATTCATTAGATTTATTATGAAGTTTATGTTTATATACGGTATTGTAAGGTGTTGTTATGACTTGTAAGGCGTCCTACAATATAATATCGTGTTTTTCAAGGTGTTAATATTCATACAATGTCGTAAGTTGCCCTAAATTGTCGTACGATGTTCAAAGGACTCGGACGAATTTATTAGGTTTATTATGGAGTTTTAAGTTTATATACGATATTGTAAGGTGTTGTTACGATTTGTAAGGCGTCCTACAATATAATAACGTGCTTTTCAAGGTGTTAATATGGCATACAGAGTGGTAAGATGTCCTAAATTGTTGTACGATCTTCAAAGGACTCGTATGAATTCATTAGTTTATTATGGAGTTTTATGTTTATATACGGTATTATAAGGTGTAGTTATAACTTGTAAGGCGTCCTACAATATAATATCGTGTTTTTCAAGGTGTTAATATGGCATACAAAGTGGTAAGATGTCCTAAATTGTTGTACGATGTTTAAAGGACTCGGACGAATTCATTAGGTTTTTTATGGAGTTTTAAGTTTATATACGATATTGTAAGGTGTTGTTACGATTTGTAAGGCGTCCTACAATATAATATCGTGTTTTTCAAGGAGTTAATATGGCATATAGAGTGGTATGTTGTCCTAAATTGTTGTACGATGTTCAAAGGACTCGGACGAATTCATTAGGTTTATTATGGAGTTTTAAGTTTATATACGATATTGTAAGGTGTTGTTACGACTTGTAAGGCGTCCTACAATATAATATCGTGTTTTTCAAGGTGTTAATATGGCTTACAGTGTCGTAAGATGTCCTAAATTGTCGTACGAAGTTCAAAGGACTCCGACGAATTCATTAGGTTTATTATGGAGTTTTAAGTTTATATACGGTATTGTAAGGTGTTGTTACGATTTGTAAGGCGTCCTACAATATAATAACGTGCTTTTCAAGGTGTTAATATGGCATACAGAGTGGTAAGATGTCCTAAATTGTTGTACGATCTTCAAAGGACTCGTATGAATTCATTAGTTTATTATGGAGTTTTATGTTTATATACGGTATTATAAGGTGTAGTTATAACTTGTAAGGCGTCCTACAATATAATATCGTGTTTTTCAAGGTGTTAATATGGCATACAGAGTGGTAAGATGTCCTAAATTGTTGTACGATGTTTAAAGGACTCGGACAAATTCATTAGGTTTATTATGGAGTTTTAAGTTTATATACGATATTGTAAGGTGTTGTTACGATTTGTAAGGCGTCCTACAATATAATATCGTGTTTTTCAAGGTGTTAATATGGCATACAGTGTCGTAAGATGTCCTAAATTGTCGTACGAAGTTCAAAGGACTCGGACGAATTCTTTAGGTTTATTATGGAGTTTTAAGTTTTTATACGGTATTATAAGGTGTTGTTATGTTTTGTAAGGCGTCCTACAATATAATATCGTGTTTTTCAAGGTGTTAATATGGCATACATTGTCGTAAGTTGTCCTAAATTGTCGTACGATATTCAAAGGACTCCGACGAATTCATTAGGTTTATTATGGAGTTTTAAGTTTATATACGGTTTTGTAAGGTGTTGTTACTATTTATAAGGCGTCCTTCAATATAATAATGTGTATTTCAAGGTGTTAATATGGCATATAGAGTTGTAAGATGTCATAAATTGTCGTACGATGTTCAAAGGACTCGTACGAATTCATTAGATTTATTATGAAGTTTATGTTTATATACGGTATTGTAAGGTGTTGTTATGACTTGTAAGGCGTCCTACAATATAATATCGTGTTTTTCAAGGTGTTAATATTCATACAATGTCGTAAGTTGCCCTAAATTGTCGTACGATGTTCAAAGGACTCGGACGAATTTATTAGGTTTATTATGGAGTTTTAAGTTTATATACGATATTGTAAGGTGTTGTTACGATTTGTAAGGCGTCCTACAATATAATAACGTGCTTTTCAAGGTGTTAATATGGCATACAGAGTGGTAAGATGTCCTAAATTGTTGTACGATCTTCAAAGGACTCGTATGAATTCATTAGTTTATTATGGAGTTTTATGTTTATATACGGTATTATAAGGTGTAGTTATAACTTGTAAGGCGTCCTACAATATAATATCGTGTTTTTCAAGGTGTTAATATGGCATACAGAGTGGTAAGATGTCCTAAATTGTTGTACGATCTTCAAAGGACTCGTACGAATTCATTATTTTATTATGGAGTTTTATGTTTATATACGGTATTATAAGGTGTAGTTATAACTTGTAAGGCGTCCTACAATATAATATCGTGTTTTTCAAGGTGTTAATATGGCATATAGAGTGGTATGTTGTCCTAAATTGTTGTACGATGTTCAAAGGACTCGGACGAATTCATTAGGTTTATTATGGAGTTTTAAGTTTATATACGATATTGTAAGGTGTTGTTACGATTTGTAAGGCGTCCTACAATATAATATCGTGTTTTTAAGGTGTTAATATGGCTTACAGTGTCGTAAGATGTCCTAAATTGTCGTACGAAGTTCAAAGGACTCCGACGAATTCATTAGGTTTATTATGGAGTTTTAAGTTTATATACGGTATTGTAAGGTGTTGTTACGATTTGTAAGGCGTCCTACAATATAATAACGTGCTTTTCAAGGTGTTAATATGGCATACAGAGTGGTAAGATGTCCAAAATTGTTGTACGATCTTCAAAGGACTCGTATGAATTCATTAGTTTATTATGGAGTTTTATGTTTATATACGGTATTATAAGGTGTAGTTATAACTTGTAAGGCGTCCTACAATATAATATCGTGTTTTTCAAGGTGTTAATATGGCATACAGAGTGGTAAGATGTCCTAAATTGTTGTACGATGTTTAAAGGACTCGGACGAATTCATTAGGTTTATTATGGAGTTTTAAGTTTATATACGATATTGTAAGGTGTTGTTACGATTTGTAAGGCGTCCTACAATATAATATCGTGTTTTTCGAGGTGTTAATATGGCATATAGAGTGGTATGTTGTCCTAAATTGTTGTACGATGTTCAAAGGACTCGGACGAATTCATTAGGTTTATTATGGAGTTTTAAGTTTATATACGATATTGTAAGGTGTTGTTACGATTTGTAAGGCGTCCTACAATATAATATCGTGTTTTTCAAGGTGTTAATATGGCTTACAGTGTCGTAAGATGTCCTAAATTGTCGTACGAAGTTCAAAGGACTCCGACGAATTCATTAGGTTTATTATGGAGTTTTAAGTTTATATACGGTATTGTAAGGTGTTGTTACGATTTGTAAGGCGTCCTACAATATAATAACGTGCTTTTCAAGGTGTTAATATGGCATACAGAGTGGTAAGATGTCCAAAATTGTTGTACGATCTTCAAAGGACTCGTATGAATTCATTAGTTTATTATGGAGTTTTATGTTTATATACGGTATTATAAGGTGTAGTTATAACTTGTAAGGCGTCCTACAATATAATATCGTGTTTTTCAAGGTGTTAATATGGCATACAGAGTGGTAAGATGTCCTAAATTGTTGTACGATGTTTAAAGGACTCGGACAAATTCATTAGGTTTATTATGGAGTTTTAAGTTTATATACGATATTGTAAGGTGTTGTTACGATTTGTAAGGCGTCCTACAATATAATATCGTGTTTTTCAAGGTGTTAATATGGCATACAGTGTCGTAAGATGTCCTAAATTGTCGTACGAAGTTCAAAGGACTCGGACGAATTCATTAGGTTTATTATGGAGTTTTAAGTTTTTATACGGTATTATAAGGTGTTGTTATGATTTGTAAGGCGTCCTACAATATAATATCGTGTTTTTCAAGGTGTTAATATGGCATACATTGTCGTAAGTTGTCCTAAATTGTCGTACGATATTCAAAGGACTCCGACGAATTCATTAGGTTTATTATGGAGTTTTAAGTTTATATACGGTTTTGTAAGGTGTTGTTACTATTTATAAGGCGTCCTTCAATATAATAATGTGTTTTTCAAGGTGTTAATATGGCATATAGAGTTGTAAGATGTCATAAATTGTCGTACGATGTTCAAAGGACTCGTACGAATTCATTAGATTTATTATGAAGTTTATGTTTATATACGGTATTGTAAGGTGTTGTTATGACTTGTAAGGCGTCCTACAATATAATATCGTGTTTTTCAAGGTGTTAATATTCATACAATGTCGTAAGTTGCCCTAAATTGTCGTACGATGTTCAAAGGACTCGGACGAATTTATTAGGTTTATTATGGAATTTTAAGTTTATATACGATATTGTAAGGTGTTGTTACGATTTGTAAGGCGTCCTACAATATAATAACGTGCTTTTCAAGGTGTTAATATGGCATACAGAGTGGTAAGATGTCCTAAATTGTTGTACGATCTTCAAAGGACTCGTATGAATTCATTAGTTTATTATGGAGTTTTATGTTTATATACGGTATTATAAGGTGTAGTTATAACTTGTAAGGCGTCCTACAATATAATATCGTGTTTTTCAAGGTGTTAATATGGTATACAGAGTGGTAAGATGTCCTAAATTGTTGTACGATGTTTAAAGGACTCGGACGAATTCATTAGGTTTATTATGGAGTTTTAAGTTTATATACGATATTGTAAGGTGTTGTTACGATTTGTAAGGCGTCCTACAATATAATATCGTGTTTTTCAAGGTGTTAATATGGCATACAGTGTCGTAAGATGTCCTAAATTGTCGTACGAAGTTCAAAGGACTCGGACGAATTCATTAGGTTTATTATGGAGTTTTAAGTTTTTATACGGTATTATAAGGTGTTGTTATGATTTGTAAGGCGTCCTACAATATAATATCGTGTTTTTCAAGGTGTTAATATGGCATACATTGTCGTAAGTTGTCCTAAATTGTCGTACGATATTCAAAGGACTCCGACGAATTCATTAGGTTTATTATGGAGTTTTAAGTTTATATACGGTTTTGTAAGGTGTTGTTACTATTTATAAGGCGTCCTTCAATATAATAATGTGTTTTTCAAGGTGTTAATATGGCATATAGAGTTGTAAGATGTCATAAATTGTCGTACGATGTTCAAAGGACTCGTACGAATTCATTAGATTTATTATGAAGTTTTATGTTTATATACGGTATTGTAAGGTGTTGTTATGACTTGTAAGGCGTCCTACAATATAATATCGTGTTTTTCAAGGTGTTAATATGGCATACAATGTCGTAAGTTGCCCTAAATTGTCGTACGATGTTCAAAGGACTCGGACGAATTTATTAGGTTTATTATCGAGTTTTAAGTTTATATACGGTATTGTAAGGTGTTGTTACGATTTGTAAGGCGTCCTACAATATAATAACGTGCTTTTCAAGGTGTTAATATGGCATACAGAGTGGTAAGCTGTCCTAAATTGTTGTACGATCTTCAAAGGACTCGTACGAATTCATTATTTTATTATGGAGTTTTATGTTTATATACGGTATTATAAGGTGTAGTTATAACTTGTAAGGCGTCCTACAATATAATATCGTGTTTTTCAAGGTGTTATTTTGGCATACAGAGTGGTATGATGTCCTAAATTGTTGTACGATGTTCAAAGGACTCGGACGAATTCATTAGGTTTATTATGGTGTTTTAAGTTTTTATACGATATTGTAAGGTGTTGTTACGATTTGTAAGGCGTCCTACAATATAATATCGTGTTTTTCAAGGTGTTAATATGGCTTACAGTGTCGTAAGATGTCCTAAATTGTCGTACGAAGTTCAAAGGACTCCGACGAATTCATTAGGTTTATTATGGAGTTTTAAGTTTATATACGGTTTCGTAACGTGTTGTTACTATTTATAAGGCGTCCTTCAATATAATAATGTGTTTTTCAAGGTGTTAATATGGCATATAGAGTTGTAAGATGTCATAAATTGTCGTACGATGTTCAAAGGACTCGGACGAATTTATTAGGTTTATTATGGAGTTTTAAGTTTATATACGGTATTGTAAGGTGTTGTTACGATTTGTAAGGCGTCCTACAATATAATAACGTGCTTTTCAAGGTGTTAATATGGCATACAGAGTGGTAAGCTGTCCTAAATTGTTGTACGATCTTCAAACGACTCGTACGAATTCATTATTTTATTATGGAGTTTTATGTTTATATACGGTATTATAAGGTGTAGTTATAACTTGTAAGGCGTCCTACAATATAATATCGTGTTTTTCAAGGTGTTAATATGGCATACAGAGTGGTATGATGTCCTAAATTGTTGTACGATGTTCAAAGGACTCGGACGAATTCATTAGGTTTATTATGGAGTTTTAAGTTTTTATACGGTATTATAAGGTGTTGTTATGATTTGTAAGGCGTCCTACAATATAATATCGTGTTTTTCAAGGTGTTAATATGGCATACATTGTCGTAAGTTGTCCTAAATTGTCGTACGATATTCAAAGGACTCCGACGAATTCATTAGGTTTATTATGGAGTTTTAAGTTTATATACGGTTTTTGTAACGTGTTGTTACTATTTATAAGGCGTCCTTCAATATAATAATGTGTTTTTCAAGGTGTTAATATGGCATATAGAGTTGTAAGATGTCATAAATTGTCGTACGATGTTCAAAGGACTCGTACGAATTCATTAGATTTATTATGTAGTTTTATGTTTATATACGGTATTGTAAGGTGTTGTTATGACTTGTAAGGCGTCCTACAATATAATATCGTGTTTTTCAAGGTGTTAATATGGCATACAATGTCGTAAGTTGCCCTAAATTGTCGTACGATGTTCAAAGGACTCGGACGAATTTATTAGGTTTATTATGGAGTTTTAAGTTTATATACGGTATTGTAAGGTGTTGTTACGATTTGTAAGGCGTCCTACAATATAATAACGTGCTTTTCAAGGTGTTAATATGGCATACAGAGTGGTAAGCTGTCCTAAATTGTTGTACGATCTTCAAAGGACTCGTACGAATTCATTATTTTATTATGGAGTTTTATGTTTATATACGGTATTATAAGGTGTAGTTATAACTTGTAAGGCGTCCTACAATATAATATCGTGTTTTTCAAGGTGTTAATATGGCATACAGTGTCGTAAGATGTCCTAAATTGTCGTACGAAGTTCAAAGGACTCGGACGAATTCATTAGGTTTATTATGGAGTTTTAAGTTTTTATACGGTATTATAAGGTGTTGTTATGATTTGTAAGGCGTCCTACAATATAATATCGTGTTTTTCAAGGTGTTAATATGGCATACATTGTCGTAAGTTGTCCTAAATTGTCGTACGATATTCAAAGGACTCCGACGAATTCATTAGGTTTATTATGGAGTTTTAAGTTTATATACGGTTTTGTAAGGTGTTGTTACTATTTATAAGGCGTCCTTCAATATAATAATGTGTTTTTCAAGGTGTTAATATGGCATATAGAGTTGTAAGATGTCATAAATTGTCGTACGATGTTCAAAGGACTCGTACGAATTCATTAGATTTATTATGAAGTTTTATGTTTATATACGGTATTGTAAGGTGTTGTTATGACTTGTAAGGCGTCCTACAATATAATATCGTGTTTTTCAAGGTGTTAATATGGCATACAATGTCGTAAGTTGCCCTAAATTGTCGTACGATGTTCAAAGGACTCGGACGAATTTATTAGGTTTATTATCGAGTTTTAAGTTTATATACGGTATTGTAAGGTGTTGTTACGATTTGTAAGGCGTCCTACAATATAATAACGTGCTTTTCAAGGTGTTAATATGGCATACAGAGTGGTAAGCTGTCCTAAATTGTTGTACGATCTTCAAAGGACTCGTACGAATTCATTATTTTATTATGGAGTTTTATGTTTATATACGGTATTATAAGGTGTAGTTATAACTTGTAAGGCGTCCTACAATATAATATCGTGTTTTTCAAGGTGTTATTTTGGCATACAGAGTGGTATGATGTCCTAAATTGTTGTACGATGTTCAAAGGACTCGGACGAATTCATTAGGTTTATTATGGTGTTTTAAGTTTTTATACGATATTGTAAGGTGTTGTTACGATTTGTAAGGCGTCCTACAATATAATATCGTGTTTTTCAAGGTGTTAATATGGCTTACAGTGTCGTAAGATGTCCTAAATTGTCGTACGAAGTTCAAAGGACTCCGACGAATTCATTAGGTTTATTATGGAGTTTTAAGTTTATATACGGTTTCGTAACGTGTTGTTACTATTTATAAGGCGTCCTTCAATATAATAATGTGTTTTTCAAGGTGTTAATATGGCATATAGAGTTGTAAGATGTCATAAATTGTCGTACGATGTTCAAAGGACTCGGACGAATTTATTAGGTTTATTATGGAGTTTTAAGTTTATATACGGTATTGTAAGGTGTTGTTACGATTTGTAAGGCGTCCTACAATATAATAACGTGCTTTTCAAGGTGTTAATATGGCATACAGAGTGGTAAGCTGTCCTAAATTGTTGTACGATCTTCAAACGACTCGTACGAATTCATTATTTTATTATGGAGTTTTATGTTTATATACGGTATTATAAGGTGTAGTTATAACTTGTAAGGCGTCCTACAATATAATATCGTGTTTTTCAAGGTGTTAATATGGCATACAGAGTGGTATGATGTCCTAAATTGTTGTACGATGTTCAAAGGACTCGGACGAATTCATTAGGTTTATTATGGAGTTTTAAGTTTTTATACGGTATTATAAGGTGTTGTTATGATTTGTAAGGCGTCCTACAATATAATATCGTGTTTTTCAAGGTGTTAATATGGCATACATTGTCGTAAGTTGTCCTAAATTGTCGTACGATATTCAAAGGACTCCGACGAATTCATTAGGTTTATTATGGAGTTTTAAGTTTATATACGGTTTTTGTAACGTGTTGTTACTATTTATAAGGCGTCCTTCAATATAATAATGTGTTTTTCAAGGTGTTAATATGGCATATAGAGTTGTAAGATGTCATAAATTGTCGTACGATGTTCAAAGGACTCGTACGAATTCATTAGATTTATTATGTAGTTTTATGTTTATATACGGTATTGTAAGGTGTTGTTATGACTTGTAAGGCGTCCTACAATATAATATCGTGTTTTTCAAGGTGTTAATATGGCATACAATGTCGTAAGTTGCCCTAAATTGTCGTACGATGTTCAAAGGACTCGGACGAATTTATTAGGTTTATTATGGAGTTTTAAGTTTATATACGGTATTGTAAGGTGTTGTTACGATTTGTAAGGCGTCCTACAATATAATAACGTGCTTTTCAAGGTGTTAATATGGCATACAGAGTGGTAAGCTGTCCTAAATTGTTGTACGATCTTCAAAGGACTCGTACGAATTCATTATTTTATTATGGAGTTTTATGTTTATATACGGTATTATAAGGTGTAGTTATAACTTGTAAGGCGTCCTACAATATAATATCGTGTTTTTCAAGGTGTTAATATGGCATACAGAGTGGTATGATGTCCTAAATTGTTGTACGATGTTCAAAGGACTCGGACGAATTCATTAGGTTTATTATGGAGTTTTAAGTTTTTATACGGTATTATAAGGTGTTGTTATGATTTGTAAGGCGTCCTACAATATAATATCGTGTTTTTCAAGGTGTTAATATGGCATACATTGTCGTAAGTTGTCCTAAATTGTCGTACGATATTCAAAGGACTCCGACGAATTCATTAGGTTTATTATGGAGTTTTAAGTTTATATACGGTTTTTGTAACGTGTTGTTACTATTTATAAGGCGTCCTTCAATATAATAATGTGTTTTTCAAGGTGTTAATATGGCATATAGAGTTGTAAGATGTCATAAATTGTCGTACGATGTTCAAAGGACTCGTACGAATTCATTAGATTTATTATGAAGTTTTATGTTTATATACGGTATTGTAAGGTGTTGTTATGACTTGTAAGGCGTCCTACAATATAATATCGTGTTTTTCAAGGTGTTAATATGGCATACAATGTCGTAAGTTGCCCTAAATTGTCGTACGATGTTCAAAGGACTCGGACGAATTTATTAGGTTTATTATGGAGTTTTAAGTTTATATACGGTATTGTAAGGTGTTGTTACGATTTTTAAGGCGTCCTACAATATAATAACGTGCTTTTCAAGGTGTTAATATGGCATACAGAGTGGTAAGATGTCCTAAATTGTTGAACGATCTTCAAAGGACTCGTATGAATTCATTAGTTTATTATGGAGTTTTATGTTTATATACGGTATTATAAGGTGTAGTTATAACTTGTAAGGCGTCCTACAATATAATATCGTGTTTTTCAAGGTGTTAATATGGCATACAGAGTGGTAAGATGTCCTAAATTGTTGTACGATGTTTAAAGGACTCGGACGAATTCATTAGGTTTATTATGGAGTTTTAAGTTTATATATGATATTGTAAGGTGTTGTTACGATTTGTAAGGCGTCCTACAATATAATATCGTGTTTTTCAAGGTGTTAATATGGCATACAGTGTCGTAAGATGTCCTAAATTGTCGTACGAAGTTCAAAGGACTCGGACGAATTCATTAGGTTTATTATGGAGTTTTAAGTTTTTATACGGTATTATAAGGTGTTGTTATGATTTGTTAGGCGTCCTACAATATAATATCGTGTTTTTCAAGGTGTTAATATGGTATACATTGTCGTAAGTTGTCCTAAATTGTCGTACGATATTCAAAGGACTCCGACGAATTCATTAGGTTTATTATGGAGTTTTAAGTTTATATACGGTTTTTGTAACGTATTGTTACTATTTATAAGGCGTCCTTCAATATAATAATGTGTTTTTCAAGGTGTTAATATGGCATATAGAGTTGTAAGATGTCATAAATTGTCGTACGATGTTCAAAGGACTCGTACGAATTCATTAGATTTATTATGAAGTTTTATGTTTATATACGGTATTGTAAGGTGTTGTTATGACTTGTAAGGCGTCCTACAATATAATATCGTGTTTTTCAAGGTGTTAATATGGCATACAATGTCGTAAGTTGCCCTAAATTGTCGTACGATGTTCAAAGGACTCGGACGAATTTATTAGGTTTATTATGGAGTTTTAAGTTTATATACGGTATTGTAAGGTGTTGTTACGATTTTTAAGGCGTCCTACAATATAATAACGTGCTTTTCAAGGTGTTAATATGGCATACAGAGTGGTAAGATGTCCTAAATTGTTGAACGATCTTCAAAGGACTCGTATGAATTCATTAGTTTATTATGGAGTTTTATGTTTATATACGGTATTATAAGGTGTAGTTATAACTTGTAAGGCGTCCTACAATATAATATCGTATTTTTCAAGGTGTTAATATGGCATACAGAGTGGTAAGATGTCCTAAATTGTTGTACGATGTTTAAAGGACTCGGACGAATTCATTAGGTTTATTATGGAGTTTTAAGTTTATATATGATATTGTAAGGTGTTGTTACGATTTGTAAGGCGTCCTACAATATAATATCGTGTTTTTCAAGGTGTTAATATGGCATACAGTGTCGTAAGATGTCCTAAATTGTCGTACGAAGTTCAAAGGACTCGGACGAATTCATTAGGTTTATTATGGAGTTTTAAGTTTTTATACGGTATTATAAGGTGTTGTTATGATTTGTTAGGCGTCCTACAATATAATATCGTGTTTTTCAAGGTGTTAATATGGTATACATTGTCGTAAGTTGTCCTAAATTGTCGTACGATATTCAAAGGACTCCGACGAATTCATTAGGTTTATTATGGAGTTTTAAGTTTATATACGGTTTTGTAAGGTGTTATTACTATTTATAAGGCGTCCTTCAATATAATAATGTGTTTTTCAAGGTGTTAATATGGCATATAGAGTTGTAAGATGTCATAAATTGTCGTACGATGTTCAAAGGACTCGTACGAATTCATTAGATTTATTATGAAGTTTTATGTTTATATACGGTGTTGTAAGGTGTTGTTATGACTTGTAAGGCGTCCTACAATATAATATCGTGTTTTTCAAGGTGTTAATATGGCATACAATGTCGTAAGTTGCCCTAAATTGTCGTACGATGTTCAAAGGACTCGGACGAATTTATTAGGTTTATTATGGAGTTTTAAGTTTATATACGGTATTGTAAGGTGTTGTTACGATTTGTAAGGCGTCCTACAATATAATAACGTGCTTTTCAAGGTGTTAATATGGCATACAGAGTGGTAAGTTGTCCTAAATTGTTGTACGATCTTCAAAGGACTCGTACGAATTCATTATTTTATTATGGAGTTTTATGTTTATATACGGTATTATAAGGTGTAGTTATAACTTGTAAGGCGTCCTACAATATAATATCGTGTTTTTCAAGGTGTTAATATGGCATACAGAGTGTTATGATGTCCTAAATTGTTGTACGATGTTCAAAGGACTCGGACGAATTCATTAGGTTTATTATGGAGTTTTAAGTTTTTATACGGTATTATAAGGTGTTGTTATGATTTGTAAGGCGTCCTACAATATAATATCGTGTTTTTCAAGGTGTTAATATGGCATACATTGTCGTAAGTTGTCCTAAATTGTCGTACGATATTCAAAGGACTCCGACGAATTCATTAGGTTTATTATGGAGTTTTAAGTTTATATACGGTTTTTGTAACGTATTGTTACTATTTATAAGGCGTCCTTCAATATAATAATGTGTTTTTCAAGGTGTTAATATGGCATATAGAGTTGTAAGATGTCATAAATTGTCGTACGATGTTCAAAGGACTCGTACGAATTCATTAGATTTATTATGAAGTTTTATGTTTATATACGGTATTGTAAGGTGTTGTTATGACTTGTAAGGCGTCCTACAATATAATATCGTGTTTTTCAAGGTGTTAATATGGCATACAATGTCGTAAGTTGCCCTAAATTGTCGTACGATGTTCAAAGGACTCGGACGAATTTATTAGGTTTATTATGGAGTTTTAAGTTTATATACGGTATTGTAAGGTGTTGTTACGATTTGTAAGGCGTCCTACAATATAATAACGTGCTTTTCAAGGTGTTAATATGGCATACAGAGTGGTAAGATGTCCTAAATTGTTGAACGATCTTCAAAGGACTCGTATGAATTCATTAGTTTATTATGGAGTTTTATGTTTATATACGGTATTATAAGGTGTAGTTATAACTTGTAAGGCGTCCTACAATATAATATCGTGTTTTTCAAGGTGTTAATATGGCATACAGAGTGGTAAGATGTCCTAAATTGTTGTACGATGTTTAAAGGACTCGGACGAATTCATTAGGTTTATTATGGAGTTTTAAGTTTATATATGATATTGTAAGGTGTTGTTACGATTTGTAAGGCGTCCTACAATATAATATCGTGTTTTTCAAGGTGTTAATATGGCATACAGTGTCGTAAGATGTCCTAAATTGTCGTACGAAGTTCAAAGGACTCGGACGAATTCATTAGGTTTATTATGGAGTTTTAAGTTTTTATACGGTATTATAAGGTGTTGTTATGATTTATAAGGCGTCCTACAATATAATATCGTGTTTTTCAAGGTGTTAATATGGTATACATTGTCGTAAGTTGTCCTAAATTGTCGTACGATATTCAAAGGACTCCGACGAATTCATTAGGTTTATTATGGAGTTTTAAGTTTATATACGGTTTTGTAAGGTGTTATTACTATTTATAAGGCGTCCTTCAATATAATAATGTGTTTTTCAAGGTGTTAATATGGCATATAGAGTTGTAAGATGTCATAAATTGTCGTACGATGTTCAAAGGACTCGTACGAATTCATTAGATTTATTATGAAGTTTTATGTTTATATACGGTATTGTAAGGTGTTGTTATGACTTGTAAGGCGTCCTACAATATAATATCGTGTTTTTCAAGGTGTTAATATGGCATACAGAGTGTTATGATGTCCTAAATTGTTGTACGATGTTCAAAGGACTCGGACGAATTCATTAGGTTTATTATGGAGTTTTAAGTTTTTATACGGTATTATAAGGTGTTGTTATGATTTGTAAGGCGTCCTACAATATAATATCGTGTTTTTCAAGGTGTTAATATGGCATACATTGTCGTAAGTTGTCCTAAATTGTCGTACGATATTCAAAGGACTCCGACGAATTCATTAGGTTTATTATGGAGTTTTAAGTTTATATACGGTTTTTGTAACGTATTGTTACTATTTATAAGGCGTCCTTCAATATAATAATGTGTTTTTCAAGGTGTTAATATGGCATATAGAGTTGTAAGATGTCATAAATTGTCGTACGATGTTCAAAGGACTCGTACGAATTCATTAGATTTATTATGAAGTTTTATGTTTATATACGGTATTGTAAGGTGTTGTTATGACTTGTAAGGCGTCCTACAATATAATATCGTGTTTTTCAAGGTGTTAATATGGCATACAATGTCGTAAGTTGCCCTAAATTGTCGTACGATGTTCAAAGGACTCGGACGAATTTATTAGGTTTATTATGGAGTTTTAAGTTTATATACGGTATTGTAAGGTGTTGTTACGATTTGTAAGGCGTCCTACAATATAATAACGTGCTTTTCAAGGTGTTAATATGGCATACAGAGTGGTAAGATGTCCTAAATTGTTGAACGATCTTCAAAGGACTCGTATGAATTCATTAGTTTATTATGGAGTTTTATGTTTATATACGGTATTATAAGGTGTAGTTATAACTTGTAAGGCGTCCTACAATATAATATCGTGTTTTTCAAGGTGTTAATATGGCATACAGAGTGGTAAGATGTCCTAAATTGTTGTACGATGTTTAAAGGACTCGGACGAATTCATTAGGTTTATTATGGAGTTTTAAGTTTATATATGATATTGTAAGGTGTTGTTACGATTTGTAAGGCGTCCTACAATATAATATCGTGTTTTTCAAGGTGTTAATATGGCATACAGTGTCGTAAGATGTCCTAAATTGTCGTACGAAGTTCAAAGGACTCGGACGAATTCATTAGGTTTATTATGGAGTTTTAAGTTTTTATACGGTATTATAAGGTGTTGTTATGATTTATAAGGCGTCCTACAATATAATATCGTGTTTTTCAAGGTGTTAATATGGTATACATTGTCGTAAGTTGTCCTAAATTGTCGTACGATATTCAAAGGACTCCGACGAATTCATTAGGTTTATTATGGAGTTTTAAGTTTATATACGGTTTTGTAAGGTGTTATTACTATTTATAAGGCGTCCTTCAATATAATAATGTGTTTTTCAAGGTGTTAATATGGCATATAGAGTTGTAAGATGTCATAAATTGTCGTACGATGTTCAAAGGACTCGTACGAATTCATTAGATTTATTATGAAGTTTTATGTTTATATACGGTATTGTAAGGTGTTGTTATGACTTGTAAGGCGTCCTACAATATAATATCGTGTTTTTCAAGGTGTTAATATGGCATACAATGTCGTAAGTTGCCCTAAATTGTCGTACGATGTTCAAAGGACTCGGACGAATTTATTAGGTTTATTATGGAGTTTTAAGTTTATATACGGTATTGTAAGGTGGTGTTACGATTTGTAAGGCGTCCTACAATATAATAACGTGCTTTTCAAGGTGTTAATATGGCATACAGAGTGGTAAGCTGTCCTAAATTGTTGTACGATCTTCAAAGGACTCGTACGAATTCATTATTTTATTATGGAGTTTTATGTTTATATACGGTATTATAAGGTGTAGTTATAACTTGTAAGGCGTCCTACAATATAATATCGTGTTTTTCAAGGTGTTAATATGGCATACAGAGTGGTATGATGTCCTAAATTGTTGTACGATGTTCAAAGGACTCGGACGAATTCATTAGGTTTATTATGGAGTTTTAAGTTTTTATACGGTATTATAAGGTGTTGTTATGATTTGTAAGGCGTCCTACAATATAATATCGTGTTTTTCAAGGTGTTAATATGGCATACATTGTCGTAAGTTGTCCTAAATTGTCGTACGATATTCAAAGGACTCCGACGAATTCATTAGGTTTATTATGGAGTTTTAAGTTTATATACGGTTTTTGTAACGTGTTGTTACTATTTATAAGGCGTCCTTCAATATAATAATGTGTTTTTCAAGGTGTTAATATGGCATATAGAGTTGTAAGATGTCATAAATTGTCGTACGATGTTCAAAGGACTCGTACGAATTCATTAGATTTATTATGAAGTTTTATGTTTATATACGGTATTGTAAGGTGTTGTTATGACTTGTAAGGCGTCCTACAATATAATATCGTGTTTTTCAAGGTGTTAATATGGCATACAATGTCGTAAGTTGCCCTAAATTGTCGTACGATGTTCAAAGGACTCGGACGAATTTATTAGGTTTATTATGGAGTTTTAAGTTTATATACGGTATTGTAAGGTGTTGTTACGATTTGTAAGGCGTCCTACAATATAATAACGTGCTTTTCAAGGTGTTAATATGGCATACAGAGTGGTAAGATGTCCTAAATTGTTGTACGATCTTCAAACGACTCGTATGAATTCATTAGTTTATTATGGAGTTTTATGCTTATATACAGTATTATAAGGTGTAGTTATAACTTGTAAGGCGTCCTACAATATAATATCGTGTTTTTCAAGGTGTTAATATGGCATACAGAGTGGTAAGATGTCCTAAATTGTTGTACGATGTTTAAAGGACTCGGACGAATTCATTAGGTTTATTATGGAGTTTTAAGTTTATATACGATATTGTAAGGTGTTATTACGATTTGTAAGGCGTCCTACAATATAATATCGTGTTTTTCAAGGTGTTAATATGGCATACAGTGTCGTAAGATGTCCTAAATTGTCGTACGAAGTTCAAAGGACTCGGACGAATTCATTAGGTTTATTATGGAGTTTTAAGTTTTTATACAGTATTATAAGGTGTTGTTATGATTTGTAAGGCGTCCTACAATATAATATCGTGTTTTTCAAGGTGTTAATATGGTATACATTGTCGTAAG
Organism: Tagetes erecta; assembly: GCA_030867185.1. Classification (NCBI taxonomy): domain Eukaryota; kingdom Viridiplantae; phylum Streptophyta; class Magnoliopsida; order Asterales; family Asteraceae; genus Tagetes; species Tagetes erecta. Next base: position 30,151,327 of record CM061488.1, read on the forward strand.
TTGTCCTAAATTGTCGTACGATATTCAAAGGACTCCGACGAATTCATTAGGTTTATTATGGAGTTTTAAGTTTATATACGGTTTTGTAAGGTGTTGTTACTATTTATAAGGCGTCCTTCAATATAATAATGTGTTTTTCAAGGTGTTAATATGGCATATAGAGTTGTAAGATGTCATAAATTGTCGTACGATGTTCAAAGGACTCGTACGAATTCATTAGATTTATTATGAAGTTTTATGTTTATATACGGTATTGTAAGGTGTTGTTATGACTTGTAAGGCATCCTACAATATAATATCGTGTTTTTCAAGGTGTTAATATGGCATACAATGTCGTAAGTTGCCCTAAATTGTCGTACGATGTTCAAAGGACTCGGACGAATTTATTAGGTTTATTATGGAGTTTTAGGTTTATATACGGTATTGTAAGGTGTTGTTACGATTTGTAAGGCGTCCTACAATATAATAACGTGCTTTTCAAGGTGTTAATATGGCATACAGAGTGGTAAGCTGTCCTAAATTGTTGTACGATCTTCAAAGGACTCGTACGAATTCATTATTTTATTATGGAGTTTTATGTTTATATACGGTATTATAAGGTGTAGTTATAACTTGTAAGGCGTCCTACAATATAATATCGTGTTTTTCAAGGTGTTAATATGGCATACAGAGTGGTATGATGTCCTAAATTGTTGTACGATGTTCAAAGGACTCGGACGAATTCATTAGGTTTATTATGGAGTTTTAAGTTTTTATACGGTATTATAAGGTGTTGTTATGATTTGTAAGGCGTCCTACAATATAATATCGTGTTTTTCAAGGTGTTAATATGGCATACAGTGTCGTAAGATGTCCTAAATTGTCGTACGAAGTTCAAAGGACTCGGACGAATTCATTAAGTTTATTATGGAGTTTTAAGTTTTTATACAGTATTATAAGGTGTTGTTATGATTTGTAAGGCGTCCTACAATATAATATCGTGTTTTTCAAGGTGTTAATATGGTATACATTGTCGTAAGTTGTCCTAAATTGTCGTACGATATTCAAAGGACTCCGACGAATTCATTAGGTTTATTATGGAGTTTTAAGTTTATATACGGTTTTTGTAACGTGTTGTTACTATTTATAAGGCGTCCTTCAATATAATAATGTGTTTTTCAAGGTGTTAATATGGCATATAGAGTTGTAAGATGTCATAAATTGTCGTACGATGTTCAAAGGACTCGTACGAATTCATTAGATTTATTATGAAGTTTTATGTTTATATACAATATTGTAAGGTGTTGTTACGATTTGTAAGGCGTCCTACAATATAATATCGTGTTTTTCAAGGTGTTAATATGGCATACAGTGTCGTAAGATGTCCTAAATTGTCGTACGAAGTTCAAAGGACTCGGACGAATTCATTAGGTTTATTATGGAGTTTTAAGTTTTTATACAGTATTATAAGGTGTTGTTATGATTTGTAAGGCGTCCTACAATATAATATCGTGTTTTTCAAGGTGTTAATATGGCATACATTGTCGTAAGTTGTCCAAAATTGTCGTACGATATTCAAAGAACTCCGACGAATTCATTAGGTTTATTATGGAGTTTTAAGTTTATATACGGTTTTGTAAGGTGTTGTTACTATTTATAAGGCGTCCTTCAATATAATAATGTGTTTTTCAAGGTGTTAATATGGCATATAGAGTTGTAAGATGTCATAAATTGTCGTACGATGTTCAAAGGACTCGTACGAATTCATTAGATTTATTATGAAGTTTTATGTTTATATACGGTATTATAAGGTGTTGTTATGACTTGTAAGGCGTCCTACAATATAATATCGTGTTTTTCAAGGTGTTAATATGGCATACAATGTCGTAAGTTGCCCTAAATTGTCGTACGATGTTCAAAGGACTCGGACGAATTTATTAGGTTTATTATGGAGTTTTAAGTTTATATACGGTATTGTAAGGTGTTGTTACGATTTGTAAGGCGTCCTACAATATAATAACGTGCTTTTCAAGGTGTTAATATGGCATACAGAGTGGTAAGCTGTCCTAAATTGTTGTACGATCTTCAAAGGACTCGTACGAATTCATTATTTTATTATGGAGATTTATGTTTATATACGGTATTATAAGGTGTAGTTATAACTTGTAAGGCGTCCTACAATATAATATCGTGTTTTTCAAGGTGTTAATATGGCATACAGAGTGGTATGATGTCCTAAATTGTTGTACGATGTTCAAAGGACTCGGACGAATTCATTAGGTTTATTATGGAGTTTTAAGTTTTTATACGGTATTATAAGGTGTTGTTATGATTTGTAAGGCGTCCTACAATATAATATCGTGTTTTTCAAGGTGTTAATATGGCATACATTGTCATAAGTTGTCCAAAATTGTCGTACGATATTCAAAGAACTCCGACGAATTCATTAGGTTTATTATGGAGGTTTAAGTTTATATACGGTTTTGTAAGGTGTTGTTACTATTTATAAGGCGTCCTTCAATATAATAATGTGTTTTTCAAGGTGTTAATATGGTATACATTGTCGTAAGTTGTCCTAAATTGTCGTACGATATTCAAAGGACTCCGACGAATTCATTAGGTTTATTATGGAGTTTTAAGTTTATATACGGTTTTTGTAACGTGTTGTTACTATTTATAAGGCGTCCTTCAATATAATAATGTGTTTTTCAAGGTGTTAATATGGCATATAGAGTTGTAAGATGTCATAAATTGTCGTACGATGTTCAAAGGACTCGTACGAATTCATTAGATTTATTATGAAGTTTTATGTTTATATACAATATTGTAAGGTGTTGTTACGATTTGTAAGGCGTCCTACAATATAATATCGTGTTTTTCAAGGTGTTAATATGGCATACAGTGTTGTAAGATGTCCTAAATTGTCGTACGAAGTTCAAAGGACTCGGACGAATTCATTAGGTTTATTATGGAGTTTTAAGTTTTTATACAGTATTATAAGGTGTTGTTATGATTTGTAAGGCGTCCTACAATATAATATCGTGTTTTTCAAGGTGTTAATATGGCATACATTGTCGTAAGTTGTCCAAAATTGTCGTACGATATTCAAAGAACTCCGACGAATTCATTAGGTTTATTATGGAGTTTTAAGTTTATATACGGTTTTGTAAGGTGTTGTTACTATTTATAAGGCGTCCTTCAATATAATAATGTGTTTTTCAAGGTGTTAATATGGCATATAGAGTTGTAAGATGTCATAAATTGTCGTACGATGTTCAAAGGACTCGTACGAATTCATTAGATTTATTATGAAGTTTTATGTTTATATACGGTATTATAAGGTGTTGTTATGACTTGTAAGGCGTCCTACAATATAATATCGTGTTTTTCAAGGTGTTAATATGGCATACAATGTCGTAAGTTGCCCTAAATTGTCGTACAATGTTCAAAGGACTCGGACGAATTTATTAGGTTTATTATGGAGTTTTAAGTTTATATACGGTATTGTAAGGTGTTGTTACGATTTGTAAGGCGTCCTACAATATAATAACGTGCTTTTCAAGGTGTTAATATGGCATACAGAGTGGTAAGCTGTCCTAAATTGTTGTACGATCTTCAAAGGACTCGTACGAATTCATTATTTTATTATGGAGATTTATGTTTATATACGGTATTATAAGGTGTAGTTATAACTTGTAAGGCGTCCTACAATATAATATCGTGTTTTTCAAGGTGTTAATATGGCATACAGAGTGGTATGATGTCCTAAATTGTTGTACGATGTTCAAAGGACTCGGACGAATTCATTAGGTTTATTATGGAGTTTTAAGTTTTTATACGGTATTATAAGGTGTTGTTATGATTTGTAAGGCGTCCTACAATATAATATCGTGTTTTTCAAGGTGTTAATATGGCATACAGTGTCGTAAGATGTCCTAAATTGTCGTACGAAGTTCAAAGGACTCGGACGAATTCATTAAGTTTATTATGGAGTTTTAAGTTTTTATACAGTATTATAAGGTGTTGTTATGATTTGTAAGGCGTCCTACAATATAATATCGTGTTTTTCAAGGTGTTAATATGGTATACATTGTCGTAAGTTGTCCTAAATTGTCGTACGATATTCAAAGGACTCCGACGAATTCATTAGGTTTATTATGGAGTTTTAAGTTTATATACGGTTTTTGTAACGTGTTGTTACTATTTATAAGGCGTCCTTCAATATAATAATGTGTTTTTCAAGGTGTTAATATGGCATATAGAGTTGTAAGATGTCATAAATTGTCGTACGATGTTCAAAGGACTCGTACGAATTCATTAGATTTATTATGAAGTTTTATGTTTATATACAATATTGTAAGGTGTTGTTACGATTTGTAAGGCGTCCTACAATATAATATCGTGTTTTTCAAGGTGTTAATATGGCATACAGTGTCGTAAGATGTCCTAAATTGTCGTACGAAGTTCAAAGGACTCGGACGAATTCATTAGGTTTATTATGGAGTTTTAAGTTTTTATACAGTATTATAAGGTGTTGTTATGATTTGTAAGGCGTCCTACAATATAATATCGTGTTTTTCAAGGTGTTAATATGGCATACATTGTCGTAAGTTGTCCAAAATTGTCGTACGATATTCAAAGAACTCCGACGAATTCATTAGGTTTATTATGGAGTTTTAAGTTTATATACGGTTTTGTAAGGTGTTGTTACTATTTATAAGGCGTCCTTCAATATAATAATGTGTTTTTCAAGGTGTTAATATGGCATATAGAGTTGTAAGATGTCATAAATTGTCGTACGATGTTCAAAGGACTCGTACGAATTCATTAGATTTATTATGAAGTTTTATGTTTATATACGGTATTATAAGGTGTTGTTATGACTTGTAAGGCGTCCTACAATATAATATCGTGTTTTTCAAGGTGTTAATATGGCATACAATGTCGTAAGTTGCCCTAAATTGTCGTACGATGTTCAAAGGACTCGGACGAATTTATTAGGTTTATTATGGAGTTTTAAGTTTATATACGGTATTGTAAGGTGTTGTTACGATTTGTAAGGCGTCCTACAATATAATAACGTGCTTTTCAAGGTGTTAATATGGCATACAGAGTGGTAAGCTGTCCTAAATTGTTGTACGATCTTCAAAGGACTCGTACGAATTCATTATTTTATTATGGAGATTTATGTTTATATACGGTATTATAAGGTGTAGTTATAACTTGTAAGGCGTCCTACAATATAATATCGTGTTTTTCAAGGTGTTAATATGGCATACAGAGTGGTATGATGTCCTAAATTGTTGTACGATGTTCAAAGGACTCGGACGAATTCATTAGGTTTATTATGGAGTTTTAAGTTTTTATACGGTATTATAAGGTGTTGTTATGATTTGTAAGGCGTCCTACAATATAATATCGTGTTTTTCAAGGTGTTAATATGGCATACATTGTCATAAGTTGTCCAAAATTGTCGTACGATATTCAAAGAACTCCGACGAATTCATTAGGTTTATTATGGAGGTTTAAGTTTATATACGGTTTTGTAAGGTGTTGTTACTATTTATAAGGCGTCCTTCAATATAATAATGTGTTTTTCAAGGTGTTAATATGGTATACATTGTCGTAAGTTGTCCTAAATTGTCGTACGATATTCAAAGGACTCCGACGAATTCATTAGGTTTATTATGGAGTTTTAAGTTTATATACGGTTTTTGTAACGTGTTGTTACTATTTATAAGGCGTCCTTCAATATAATAATGTGTTTTTCAAGGTGTTAATATGGCATATAGAGTTGTAAGATGTCATAAATTGTCGTACGATGTTCAAAGGACTCGTACGAATTCATTAGATTTATTATGAAGTTTTATGTTTATATACAATATTGTAAGGTGTTGTTACGATTTGTAAGGCGTCCTACAATATAATATCGTGTTTTTCAAGGTGTTAATATGGCATACAGTGTTGTAAGATGTCCTAAATTGTCGTACGAAGTTCAAAGGACTCGGACGAATTCATTAGGTTTATTATGGAGTTTTAAGTTTTTATACAGTATTATAAGGTGTTGTTATGATTTGTAAGGCGTCCTACAATATAATATCGTGTTTTTCAAGGTGTTAATATGGCATACATTGTCGTAAGTTGTCCAAAATTGTCGTACGATATTCAAAGAACTCCGACGAATTCATTAGGTTTATTATGGAGTTTTAAGTTTATATACGGTTTTGTAAGGTGTTGTTACTATTTATAAGGCGTCCTTCAATATAATAATGTGTTTTTCAAGGTGTTAATATGGCATATAGAGTTGTAAGATGTCATAAATTGTCGTACGATGTTCAAAGGACTCGTACGAATTCATTAGATTTATTATGAAGTTTTATGTTTATATACGGTATTATAAGGTGTTGTTATGACTTGTAAGGCGTCCTACAATATAATATCGTGTTTTTCAAGGTGTTAATATGGCATACAATGTCGTAAGTTGCCCTAAATTGTCGTACAATGTTCAAAGGACTCGGACGAATTTATTAGGTTTATTATGGAGTTTTAAGTTTATATACGGTATTGTAAGGTGTTGTTACGATTTGTAAGGCGTCCTACAATATAATAACGTGCTTTTCAAGGTGTTAATATGGCATACAGAGTGGTAAGCTGTCCTAAATTGTTGTACGATCTTCAAAGGACTCGTACGAATTCATTATTTTATTATGGAGATTTATGTTTATATACGGTATTATAAGGTGTAGTTATAACTTGTAAGGCGTCCTACAATATAATATCGTGTTTTTCAAGGTGTTAATATGGCATACAGAGTGGTATGATGTCCTAAATTGTTGTACGATGTTCAAAGGACTCGGACGAATTCATTAGGTTTATTATGGAGTTTTAAGTTTTTATACGGTATTATAAGGTGTTGTTATGATTTGTAAGGCGTCCTACAATATAATATCGTGTTTTTCAAGGTGTTAATATGGCATACATTGTCATAAGTTGTCCAAAATTGTCGTACGATATTCAAAGAACTCCGACGAATTCATTAGGTTTATTATGGAGGTTTAAGTTTATATACGGTTTTGTAAGGTGTTGTTACTATTTATAAGGCGTCCTTCAATATAATAATGTGTTTTTCAAGGTGTTAATATGGCATATAGAGTTGTAAGATGTCATAAATTGTCGTACGATGTTCAAAGGACTCGTACGAATTCATTAGATTTATTATGAAGTTTTATGTTTATATACGGTATTGTAAGGTGTTGTTATGACTTGTAAGGCGTCCTACAATATAATATCGTGTTTTTCAAGGTGTTAATATGGCATACAATGTCGTAAGTTGCCCTAAATTGTCGTACGATGTTCAAAGGACTCGGACGAATTTATTAGGTTTATTATGGAGTTTTAAGTTTATATACGGTATTGTAAGGTGTTGTTACGATTTGTAAGGCGTCCTACAATATAATAACGTGCTTTTCAAGGTGTTAATATGGCATACAGAGTGGTAAGCTGTCCTAAATTGTTGTACGATCTTCAAAGGACTCGTACGAATTCATTATTTTATTATGGAGTTTTATGTTTATATACGGTATTATAAGGTGTAGTTATAACTTGTAAGGCGTCCTACAATATAATATCGTGTTTTTCAAGGTGTTAATATGGCATACAGAGTGGTATGATGTCCTAAATTGTTGTACGATGTTCAAAGGACTCGGACGAATTCATTAGGTTTATTATGGAGTTTTAAGTTTTTATACGGTATTATAAGGTGTTGTTATGATTTGTAAGGCGTCCTACAATATAATATCGTGTTTTTCAAGGTGTTAATATGGCATACATTGTCATAAGTTGTCCAAAATTGTCGTACGATATTCAAAGAACTCCGACGAATTCATTAGGTTTATTATGGAGTTTTAAGTTTATATACGGTTTTGTAAGGTGTTGTTACTATTTATAAGGCGTCCTTCAATATAATAATGTGTTTTTCAAGGTGTTAATATGGCATATAGAGTTGTAAGATGTCATAAATTGTCGTACGATGTTCAAAGGACTCGTACGAATTCATTAGATTTATTATGAAGTTTTATGTTTATATACGGTATTATAAGGTGTTGTTATGACTTGTAAGGCGTCCTACAATATAATATCGTGTTTTTCAAGGTGTTAATATGGCATACAATGTCGTAAGTTGCCCTAAATTGTCGTACGATGTTCAAAGGACTCGGACGAATTTATTAGGTTTATTATGGAGTTTTAAGTTTATATACGGTATTGTAAGGTGTTGTTACGATTTGTAAGGCGTCCTACAATATAATAACGTGCTTTTCAAGGTGTTAATATGGCATACCGAGTGGTAAGCTGTCCTAAATTGTTGTACGATCTTCAAAGGACTCGTACGAATTCATTATTTTATTATGGAGTTTTATGTTTATATACGGTATTATAAGGTGTAGTTATAACTTGTAAGGCGTCCTACAATATAATATCGTGTTTTTCAAGGTGTTAATATGGCATACAGAGTGGTATGATGTCCTAAATTGTTGTACGATGTTCAAAGGACTCGGACGAATTCATTAGGTTTATTATGGAGTTTTAAGTTTTTATACGGTATTATAAGGTGTTGTTATGATTTGTAAGGCGTCCTACAATATAATATCGTGTTTTTCAAGGTGTTAATATGGCATACATTGTCATAAGTTGTCCAAAATTGTCGTACGATATTCAAAGAACTCCGACGAATTCATTAGGTTTATTATGGAGGTTTAAGTTTATATACGGTTTTGTAAGGTGTTGTTACTATTTATAAGGCGTCCTTCAATATAATAATGTGTTTTTCAAGGTGTTAATATGGCATATAGAGTTGTAAGATGTCATAAATTGTCGTACGATGTTCAAAGGACTCGTACGAATTCATTAGATTTATTATGAAGTTTTATGTTTATATACGGTATTATAAGGTGTTGTTATGACTTGTAAGGCGTCCTACAATATAATATCGTGTTTTTCAAGGTGTTAATATGGCATACAATGTCGTAAGTTGCCCTAAATTGTCGTACGATGTTCAAAGGACTCGGACGAATTTATTAGGTTTATTATGGAGTTTTTAGTTTATATACGGTATTGTAAGGTGTTGTTACGATTTGTAAGGCGTCCTACAATATAATAACGTGCTTTTCAAGGTGTTAATATGGCATACAGAGTGGTAAGCTGTCCTAAATTGTTGTACGATCTTCAAAGGACTCGTACGAATTCATTATTTTATTATGGAGTTTTATGTTTATATACGGTATTATAAGGTGTAGTTATAACTTGTAAGGTGTCCTACAATATAATATCGTGTTTTTCAAGGTGTTAATATGGCATACAGAGTGGTATGATGTCCTAAATTGTTGTACGATGTTCAAAGGACTCGGACGAATTCATTAGGTTTATTATGGAGTTTTAAGTTTTTATACGGTATTATAAGGTGTTGTTATGATTTGTAAGGCGTCCTACAATATAATATCGTGTTTTTCAAGGTGTTAATATGGCATACATTGTCATAAGTTGTCCAAAATTGTCGTACGATATTCAAAGAACTCCGACGAATTCATTAGGTTTATTATGGAGTTTTAAGTTTATATACGGTTTTGTAAGGTGTTGTTACTATATATAAGGCGTCCTTCAATATAATAATGTGTTTTTCAAGGTGTTAATATGGCATATAGAGTTGTAAGATGTCATAAATTGTCGTACGATGTTCAAAGGACTCGTACGAATTCATTAGATTTATTATGAAGTTTTATGTTTATATACGGTATTGTAAGGTGTTGTTATGACTTGTAAGGCGTCCTACAATATAATATCGTGTTTTTCAAGGTGTTAATATGGCATACAATGTCGTAAGTTGCCCTAAATTGTCGTACGATGTTCAAAGGACTCGGACGAATTTATTAGGTTTATTATGGAGTTTTAAGTTTATATACGGTATTGTGAGGTGTTGTTACGATTTGTAAGGCGTCCTACAATATAATAACGTGCTTTTCAAGGTGTTAATATGGCATACAGAGTGGTAAGATGTCCTAAATTGTTGTACGATCTTCAAAGGACTCGTATGAATTCATTAGTTTATTATGGAGTTTTATGCTTATATACAGTATTATAAGGTGTAGTTATAACTTGTAAGGTGTCCTACAATATAATATCGTGTTTTTCAAGGTGTTAATATGGCATACAGAGTGGTAAGATGTCCTAAATTGTTGTACGATGTTCAAACGACTCGGACTAATTCATTAGGTTTATTATGGAGTTTTAAGTTTATATACGGTATTGTAAGGTGTTGTTAAGATTTGTAAGGCGTCCTACAATATAATAACGTGCTTTTCAAGGTGTTAATATGGCATACAGAGTCGTAAGATGTCCTAAATTGTCGTCTGATGTTCAAAGGACTCGGACGAATTCATTAGGTTTATTATGGAGTTTTAAGTTTATATACGGTATTATAAGCTGTTGTTGTGATTTGTAAGGCGTCCTACAATATAATAACGTGCTTTTCAAGGTGTTAATATGGGATACAGAGTCGTAAGATGTCCTAAATTTTCGTATGATGTTCAAAGGACCCGGAGGAACTCATCAGGTTTAGAATGGAGTTTTAAGTTTATATACGGTATTGTAAGGTGTTGTTACGATTTTTAAGGCGTCCTACAATATAATAGCGTGCTTTTCAAGGTGTTAATATGGCATACAGAGTGGTAAGATGTCCTAAATTGTTGTACGATGTTCAAAGGACACGGATGAATTCATTAGATTTATTATGGAGTTTTAAGTTTATATACGGTATTGTAAGGTGTTGTTAAGATTTGTAAGGCATCCTACAATATAATAACGTGCTTTTCAAGGTATTAATATGGCATACAGAGTCGTAAGATGTCCTAAATTGTCGTATGATGTTCAAAGGACTCGGAAGAATTCATTAGCTAGGTTTATTATGGAGTTTTAAGTTTATATACGGTATTATAAAGTGTTGTTATGATTTGTAAGACGTCCTACAATATAATAACGTGCTTTTCAAGGTGTTAATATGGCATACAAAGTCGTAAGATGTCCTAAATTGTCGTATGATGTTCAAAGGACCCGGACGAATTCATCAGGTTTAGAATGGAGTTTTAAGTTTATATACGGTATTGTAAGGTGTTGTTACGATTTTTAAGGCGTCCTACAATATAATAGCGTGTTTTTCAAGGTGTTAATATGGCATACAGAGTGGTAAGATGTCCTAAATTGTTGTACGATGTTCAAAGGACTCGGACTAATTCATTAGGTTTATTATGGAGTTTTAAGTTTATATACGGTATTGTAAGGTGTTGTTACGATTTGTAAGGCGTCCTACAATATAATATCGTGTTTTTCAAGATGTTAATATGGCATACAGTGTCGTAAGATGTCCTAAATTGTTGTACGATGTTCAAAGGACTCAGACGAATTCATTAGATTTATTATGGAGTTTTAAGTTTATATACGGTATTGTAAGGTGTTGTTATGATTTGTAAGGCGTCCTACAATATAATAAATTGCTTTTCAAGGTGTTAATATGGCATACAATGTCGTAAGTTGTCCTAAATTGCCGTACGATGTTCAAAGGACACGGATGAATTCATTAGATTTATTATGGAGTTTTAAGTTTATATACGGTATTGTAAGGTGTTGTTAAGATTTGTAAGGCGTCCTACAATATAATAACGTGCTTTTCAAGGTATTAATATGGCATACAGAGTCGTAAGATGTCCTAAATTGTCGTACGAAGTTCAAAGGACTCGGACGAATTCATTAGATTTATTATGGAGTTTTAAGTTTTTATACGGTATTATAAGGTGTTGTTATGATTTGTAAGGCGTCCTACAATATAATATCGTGTTTTTCAAGGTGTTAATATGGCATATATTGTCGTAAGTTGTCCTAAATTGTCGTACGATATTCAAAGGACTCCGACGAATTCATTAGGTTTATTATGGAGTTTTAAGTTTATATACGGTTTTGTAAGGTGTTGTTACTATTTATAAGGCGTCCTTCAATATAATAATGTGTTTTTCAAGGTGTTAATATGGCATATAGAGTTGTAAGATGTCATAAATTGTCGTACGATGTTCAAAGGACTCGTACGAATTCATTAGATTTATTATGAAGTTTTATGTTTATATACGGTATTGTAAGGTGTTGTTATGACTTGTAAGGCGTCCTACAATATAATATCGTGTTTTTCAAGGTGTTAATATGGCATACAATGTCGTAAGTTGCCCTAAATTGTCGTACGATGTTCAAAGGACTCGGACGAATTTATTAGGTTTATTATGGAGTTTTAAGTTTATATACGGTATTGTAAGGTGTTGTTACGATTTGTAAGGCGTCCTACAATATAATAACGTGCTTTTCAAGGTGTTAATATGGCATACAGAGTGGTAAGCTGATCTAAATTGTTGTACGATCTTCAAAGGACTCGTACGAATTCATTATTTTATTATGGAGTTTTATGTTTATATACGGTATTATAAGGATTAGTTATAACTTGTAAGGCGTCCTACAATATAATATCGTGTTTTTCAAGGTGTTAATATGGCATACAGAGTGGTATGATGTCCTAAATTGTTGTACGATGTTCAAAGGACTCGGACGAATTCATTAGGTTTATTATGGAGTTTTAAGTTTTTATACGGTATTATAAGGTGTTGTTATGATTTGTAAGGCGTCCTACAATATAATATCGTGTTTTTCAAGGTGTTAATATGGCATACATTGTCATAAGTTGTCCAAAATTGCCGTACGATATTCAAAGAACTCCGACGAATTCATTAGGTTTATTATGGAGTTTTAAGTTTATAAACGGTTTTGTAAGGTGTTGTTACTATTTATAAGGCGTCCTTCAATATAATAATGTGTTTTTCAAGGTGTTAATATGGCATATAGAGTTGTATGATGTCATAAATTGTCGTACGATGTTCAAAGGACTCGTACGAATTCATTAGATTTATTATGAAGTTTTATGTTTATATACGGTATTGTAAGGTGTTGTTATGACTTGTAAGGCGTCCTACAATATAATATCGTGTTTTTCAAGGTGTTAATATGGCATACAATGTCGTAAGTTGCCCTAAATTGTCGTACGATGTTCAAAGGACTCGGACGAATTTATTAGGTTTATTATGGAGTTTTAAGTTTATATACGGTATTGTAAGGTGTTGTTACGATTTGTAAGGCGTCCTACAATATAATAACGTGCTTTTCAAGGTGTTAATATGGCATACAGAGTGGTAAGATGTCCTAAATTGTTGTACGATCTTCAAAGGATTCGTATGAATTCATTAGTTTATTATGGAGTCTTATGTTTATATACGGTATTATAAGGTGTAGTTATAACTTGTAAGGCGTCCTACAATATAATATCGTGTTTTTCAAGGTGTTAATATGGCATACAGAGTGGTAAGATGTCCTAAATTGTTGTACGATGTTTAAAGGACTCGGACGAATTCATTAGGTTTATTATGGAGTTTTAAGTTTATATACGATATTGTAAGGTGTTGTTACGATTTGTAAGGCGTCCTACAATATAATATCGTGTTTTTCAAGGTGTTAATATGGCATACAGTGTCGTAAGATGTCCTAAATTGTCGTACGAAGTTCAAAGGACTCGGACGAATTCATTAGGTTTATTATGGAGTTTTAAGTTTTTATACGTTATTATAAGGTGTTGTTATGATTTGTAAGGCGTCCTACAATATAATATCGTGTTTTTCAAGGTGTTAATATGGCATACATTGTCGTAAGTTGTCCTAAATTGTCGTACGATATTCAAAGGACTCCGACGAATTCATTAGGTTTATTATGGAGTTTTAAGTATATATACGGTTTTGTAAGGTGTTGTTACTATTTATAAGGCGTCCTATAATATAATAGCGTGTTTTTCAAGGTGTTAATATGGCATACAGAGTGGTAAGATGTCCTAAATTGTTGTACGATGTTCAATGGACTCGGACTAATTCATTAGGTTTATTATGGAGTTTTAAGTTTATATACGGTATTGTAAGGTGTTGTTACGATTTGTAAGGCGTCCTACAATATAATATCGTGTTTTTCAAGATGTTAATATGGCATACAGTGTCGTAAGATGTCCTAAATTGTCGTACGAAGTTCAAAGGACTCCGACGAATTCATTAGGTTTATTATGGAGTTTTAAGTTTATATACGGTTTTCTAACGTGTTGTTACTATTTATAAGGCGTCCTTCAATATAATAATGTGTATTTCAAGGTGTTAATATGGCATATAGAGTTGTAAGATGTCATAAATTGTCGTACGATGTTCAAAGGACTCGGACGAATTTATTAGGTTTATTATGGAGTTTTAAGTTTATATACGGTATTGTAAGGTGTTGTTATGATTTGTAAGGCGTCCTACAATATAATAAATTGCTTTTCAAGGTGTTAATATGGCATACAATGTCGTAAGTTGTCCTAAATTGCCGTACGATGTTCAAAGGACACGGATGAATTCATTAGATTTATTATGGAGTTTTAAGTTTATATACGGTATTGTAAGGTGTTGTTAAGATTTGTAAGGCGTCCTACAATATAATAACGTGCTTTTCAAGGTATTAATATGGCATACAGAGTCGTAAGATGTCCTAAATTGTCGTCTGATGTTCAAAGGACTCGGACGAATTCATTAGGTTTATTATGGAGTTTTAAGTTTATATACGGTATTATAAGCTGTTGTTATGATTTGTAAGGCGTCCTACAATATAATAACGTGCTTTTCAAGGTGTTAATATGGGATACAGAGTCGTAAGATGTCCTAAATTTTCGTATGATGTTCAAAGGACCCGGACGAACTCATCAGGTTTAGAATAGAGTTTTAAGTTTATATACGGTATTGTAAGGTGTTGTTACGATTTTTAAGGCGTCCTACAATATAATAGCGTGCTTTTCAAGGTGTTAATATGGCATACAGAGTGGTAAGATGTCCTAAATTGTTGTACGATGTTCAAAGGACCCGGACGAACTCATCAGGTTTATTATGGAGTTTTAAGTTTATATACGGTATTGTAAGGTGTTGTTATGATTTGTAAGGCGTCCTACAATATAATAGCGTGCTTTTCAAGGTGTTAATATGGCATACAGAGTAGTAAGATGTCCTAAATTGTTGTACGATGTTCAAAGGACTCGGACGAATTCATTAGGTTTATTATGGAGTTTTAAGATTATATACGGTATTGTAAGGTGTTGTTACGATTTCTAAGGCGTCATACAATATAATATCGTGTTTTTCAAGGTGTTAATATGGCATACAGTGTCGTAAGATGTCCTAAATTGTTGTACGATGTTCAAAGGACTCGGAAGAATTCATTAGATATATAATGGAGTTTTAAGTTTA
Organism: Tagetes erecta; assembly: GCA_030867185.1. Lineage (NCBI taxonomy): Eukaryota > Viridiplantae > Streptophyta > Magnoliopsida > Asterales > Asteraceae > Tagetes > Tagetes erecta. The sequence goes on from CM061488.1 coordinate 30,166,698, forward strand.
TATACGGTATTGTAAGGTGTTGTTATGATTTGTAAGGCGTCCTACAATATAATAACTTGCTTTTCAAGGTGTTAATATGGCATACAATGTCGTAAGTTGTCCTAAATTGTCGTACGATATTCAAAGGACCCGGATGAATTCATTAGATTTATTATGGAGTTTTAAGTTTATATACGGTATTGTAAGGTGTTGTTAAGATTTGTAAGGCGTCCTACAATATTATAACGTGCTTTTCAAGATGTTAATATGGCATACAGAGTCGTAAGATGTCCTAAATTGTCGTATGATGTTCAAAGGACTCAGACGAATTCATTAGGTTTATTATGGAGTTTTAAGTTTATATACGGTATTATAAGGTGTTGTTATGATTTATAAGGCGTCCTACAATAAAATAACGTGATTTTCAATGTGTTAATATGGCATACAGAGTCGTAAGATGTCCTAAATTGTCGTATGATGTTCAAAGGACTCGGACGAATTCATTAGGTGTATTATGGAGTTTTAAGTTTATATACGGTATTATAAAGTGTTGTTATGATTTGTAAGGCGTCCTACAATATAATAACGTGCTTTTCAAGGTCTTAATATGGCCTACAGAGTTGTAAGATGTCCTAAATTGTCGTATGATGTTCAAAGGACTCGAAAGAATTCATTAGGTTTATTATGGAGTTTTAAGTTTATATACGGTATTGTAAGGTGTTGTTACGATTTGTTAGGCGTCCTACAATATAATAACGTGCTTTTCAAGGTGTTACTATAACATACAGAGTGGTAAGATATCCTAAATTGTCGTACGATGTTCAAAGGACTCGGACGAATTCATTAGGTGTATTATGGAGTTTTAAGTTTATATACGGTATTATAAAGTGTTGTTATGATTTGTAAGGCGTCCTACAATATAATAACGTGCTTTTCAAGGTGTTAATATGGCATACAATGTCGTAAGTTGCCCTAAATTGTCGTACGATGTTCAAAGGACTCGGACGAATTTATTAGGTTTATTATGGAGTTTTAAGTTTATATACGGTATTGTAAGGTGTTGTTACGATTTGTAAGGCGTCCTACAATATAATAACGTGCTTTTCAAGGTGTTAATATGGCATACAGAGTGGTAAGCTGTCCTAAATTGTTGTACGATCTTCAAAGGACTCGTACGAATTCATTATTTTATTATGGAGTTTTATGTTTATATACGGTATTATAAGGATTAGTTATAACTTGTAAGGCGTCCTACAATATAATATCGTGTTTTTCAAGGTGTTAATATGGCATACAGAGTGGTATGATGTCCTAAATTGTTGTACGATGTTCAAAGGACTCGGACGAATTCATTAGGTTTATTATGGAGTTTTAAGTTTTTATACGGTATTATAAGGTGTTGTTATGATTTGTAAGGCGTCCTACAATATAATATCGTGTTTTTCAAGGTGTTAATATGGCATACATTGTCATAAGTTGTCCAAAATTGCCGTACGATATTCAAAGAACTCCGACGAATTCATTAGGTTTATTATGGAGTTTTAAGTTTATAAACGGTTTTGTAAGGTGTTGTTACTATTTATAAGGCGTCCTTCAATATAATAATGTGTTTTTCAAGGTGTTAATATGGCATATAGAGTTGTAAGATGTCATAAATTGTCGTACGATGTTCAAAGGACTCGTACGAATTCATTAGATTTATTATGAAGTTTTATGTTTATATACGGTATTGTAAGGTGTTGTTATGACTTGTAAGGCGTCCTACAATATAATATCGTGTTTTTCAAGGTGTTAATATGGCATACAATGTCGTAAGTTGCCCTAAATTGTCGTACGATGTTCAAAGGACTCGGACGAATTTATTAGGTTTATTATGGAGTTTTAAGTTTATATACGGTATTGTAAGGTGTTGTTACGATTTGTAAGGCGTCCTACAATATAATAACGTGCTTTTCAAGGTGTTAATATGGCATACAGAGTGGTAAGATGTCCTAAATTGTTGTACGATCTTCAAAGGATTCGTATGAATTCATTAGTTTATTATGGAGTCTTATGTTTATATACGGTATTATAAGGTGTAGTTATAACTTGTAAGGCGTCCTACAATATAATATCGTGTTTTTCAAGGTGTTAATATGGCATACAGAGTGGTAAGATGTCCTAAATTGTTGTACGATGTTTAAAGGACTCGGACGAATTCATTAGGTTTATTATGGAGTTTTAAGTTTATATACGATATTGTTAGGTGTTGTTACGATTTGTAAGGCGTCCTACAATATAATATCGTGTTTTTCAAGGTGTTAATATGGCATACAGTGTCGTAAGATGTCCTAAATTGTCGTACGAAGTTCAAAGGACTCGGACGAATTCATTAGGTTTATTATGGAGTTTTAAGTTTTTATACGTTATTATAAGGTGTTGTTATGATTTGTAAGGCGTCCTACAATATAATATCGTGTTTTTCAAGGTGTTAATATGGCATACATTGTCGTAAGTTGTCCTAAATTGTCGTACGATATTCAAAGGACTCCGACGAATTCATTAGGTTTATTATGGAGTTTTAAGTATATATACGGTTTTGTAAGGTGTTGTTACTATTTATAAGGCGTCCTATAATATAATAGCGTGTTTTTCAAGGTGTTAATATGGCATACAGAGTGGTAAGATGTCCTAAATTGTTGTACGATGTTCAAAGGACTCGGACTAATTCATTAGGTTTATTATGGAGTTTTAAGTTTATATACGGTATTGTAAGGTGTTGTTACGATTTGTAAGGCGTCCTACAATATAATATCGTGTTTTTCAAGATGTTAATATGGCATACAGTGTCGTAAGATGTCCTAAATTGTCGTACGAAGTTCAAAGGACTCCGACGAATTCATTAGGTTTATTATGGAGTTTTAAGTTTATATACGGTTTTCTAACGTGTTGTTACTATTTATAAGGCGTCCTTCAATATAATAATGTGTTTTTCAAGGTGTTAATATGGCATATAGAGTTGTAAGATGTCATAAATTGTCGTACGATGTTCAAAGGACTCGGACGAATTTATTAGGTTTATTATGGAGTTTTAAGTTTATATACGGTATTGTAAGGTGTTGTTATGATTTGTAAGGCGTCCTACAATATAATAAATTGCTTTTCAAGGTGTTAATATGGCATACAATGTCGTAAGTTGTCCTAAATTGCCGTACGATGTTCAAAGGACACGGATGAATTCATTAGATTTATTATGGAGTTTTAAGTTTATATACGGTATTGTAAGGTGTTGTTAAGATTTGTAAGGCGTCCTACAATATAATAACGTGCTTTTCAAGGTATTAATATGGCATACAGAGTCGTAAGATGTCCTAAATTGTCGTCTGATGTTCAAAGGACTCGGACGAATTCATTAGGTTTATTATGGAGTTTTAAGTTTATATACGGTATTATAAGCTGTTGTTATGATTTGTAAGGCGTCCTACAATATAATAACGTGCTTTTCAAGGTGTTAATATGGGATACAGAGTCGTAAGATGTCCTAAATTTTCGTATGATGTTCAAAGGACCCGGACGAACTCATCAGGTTTAGAATAGAGTTTTAAGTTTATATACGGTATTGTAAGGTGTTGTTACGATTTTTAAGGCGTCCTACAATATAATAGCGTGCTTTTCAAGGTGTTAATATGGCATACAGAGTGGTAAGATGTCCTAAATTGTTGTACGATGTTCAAAGGACCCGGACGAACTCATCAGGTTTATTATGGAGTTTTAAGTTTATATACGGTATTGTAAGGTGTTGTTATGATTTGTAAGGCGTCCTACAATATAATAGCGTGCTTTTCAAGGTGTTAATATGGCATACAGAGTGGTAAGATGTCCTAAATTGTTGTACGATGTTCAAAGGACTCGGACGAATTCATTAGGTTTATTATGGAGTTTTAAGATTATATACGGTATTGTAAGGTGTTGTTACGATTTCTAAGGCGTCATACAATATAATATCGTGTTTTTCAAGGTGTTAATATGGCATACAGTGTCGTAAGATGTCCTAAATTGTTGTACGATGTTCAAAGGACTCGGAAGAATTCATTAGATATATAATGGAGTTTTAAGTTTATATACGGTATTGTAAGGTGTTGTTATGATTTGTAAAGCGTCCTACAATATAATAACTTGCTTTTCAAGGTGTTAATATGGCATACAATGTCGTAAGTTGTCCTAAATTGTCGTACGATATTCAAAGGACCCGGATGAATTCATTAGATTTATTATGGAGTTTTAAGTTTATATACGGTATTGTAAGGTGTTGTTAAGATTTGTAAGGCGTCCTACAATATTATAACGTGCTTTTCAAGATGTTAATATGGCATACAGAGTCGTAAGATGTCCTAAATTGTCGTATGATGTTCAAAGGACTCAGACGAATTCATTAGGTTTATTATGGAGTTTTAAGTTTATATACGGTATTATAAGGTGTTGTTATGATTTATAAGGCGTCCTACAATAAAATAACGTGATTTTCAATGTGTTAATATGGCATACAGAGTCGTAAGATGTCCTAAATTGTCGTATGATGTTCAAAGGACTCGGACGAATTCATTAGGTGTATTATGGAGTTTTAAGTTTATATACGGTATTATAAAGTGTTGTTATGATTTGTAAGGCGTCCTACAATATAATAACGTGCTTTTCAAGGTCTTAATATGGCCTACAGAGTTGTAAGATGTCCTAAATTGTCGTATGATGTTCAAAGGACTCGAAAGAATTCATTAGGTTTATTATGGAGTTTTAAGTTTATATACGGTATTGTAAGGTGTTGTTAAGATTTGTAAGGCGTCCTACAATATAATAACGTGCTTTTCAAGGTATTAATATGGCATACAGAGTCGTAAGATGTCCTAAATTGTCGTATGATGTTCAAAGGACTCGGACGAATTCATTAGGTTTATTATGGAGTTTTAAGTTTATATACGGTATTATAAGCTGTTGTTATGATTTGTAAGGCGTCCTACAATATAATAACGTGCTTTTCAAGGTGTTAATATGGCATACAGAGTCGTAAGATGTCCTAAATTTTCGTATGATGTTCAAAGGACCCGGACGAACTCATCAGGTTTAGAATAGAGTTTTAAGTTTATATACGGTATTGTAAGGTGTTGTTACGATTTTTAAGGCGTCCTACAATATAATAGGGTGCTTTTCAAGGTGTTAATATGGCATACAGAGTGGTAAGATGTCCTAAATTGTTGTACGATGTTCAAAGGACTCGGACTAATTCATTAGGTTTATTATGGAGTTTTAAGTTTATATACGGTATTGTAAGGTGTTGTTATGATTTGTAAGGCGTCCTACAATATAATAACGTGCTTTTCAAGGTGTTAATATGACATACAGAGTCGTAAGATGTCCTAAATAGTCGTATGATGTTCAAAGGACTCGAAAGAATTCATTAGGTTTATTATGGAGTTTTAAGTTTATATACGGTATTGTAAGGTGTTGTTATGATTTGTAAGGCGTCCTACAATATAATAGCTTGCTTTTCAAGGTGTTAATATGGCATACAATGTCGTAATTTGTCCTAAATTGTCGTACGATGTTCAAAGGACACAGATGAATTCATTAGATTTATTATGGAGTTTTAAGTTTATATATGGTATTGTAAGGTGTTGTTAAGATTTGTAAGGCGTCCTACAATATAATAACGTGCTTTTCAAGATGTTAATATGGCATACAGAGTCGTAAGATGTCCTAAATTGTCGTATGATGTTCAAAGGTGTGACAATCCGTAATTTCAGGCTAACACCGTCAACTATTCTTTAATTATCTCGTTATGGTTTTATAAAAGTTAGGGTACGTTTCGTAATTAAGTAAACTCATTTATTAACTTTAAAACTTAAATAAATAAACCATCAAACTAGGAGGGTAAAAATTGTAAAATTGAAATTAATTAACCCAAACCTTATACCCACCCGTTACCATCCTTGTCTTCATTTTCTTCTTCTTCGGCCGACGCCGACGACAGCAAGACACACACACACATCACCATCATCGGTTGTTTTTCAAGAAACCACACACACACACGCTCGATTGTATCTCTCCCTCTCGTCCTCCTCTTTGGTCGCCGGAAATCAGCAGCAGCCGCACTGTTGTCGCGCGCCGTCGGAAAAGCCTCCAACTCCGATCACGTCATCTCTTACTCTCATCACTCCGGTAAGCATAACCAGCCCGCAACTCGTTATTATGTCGTTTTCGTTCCCGGTTTTGATTCAAGTTTTGGTTTCGTTTCGGTTTCTGTTACGGGATGCGATCAATCTCAATTCGATGTATGCGTGTATGTGAACATGTATGAAGGTTTAATCGGTTGTATGATTGTTAGTATAATAACGAAACAGCAACAAGAAATGCATATAAATGTGTTAACCAGTTGTATGTGTGTGCGACAGTACATGTACGCATGTGGATTTCGGTATATATATATCGTCCTTTTGTACGTGTAGATATATCAGAAAATAATAACCGTATGTACATCGTATATATGTATGAATTGCATCGCGGTGTATATGTCGCTTGTGTGTATGTGTGTAGTGATGGCATATATGGAACAATAATGGATCGATCAATGTGTATTGATAATGATGACTGGTTAATAAGTGTGTGTATGGAATCTCTGTTTGTGTGTACCAAATTTATGTATGCATTGTATATATATAAGCAGAATCAGCAGCAGTAGATGTATATATATTTATGTATCGTGTTTGAATACATGTATGCGTATGTGTTGAATCTAGGACCTAAAAACATATGCAAAAACAATATGTAGGTGCGTATATAAAAGCTGTAGAAATTGTATGTTGTGACAATAAATTGAGTAAAAGTATGCTATATCAAATCGATAGTATGAAAGAATAATTAAACGGACATGTGCAGGTATGTATCTTGTATGCATTGTGTATGCTTAGTATAGAGAATAAGTATGTTTCATGTGCAAGTATGTAACAAAGTAAATGGATGTGTTATATGTACAAGATGCTAAATATAATTATGTTCGAGTTAAGACAGTTTTTGTTGTACGCTAGCAAGTATGAAATAGTTCGGATATGTGGGAGTATTATATTCAGTAAAGTCGTATATGTTAAACATAAGTATGAAAAATGTTCCATGTCATGCATGTTGTAAATACGTGACAAAACGTAAGTATAAGTATTCTTACAATTTATGTGGTGATAATGTGGGTCAATTAAGTCTTAATTAAGAATAAGGTGTATGAGCCACATTGCATGCAAAAATCTATATATAAGCAATTATGAAACACTAATCTGTAACATACGAGTAGTCTTGTGTGATATGCTACTATTATCGTAAGAAGCCGAACCGAACACTCGAAACCCTAGCGAATGTTATATTATATATATTAATTACATGTTCTTAGTTAATAACTAGTAAGTGATTATTTAATACAGGTCGTAAGACAGTCTAGGTTCTGCGCATCTCGTGTTGGGCACGTGTTCTGCGCATTTAGTTTACGTTTAATATTTTGACATTACATTTCGATTACGCTTCCGCAAAATTTCAAACGTTAACTCTGTAATAAATTTTCTCATTTAATGAGACGCGTATGTTTTAAATCCATATAGTGTCGTTTGGTGTAACTAATGACTTAGATCCTGGTTTGTCACACACTTAACGGTAAAACTCCGTTAGTGGATTTTGAGGGTGTGACTATAGAAGGACCTGTCGAACGGGTGTTGAATGACCTAACATACTTATAGTGCATCCTGCTGGGATGTACGAACAGGCAAAATGCACTTATTGTGTACATACGTCAGCTTCGGTCAGATACATACGCCTCTAAGGACATGTGCTGTAGACTAGCTACCTACAATGACATACTTAATTTATATTTCTGCTTGCAACGGAACTTACTTGATTTTATACTTACTATGTGAACTCACCAACCGTCGTGTTGACATTTGTTAGCCTTTCACTTTTACAGGTCTTTGAGGTACTGTACTTAGGACATGGCATGGAGTCACGGCTTTTCATTTACACATTTTCTTGCATTAAAAATCATGTTTTGAAATTAATGACTATTTAGATTGTGTATCTCGTGTTGGGCACGTGTTCTGCGCATTTAGTTTACATTTAATATTTTGACATTACATTTCGATTACGCTTCCGCAAAATTTCAAACGTTAACTCTTTAATAAATTTTCTCATTTAATGAGACGCGTATGTTTTAAATCCATATAGTGTCGTTTGGTGTAACTAATGACTGAGATCCTGGTTTGTCACACACTTAACGGTAAAACTCCGTTAGTGGATTTTGAGGGTGTGACAGATTGGTATCAGAGCCGTTAGTTATAGCGAACTAGGTTTGCATTGCATTGCTTTCTAGACTATAATTGTACACTGCATTAGTTGCACCTATGTGAATTTATTTGTAAGCCATATACATGTGATTTACACATGCACACGCCTACACTAGCGTTACATGAAGTGGCCAACTTGTATCTTGTGCAACTTTAGGGTAAATATTTTTTTAGGGACTTCCTCTGCTAGTGAAGCTTGAACTAGATAATGTATTTGCTAGCTTATGAATTGTTCATTGAAATATGCATGAGACTTGGCTGACCACGACTTGGTTCAAAAGTTATTCCGTTTTTAGGCCAATTTTTTATTTCCCTTTTCATTTGGGGGCTTTAGTTAAGAATGTTTACATTTCATTAAAACTTGAAACTTGCAACATTATGGCAACGAACTGAGGTCATACGAAGCCTAAACAACACACTTTTGAATTATATACCTCATTATGGCAACCAATCGGCTAAGACCAATGCCTAAGGTATAGAGCTACATGAACAAGAGTAATGGATTTTGTCCAGAAACTCATTCATAGTGATGTCTTGACTTAATACTTATGCGACCTACTATGTGCTATTACTCATCACTTATTATATCACACATTCGTATGCTATAACATGTTACTTAAGATGAGACATATTATTAGTGCAACCTTTCACTTATTGTGTGACCCACTACGTGCTATCTACTTGATTTGATACTAATACTGCTTATGCACATTATACACTCAGATTGTGTTTAGACTAGTAGTCTTACTCTTATTATGAACTTACACTATACATGATACATGCGACCCATTGATACAACACACTAATAGTTTGTTAGTGTCCTACGCATGTAGTATAGTTGTCCTACTTATAGGTTAACCATACACTTATACACATTCAATATTTGACATGGGATAGCAATACCATACGAATGAATGTAAATCAAAGAACATGATAAAACGTAAGATTTACGTACCCGATGGGAGACAAACTTGGGTGATTGTGTAAGGTAAATTGACGATTACATGTGCACAACGTAATGGTGAATTTACAGGTACACGATGATCCTAGCAAAATTTGCCATGTCGGTGTTACCCAAAAAGACACACAAAAGTGTAGAACCAATCAATACAAATTTATCTGAAATAAACATCCATCTCTAAATAACGCATCGATATCAAGTCTATGCTTGACTGAACCCATAAAATCCATCTATAGATGGTAGACAGTTACAATACAACCTTTGATGGCATATCATAAGTTTATCTTTAAACTACATACACTTTACTTTATACACCTAAATTAAAGATAATTGAAATCTTTCCGTGGTGACACACAAATAAGAACCAAGATCTATGTCGAGAAACTTGATAATGTTTAACTACCACTATATTGACCCTTAAAGATAATGACTTATTCTGCATATAATCAATCCGAATCCACCAGTTGAAACATTCACCTTACTAAAGTGACAAACTTATGATACGTAATGGGATGCTTTAAATTCTGGTCAGTGTACTACGACCTCTTGCCAATGCCGGTAACATCTTAACATAATATTTTTTTTCGGCAAATGAATGTTAAACAAACCCTATAAAAGTTTTAGGATTCCATGGAGAAATCTCATAAAGCTCACAACTGATTCGAAAAAAAAATACATATATATATATAATAACAAAACTCATGTTAATACGATAAACCAATCGCGTAATATTGCACATTCAAAATCACTCTTGTGAATAAATCCATATCGCTTAAACATTCATGTGAAAACCCCGTAACATATCAGGCTCGTCCTAAAAGTACTTCACCTAACCATAACCTATTTTCAACTCCTCAGGATAAACAGAACTTCAAGTTGTTTCTGCTAATAAGTTACCCAAAAATAATCCTGACTCACGATGTTTCTACTATTAACGATGCACCAAAGAACCACACATGTGTTATGCATACGTTTCCATCTAGTTGGGTGACTCGTCTTGATCCAACACTCTCGTAAATGTTAATTTTTACAACCAATCTACACCTCCACTGTTGTAAAACACGTTTTGGGTCAACAAAAAAAATAATAAAAAAAGAAAAATTTTAATTTTTTTTTCTCTCTTAAGAACATTGAATTTAAAAACATTCTCTAAATTTTGTCCATTTAATATATATTCAAACTCCTCTACCGGATTATTCGCGTAACAAAAACAAGAGAAGCGTTCTCAAAGTCTCAGGTGAGTGATCACTCAGGTTCGAACCACATAAAATTCTAATACATAATCGATGTTACAGTATATATTACAACGTCACCATTTCACTTAACATATATATATTCCTTTACCCCAACCCTTTGAATGACTTAGTATAGTAGACAGGAATGTTAGTACGCGACAGGTACGCCTTCAAGGTGCCGGTGGTGTGGTGGGTTAGCTGCGGTACACCCTATATATAAACATTAACAGTACATTAGAAGTGGGACTTGAAACCAAACCAATAATTAACCTGGGAAACGCTAATATATAGACACATAATTTCTAATGATGCTGTCAATCTATCACTTATAGGGTAACTTACTATGTACTCAGATAAATTATAACTATCTTACATCTTTCATTCACAGTAACAACAGAAACCAAATGTTCCATAACTGACTCACAGTTAAGATTTTTAATACAGTTCACGGCTCTAAGAGTTCCCGTGATGATTACCACCGTCAATAACGAACCGACACTATCAGTTGATGTTTTGAGGAAGCTTTGCCCATTACGATCCAGGATAACCACCTTCTATTACGTTTCATTCCTGGTAACCCCTTTCATGTGGGTTATACCCAGAAGCACAAAAGTGTAGAATAACTCAAGACAAATCCATCTGAACAAAAGTCTAGCTGGAATGAAAGTTTATTCTTTAGTAATGCACTTATATCAAGTTTATCATCGATTATATTCATTAAAACCCATCTATGGATGATAAAAACTTACAATGCTACTATAGATGAGAAAGAATACAAACTCAAATATATACAAACTACCTCACACCTAACTCACCGTACACATACTGCTATTGAAGTCGATCCATAATGACACGATCACAAGATTCATGAATTATTTTGACAAATTAATAAGATTACACCGCTAAACATTGACATTAATGTTAATGACTTATTCCCCATATATAAATACGAATACCGAACATGTTCCATGGCTAAAGATTCACATGATAAATAGAACGATTCACAACAAACAACTAATACCTTACCCATTACTGTTCAGACTAATGACTTCTTATTTCATTTACCCTAATACACATTTGTATCTGCTAAGAAACATTATAATTGATGCCCTCATTGTCATTTGACACTCCAATCGGGCAATATCTTTCTTTAGAAGCTCTAGCTTACGTAAGAGATTCTACCAGGTATGTAAGTTACTTCTTGATCAAACTGAGGCGCAATGTAAGCAATTATCACCTAAGCGCTCCAAACCATGAAAATCCTAATAGAGGGAACTGCATGTTTAAAGAAATTGGTTACGCTATACAACCCAAGTAATGAAATAACACGACATCCTTTCCTAACCCATTAGCAAACCAAACTATTATCTCCCACCATCCTTTAAACACCCTGATGATGAACTCAAACACTATCATTCAGTGGGGCTTGATGTCAAAATCTTTGCTAACATCTTATTAGTTGAACTCTTATCTAATCCATGCGTAAACTAAAACCCGTATCTAAACAGAATATTGTTAGATCACCCTAGATGACCGATAGCATTGAACTAATCTGCTATTTGATTAGAAAGATAAGATTCCTGAAAACTTGCTGTGAGAAAATGCTTGGCGTATCATATACCCCCCCTCGGGCACACTTCTAACCGTAACACTCAGATTCCATCAAAGAGAAAATCAATTGTACTCCAAAGGATTAGGAACACCTCATATAACACAGACACTTTTATTTTAATACTACTTCAGTACGTAAAATTTAACAACCTATTACTTTATGTCGTATAATCACTTGCTCTCCTTAACACAGAAAATCCAGTAACTATCAAAGAAATAATACTTATTCAATTTCTTTATCATTTTTGCCTGAAATATGTACCTTCAAAACATATTAGTGTTATTGTTCATCTTTCTTCATCTATTCATACGATTCCTATGGCATCCCTGATGTTCGTGTTTGGATAATACTCTTTTCAATAAAGCAAAGTACCTACACACGGTGGACGGTTTAATTCTTTTTTTTTACCTTGCACACAAGCTGTCTCAGTTTAACGATCTATATCAATAAATGAACTCTTTAGTTAGAACTCAGTCATCGGGTAGCTAAATAACAACGCGAAACCTATTAATCCAAATCCCCGAACACACACAGTATAGAAATCGCTATTTATAAATCTCATCCAAAAACCTTGAAATTCCATTAAACCCATGATACATCAGACCATTTGAAATTCTAGGGTATTGGCCTACAAGATAAATGACTGGATTAGTTATAAGAGATAAACATGGTACACTAAGTTTCCGACATCTTCAAACTAATCAAGCTCTTACCAGATGGAACACTCGTCGTCCCACTGAATGAGGTTCAAATCTATGAATAATAACGCTTCCTGGAAAAATCGGTTGAAATCATATACAAAGAATGCAAAACACTCAAACACAGTGAGATCACGATAATCAAAGTTTGCTAGAACTTAGAAGCATGGACCAGAGGTACGTAGGAGTGTGAAAAATTAAATAATGTACAAGCACCCTTACTTATTTCAAATGACAACATCTAATACTAATACTATTGGTTAAATTTTCGGGACGAAAATTCCTTCAACAAGGGGATGACGTAACACCCAAGAATCCCATATTAACCCCGTTAACTAAATCCCGTTACTTCTGTTATTGAAATTATACTCCACATTTAATTAGTAGAAATAAACGTGCTACTTGTTACACAAACAGTTACATATAACGGCAATTCAAGAAATTACCAGATCACGTGAGTTAATACACAAATGTTGGCGAATTAATAAAATAATAATTCCAAACAACTAAATAAATATAAATTTAGTCAACTTATATGTTATGTGACTGAAATGTTTTCGGATGTGAGTGAACTTATATGTTATGTGACTGAAATGTTTTCGGATATGACAACTCGAAACCTATTTTAACGACCATATCCAATTTTCGGGACGAAAATTCTTTTAACAAGGGGATGATGTGACAATCCGTAATTTCAGGCTAACACCGTCAACTATTCTTTAATTATCTCGTTAAGGTTTTATAAAAGTTAGGGTACATTTCGTAATTAAGTAAACTCATTTATTAACTTTAAAACTTAAATAAATAAACCATTAAACTAGGAGGGTGTAAATTGTAAAATTGAAATTAATTAACCCAAACCTTATACCCACATGTTACCATCCTTGTCTTCATTTTCTTCTTCTTCGGCCGACGCCGACGACAGCAAGACACACACACACATCACCATCATCGGTTGCTTTTCAAGAAACCACACACACACACGCTAGATTGTATCTCTCCCTCTCGTCCTCCTCTTTGGTCGCCGGAAATCAGCAGCAGCCACACCGTTGTCGCGCGCCGTCGGAAAAACCTACAACTCCGATCACGTCATCTCTTACGCTCATCACTCCGGTAAGCATAACCAGCCCGCAACTCGTTATTATGTCGTTTTCGTTCCGGGTTTCCATTCAAGTTTTGGTTTCGTTTGCGGTTCGTTTCGGTTTCTGTTACGGGATGCGATCAATCTTAGTTCGATGTATGCGTGTATGTGAACATGTATGAAGGTTTAATCAGTTGTATGATTGTTAGTATAATAACGAAACAGCAACAAGAAATGTATATAAATGTGTTAACCAGTTGTATGTGTGTGCGACAGTACATGTACGCATGTGGATTTCGGTATATATATATCGTCCTTTTGTACGTGTAGATATATCAGAAAATAATAACCGTATGTACATCGTATATATGTATGAATTGCATCGCGGTGTATATGTCGCTTGTGTGTATGTGTGTAGTGATGGCATATATCGAACAATAATGGATCGATCAATGTGTATTGATAATGATGACTGGTTAATAAGTATGTGTATGGAATCTCTGTTTATGTGTACCAAATTTATGTATGCATTGTATATATATAAGCAGAATCAGCAGCAGTAGATGTATATATATTTATGTATCGTGTTTGAATACATGTATGCGTATGTGTTGAATCTAGGACGTAAAAACATAAGCAAAAACAATATGTAGGTGCGTATATGAAAGCTGTAGAAATTGTATGTTGTGACAATAAATGGAGTATAAGTATGCTATATCAAATCGATAGTATGAAAGAATAAATACACGGACATGTGCAGGTATGTATCTGGTATGCATTGTGTAGGCTTAGTATAGAGAATAAGTATGTTTCATGTGCAAGTATGTAACAAAGTAAATGGATGTGTTATATGTACAAGATGCTAAATATAATTATGTTCGAGTTAAGACAGTTTTTGTTGTACGCTAGCAAGTATGAAATAGTTCGGATATGTGGGAGTATTATATTCAGTAAAGTCGTATATGTTAAACATAAGTATGAAAAATGTTCCATGTCATGCATGTTGTAAATACGTGACAAAACGTAAGTATAAGTATTCTTACAATTTATGTGGTGATAATGTGGGTCAATTAAGTAAGGATAAGGTGTATGA
The DNA here is from genome assembly GCA_030867185.1 of Tagetes erecta. Classification (NCBI taxonomy): domain Eukaryota; kingdom Viridiplantae; phylum Streptophyta; class Magnoliopsida; order Asterales; family Asteraceae; genus Tagetes; species Tagetes erecta. The sequence continues at coordinate 30,181,708 of CM061488.1, forward strand.
GCCACATTGCATGCAAAAATCTATATATAAGCAATTATGAAACACTAATCTGTAACATACGAGTAGTCTTGTGTGATACGCTACTATTATCGTAAGAAGCCGAACCAAACACTCGAAACCCTAGCGAATGTTATATTATATATATTAATTACATGTTCTTAGTTAATAACTAGTAAGTGATTATTTAATACAGGTCGTAAGACAGTCTAGGTTCTTTTACTGCATATTTGCCGTTTATTTGTTGTGCGCTTCAAAGGTGAGTTCACTAAACCGTACTTTTACTCTTCTACCATTTTATGGGCTGAACCCGGACGATTACTTTTACGGATTTACAAATTTTGTATGTCGCATGTCTGGGTTAGAGCAACTTTTATTTTGTTCATGAAAGACCTCATGGATACCTAGTTGACCCTTAGTATTTTTGAAATAGCGGAGAAATTTTGAGTAGTACTACTGGGTTTGACAAACCCCAACCGGACTAGTCGCGCTAGCACGACAGAAGGACTTGTTGAACGGGTGTTGAATGACCTAACATACTTACAGTGCATCCTGCTGGGATGTACAAACAGGCAAAATGCACTTATTGTGTACATACGTCAGCTTCGGTCAGATACATACGCCTCTAAGGACATGTGCTGCAGACTAGCTACCTACAATGACATACTTAATTTATATTTCTGCTTGCAACGGAACTTACTTGATTTTATACTTACTATGTGAACTCACCAACCGTCGTGTTGACATTTGTTAGCCTTTCACTTTTACAGGTCTTTGAGGTACCGTACTTACGACATGGCATGGAGTCAAGGCTTTTCATTTACACATTTTCTTGCATTAAAAATCATGTTTTGAAATTAATGACTATTTAGACTGTGTATCTCGTGTTGGGCACGTGTTCTGCGCATTTAGTTTACATTTAATATTTTGACATTACATTTCGATTACGCTTCCGCAAAATTTCAAACGTTAACTCTGTAATAAAATTTCTCATTTAATGAGACGCGTATGTTTTAAATCCATATAGTGTCGTTTGGTGTAACTAATGACTGAGATCCTGGTTTGTCACACACTTAACGGTAAAACTCCGTTAGTGGATTTTGAGGGTGTGACAAAAGGACTCAGACGAATTCATTAGGTTTATTATGAAGTTTTAAGTTTATATACGGTATTGTAAGGTGTTGTTACGATTTGTAAGGCGTCCTACAATATAATATCGTGTTTTTCAAGGTGTTAATATGGCATACAGAGTCGTAAGATGTCCTAAATTTTCGTATGATGTTCAAAGGACTCGGACGAATTCATCAGGTTTAGAATGGAGTTTTAAGTTTATATACGGTATTGTAAGGTGTTGTTACGATTTGTAAGGTGTCTTATAATATAATAACGTGCTTTTCAAGGTGTTAATATGGCATACAGAGTGGTAAGATATCCTAAATTGTCGTACGATGTTCAAAGGACTCAGACTAATTCATTAGGTTTATTATGGAGTTTTAAGTTTATATACGGTATTGTAAGGTGTTGTTACGATTTGTAAGGCGTCCTACAATATAATATCGTGTTTTTCAAGGTGTTAATATGGCATACAGAGTCGTAAGATGTCCTAAATTGTTGTACGATGTTCAAAGGACTCAGATGAATTCATTAGATTTATTATGGAGTTTTAAATTTATATACGGTATTGTAAGGTGTTGTTATGATTTGTAAGGCGTCCAACAACAAAATAATTTGCTTTTCAAGGTGTTAATATGGCATTACAGAGTCGTAAGATGTCCTAAATTGTCGTATGATGTTCAAAGGACTCGGACGAATTCATTAGGTTTATTATGGAGTTTTAAGTTTATATATGGTATTATAACCTGTTGTTATGATTTGTAAGGCGTCCTACAATATAATAACGTGCTTTTCAAGGTTTTAATATGGCATACAGAGTCGTAAGATGTCCTAAATTGTCGTAAGATGTTCAAAGGACCCGGACGAATTCATCAGGTTTAGAATGGAGTTTTAAGTTTATATACGGTATTGTAAGGTGTTGTTACGATTTTTAAGGCGTCCTACAATATAATTGCGTGCTTTTCAAGGTGTTAATATGGCATACAGAGTGGTAAGATGTCATAAATTGTTGTACGATGTTCAAAAGACTCGGACTAATTCATTAGGTTTATTATTGAGTTTTAAGTTTATATACGGTATTGTAAGGTGTTGTTACGATTTGTAAGGCGTCCTACAATATAATATCGTGTTTTTCAAGATGTTAATATGGCATACAGTGTCGTAAGATGTCCTAAATTGTTGTACGATGTTCAAAGGACACGGATGAATTCATTAGATTTATTATGGAGTTTTAAGTTTATATATGGTATTGTAAGGTGTTGTTAATATTTTTAAGGCGTCCTACAATATAATAATGTGTTTTTCAAGGTGTTAATGTGGCATACAGAGTGGTAAGATGTCCTAAATTGTCGTACGATGTTCAAAGTTCTCGGACGAATTTATTAGGTTTATTATGGAGTTTTAAGTTTATGTACGGTATTGTAAGGTGTTGTTATGATTTGTAAGGCGTCCTACAATATAATAACGTGCTTTTCAAGGTGTTAATATGGCATACAGAGTCGTAAGATGTCCTAAATTGTTGTATGATCTTCAAAGGACTCGAACGAATTCATTAGGTTTAGAATATAGTTTTAAGTTTATATACGGTATTGTAAGGTGTTGTTACGATTTGTAAGGCGTCCTACAATATAATAACGTGTTTTTCAAGGTGTTAATATGGTATACAGAGTGGTAAGATGTCCTAAATTGTCGTACAAATTTCAAAGGACTCGGACGAATTCATTAGATTTATTATGGAGTTTTAAGTTTATATACGGTATTGTAAGGTGTTGTTACGATTAGTAAGGCATCCTACAATATAATAACGTGCTTTTCAAGGTGTTAATATGGCATATAGAGTCGTAAGATGTCCTAAATTGTCGTACGATGTTCAAAGGACTCAGACTAATTCATTAGGTTTATTATGGAGTTTTAAGTTTATATACGGTATTGTAAGGTGTTGTTACGATTTGTAAGGCGTCCTACAATATAATATCGTGTTTTTCAAGGTGTTAATATGGCATACAGAGTCGTAAGATGTCCTAAATTGTTGTACGATGTTCAAAGGACTCAGATGAATTCATTAGATTTATTATGGAGTTTTAAATTTATATACGGTATTGTAAGGTGTTGTTATGATTTGTAAGGCGTCCAACAACAAAATAACTTGCTTTTCAAGGTGTTAATATGGCATACAATGTCGTAAGTTGTCCTAAATTGCCGTACGATGTTCAAAGGACAAGGATGAATTCATTAGATTTATTATGGAGTTTTAAGTTTATATACGGTATTGTAAGGTGTTGTTAAGATTTGTAAGGCGTCCTACAATATAATAACGTGCTTTTCAAGGTGTTAATATGGCATTACAGAGTCGTAAGATGTCCTAAATTGTCGTATGATGTTCAAAGGACTCGGACGAATTCATTAGGTTTATTATGGAGTTTTAAGTTTATATACGGTATTATAACCTGTTGTTATGATTTGTAAGGCGTCCTACAATATAATAACGTGCTTTTCAAGGTGTTAATATGGCATACAGAGTCGTAAGATGTCCTAAATTGTCGTAAGATGTTCAAAGGACCCGGACGAATTCATCAGGTTTAGAATGGAGTTTTAAGTTTATATACGGTATTGTAAGGTGTTGTTACGATTTTTAAGGCGTCCTACAATATAATTGCGTGCTTTTCAAGGTGTTAATATGGCATACAGAGTGGTAAGATGTCCTAAATTGTTGTACGATGTTCAAAAGACTCGGACTAATTCATTAGGTTTATTATTGAGTTTTAAGTTTATATACGGTATTGTAAGGTGTTGTTACGATTTGTAAGGCGTCCTACAATATAATATCGTGTTTTTCAAGATGTTAATATGGCATACAGTGTCGTAAGATGTCCTAAATTGTTGTACGATGTTCAAAGGACACGGATGAATTCATTAGATTTATTATGGAGTTTTAAGTTTATATATGGTATTGTAAGGTGTTGTTAAGATTTTTAAGGCGTCCTACAATATAATAATGTGTTTTTCAAGGTGTTAATGTGGCATACAGAGTGGTAAGATGTCCTAAATTGTCGTACGATGTTCAAAGTTCTCGGACGAATTTATTAGGTTTATTATGGAGTTTTAAGTTTATGTACGGTATTGTAAGGTGTTGTTATGATTTGTAAGGCGTCCTACAATATAATAACGTGCTTTTCAAGGTGTTAATATGGCATACAGAGTCGTAAGATGTCCTAAATTGTTGTATGATCTTCAAAGGACTCGGACGAATTCATTAGGTTTAGAATATAGTTTTAAGTTTATATACGGTATTGTAAGGTGTTGTTACGATTTGTAAGGCGTCCTACAATATAATAACGTGTTTTTCAAGGTGTTAATATGGTATACAGAGTGGTAAGATGTCCTAAATTGTCGTACAAATTTCAAAGGACTCGGACGAATTCATTAGATTTATTATGGAGTTTTAAGTTTATATACGGTATTGTAAGGTGTTGTTACGATTAGAAAGGCATCCTACAATATAATAACGTGCTTTTCAAGGTGTTAATATGGCATATAGAGTCGTAAGATGTCCTAACTTGTCGTACGATTTTCAAAGGACTCAGACGAATTCATTAGATTTATTATGGAGTTTTAAGTTACATACGTTATTGTAAGGTGTTGTTACGATTTGTAAGGTGTCCTACATTATAATAACGTGCTTTTCAAGGTCCTAATATGGCATACAGAGTCGTAAATGTTTTAAGTTGTCGTACGATGTTCAAAGGACTCGGATGAATTCATTAGATTTATTATGGAGTTTTAAGCTTATATACGGTATTATAAGGTGTTGTTATGATTTGTAAGGCGTCCTACAATAAAATAACTTGCCTTTCAAGGTGTTAATATGGAATGCAGAGTCGTAAGATGTCGTAAATTGTCGTATGATGTTCAAAGGACTCGGACGAATTCATCAGTTTAGAATGGAGTTTTAGGTTTATATACAGTATTGTAAGGTGTTGTTACGATTTGTAAGGCGTCCTACAATATAATAACGTGCTTTTCAAAGTGTTACTATGGCATACAGAGTGGTAAGATATCCTAAATTGTCGTACGATGTTCAAAGGACTCGGACGAATTCATTAGGTTTATTATGGAGTTTTAAGTTTATATACGGTATTGTAAGGTGTTGTTACGATTTGTAAGGCGTCCTACAATATAATATCATGTTTTTCAAGGTGTTAATATGGAACACAGTGTCGTAAGATGTCCTAATTTGTCGTACGATGTTCAAAGGACTCGGACGAATTCATTAGAGTTATAATGGAGTTTTAAGTTTATATACGGTATTGTAAGGTGTTGTTATGATTTGTAAGGCGTCCTACAATATAATAACTTGCTTTTCAAGGTGTTAATATGGCATACAATGTCGTAAGTTGTCCAAAATTGCCGTACGATTTTCAAAGGACTCTGACGAATTCATTAGCTTTATTATGGAGTTTTAAGTTTATATACGGTATTGTAAGGTGTTGTTAAGATTTGTAAGGCATCCTACAGTATAATAACGTGCTTTTCAAGGTATTAATATGGCATACAGAGTCGTAAGATGTCCTAAATTGTCGTCCGATTTTCAAAGGACTCGGACGAATTCATTACATTTTATATGGAGTTTTAAGTTTATATACGGTATTGTAAGGTGCTGTTACGATTCGTAAGGCGTCCTACAATATAATATCGTGTTTTTCAAGGTGTTAATATGGCATACATTGTCGTAAGTTGTCCTAAATTGTCGTACGATATTCAAAGGACTCCGACGAATTCATTAGGTTTATTATGGAGTTTTAAGTTTATATACGGTTTTGTAAGGTGTTGTTACTATTTATAAGGCGTCCTTCAATATAATAATGTGTTTTTCAAGGTCTTAATATGGCATATAGAGTTGTAAGATGTCCTAAATTGTCGTACGAAGTTTAAAGGACTCGGACGAATTCATTAGGTTTATTATGGAGTTTTAAGTTTTTATACGGTATTATAAGGTGTTGTTATGATTTGCAAGGCGTCCTACAATATAATATCGTGTTTTTCAAGGTGTTAATATGGCATACATTGTCGTAAGTTGTCCTAAATTGTCGTACGATATTCAAAGGACTCGGACAAATTTATTAGGTTTATTATGGACTTTTAAGTTTATATACGGTATTATAAGGTGTTGTTATGATTTGTAAGGCGTCCTACAATATAATAATGTGTTTTTCAAGGTGTTAATATGGCATAGAGAGTGGTAAGATGTCCTAAATTGTTGTACGATCTTCAAAGGACTCGTACGAATTCATTAGATTTATTATGGAGTTTTATGTTTATATACGGTATTATAAGGTGTAGTTATAACTTGTAAGGCGTCCTACAATATAATATCGTGTTTTTCAAGGTGTTAATATGGCATACAGAGTGGTAAGATGTCCTAAATTGTTGTACGATGTTCAAAAGACTCGGACGAATTCATTAGGTTTATTATGGAGTTTTAAGTTTATATACGATATTGTAAGGTGTTGTTACGATTTGTAAGGCGTCCTACAATATAATATCGTGTTTTTCAAGGTGTTAATATGGCATATAGTGTCGTAAGTTGTCCTAAATTGTCGTACGATATTCAAAGGACTCCGATGAATTCATTAGGTTTATTATGGAGTTTTAAGTTTATATACGGTTTTGTAAGGTGTTGTTCCTATTTATAAGGCGTCCTTCAATATAATAATGTGTTTTTCAAGGTGTTAATATGGCATATAGAGTTGTAAGTTGCCCTAAATTGTCATACGATGTTCAAAGGACTCGGACGAATTTATTAGGTTTATTATGGAGTTTTAAGTTTATATACGGTATTGTAAGGTGTTGTTACGATTTGTAAGGCGTCCTACAATATAATAACGTGCTTTTCAAGGTGTTAATATGGCATACAGAGTGGTAAGATGTCCTAAATTGTTGTACGATCTTCAAAGGACTCGTACGAATTCATTAGTTTATTATGGAGTTTTATGTTTATATACGGTATTATAAGGTGTAGTTATAACTTGTAAGGCGTCCTAAAATATAATATCGTGTTTTTCAAGGTGTTAATATGGCATAGAGAGTGCTAAGATGTCCTAAATTGTTGTACGATGTTCAAAGGACTCGGACGAATTCATTAGGTTTATTATGGAGTTTTAAGTTTATATACGATATTGTAAGGTGTTGTAACGATTTGTAAGGGGTCCTACAATATAATATCGTGTTTTTCAAGGTGTTAATATGGCATACAATGTCGTAAGATGTCCTAAATTGTTGTACGATGTTCAAAGGACTCGGACGAATTCATTAGGTTTATTATGAAGTATTAAGTTTTTATACGGTATTATAAGGTGTTGTTATGATTTGTAAGGCGTCCTACAATATAATATCGTGTTTTTCAAGGTGTTAATGTGGCATACATTGTCGTAAGTTGTCCTAAATTGTCGTACGATATTCAAAGGACTCCGACGAATTCATTAGGGTTATTATGGAGTTTTAAGTTTATATACAGTTTTGTAAGGTGTTGTTACTATTTATAAGGTGTTCTTCAATATAATAATGTGTTTTTCAAGGTGTTAATATGGCATATAGAGTTGTAAGATGTCATAAATTGTCGTACGATGTTCAAAGGACTCGTACGAATTCATTATTTTATTATGGAGTTTTATGTTTATATACGGTATTATAAGGTGTAGTTATAACTTGTAAGGCGTCCTACAATATAATATCGTGTTTTTCAAGGTGTTAATATGGCATACAGAGTGGTAAAATATCCTAAATTGTTGTACGATGTTCAAAAGACTCGGACGAATTCATTAGGTTTATTATGGAGTTTTAAGTTTATATACGATATTGTAAGGTGTTGTTACGATTTGTAAGGCGTCCTACAATATAATATCGTGTTTTTCAAGGTGTTAATATGGCATATAGTGTCGTAAGTTGTCCTAAATTGTCGTACGATATTCAAAGGACTCCGACGAATTCATTAGGTTTATTATGGAGTTTTAAGTTTATATACGGTTTTGTAAGGTGTTGTTACTATTTATAAGGCGTCCTTCAATATAATAATGTGTTTTTCAAGGTGTTAATATGGCATATAGAGTTGTAAGTTGCCCTACATTGTCGTACGATGTTCAAAGGACTCGGACGAATTTATTAGGTTTATTATGGAGTTTTAAGTTTATATACGGTATTGTAAGGTGTTGTTACGATTTGTAAGGCGTCCTACAATATAATAACGTGCTTTTCAAGGTGTTAATATGGCATACAGAGTGGTAAGATGTCCCAAATTGTTGTACGATCTTCAAAGGACTCGTACGAATTCATTAGTTTATTATGGAGTTTTATGTTTATATACGGTATTATAAGGTGTTGTTACGATTTGTAAGGCGTCCTACAATATAATATCGTGTTTTTCAAGGTGTTAATATGGCATACCGAGTGGTATGATGTCCTAAATTGTTGTACGATGTTCAAAGGACTCGGATGAATTCATTAGGTTTATTATGGAGTTTTAAGTTTATATACGATATTGTAAGGTGTTGTTACGATTTGTAAGGGGTCCTACAATATAATATCGTGTTTTTCAAGGTGTTAATATGGCATACAATGTCGTAAGATGTCCTAAATTGTTGTACGATGTTCAAAGGACTCGGACGAATTCATTAGGTTTATTATGGAGTATTAAGTTTTTATACGGTATTATAAGGTGTTGTTATGATTTGTAAGGCGTCCTACAATATAATATCGTGTTTTTCAAGGTGTTAATGTGGCATACATTGTCGTAAGTTGTCCTAAATTGTCGTACGATATTCAAAGGACTCCGACGAATTCATTAGGTTTATTATGGAGTTTTAAGTTTATATACGGTTTTGTAAGGTGTTGTTACTATTTATAAGGCGTCCTTCAATATAATAATGTGTTTTTCAAGGTGTTAATATGGCATATAGAGTTGTAAGTTGCCCTACATTGTCGTACGATGTTCAAAGGACTCGGACGAATTTATTAGGTTTATTATGGAGTTTTAAGTTTATATACGGTATTGTAAGGTGTTGTTACGATTTGTAAGGCGTCCTACAATATAATAACGTGCTTTTCAAGGTGTTAATATGGCATACAGAGTGGTAAGATGTCCTAAATTGTTGTACGATGTTCAAAAGACTCGGACGAATTCATTAGGTTTATTATGGAGTTTTAAGTTTATATACGATATTGTAAGGTGTTGTTACGATTTGTAAGGCGTCCTACAATATAATATCGTGTTTTTCAAGGTGTTAATATGGCATATAGTGTCGTAAGTTGTCCTAAATTGTCGTACGATATTCAAAGGACTCCGATGAATTCATTAGGTTTATTATGGAGTTTTAAGTTTATATACGGTTTTGTAAGGTGTTGTTACTATTTATAAGGCGTCCTTCAATATAATAATGTGTTTTTCAAGGTGTTAATATGGCATATAGAGTTGTAAGTTGCCCTAAATTGTCATACGATGTTCAAAGGACTCGGACGAATTTATTAGGTTTATTATGGAGTTTTAAGTTTATATACGGTATTGTAAGGTGTTGTTACGATTTGTAAGGCGTCCTACAATATAATAACGTGCTTTTCAAGGTGTTAATATGGCATACAGAGTGGTAAGATGTCCTAAATTGTTGTACGATCTTCAAAGGACTCGTACGAATTCATTAGTTTATTATGGAGTTTTATGTTTATATACGGTATTATAAGGTGTAGTTATAACTTGTAAGGCGTCCTAAAATATAATATCGTGTTTTTCAAGGTGTTAATATGGCATAGAGAGTGCTAAGATGTCCTAAATTGTTGTACGATGTTCAAAGGACTCGGACGAATTCATTAGGTTTATTATGGAGTTTTAAGTTTATATACGATATTGTAAGGTGTTGTAACGATTTGTAAGGGGTCCTACAATATAATATCGTGTTTTTCAAGGTGTTAATATGGCATACAATGTCGTAAGATGTCCTAAATTGTTGTACGATGTTCAAAGGACTCGGACGAATTCATTAGGTTTATTATGAAGTATTAAGTTTTTATACGGTATTATAAGGTGTTGTTATGATTTGTAAGGCGTCCTACAATATAATATCGTGTTTTTCAAGGTGTTAATGTGGCATACATTGTCGTAAGTTGTCCTAAATTGTCGTACGATATTCAAAGGACTCCGACGAATTCATTAGGGTTATTATGGAGTTTTAAGTTTATATACAGTTTTGTAAGGTGTTGTTACTATTTATAAGGTGTTCTTCAATATAATAATGTGTTTTTCAAGGTGTTAATATGGCATATAGAGTTGTAAGATGTCATAAATTGTCGTACGATGTTCAAAGGACTCGTACGAATTCATTATTTTATTATGGAGTTTTATGTTTATATACGGTATTATAAGGTGTAGTTATAACTTGTAAGGCGTCCTACAATATAATATCGTGTTTTTCAAGGTGTTAATATGGCATACAGAGTGGTAAAATATCCTAAATTGTTGTACGATGTTCAAAAGACTCGGACGAATTCATTAGGTTTATTATGGAGTTTTAAGTTTATATACGATATTGTAAGGTGTTGTTACGATTTGTAAGGCGTCCTACAATATAATATCGTGTTTTTCAAGGTGTTAATATGGCATATAGTGTCGTAAGTTGTCCTAAATTGTCGTACGATATTCAAAGGACTCCGACGAATTCATTAGGTTTATTATGGAGTTTTAAGTTTATATACGGTTTTGTAAGGTGTTGTTACTATTTATAAGGCGTCCTTCAATATAATAATGTGTTTTTCAAGGTGTTAATATGGCATATAGAGTTGTAAGTTGCCCTACATTGTCGTACGATGTTCAAAGGACTCGGACGAATTTATTAGGTTTATTATGGAGTTTTAAGTTTATATACGGTATTGTAAGGTGTTGTTACGATTTGTAAGGCGTCCTACAATATAATAACGTGCTTTTCAAGGTGTTAATATGGCATACAGAGTGGTAAGATGTCCCAAATTGTTGTACGATCTTCAAAGGACTCGTACGAATTCATTAGTTTATTATGGAGTTTTATGTTTATATACGGTATTATAAGGTGTTGTTACGATTTGTAAGGCGTCCTACAATATAATATCGTGTTTTTCAAGGTGTTAATATGGCATACCGAGTGGTATGATGTCCTAAATTGTTGTACGATGTTCAAAGGACTCGGATGAATTCATTAGGTTTATTATGGAGTTTTAAGTTTATATACGATATTGTAAGGTGTTGTTACGATTTGTAAGGGGTCCTACAATATAATATCGTGTTTTTCAAGGTGTTAATATGGCATACAATGTCGTAAGATGTCCTAAATTGTTGTACGATGTTCAAAGGACTCGGACGAATTCATTAGGTTTATTATGGAGTATTAAGTTTTTATACGGTATTATAAGGTGTTGTTATGATTTGTAAGGCGTCCTACAATATAATATCGTGTTTTTCAAGGTGTTAATGTGGCATACATTGTCGTAAGTTGTCCTAAATTGTCGTACGATATTCAAAGGACTCCGACGAATTCATTAGGTTTATTATGGAGTTTTAAGTTTATATACGGTTTTGTAAGGTGTTGTTACTATTTATAAGGCGTCCTTCAATATAATAATGTGTTTTTCAAGGTGTTAATATGGCATATAGAGTTGTAAGTTGCCCTACATTGTCGTACGATGTTCAAAGGACTCGGACGAATTTATTAGGTTTATTATGGAGTTTTAAGTTTATATACGGTATTGTAAGGTGTTGTTACGATTTGTAAGGCGTCCTACAATATAATAACGTGCTTTTCAAGGTGTTAATATGGCATACAGAGTGGTAAGATGTCCCAAATTGTTGTACGATCTTCAAAGGACTCGTACGAATTCATTAGTTTATTATGGAGTTTTATGTTTATATACGGTATTATAAGGTGTTGTTACGATTTGTAAGGCGTCCTACAATATAATATCGTGTTTTTCAAGGTGTTAATATGGCATACCGAGTGGTATGATGTCCTAAATTGTTGTACGATGTTCAAAGGACTCGGATGAATTCATTAGGTTTATTATGGAGTTTTAAGTTTATATACGATATTGTAAGGTGTTGTTACGATTTGTAAGGGGTCCTACAATATAATATCGTGTTTTTCAAGGTGTTAATATGGCATACAATGTCGTAAGATGTCCTAAATTGTTGTACGATGTTCAAAGGACTCGGACGAATTCATTAGGTTTATTATGGAGTATTAAGTTTTTATACGGTATTATAAGGTGTTGTTATGATTTGTAAGGCGTCCTACAATATAATATCGTGTTTTTCAAGGTGTTAATGTGGCATACATTGTCGTAAGTTGTCCTAAATTGTCGTACGATATTCAAAGGACTCCGACGAATTCATTAGGGTTATTATGGAGTTTTAAGTTTATATACGGTTTTGTAAGGTGTTGTTACTATTTATAAGGCGTTCTTCAATTTAATAATGTGTTTTTCAAGGTGTTAATATGGCATATAGAGTTGTAAGATGTCATAAATTGTCGTACGATGTTCAAAGGACTCGTACGAATTCATTATTTTATTATGGAGTTTTATGTTTATATACGGTATTATAAGGTGTAGTTATAACTTGTAAGGCGTCCTACAATATAATATCGTGTTTTTCAAGGTGTTAATATGGCATACAGAGTGGTAAGATGTCCTAAATTGTTGTACGATGTTCAAAGGACTCGGACTAATTCATTAGGTTTATTATGGAGTTTTAAGTTTATATACGGTATTGTAAGGTGTTGTTACGATTTGTAAGGCGTCCTACAATATAATATCGTGTTTTCCAAGATGTTAATATGGCATACAGAGTGGTAAGATGTCCTAAATTGTTGTACGATCTTCAAAGGACTCGTACGAATTCATTAGTTTATTATGGAGTTTTATGTTTATATACGGTATTATAAGGTGTAGTTATAACTTGTAAGGCGTCCTAAAATATAATATCGTGTTTTTCAAGGTGTTAATATGGCATAGAGAGTGCTAAGATGTCCTAAATTGTTGTACGATGTTCAAAGGACTCGGACGAATTCATTAGGTTTATTATGGAGTTTTAAGTTTATATACGATATTGTAAGGTGTTGTAACGATTTGTAAGGGGTCCTACAATATAATATCGTGTTTTTCAAGGTGTTAATATGGCATACAATGTCGTAAGATGTCCTAAATTGTTGTACGATGTTCAAAGGACTCGGACGAATTCATTAGGTTTATTATGGAGTATTAAGTTTTTATACAGTATTATAAGGTGTTGTTATGATTTGTAAGGCGTCCTACAATATAATATCGTGTTTTTCAAGGTGTTAATGTGGCATACATTGTCGTAAGTTGTCCTAAATTGTCGTACGATATTCAAAGGACTCCGACGAATTCATTAGGGTTATTATGGAGTTTTAAGTTTATATACAATTTTGTAAGGTGTTGTTACTATTTATAAGGTGTTCTTCAATATAATAATGTGTTTTTCAAGGTGTTAATATGGCATATAGAGTTGTAAGATGTCATAAATTGTCGTACGATGTTCAAAGGACTCGTACGAATTCATTATTTTATTATGGAGTTTTATGTTTATATACGGTATTCTAAGGTGTAGTTATAACTTGTAAGGCGTCCTACAATATAATATCGTGTTTTTCAAGGTGTTAATATGGCATACAGAGTGGTAAGATGTCCTAAATTGTTGTACGATGTTCAAAGGACTCGGACTAATTCATTAGGTTTATTATGGAGTTTTAAGTTTATATACGGTATTGTAAGGTGTTGTTACGATTTGTAAGGCGTCCTACAATATAATATCGTGTTTTTCAAGGTGTTAATATGGCATATAGTGTCGTAAGTTGTCCTAAATTGTCGTACGATATTCAAAGGACTCCGACGAATTCATTAGGTTTATTATGGAGTTTTAAGTTTATATACGGTTTTGTAAGGTGTTGTTACTATTTATAAGGCGTCCTTCAATATAATAATGTGTTTTTCAAGGTGTTAATATGGCATATAGAGTTGTAAGTTGCCCTACATTGTCGTACGATGTTCAAAGGACTCGGACGAATTTATTAGGTTTATTATGGAGTTTTAAGTTTATATACGGTATTGTAAGGTGTTGTTACGATTTGTAAGGCGTCCTACAATATAATAACGTGCTTTTCAAGGTGTTAATATGGCATACAGAGTGGTAAGATGTCCTAAATTGTTGTACGATCTTCAAAGGACTCGTACGAATTCATTAGTTTATTATGGAGTTTTATGTTTATATACGGTATTATAAGGTGTTGTTACGATTTGTAAGGCGTCCTACAATATAATATCGTGTTTTTCAAGGTGTTAATATGGCATACCGAGTGGTATGATGTCCTAAATTGTTGTACGATGTTCAAAGGACTCGGACGAATTCATTAGGTTTATTATGGAGTTTTAAGTTTATATACGATATTGTAAGGTGTTGTTACGATTTGTAAGGGGTCCTACAATATAATATCGTGTTTTTCAAGGTGTTAATATGGCATACAATGTCGTAAGATGTCCTAAATTGTTGTACGATGTTCAAAGGACTCGGACGAATTCATTAGGTTTATTATGGAGTATTAAGTTTTTATACGGTATTATAAGGTGTTGTTATGATTTGTAAGGCGTCCTACAATATAATATCGTGTTTTTCAAGGTGTTAATGTGGCATACATTGTCGTAAGTTGTCCTAAATTGTCGTACGATATTCAAAGGACTCCGACGAATTCATTAGGGTTATTATGGAGTTTTAAGTTTATATACAGTTTTGTAAGGTGTTGTTACTATTTATAAGGTGTTCTTCAATATAATAATGTGTTTTTCAAGGTGTTAATATGGCATATAGAGTTGTAAGATGTCATAAATTGTCGTACGATGTTCAAAGGACTCGTACGAATTCATTATTTTATTATGGAGTTTTATGTTTATATACGGTATTATAAGGTGTAGTTATAACTTGTAAGGCGTCCTACAATATAATATCGTGTTTTTCAAGGTGTTAATATGGCATACAGAGTGGTAAGATGTCCTAAATTGTTGTACGATGTTCAAAAGACTCGGACGAATTCATTAGGTTTATTATGAAGTTTTAAGTTTATATACGATATTGTAAGGTGTTATTACGATTTGTAAGGCGTCCTACAATATAATATCGTGTTTTTCAAGGTGTTAATATGGCATATAGTGTCGTAAGTTGTCCTAAATTGTCGTACGATATTCAAAGGACTCCGACGAATTCATTAGGTTTATTATGGAGTTTTAAGTTTATATACGGTTTTGTAAGGTGTTGTTACTATTTATAAGGCGTCCTTCAATATAATAATGTGTTTTTCAAGGTGTTAATATGGCATATAGAGTTGTAAGTTGCCCTACATTGTCGTACGATGTTCAAAGGACTCGGACGAATTTATTAGGTTTATTATGGAGTTTTAAGTTTATATACGGTATTGTAAGGTGTTGTTACGATTTGTAAGGCGTCCTACAATATAATAACGTGCTTTTCAAGGTGTTAATATGGCATACAGAGTGGTAAGATGTCCTAAATTGTTGTACGATCTTCAAAGGACTCGTACGAATTCATTAGTTTATTATGGAGTTTTATGTTTATATACGGTATTATAAGGTGTTGTTACGATTTGTAAGGCGTCCTACAATATAATATCGTGTTTTTCAAGGTGTTAATATGGCATACCGAGTGGTATGATGTCCTAAATTGTTGTACGATGTTCAAAGGACTCGGACGAATTCATTAGGTTTATTATGGAGTTTTAAGTTTATATACGATATTGTAAGGTGTTGTTACGATTTGTAAGGGGTCCTACAATATAATATCGTGTTTTTCAAGGTGTTAATATGGCATACAATGTCGTAAGATGTCCTAAATTGTTGTACGATGTTCAAAGGACTCGGACGAATTCATTAGGTTTATTATGGAGTATTAAGTTTTTATACGGTATTATAAGGTGTTGTTATGATTTGTAAGGCGTCCTACAATATAATATCGTGTTTTTCAAGGTGTTAATGTGGCATACATTGTCGTAAGTTGTCCTAAATTGTCGTACGATATTCAAAGGACTCCGACGAATTCATTAGGGTTATTATGGAGTTTTAAGTTTATATACGGTTTTGTAAGGTGTTGTTACTATTTATAAGGCGTTCTTCAATATAATAATGTGTTTTTCAAGGTGTTAATATGGCATATAGAGTTGTAAGATGTCATAAATTGTCGTACGATGTTCAAAGGACTCGTACGAATTCATTATTTTATTATGGAGTTTTATGTTTATATACGGTATTATAAGGTGTAGTTATAACTTGTAAGGCGTCCTACAATATAATATCGTGTTTTTCAAGGTGTTAATATGGCATACAGAGTGGTAAGATGTCCTAAATTGTTGTACGATGTTCGAAAGACTCGGACGAATTCATTAGGTTTATTATGGAGTTTTAAGTTTATATACGATATTGTAAGGTGTTGTTACGATTTGTAAGGCGTCCTACAATATAATATCGTGTTTTTCAAGGTGTTAATATGGCATATAGAGTTGTAAGTTACCCTAAATTGTCGTACGATGTTCAAAGGACTCGGACGAATTTATTAGGTTTATTATGGAGTTTTAAGTTTATATACGGTATTGTAAGGTGTTGTTACGATTTGTAAGGCGTCCTACAATATAATAACGTGCTTTTCAAGGTGTTAATATGGCATACAGAGTGGTAAGATGTCCTAAATTGTCGTACGATCTTCAAAGGACTCGTACGAATTCATTAGTTTATTATGGAGTTTTATGTTTATATACGGTATTATAAGGTGTAGTTATAACTTGTAAGGCGTCCTAAAATATAATATCGTGTTTTTCAAGGTGTTAATATGGCATAGAGAGTGCTAAGATGTCCTAAATTGTTGTACGATGTTCAAAGGACTCGGACGAATTCATTAGGTTTATTATGGAGTTTTAAGTTTATATACGATATTGTAAGGTGTTGTTACGATTTGTAAGGGGTCCTACAATATAATATCGTGTTTTTCAAGGTGTTAATATGGCATACAATGTCGTAAGATGTCCTAAATTGTTTTACGATGTTCAAAGGACTCGGACGAATTCATTAGGTTTATTATGGAGTATTAAGTTTTTATACGGTATTATAAGGTGTTGTTATGATTTGTAAGGCGTCCTACAATATAATATCGTGTTTTTTAAGGTGTTAATGTGGCATACATTGTCGTAAGTTGTCCTAAATTGTCGTACGATATTCAAAGGACTCCGACGAATTCATTAGGGTTATTATGGAGTTTTAAGTTTATATACGGTTTTGTAAGGTGTTGTTACTATTTATAAGGCGTTCTTCAATATAATAATGTGTTTTTCAAGGTGTTAATATGGCATATAGAGTTGTAAGATGTCATAAATTGTCGTACGATGTTCAAAGGACTCGTACGAATTCATTATTTTATTATGGAGTTTTATGTTTATATATGGTATTATAAGGTGTAGTTATAACTTGTAAGGCGTCCTACTGTCACACCCCGTTTTACGCAGCGGATTAGTATAACTAGCGGGGTCGGTGGTAACGGAAGTTGGTTACCATCGGATTATAGTCAAACAACCATTTAAAAGTTACGGAAAGTTAAAATGTCATAATATTATTACAAACGTTGTTCTAAAGATCCTTTTTATGACAAAGTTTTTCACTTATAAAAGTGATTATTTAAAAGTCGGTCCCAAAACAACATTTCCGTAGCATGGCGTTTGACACCAAAACCATTCCATTCCATAGCACATAACAAGCGCTTTAATCACCTGAAAAACATGTTAAAAACGTTTATCAGTACAAGACTGGTGAGTTCACAGGTTTAGGATACGTAGTCCACAACAAAACCAATTATGATTGTACTAATAAGAGACAATATTTATCCAATCTTGTTGACTTAAAGTTGCAAAGTTTAAGTCATATGAAACAACCATAAACCCGTAATCAATCCATGACATTTACCCTCCGACATTGCAATTATATAATCCCCCGTCGTCATTGACCGGAGCTACCGGTACGGGAGTGGGCTGTCAGTACACCCGATAGATCTACCAATATAATCCAAGGACCCCTGTCACCGAGGCTAATGATTACGTTATTTTTGAGGGTTTTTCCCGCGCGAACATCTTGTAAACTTATGGTTTTTCATATAAATCAAAATATTTTACATCTCTTACTTTGAATCATAATCAAATATATTTCACATGTTTTTCCCCAAAGTTTGAAATCAAAACGTATTGAAAATGGGGCCGTGAAACTCACCTTTGATTTCCGTCAAGTTTTTGCTAGCACTTACGAGCCCAAAATTTATATGTTCCCGACCTACTAACACCCTATATATATCCAAGGGTTCCCGTTAATAGTCGTACAATGGTCATCCAAGTTGTTCATCAACTCTATACACTTTTTATGAAATGATTTTTCATTTCGATCTAACGACACGTTGGTGATCCCGTTTATGACCCGTTTCCAAATAATATTTATATAAGTCATCTCTTCATATAAATATATTTTAAAGACAATCATTGGTCTTTATCAATTGTCAAACATTGACAAAATTATACATATATGATTTATCATATATAATTCTCGGTTTCGTTATCATAAAATCCATACTTTTAATATTTATATAAAATAAATATTATTTTTCTCAAAGTGTTAAGTTTTCTTAAAAACCAATATCTTGAATGAAAACTTATGAGATTAACACTTTATCAATTTCACTTCGAGACCGAGTGACAACGTAAATTTTTAAGCAATCGACTAACTTTATCTTTAGTCGTTCTTGGTGTTTTGATTTTATAACTTCAAGTATTTATTTTCATACTTATCTTAAGGTCAAAACACTGATTCAAGTTCACTTTTTAACTCTTGCAATTTGACTCAAAACCGTTCACATAAAACACGTAATTTTGGTCAAAACCGAAGCATTTTTAGCAACTAGTTTTTCATACAATCAACCTTTTCATTCATACCACTTTAGACACACATAATCATGCTCATACACACTGATTATAGATCAAAAGTTGCTGGTCTAAAAACTATTTTACACATGCTTACGGTTTAAGCCGAAATAGTCGGTTTTACCGTTATTTCATACATAGTTTGTTACTAAACAATGCTTAAACCACCTAATTTCATCATGTAATGATCATACATATATTTTCACATAAATAAGCATGTAGAAGCTGTGAAAATATTATTATCAAGTTTAAACCCATTTTCGAGCCGAAAACGACGTATTTTTGCTAATAAAACGCCTAGTTTTTATTATACCATTCTTTCACTACCTATTTTTATTTTCCACATACATAATACACATTATATCATTTTCATAATATGTCTAATATCACAAAATGTCCAGAATCTAATTACCACTTAATCACATACTATATGACAACAAATCATATTTTTTTTACAATCCATATACATGAACTATTTTACACTTTTTCATAAATCCACTACTACTTCCATTAAATTACCATATTTCTTCAAACATGATTTTTAACTACTTCAAGTATTTATTCAATTATTACCACACTTTACACTTAAACATTATCATGATCACTCTTATCTTCAAATATTCATGTTTTCATACTACACTTAGTCACATAACACTTAATCTAATAATCCATTTCCTTACAAAAATAATCATCATCAAGTATCACTATTATTATCACATTCTCATTTTAACATATATCACCTTTACACATAACACATTTATCTTCATATTAGTCAAATTTACCAAAACTTTTATAACACATAACCCACTTTTTGACATTATCATACTTATCAACATACACTCATCATCATATACATTTCCATACGCATATATACATCATACTTATACACATTCACACATTCATTTGATCATGAAATAACATCTTGCATGTATGATCAACTCATATATTTCATATTTTTACATCATTTTAACATCAAACCCATAGATTTTATTTATCAAAAATACATTTTTGACACATCCATATACATATATATGTACGTACATATGTATATATACACACATTTTCTTTTTGATTCTTTTCATTTTTAGAAGTGTTTGATTTGATGAACAACTTTATGATTCAAGGATGAATCATTCTTTTAAAACAAGAAATCAATATTAAAGTTTATACCTTGATGAACTCTAGTTTGCAAGTATGTATCCCTTTGATTTCTTTGCTTGTTCACATTCAAATCATCTTCATTTTCACTTCTTTATCATTAATTTTGCTTGAGCCATCTTGATTATTCTTGATTTTGGGTGTTAATGGTGTTAAATGAGTAAATAAATTTTGAGAAAAAGGATGTTGTTTGATGTTGTAATTGCCGTAGGAAACAAAAGAGAGAGTGAGTGAGTTGAGTGTGAGTTATGGTGAGTTATGGTGAGTTTAATTGTAGGTTGAGTGTTACTTGTAAATGACTAGAGTGGTGATGAAGCATAAATGTGTCATGTTGTAGTTAATGTAGGTGAATAGGTTATATGATTCATTGTTATTAAGTTTTATTTTGTGGTATTGGGTAGTAATTTGAGTGTAAGGTGGTATAATATTAATGAGTAGTGTTAATTGGTTTGTGTTAAAAATCTTTGTAAGTATTATTGGGTAGTAACACAAATAATATTTGTGACTATGGTGATGATTTTGGTTGTGATTTGGTTAAAAGAGTGTTAGGATTGTAGTGTGGTATTTATTTGGTTGAGTGGTATTAAATTTGGAGTGTAATTTTGTAGTTTGTAGGCATTAATCATTAAGATGATTAATGAGTAAGTTTTCTAATGGAAGTAATATTTATTGAGTTTTAACTAGTAGGACACCTAGTATTCATTTTTATAAAAACTCTTTCTCCAAATCCCATGGATTTAAAAGTTGTATTCCTTAGTATTAATTAAAATACTTACAACTTATTTTTATGAGTTTCTTATGTTCATATTATAGATATGAACTACTCAAAATTATATTTTTCTGAAAACAGGCAAAAATCTGAAATGTACGCGCTTGTCAGCAGTACAAATCGTAAATAAATATTTTTAGATTTTTACCTTTATTTTCCTTCGTAACACTTTTATACATGCTAATATAGCATAAAATCCATTCTAGGATTTTTAAAAGTTTTTCCTGGGTCATCACCAACGTTCGTCTCAGTACTACACTGTGATTCCACACAGTATATATATATATTTTTTTCTTTATATTTTCAAATGCAATAGCATTTATTACTTGGGCTTGGCTAGACTCAAATGACATATTTTAAATTTTACTACTAATAATGCTATAATATATAATTTAGTTTTTGTCCTAGTACGGATATTAACCTGGAATTTTGTCGGGTGTCACAGTCTTCCCCCGTTTAGGAAATTTCGTCCCGAAATTTAAGCTGTAACATCCCTTTCTATCTCTGTCGCAAACAAGTGAGGATATTTGCGTTTCATTTGGTCCTTACGTTCCCATGTAAATTCCGGACCACGCTTTGAATCCCACCTCACTTTGACGAGTCTTATTTTACTCCGTCTAAGTTTTTGGACCTTTCGATCCATTACTTCAACGGGTTCTTCGATGAAATGGAGTTTATTATCGATACAAATTTCATCGGGAGGAATTACTAGTGTCTCATCCGTTAGACACTTTTTTAAATTTGATACATGAAATACATCATGTATACCACCGAATTCATTTGGTAGTCTGAGTTGATAAGCAACTGACCCAATCCGAGCCAAGATTTCAAATGGTCCGATATATCGTGGACTTAATTTTCCATGCTTACCAAATCTCACAACTCCCTTCCAAGGTGATACTTTTAGAAACACACGGTCTCCAACTTGGAATTCTAACGGTTTTCGTCGGTTATCCGCATAACTCTTATGCCTATCTCTTGTGGCTTCTAACCGCTTCCGTATTTGAATTATTTTATCTGTGGTTTCTTGGATAATTTCGGGTCCTGTTAGTTGTTTTTCTCCAACTTCAGCCTAACAAAGTGGTGATCGACATTTTCTACCATACAAAGCCTCAAATGGTGCAGCTTTAATACTAGTGTGATAACTATTGTTATATGAGAATTTAGCTAGTGGTAAGTGGGCATCCCAATTACCACCAAAGTCTATCACACATGCACGTAATAAATCTTCCAACGTTTGAATGGTCCTTTCACTTTGACCATCCGTTTGTGGATGATATGCCGTACTCATATCCAACCGAGTACCCAAGGCTTTATGTAAGGTTTGCCAAATTCTTGAGATGTAACGTCCATCTCTATCAGAGATTACCGATGTTGGTACACCATGTCGAGATACCACTTCTTTGATATAGAGTTTTGCTAGTTTTTCAACAGGATCAGATTCTTTCATGGGTAAGAAATGAGCGGACTTAGTTAAGCGATCTACGATTACCCATATAGAATCATAACCACTAGATGTTCGAGGTAATTTAGTTATAAAGTCCATTGCTATTCCTTCCCATTTCCATTGTGGGATTTCAGGCTGTTGCAGAAGTCCTAACGGCTTCTGGTATTCTGCCTTAACTTTTGAACAAGTCGAACATTTGCTAACGTATGTTGCAATGTCTCCTTTCATGTTAGGCCACCAATAGTGCTCTTTGACGTCTTTATAAATTTTATCCGAACCTGGATGAATAGAGTATTTAATCTTATGTGTTTCATCCATGACTACATCACGTAGACCACCGGTACGAGGTACCCATATTCTATTCATGAAACACATTACGTCATTACACTTTGGTCCCAATTCTTTCAACATGCCTTTCAAACACTCTTTCGACACATTTTCCTCCCTTAATGCTTCAACTTGAGCATCTCGGATTTGTGTCACGAATTTTGAACTAATCGTTAGTTCTAAGGCATGAACACGCTTGGGTTTTTTTTCTCTTTCTTTTCTGCTTAAAGCATCGGCTACAACATTCGCTTTACCTAGATGACAGCGAATTTCACAGTCGTAGTCGTTTAATAATTCAACCCAGCGACGTTGTCGCATATTCAATTCTTTTTTTTTTATCAAAGATATGTCGAAGACTTTTATGATCGGTAAATACTATACATTTTGTACCGTATAGATGATGTCTCCAAATCTTTAATGCAAAAACTACCGCGTCTAGTTCTAAATCATGTGTAGTATAATTTTTTTTTCTCATGTGTTTTTAGTTTTCTTGACGCGTAAGTAATCACTTTATTTCTCTGCATCAAAACACAACCAAAACCTAATCGAGATACATCACAATATACCACGAAATCCTCCGTTCCTTCTGGTAGTGAAAGGATAGGAGCACTACACAACTTTTGTTTTAATAATTGAAAAGCCACTTCTTGTTTATCACCCCATTCATAATTTCTATCTTTTTAAGTCACGAGTGTTAAAGGTTGTGCAATTCTAGAGAAATTTTCGATGAACCTCGTATAATATCCTGCCAATCCAAGAAATTGTCGCACTTCAGTCGGAGACTTAGGTGCTTCCCAATTCTTGATTGCTTCTATCTTTGCAGGATCGACATGTATACCATTCTTGTTGTTAACATGTCCTAGGAAATGAACTTCTTTTATCCAGGATTCACATTTTGAAAATTTTGCATACAAATTCTCCTTCTTTAATACCTCCAAGATTTGTTTTAGATGTTGTTCATGATCTTCTTTAGTTTGCGAATAAATAAGTATGTCGTCGATGAATACGATCACAAATTTTTCTAAGTATGGTTTACACACTCTATTCATTAGATCCATGAACACAGCAGGAGAATTTGTTAATCCAAAGGGCATTACCAAAAACTCATAATGACCGTAATGAGTTTTGGTATGTCTTTTTCAGCGACTAACAATTTATGATAACTAGATCGTAAATCAATCTTGGAATAATAACTAGAACCTTGTAATTGATCAAACAAATCATCTATTCTGGGTAATGGGTATCGGTTCTTAATAGTTAGCTTGTTTAGCTCTCTATAATTGATACACATTCGGAATGACCCATCTTTATTTTTAACAAACAAGACCGGCGCTCCCCAAGGAGAGAAACTTGGTCTAATAAACCCTTTGTCTAACAATTCTCGCAATTGTTTCGACATTTCTTGCATCTCAGATGGTGCTAATCGATATGGTGATCGAGCAATAGGAGCAGCACCTGGAACCAAATCGATATTGAATTCAAGTTGTCTCGGTGGAGGTAATCCAGGCAACTCATTAGGAAAAACTTCCGGATACTCTCGGACTATAGAAATGTCCTTAAGTTTTCGTTCCTCCTCCTTGGTAGTCACAGCTTTAACTAGAAAAGCCGGATACCCTTTTTGTACATAATTTCAAGCTATCATAACATTGACAACTTTAAGAGTGAGTTTTTTTTTTGTCCTCGAATTGTTATGATTTCACCATTTCGATCGGGAATACGAACTATTCTTTCGTAACACACAACTTCTGCAGGTTTCTTTGATAACCAATCCATACCAATCACGACATCGAAACTACCGAGTGTGACAGGCAAAAGATCGATAGAAAAAGGATGATTTTCTATTTGTATTGTACACCTTTTTATTATTTCGACAGTTTCTATTTTCTTTCCTTTTGCTAGTTCTATAACATATTTTTTTTTATCTAACTTTTTAGATTTAAGACCCAACAAAGGTTCAAAATTCTTAGAAACAAAGCTCAAATCAGCACCGTTGTCAAATAATATACTTGCATAATGATTGTTAATAAGAAACGTACTAGTAACAACAGTCGGTTCCTGATGTGCCTCTCTAGCATTCATCTCAAATGCTCTACCCCTGACATTTGTTTTTTTTTTTTTTTAATTTTGGACACTCCTTTTTGAAGTGACCCACTGCCCCACATTCATAACATTTCTGAACCGCACCTTCACTATTTTCGGTCATATTAGTCCGACAGTTCTCAGCTTGGTGCCCCAAACGATTGCACCTTTTGCAAGCTCTGCAAACACCACTGTGTAATCGGTGACATTGTTGCATTCATTAGGTGTTTTATCGTTATTGTTTAAATGTGTTGGCAGTGTAAATTTATTTTATTTATTTTTTTTTTTTAGCTTCCCGACCATTTTTCTTATGGTTTCCAAATCGACGTTTCGAAATTTCCACCCTACTTTCTTTTGTTATCATATGATTTCTTACTGGTTTCACCCAATTTCTTTTCAGACTCTACTATTTTTTTATTATTATTATTATTTTTTTAAAAAAATTTTTTTTTTTTAAATTTTTTTTTTCACGATCCTCTTTCTTGGTCAGTACACCCCTTCTCACAGCATCATCTGTCAAAGTATGTGCTAAAAGGGTTGTGGGATTAGAAGAAGTAACATTACTGCGAATTTGCGGTGCTAATCCCCAAATGTACCTTTCAACTTTGACGTATTTAGGGGGTTACCATTCGAGGTATCAATCTGGCCAAGTCATTGAATCTGGAAGTATAAGCACGAACCTCAGCCCCTTTCATGGTAAGGTTCCAAAAGTCTGTTTCAATTTTCTACAATTCACTTCATGGACAGTACTCATGAAGTACCTATCCTTCAGTTGATTCCAGGTAAGACCATACGCTGTGTCTTCCCCTAGATTCTGCTTTGAGTGTTCCACCAACTTAACGCTTCATCTTGGAAAGTACAAGTAGCGTATTTCACCCTTTGACTAACTGAACTGTTACTTATTGCAAATACCGACTCCATCTTTTCGATCCATCTTATAATTTCTAATGGACCCTCAGCACTAGTAAATGTCTTTGGTTGACAGTCTCAGAAATTTTATAAGTACAGCCTTATACCGGTCCTCTCGTAGGATTACCGCTAGCTGTTCCACTAGAGCTTATACCAGCTCCTCCTTTACCTCTTCCACGTCCTATTGCAGCTTTAATGTGCTGCAAAATTAATTGTGCTAGTTCTTCAGCAGAAGTAGGTAATGCGGTACCTTCACCTCCGCCTCTACCACCTCCGCGTCCACCACCACATCCTATGGTGGTTTCCGCTCGTCTTGGTGGTATTTTTTTTTAGCATTAAGATAAAATGACGTGATGAGATATTATTAGATAAGTAAACATATGACAATGTCTACTTTGAAATAACAATTATATTTATTTCGAACATTCGTTGATATGTTATCGCATTGGAGTAATATATATTGAAACAATATATATTAAGGATAATGGATATGTATATATTTAAGATAATATATATAGGAGTATCGAGGTAACGTTCTTTTCTTTTTAGCGGTTTTACATATATATTGAAATACTATAGCTAATTGAGTTAGTTTTTCTTCTCTTTTTTTTTAACATTTTCGGACATATATATATATCGAAGATATATATACATGTATCAAGATCAAACGCATAATTTTTGTAGTGTGACTTCACATATATGTATTATTTAGAAAGCGTTTCGTCTCATTTAACTATTATATATATAGAAATATTGAGTCGTCATGTCATCAAGATGATAAATAACATGAAGAGAATCCATAGTTTTTGAAGCCTATGTTTCAACTAAAAGATAGGATAAGTGTTTCATCAAAGAAACGCCCATAATGCGTCAAAACATAATTGTTTTAAGTCATCATCATAGAGAATAAAACGAAACGAAGATTGTTTTGGAGTTTTTCAACAATAATAAAGTCTAAGGAGAGAATCGTTTCATAGTATCCGCACGGATGACAAAGATGCCAACATCAAACCAAATGTGGCAAGAGTGAGAGCGATTTGGTTTTTCTCCTCAACGTTCATCTCCATTTGTTGTGTCATTACCACCCCGACTTAACAATTTTCACTCTTTTCTCCTCCAGTCGGAGCCTTTTCTTTTTCTTTTTTTTTTTATCTATTTTTTTAATATTATTTATTTATTTTTCTCTTTCTCCATCCAAAATACTAGGGCATCACTCGCCCTTCACTACATTCATTCTATTTCGAGGCCAAACCGCTTATGGCATCCGCAAGTTAGGAATCATTGCGAGCAATTTAACCAAAACGTCGTGAGAGTGAGAATTTGTGAAATAGAGTAGTCTCCCAACTACTTTCTATCCTTAGAGTAAGAATGCCGCTACACGTTGTTACTTGAACAACCTATTGTTTTATTTACTAGTATAAGTGGCGGTTGCAAGAATGAAAACTCGGATAAAATGGTCAATGAAGTAATTTTTGTGTAAAGTTAATTACGAGAACGTCATTCCAGTGGCATCCAATATCCGTACTAATTTAACTAATTATAAGCATTATTCTTAACTTGTAGCAAATAATCATGCAAGGCACACTTAGATATATATTTATATATCTAGTTCACGCAATGCAACAAATAATATATTTTTGGAATGGAATGTTTTTGGGACTTTTTTTTTAAAGGTTATAGATTAGATTTTTCAAAATCTTTTCTAATTCACTATAACCGTTGGCTCTGATACCAACTTCTGTCACACCCCGTTTTACGCAGCGGATTAGTATAACTAGCGGGGTCGGTGGTAACGGAAGTTGGTTACCATCGGATTATAGTCAAACAACCATTTAAAAGTTACGGAAAGTTAAAATGTCATAATATTATTACAAACGTTGTTCTAAAGATCCTTTTTATGACAAAGTTTTTCACTTATAAAAGTGATTATTTAAAAGTCGGTCCCAAAACAACATTTCCGTAGCATGGCGTTTGACACCAAAACCATTCCATTCCATAGCACATAACAAGCGCTTTAATCACCTGAAAAACATGTTAAAAACGTTTATCAGTACAAGACTGGTGAGTTCACAGGTTTAGGATACGTAGTCCACAACAAAACCAATTATGATTGTACTAATAAGAGACAATATTTATCCAATCTTGTTGACTTAAAGTTGCAAAGTTTAAGTCATATGAAACAACCATAAACCCGTAATCAATCCATGACATTTACCCTCCGACATTGCAATTATATAATCCCCCGTCGTCATTGACCGGAGCTACCGGTACGGGAGTGGGCTGTCAGTACACCCGATAGATCTACCAATATAATCCAAGGACCCCTGTCACCGAGGCTAATGATTACGTTATTTTTGAGGGTTTTTCCCGCGCGAACATCTTGTAAGCTTATGGTTTTTCATATAAATCAAAATATTTTACATCTCTTACTTTGAATCATAATCAAATATATTTCACATGTTTTTCCCCAAAGTTTGAAATCAAAACGTATTGAAAATGGGGCCGTGAAACTCACCTTTGATTTCCGTCAAGTTTTTGCTAGCACTTACGAGCCCAAAATTTATATGTTCCCGACCTACTAACACCCTATATATATCCAAGGGTTCCCGTTAATAGTCGTACAATGGTCATCCAAGTTGTTCATCAACTCTAGACACTTTTTATGAAATGATTTTTCATTTCGATCTAACGACACGTTGGTGATCCCGTTTATGACCCGTTTCCAAATAATATTTATGTAAGTCATCTCTTCATATAAATATATTTTAAAGACAATCATTGGTCTTTATCAATTGTCAAACATTGACAAAATTATACATATATGATTTATCATATATAATTCTCGGTTTCGTTATCATAAAATCCATACTTTTAATATTTATATAAAATAAATATTATTTTTCTCAAAGTGTTAAGTTTTCTTAAAAACCAATATCTTGAATGAAAACTTATGAGATTAACACTTTATCAATTTCACTTCGAGACCGAGTGACAACGTAAATTTTTAAGCAATCGACTAACTTTATCTTTAGTCGTTCTTGGTGTTTTGATTTTATAACTTCAAGTATTTATTTTCATACTTATCTTAAGGTCAAAACACTGATTCAAGTTCACTTTTTAACTCTTGCAATTTGACTCAAAACCGTTCACATAAAACACGTAATTTTGGTCAAAACCGAAGCATTTTTAGCAACTAGTTTTTCATACAATCAACCTTTTCATTCATACCACTTTAGACACACATAATCATGCTCATACACACTGATTATAGATCAAAAGTTGCTGGTCTAAAAACTATTTTACACATGCTTACGGTTTAAGCCGAAATAGTCGGTTTTACCGTTATTTCATACATAGTTTGTTACTAAACAATGCTTAAACCACCTAATTTCATCATGTAATGATCATACATATATTTTCACATAAATAAGCATGTAGAAGCTGTGAAAATATTATTATCAAGTTTAAACCCATTTTCGAGCCGAAAACGACGTATTTTTGCTAATAAAACGCCTAGTTTTTATTATACCATTCTTTCACTACCTATTTTTATTTTCCACATACATAATACACATTATATCATTTTCATAATATGTCTAATATCACAAAATGTCCAGAATCTAATTACCACTTAATCACATACTATATGACAACAAATCATATTTTTTTTACAATCCATATACATGAACTATTTTACACTTTTTCATAAATCCACTACTACTTCCATTAAATTACCATATTTCTTCAAACATGATTTTTAACTACTTCAAGTATTTATTCAATTATTACCACACTTTACACTTAAACATTATCATGATCACTCTTATCTTCAAATATTCATGTTTTCATACTACACTTAGTCACATAACACTTAATCTAATAATCCATTTCCTTACAAAAATAATCATCATCAAGTATCACTATTATTATCACATTCTCATTTTAACATATATCACCTTTACACATAACACATTTATCTTCATATTAGTCAAATTTACCAAAACTTTTATAACACATAACCCACTTTTTGACATTATCATACTTATCAACATACACTCATCATCATATACATTTCCATACGCATATATACATCATACTTATACACATTCACACATTCATTTGATCATGAAATAACATCTTGCATGTATGATCAACTCATATATTTCATATTTTTACATCATTTTAACATCAAACCCATAGATTTTATTTATCAAAAATACATTTTTGACACATCCATATACATATATATGTACGTACATATGTATATATACACACATTTTCTTTTTGATTCTTTTCATTTTTAGAAGTGTTTGATTTGATGAACAACTTTATGATTCAAGGATGAATCATTCTTTTAAAACAAGAAATCAATATTAAAGTTTATACCTTGATGAACTCTAGTTTGCAAGTATGTATCCCTTTGATTTCTTTGCTTGTTCACATTCAAATCATCTTCATTTTCACTTCTTTATCATTAATTTTGCTTGAGCCATCTTGATTATTCTTGATTTTGGGTGTTAATGGTGTTAAATGAGTAAATAAATTTTGAGAAAAAGGATGTTGTTTGATGTTGTAATTGCTGTAGGAAACAAAAGAGAGAGTGAGTGAGTTGAGTGTGAGTTATGGTGAGTTATGGTGAGTTTAATTGTAGGTTGAGTGTTACTTGTAAATGACTAGAGTGGTGATGAAGCATAAATGTGTCATGTTGTAGTTAATGTAGGTGAATAGGTTATATGATTCATTGTTATTAAGTTTTATTTTGTGGTATTGGGTAGTAATTTGAGTGTAAGGTGGTATAATATTAATGAGTAGTGTTAATTGGTTTGTGTTAAAAATCTTTGTAAGTATTATTGGGTAGTAACACAAATAATATTTGTGACTATGGTGATGATTTTGGTTGTGATTTGGTTAAAAGAGTGTTAGGATTGTAGTGTGGTATTTATTTGGTTGAGTGGTATTAAATTTGGAGTGTAATTTTGTAGTTTGTAGGCATTAATCATTAAGATGATTAATGAGTAAGTTTTCTAATGGAAGTAATATTTATTGAGTTTTAACTAGTAGGACACCTAGTATTCATTTTTATAAAAACTCTTTCTCCAAATCCCATGGATTTAAAAGTTGCATTCCTTAGTATTAATTAAAATACTTACAACTTATTTTTATGAGTTTCTTATGTTCATATTATAGATATGAACTACTCAAAATTATATTTTTCTGAAAACAGGCAAAAATCTGAAATGTACGCGCTTGTCAGCAGTACAAATCGTAAATAAATATTTTTAGATTTTTACCTTTATTTTCCTTCGTAACACTTTTATACATGCTAATATAGCATAAAATCCATTCTAGGATTTTTAAAAGTTTTTCCTGGGTCATCACCAACGTTCGTCTCAGTACTACACTGTGATTCCACACAGTATATATATATATTTTTTTCTTTATATTTTCAAATGCAATAGCATTTATTACTTGGGCTTGGCTAGACTCAAATGACATATTTTAAATTTTACTACTAATAATGCTATAATATATAATTTAGTTTTTGTCCTAGTACGGATATTAACCTGGAATTTTGTCGGGTGTCACACCTACAATATAATATCGTGTTTTTCATGGTGTTAATATGGCATACAGAGTGGTATGATGTCCTAAATTGTTGTACGATGTTCAAAGGACTCGGACGAATTCATTAGGTTTATTATGGAGTTTTAAGTTTATATACGATATTGTAAGGTGTTGTTACGATTTGTAAGGCGTCCTACAATATAATAACGTGCTTTTCAAGGTGTTAATATGGCATACAGAGTGGTAAGCTGTCCTAAATTGTTGTACGATCTTCAAAGGACTCGTACGAATTCATTATTTTATTATGGAGTTTTATGTTTATATACGGTATTATAAGGTGTAGTTATAACTTGTAAGGCGTCCTACAATATAATATCGTGTTTTTCAAGGTGTTAATATGGCATACAGAGTGGTATGATGTCCTAAATTGTTGTACGATGTTCAAAGGACTCGGACGAACTCATTAGGTTTATTATGGAGTTTTAAGTTTATATACGATATTGTAAGGTGTTGTTACGATTTGTAAGGCGTCCTACAATATAATATCGTGTTTTTCAAGGTGTTAATATGGCATACAGTGTCGTAAGATGTCCTAAATTGTCGTACGAAGTTCAAAGGACTCCGACGAATTCATTAGGTTTATTATGGAGTTTTAAGTTTATATACGGTTTTCTAACGTGTTGTTACTATTTATAAGGCGTCCTTCAATATAATAATGTGTTTTTCAAGGTGTTAATATGGCATATAGAGTTGTAAGATGTCATAAATTGTCGTACGATGTTCAAAGGACTCGGACGAATTTATTAGGTTTATTATGGAGTTTTAAGTTTATATACGGTATTGTAAGGTGTTGTTACGATTTGTAAGGCGTCCTAAAATATAATAACGTGCTTTTCAAGGTGTTAATATGGCATACAGAGTGGTAAGCTGTCCTAAATTGTTGTACGATCTTCAAGGGACTCGTACGAATTCATTATTTTATTATGGAGTTTTATGTTTATATACGGTATCATAAGGTGTAGTTATAACTTGTAAGGCGTCCTACAATATAATATCGTGTTTTTCAAGGTGTTAATATGGCATACAGAGTGGTATGATGTCCTAAATTGTTGTACGATGTTCAAAGGACTCGGACGAATTCATTAGGTTTATTATGGAGTTTTAAGTTTATATACGATATTGTAAGGTGTTGTTACGATTTGTAAGGCGTCCTACAATATAATATCGTGTTTTTCAAGGTGTTAATATGGCATACAGTGTCGTAAGATGTCCTAAATTGTCGTACGAAGTTCAAAGGACTCCGACGAATTCATTAGGTTTATTATGGAGTTTTAAGTTTATATACGGTTTTCTAACGTGTTGTTACTATTTATAAGGCGTCCTTCAATATAATAATGTGTTTTTCAAGGTGTTAATATGGCATATAGAGTTGTAAGATGTCATAAATTGTCGTACGATGTTCAAAGGACTCGGACGAATTTATTAGGTTTATTATGGAGTTTTAAGTTTGTATACGGTATTGTAAGGTGTTGTTACGATTTGTAAGGCGTCCTACAATATAATAACGTGCTTTTCAAGGTGTTAATATGGCATACAGAGTGGTAAGCTGTCCTAAATTGTTGTACGATCTTCAAAGGACTCGTACGAATTCATTATTTTATTATGGAGTTTTATGTTTATATACGATATTATAAGGTGTAGTTATAACTTGTAAGGCGTCCTACAATATAATATCGTGTTTTTCAAGGTGTTAATATGGCATACAGAGTGGTATGATGTCCTAAATTGTTGTACGATGTTCAAAGGACTCGGACGAATTCATTAGGTTTATTATGGAGTTTTAAGTTTATATACGATATTGTAAGGTGTTGTTACGATTTGTAAGGCGTCCTACAATATAATATCGTGTTTTTCAAGGTGTTAATATGGCATACAGTGTCGTAAGATGTCCTAAATTGTCGTACGAAGTTCAAAGGACTCCGACGAATTCATTAGGTTTATTATGGAGTTTTAAGTTTATATACGGTTTTCTAACGTGTTGTTACTATTTATAAGGCGTCCTTCAATATAATAATGTGTTTTTCAAGGTGTTAATATGGCATATAGAGTTGTAAGATGTCATAAATTGTCGTACGATGTTCAAAGGACTCGGACGAATTTATTAGGTTTATTATGGAGTTTTAAGTTTGTATACGGTATTGTAAGGTGTTGTTACGATTTGTAAGGCGTCCTACAATATAATAACGTGCTTTTCAAGGTGTTAATATGGCATACAGAGTGGTAAGCTGTCGTAAATTGTTGTACGATCTTAAAAGGACTCGTACGAATTCATTATTTTATTATGGAGTTTTATGTTTATATACGGTATTATAAGGTGTAGTTATAACTTGTAAGGCGTCCTACAATATAATATCGTGTTTTTCAAGGTGTTAATATGGCATACAGAGTGGTATGATGTCCTAAATTGTTGTACGATGTTCAAAGGACTCGGACGAATTCATTAGGTTTATTATGGAGTTTTAAGTTTATATACGATATTGTAAGGTGTTGTTACGATTTGTAAGGCGTCCTACAATATAATAACGTGCTTTTCAAGGTGTTAATATGGCATACAGAGTGGTAAGCTGTCCTAAATTGTTGTACGATCTTCAAAGGACTCGTACGAATTCATTATTTTATTATGGAGTTTTATGTTTATATACGGTATTATAAGGTGTAGTTATAACTTGTAAGGCGTCCTACAATATAATATCGTGTTTTTCAAGGTGTTAATATGGCATACAGTGTCGTAAGATGTCCTAAATTGTCGTACGAAGTTCAAAGGACTCCGACGAATTCATTAGGTTTATTATGGAGTTTTAAGTTTATATACGGTTTTCTAACGTGTTGTTACTATTTATAAGGCGTCCTTCAATATAATAATGTGTTTTTCAAGGTGTTAATATGGCATATAGAGTTGTAAGATGTCATAAATTGTCGTACGATGTTCAAAGGACTCGGACGAATTTATTAGGTTTATTATGGAGTTTTAAGTTTGTATACGGTATTGTAAGGTGTTGTTACGATTTGTAAGGCGTCCTACAATATAATAACGTGCTTTTCAAGGTGTTAATATGGCATACAGAGTGGTAAGCTGTCCTAAATTGTTGTACGATCTTCAAAGGACTCGTACGAATTCATATTTTATTATGGAGTTTTATGTTTATATACGATATTATAAGGTGTAGTTATAACTTGTAAGGCGTCCTACAATATAATATCGTGTTTTTCAAGGTGTTAATATGGCATACAGAGTGGTATGATGTCCTAAATTGTTGTACGATGTTCAAAGGACTCGGACGAATTCATTAGGTTTATTATGGAGTTTTAAGTTTATATACGATATTGTAAGGTGTTGTTACGATTTGTAAGGCGTCCTACAATATAATAACGTGCTTTTCAAGGTGTTAATATGGCATACAGAGTGGTAAGCTGTCCTAAATTGTTGTACGATCTTCAAAGGACTCGTACGAATTCATTATTTTATTATGGAGTTTTATGTTTATATACGATATTATAAGGTGTAGTTATAACTTGTAAGGCGTCCTACAATATAATATCGTGTTTTTCAAGGTGTTAATATGGCATACAGAGTGGTATGATGTCCTAAATTGTTGTACGATGTTCAAAGGACTCGGACGAATTCATTAGGTTTATTATGGAGTTTTAAGTTTATATACGATATTGTAAGGTGTTGTTACGATTTGTAAGGCGTCCTACAATATAATATCGTGTTTTTCAAGGTGTTAATATGGCATACAGTGTCGTAAGATGTCCTAAATTGTCGTACGAAGTTCAAAGGACTCCGACGAATTCATTAGGTTTATTATGGAGTTTTAAGTTTATATACGGTTTTCTAACGTGTTGTTACTATTTATAAGGCGTCCTTCAATATAATAATGTGTTTTTCAAGGTGTTAATATGGCATATAGAGTTGTAAGATGTCATAAATTGTCGTACGATGTTCAAAGGACTCGGACGAATTTATTAGGTTTATTATGGAGTTTTAAGTTTGTATACGGTATTGTAAGGTGTTGTTACGATTTGTAAGGCGTCCTACAATATAATAACGTGCTTTTCAAGGTGTTAATATGGCATACAGAGTGGTAAGCTGTCCTAAATTGTTGTACGATCTTAAAAGGACTCGTACGAATTCATTATTTTATTATGGAGTTTTATGTTTATATACGGTATTATAAGGTGTAGTTATAACTTGTAAGGCGTCCTACAATATAATATCGTGTTTTTCAAGGTGTTAATATGGCATACAGAGTGGTATGATGTCCTAAATTGTTGTACGATGTTCAAAGGACTCGGACGAATTCATTAGGTTTATTATGGAGTTTTAAGTTTATATACGATATTGTAAGGTGTTGTTACGATTTGTAAGGCGTCCTACAATATAATAACGTGCTTTTCAAGGTGTTAATATGGCATACAGAGTGGTAAGCTGTCCTAAATTGTTGTACGATCTTCAAAGGACTCGTACGAATTCATTATTTTATTATGGAGTTTTATGTTTATATACGGTATTATAAGGTGTAGTTATAACTTGTAAGGCGTCCTACAATATAATATCGTGTTTTTCAAGGTGTTAATATGGCATACAGTGTCGTAAGATGTCCTAAATTGTCGTACGAAGTTCAAAGGACTCCGACGAATTCATTAGGTTTATTATGGAGTTTTAAGTTTATATACGGTTTTCTAACGTGTTGTTACTATTTATAAGGCGTCCTTCAATATAATAATGTGTTTTTCAAGGTGTTAATATGGCATATAGAGTTGTAAGATGTCATAAATTGTCGTACGATGTTCAAAGGACTCGGACGAATTTATTAGGTTTATTATGGAGTTTTAAGTTTGTATACGGTATTGTAAGGTGTTGTTACGATTTGTAAGGCGTCCTACAATATAATAACGTGCTTTTCAAGGTGTTAATATGGCATACAGAGTGGTAAGCTGTCCTAAATTGTTGTACGATCTTCAAAGGACTCGTACGAATTCATATTTTATTATGGAGTTTTATGTTTATATACGATATTATAAGGTGTAGTTATAACTTGTAAGGCGTCCTACAATATAATATCGTGTTTTTCAAGGTGTTAATATGGCATACAGAGTGGTATGATGTCCTAAATTGTTGTACGATGTTCAAAGGACTCGGACGAATTCATTAGGTTTATTATGGAGTTTTAAGTTTATATACGATATTGTAAGGTGTTGTTACGATTTGTAAGGCGTCCTACAATATAATAACGTGCTTTTCAAGGTGTTAATATGGCATACAGAGTGGTAAGCTGTCCTAAATTGTTGTACGATCTTCAAAGGACTCGTACGAATTCATTATTTTATTATGGAGTTTTATGTTTATATACGGTATTATAAGGTGTAGTTATAACTTGTAAGGCGTCCTACAATATAATATCGTGTTTTTCAAGGTGTTAATATGGCATACAGTGTCGTAAGATGTCCTAAATTGTCGTACGAAGTTCAAAGGACTCCGACGAATTCATTAGGTTTATTATGGAGTTTTAAGTTTATATACGGTTTTCTAACGTGTTGTTACTATTTATAAGGCGTCCTTCAATATAATAATGTGTTTTTCAAGGTGTTAATATGGCATATAGAGTTGTAAGATGTCATAAATTGTCGTACGATGTTCAAAGGACTCGGACGAATTTATTAGGTTTATTATGGAGTTTTAAGTTTGTATACGGTATTGTAAGGTGTTGTTACGATTTGTAAGGCGTCCTACAATATAATAACGTGCTTTTCAAGGTGTTAATATGGCATACAGAGTGGTAAGCTGTCCTAAATTGTTGTACGATCTTCAAAGGACTCGTACGAATTCATATTTTATTATGGAGTTTTATGTTTATATACGATATTATAAGGTGTAGTTATAACTTGTAAGGCGTCCTACAATATAATATCGTGTTTTTCAAGGTGTTAATATGGCATACAGAGTGGTATGATGTCCTAAATTGTTGTACGATGTTCAAAGGACTCGGACGAATTCATTAGGTTTATTATGGAGTTTTAAGTTTATATACGATATTGTAAGGTGTTGTTACGATTTGTAAGGCGTCCTACAATATAATATCGTGTTTTTCAAGGTGTTAATATGGCATACAGTGTCGTAAGATGTCCTAAATTGTCGTACGAAGTTCAAAGGACTCCGACGAATTCATTAGGTTTATTATGGAGTTTTAAGTTTATATACGGTTTTCTAACGTGTTGTTACTATTTATAAGGCGTCCTTCAATATAATAATGTGTTTTTCAAGGTGTTAATATGGCATATAGAGTTGTAAGATGTCATAAATTGTCGTACGATGTTCAAAGGACTCGGACGAATTTATTAGGTTTATTATGGAGTTTTAAGTTTGTATACGGTATTGTAAGGTGTTGTTACGATTTGTAAGGCGTCCTACAATATAATAACGTGCTTTTCAAGGTGTTAATATGGCATACAGAGTGGTAAGCTGTCCTAAATTGTTGTACGATCTTAAAAGGACTCGTACGAATTCATTATTTTATTATGGAATTTTATGTTTATATACGGTATTATAAGGTGTAGTTATAACTTGTAAGGCGTCCTACAATATAATATCGTGTTTTTCAAGGTGTTAATATGGCGTACAGAGTGGTATGATGTCCTAAATTGTTGTACGATGTTCAAAGGACTCGGACGAATTCATTAGGTTTATTATGGAGTTTTAAGTTTATATACGATATTGTAAGGTGTTGTTACGATTTGTAAGGCGTCCTACAATATAATATCGTGTTTTTCAAGGTGTTAATATGGCATACAGTGTCGTAAGATGTCCTAAATTGTCGTACGAAGTTCAAAGGACTCCGACGAATTCATTAGGTTGATTATGGAGTTTTAAATTTATATACGGTTTTCTAACGTGTTGTTACTATTTATAAGGCGTCCTTCAATATA
Organism: Tagetes erecta; assembly: GCA_030867185.1. Classification (NCBI taxonomy): domain Eukaryota; kingdom Viridiplantae; phylum Streptophyta; class Magnoliopsida; order Asterales; family Asteraceae; genus Tagetes; species Tagetes erecta. Next base: position 30,220,103 of record CM061488.1, read on the forward strand.
ATAATGTGTTTTTCAAGGTGTTAATATGGCATATAGAGTTGTAAGATGTCATAAATTGTCGTACGATGTTCAAAGGACTCGGACGAATTTATTAGGTTTATTATGGAGCTTTAAGTTTGTATACGGTATTGTAAGGTGTTGTTACGGTTTGTAAGGCGTCCTACAATATAATAACGTGCTTTTCAAGGTGTTAATATGGCATACAGAGTGGTAAGCTGTCCTAAATTGTTGTACGATCTTCAAAGGACTCATACGAATTCATTATTTTATTATGGAGTTTTATGTTTATATACGGTATTATAAGGTGTAGTTATAACTTGTAAGGCGTCCTACAATATAATATCGTGTTTTTCAAGGTGTTAATATGGCATACAGAGTGGTATGATGTCCTAAATTGTTGTACGATGTTCAAAGGACTCGAACGAATTCATTAGGTTTATTATGGAGTTTTAAGTTTGTATACGGTATTGTAAGGTGTTGTTACGATTTGTAAGGCGTCCTACAATATAATAACGTGCTTTTCAAGGTGTTAATATGGCATACAGAGTGGTAAGCTGTCCTAAATTGTTGTACGATCTTCAAAGGACTCGTACGAATTCATATTTTATTATGGAGTTTTATGTTTATATACGATATTATAAGGTGTAGTTATAACTTGTAAGGCGTCCTACAATATAATATCGTGTTTTTCAAGGTGTTAATATGGCATACAGAGTGGTATGATGTCCTAAATTGTTGTACGATGTTCAAAGGACTCGGACGAATTCATTAGGTTTATTATGGAGTTTTAAGTTTATATACGATATTGTAAGGTGTTGTTACGATTTGTAAGGCGTCCTACAATATAATATCGTGTTTTTCAAGGTGTTAATATGGCATACAGTGTCGTAAGATGTCCTAAATTGTCGTACGAAGTTCAAAGGACTCCGACGAATTCATTAGGTTTATTATGGAGTTTTAAGTTTATATACGGTTTTCTAACGTGTTGTTACTATTTATAAGGCGTCCTTCAATATAATAATGTGTTTTTCAAGGTGTTAATATGGCATATAGAGTTGTAAGATGTCATAAATTGTCGTACGATGTTCAAAGGACTCGGACGAATTTATTAGGTTTATTATGGAGTTTTAAGTTTGTATACGGTATTGTAAGGTGTTGTTACGATTTGTAAGGCGTCCTACAATATAATAACGTGCTTTTCAAGGTGTTAATATGGCATACAGAGTGGTAAGCTGTCCTAAATTGTTGTACGATCTTAAAAGGACTCGTACGAATTCATTATTTTATTATGGAATTTTATGTTTATATACGGTATTATAAGGTGTAGTTATAACTTGTAAGGCGTCCTACAATATAATATCGTGTTTTTCAAGGTGTTAATATGGCGTACAGAGTGGTATGATGTCCTAAATTGTTGTACGATGTTCAAAGGACTCGGACGAATTCATTAGGTTTATTATGGAGTTTTAAGTTTATATACGATATTGTAAGGTGTTGTTACGATTTGTAAGGCGTCCTACAATATAATATCGTGTTTTTCAAGGTGTTAATATGGCATACAGTGTCGTAAGATGTCCTAAATTGTCGTACGAAGTTCAAAGGACTCCGACGAATTCATTAGGTTGATTATGGAGTTTTAAATTTATATACGGTTTTCTAACGTGTTGTTACTATTTATAAGGCGTCCTTCAATATAATAATGTGTTTTTCAAGGTGTTAATATGGCATATAGAGTTGTAAGATGTCATAAATTGTCGTACGATGTTCAAAGGACTCGGACGAATTTATTAGGTTTATTATGGAGTTTTAAGTTTGTATACGGTATTGTAAGGTGTTGTTACGATTTGTAAGGCGTCCTACAATATAATAACGTGCTTTTCAAGGTGTTAATATGGCATACAGAGTGGTAAGCTGTCCTAAATTGTTGTACGATCTTCAAAGGACTCATACGAATTCATTATTTTATTATGGAGTTTTATGTTTATATACGGTATTATAAGGTGTAGTTATAACTTGTAAGGCGTCCTACAATATAATATCGTGTTTTTCAAGGTGTTAATATGGCATACAGAGTGGTATGATGTCCTAAATTGTTGTACGATGTTCAAAGGACTCGAACGAATTCATTAGGTTTATTATGGAGTTTTAAGTTTGTATACGGTATTGTAAGGTGTTGTTACGATTTGTAAGGCGTCCTACAATATAATAACGTGCTTTTCAAGGTGTTAATATGGCATACAGAGTGGTAAGCTGTCCTAAATTGTTGTACGATCTTAAAAGGACTCGTACGAATTCATTATTTTATTATGGAATTTTATGTTTATATACGGTATTATAAGGTGTAGTTATAACTTGTAAGGCGTCCTACAATATAATATCGTGTTTTTCAAGGTGTTAATATGGCGTACAGAGTGGTATGATGTCCTAAATTGTTGTACGATGTTCAAAGGACTCGGACGAATTCATTAGGTTTATTATGGAGTTTTAAGTTTATATACGATATTGTAAGGTGTTGTTACGATTTGTAAGGCGTCCTACAATATAATATCGTGTTTTTCAAGGTGTTAATATGGCATACAGTGTCGTAAGATGTCCTAAATTGTCGTACGAAGTTCAAAGGACTCCGACGAATTCATTAGGTTGATTATGGAGTTTTAAATTTATATACGGTTTTCTAACGTGTTGTTACTATTTATAAGGCGTCCTTCAATATAATAATGTGTTTTTCAAGGTGTTAATATGGCATATAGAGTTGTAAGATGTCATAAATTGTCGTACGATGTTCAAAGGACTCGGACGAATTTATTAGGTTTATTATGGAGTTTTAAGTTTGTATACGGTATTGTAAGGTGTTGTTACGATTTGTAAGGCGTCCTACAATATAATAACGTGCTTTTCAAGGTGTTAATATGGCATACAGAGTGGTAAGCTGTCCTAAATTGTTGTACGATCTTCAAAGGACTCATACGAATTCATTATTTTATTATGGAGTTTTATGTTTATATACGGTATTATAAGGTGTAGTTATAACTTGTAAGGCGTCCTACAATATAATATCGTGTTTTTCAAGGTGTTAATATGGCATACAGAGTGGTATGATGTCCTAAATTGTTGTACGATGTTCAAAGGACTCGAACGAATTCATTAGGTTTATTATGGAGTTTTAAGTTTTTATACGGTATTATAAGGTGTTGTTATGATTTGTAAGGCGTCCTACAATATAATATCGTGTTTTTCAAGGTGTTAATATGGCATACATTGTCGTAAGTTGTCCTAAATTGTTGTACGATCTTCAAAGGACTCGTACGAATTCATTAGTTTATTATGGAGTTTTATGTTTATATACGGTATTATAAGGTGTAGTTATAACTTGTAAGGTGTCCTAGAATATAATATCGTGTTTTTCAAGGTGTTAATATGGCATACAGAGTGGTATGATGTCCTAAATTGTTGTACGATGTTCAAAGGACTCGGACGAATTCATTAGGTTTATTATGGAGTTTTAAGTTTATATACGATATTGTAAGGTGTTGTTACGATTTGTAAGGCGTCCTACAATATAATATCGTGTTTTTCAAGGTGTTAATATGGCATACAGTGTCGTAAGATGTCCTAAATTGTCGTACGAAGTTCAAAGGACTCCGACGAATTTATTAGGTTTATTATGGAGTTTTAAGTTTATATACGGTTTTCTAACGTGTTGTTACTATTTATAAGGCGTCCTTCAATATAATAATGTGTTTTTCAAGGTGTTAATATGGCATATAGAGTTGTAAGATGTCATAAATTGTCGTACGATGTTCAAAGGACTCGGACGAATTTATTAGGTTTATTATGGAGTTTTAAGTTTGTATACGGTATTGTAAGGTGTTGTTACGATTTGTAAGGCGTCCTACAATATAATAACGTGCTTTTCAAGGTGTTAATATGGCATACAGAGTGGTAAGCTGTCCTAAATTGTTGTACGATCTTCAAAGGACTCGTACGAATTCATTATATTATTATGGAGTTTTATGTTTATATACGGTATTATAAGGTGTAGTTATAACTTGTAAGGCGTCCTACAATATAATATCGTGTTTTTCAAGGTGTTAATATGGCATACAGAGTGGTATGATGTCCTAAATTGTTGTACGATGTTCAAAGGACTCGGACGAATTCATTAGGTTTATTATGGAGTTTTAAGTTTTTATACGGTATTATAAGGTGTTGTTATGATTTGTAAGGCGTCCTACAATATAATATCGTGTTTTCCAAGGTGTTAATATGGCATACATTGTCGTAAGTTGTCCTAAATTGTTGTACGATCTTCAAAGGACTCGTACGAATTCATTAGTTTATTATGGAGTTTTATGTTTATATACGGTATTATAAGGTGTAGTTATAACTTGTAAGGTGTCCTAGAATATAATATCGTGTTTTTCAAGCTGTTAATATGGCATACAGAGTGGTAAGATGTCCTAAATTGTTGTACAATGTTCAAAGGACTCGTACGAATTCATTAGGTTTATTATGGAGTTTTAAGTTTATATACGATATTGTAAGGTGTTGTTATTATTTGTAAGGCGTCCTACAATATAATATCGTGTTTTTCAAGGTGTTAATATGGCATACATTGTCGTAAGTTGTCCTAAATTGTTGTACGATCTTCAAAGGACTCGTACGAATTCATTAGTTTATTATGGAGTTTTATGTTTATATACGGTATTATAAGGTGTAGTTATAACTTGTAAGGTGTCCTAGAATATAATATCGTGTTTTTCAAGGTGTTAATATGGCATACAGAGTGGTATGATGTCCTAAATTGTTGTACGATGTTCAAAGGACTCGGACGAATTCATTAGGTTTATTATGGAGTTTTAAGTTTATATACGATATTGTAAGGTGTTGTTACGATTTGTAAGGCGTCCTACAATATAATATCGTGTTTTTCAAGGTGTTAATATGGCATACAGTGTCGTAAGATGTCCTAAATTGTCGTACGAAGTTCAAAGGACTCCGACGAATTCATTAGGTTTATTATGGAGTTTTAAGTTTATATACGGTTTTCTAACGTGTTGTTACTATTTATAAGGCGTCCTTCAATATAATAATGTGTTTTTCAAGGTGTTAATATGGCATATAGAGTTGTAAGATGTCATAAATTGTCGTACGATGTTCAAAGGACTCGGACGAATTTATTAGGTTTATTATGGAGTTTTAACTTTATATACGGTATTGTAAGGTGTTGTTACGATTTGTAAGGCGTCCTACAATATAATAACGTGCTTTTCAAGGTGTTAATATGGCATACAGAGTGGTAAGCTGTCCTAAATTGTTGTACGATCTTCAAAGGACTCGTACGAATTCATTATTTTATTATGGAGTTTTATGTTTATATACGGTATTATAAGGTGTAGTTATAACTTGTAAGGCGTCCTACAATATAATATCGTGTTTTTCAAGGTGTTAATATGGCATACAGAGTGGTATGATGTACTAAATTGTTGTACGATGTTCAAAGGACTCGAACGAATTCATTAGGTTTATTATGGAGTTTTAACTTTTTATACGGTATTATAAGGTGTTGTTATGATTTGTAAGGCGTCCTACAATATAATATCGTGTTTTTCAAGGTGTTAATATGGCATACATTGTCGTAAGTTGTCCTAAATTGTTGTACGATCTTCAAAGGACTCGTACGAATTCATTAGTTTATTATGGAGTTTTATGTTTATATACGGTATTATAAGGTGTAGTTATAACTTGTAAGGTGTCCTAGAATATAATATCGTGTTTTTCAAGGTGTTAATATGGCATACAGAGTGGTATGATGTCCTAAATTGTTGTACGATGTTCAAAGGACTCGGACGAATTCATTAGGTTTATTATGGAGTTTTAAGTTTATATACGATATTGTAAGGTGTTGTTACGATTTGTAAGGTGTCCTACAATATAATATCGTGTTTTTCAAGGTGTTAATATGGCATACAGTGTCGTAAGATGTCCTAAATTGTCGTACGAAGTTCAAAGGACTCCGACGAATTCATTAGGTTTATTATGGAGTTTTAAGTTTATATACGGTTTTCTAATGTGTTGTTACTATTTATAAGGCGTCCTTCAATATATTAATGTGTTTTTCAAGGTGTTAATATGGCATATATAGTTGTAAGATGTCATAAATTGTCGTACGATGTTCAAAGGACTCGGACGAATTTATTAGGTTTATTATGGAGTTTTAAGTTTGTATACGGTATTGTAAGGTGTTGTTACGATTTGTAAGGCGTCCTACAATATAATAACGTGCTTTTCAAGGTGTTAATATGGCATACAGAGTGGTAAGCTGTCCTAAATTGTTGTACGATCTTCAAAGGACTCGTACGAATTCATTATTTTATTATGGAGTTTTATGTTTATATACGGTATTATAAGGTGTAGTTATAACTTGTAAGGCGTCCTACAATATAATATCGTGTTTTTCAAGGTGTTAATATGGCATACAGAGTGGTATGATGTCCTAAATTGTTGTACGATGTTCAAAGGACTCGGACGAAATCATTAGGTTTATTATGGAGTTTTAAGTTTTTATACGGTATTATAAGGTGTTGTTATGATTTGTAAGGCGTCCTACAATATAATATCGTGTTTTTCAAGGTGTTAATATGGCATACATTGTCGTAAGTTGTCCTAAATTGTTGTACGATCTTCAAAGGACTCGTACGAATTCATTAGTTTATTATGGAGTTTTATGTTTATATACGGTATTATAAGGTGTAGTTATAACTTGTAAGGTGTCCTAGAATATAATATCGTGTTTTTCAAGCTGTTAATATGGCATACAGAGTGGTAAGATGTCCTAAATTGTTGTACGATGTTCAAAGGACTCGGACGAATTCATTAGGTTTATTATGGAGTTTTAAGTTTATATACGATATTGTAAGGTGTTGTTATTATTTGTAAGGCGTCCTACAATATAATATCGTGTTTTTCAAGGTGTTAATATGGCATACATTGTCGTAAGTTGCCCTAAATTGTTGTACGATCTTCAAAGGACTCGTACGAATTCATTAGTTTATTATGGAGTTTTATGTTTATATACGGTATTATAAGGTGTAGTTATAACTTGTAAGGTGTCCTAGAATATAATATCGTGTTTTTCAAGGTGTTAATATGGCATACAGAGTGGTATGATGTCCTAAATTGTTGTACGATGTTCAAAGGACTCGAACGAATTCATTAGGTTTATTATGGAGTTTTAAGTTTTTATACGGTATTATAAGGTGTTGTTATGATTTGTAAGGCGTCCTACAATATAATATCGTGTTTTTCAAGGTGTTAATATGGCATACATTGTCGTAAGTTGTCCTAAATTGTTGTACGATCTTCAAAGGACTCGTACGAATTCATTAGTTTATTATGGAGTTTTATGTTTATATACGGTATTATAAGGTGTAGTTATAACTTGTAAGGTGTCCTAGAATATAATATCGTGTTTTTCAAGGTGTTAATATGGCATACAGAGTGGTATGATGTCCTAAATTGTTGTACGATGTTCAAAGGACTCGGACGAATTCATTAGGTTTATTATGGAGTTTTAAGTTTATATACGATATTGTAAGGTGTTGTTACGATTTGTAAGGCGTCCTACAATATAATATCGTGTTTTTCAAGGTGTTAATATGGCATACAGTGTCGTAAGATGTCCTAAATTGTCGTACGAAGTTCAAAGGACTCCGACGAATTCATTAGGTTTATTGTGGAGTTTTAAGTTTATATACGGTTTTCTAACATGTTGTTACTATTTATAAGGCGTCCTTCAATATAATAATGTGTTTTTCAAGGTGTTAATATGACATATAGAGTGGTAAGCTGTCCTAAATTGTTGTACGATCTTCAAAGGACTCGTACGAATTCATTATTTTATTATGGAGTTTTATGTTTATATACGGTATTATAAGGTGTAGTTATAACTTGTAAGGCGTCCTACAATATAATATCGTGTTTTTCAAGGTGATAATATGGCATACAGAGTGGTATGATGTCCTAAATTGTTGTACGATGTTCAAAGGACTCGAACGAATTCATTAGGTTTATTATGGAGTTTTAAGTTTTTATACGGTATTATAAGGTGTTGTTATGATTTGTAAGGCGTCCTACAATATAATATCGTGTTTTTCAAGGTGTTAATATGGCATACATTGTCGTAAGTTGTCCTAAATTGTTGTACGATCTTCAAAGGACTCGTACGAATTTATTAGGTTTATTATGGAGTTTTAACTTTATATACGGTATTGTAAGGTGTTGTTACGATTTGTAAGGCGTCCTACAATATAATAACGTGCTTTTCAAGGTGTTAATATGGCATACAGAGTGGTAAGCTGTCCTAAATTGTTGTACGATCTTCAAAGGACTCGTACGAATTCATTATTTTATTATGGAGTTTTATGTTTATATACGGTATTATAAGGTGTAGTTATAACTTGTAAGGCGTCCTACAATATAATATCGTGTTTTTCAAGGTGATAATATGGCATACAGAGTGGTATGATGTCCTAAATTGTCGTACGATGTTCAAAGGACTCGAACGAATTCATTAGGTTTATTATGGAGTTTTAAGTTTTTATACGGTATTGTAAGGTGTTGTTACGATTTGTAAGGCGTCCTACAATATAATAACGTGCTTTTCAAGGTGTTAATATGGCATACAGAGTGGTAAGCTGTCCTAAATTGTTGTACGATCTTCAAAGGACTCGTACGAATTCATTATTTTATTATGGAGTTTTATGTTTATATACGGTATTATAAGGTGTAGTTATAACTTGTAAGGCGTCCTACAATATAATATCGTGTTTTTCAAGATGATAATATGGCATACAGAGTGGTATGATGTCCTAAATTGTTGTACGATGTTCAAAGGACTCGAACGAATTCATTAGGTTTATTATGGAGTTTTAAGTTTTTATACGGTATTATAAGGTGTTGTTATGATTTGTAAGGCGTCCTACAATATAATATCGTGTTTTTCAAGGTGTTAATATGGCATACATTGTCGTAAGTTGTCCTAAATTGTTGTACGATCTTCAAAGGACTCGTACGAATTCATTAGTTTATTATGGAGTTTTATGTTTATATACGGTATTATAAGGTGTAGTTATAACTTGTAAGGTGTCCTAGAATATAATATCGTGTTTTTCAAGGTGTTAATATGGCATACAGAGTGGTATGATGTCCTAAATTGTTGTACGATGTTCAAAGGACTCGGACGAATTCATTAGGTTTATTATGGAGTTTTAAGTTTATATACGATATTGTAAGGTGTTGTTACGATTTGTAAGGCGTCCTACAATATAATATCGTGTTTTTCAAGGTGTTAATATGGCATACAGTGTCGTAAGATGTCCTAAATTGTCGTACGAAGTTCAAAGGACTCCGACGAATTCATTAGGTTTATTATGGAGTTTTAAGTTTATATACGGTTTTCTAATGTGTTGTTACTATTTATAAGGCGTCCTTCAATATATTAATGTGTTTTTCAAGGTGTTAATATGGCATATATAGTTGTAAGATGTCATAAATTGTCGTACGATGTTCAAAGGACTCGGACGAATTTATTAGGTTTATTATGGAGTTTTAAGTTTGTATACGGTATTGTAAGGTGTTGTTACGATTTGTAAGGCGTCCTACAATATAATAACGTGCTTTTCAAGGTGTTAATATGGCATACAGAGTGGTAAGCTGTCCTAAATTGTTGTACGATCTTCAAAGGACTCGTACGAATTCATTATTTTATTATGGAGTTTTATGTTTATATACGGTATTATAAGGTGTAGTTATAACTTGTAAGGCGTCCTACAATATAATATCGTGTTTTTCAAGGTGTTAATATGGCATACAGAGTGGTATGATGTCCTAAATTGTTGTACGATGTTCAAAGGACTCGGACGAATTCATTAGGTTTATTATGGAGTTTTAAGTTTTTATACGGTATTATAAGGTGTTGTTATGATTTGTAAGGCGTCCTACAATATAATATCGTGTTTTTCAAGGTGTTAATATGGCATACATTGTCGTAAGTTGTCCTAAATTGTTGTACGTTCTTCAAAGGACTCGTACGAATTCATTAGTTTATTATGGAGTTTTATGTTTATATACGGTATTATAAGGTGTAGTTATAACTTGTAAGGTGTCCTAGAATATAATATCGTGTTTTTCAAGCTGTTAATATGGCATACAGAGTGGTAAGATGTCCTAAATTGTTGTACGATGTTCAAAGGACTCGGACGAATTCATTAGGTTTATTATGGAGTTTTAAGTTTATATACGATATTGTAAGGTGTTGTTATTATTTGTAAGGCGTCCTACAATATAATATCGTGTTTTTCAAGGTGTTAATATGGCATACATTGTCGTAAGTTGCCCTAAATTGTTGTACGATCTTCAAAGGACTCGTACGAATTCATTAGTTTATTATGGAGTTTTATGTTTATATACGGTATTATAAGGTGTAGTTATAACTTGTAAGGTGTCCTAGAATATAATATCGTGTTTTTCAAGGTGTTAATATGGCATACAGAGTGGTATGATGTCCTAAATTGTTGTACGAGGTTCAAAGGACTCGAACGAATTCATTAGGTTTATTATGGAGTTTTAAGTTTTTATACGGTATTATAAGGTGTTGTTATGATTTGTAAGGCGTCCTACAATATAATATCGTGTTTTTCAAGGTGTTAATATGGCATACATTGTCGTAAGTTGTCCTAAATTGTTGTACGATCTTCAAAGGACTCGTACGAATTCATTAGTTTATTATGGAGTTTTATGTTTATATACGGTATTATAAGATGTAGTTATAACTTGTAAGGTGTCCTAGAATATAATATCGTGTTTTTCAAGGTGTTAATATGGCATACAGAGTGGTATGATGTCCTAAATTGTTGTACGATGTTCAAAGGACTCGGACGAATTCATTAGGTTTATTATGGAGTTTTAAGTTTATATACGATATTGTAAGGTGTTGTTACGATTTGTAAGGCGTCCTACAATATAATATCGTGTTTTTCAAGGTGTTAATATGGCATACAGTGTCGTAAGATGTCCTAAATTGTCGTACGAAGTTCAAAGGACTCCGACGAATTCATTAGGTTTATTATGGAGTTTTAAGTTTATATACGGTTTTCTAACATGTTGTTACTATTTATAAGGCGTCCTTCAATATAATAATGTGTTTTTCAAGGTGTTAATATGGCATATAGAGTTGTAAGATGTCATAAATTGTCGTACGATGTTCAAAGGACTCGGACGAATTTATTAGGTTTATTATGGAGTTTTAACTTTATATACGGTATTGTAAGGTGTTGTTACGATTTGTAAGGCGTCCTACAATATAATAACGTGCTTTTCAAGGTGTTAATATGGCATACAGAGTGGTAAGCTGTCCTAAATTGTTGTACGATCTTCAAAGGACTTGTACGAATTCATTATTTTATTATGGAGTTTTATGTTTATATACGGTATTATAAGGTGTAGTTATAACTTGTAAGGCGTCCTACAATATAATATCGTGTTTTTCAAGGTGATAATATGGCATACAGAGTGGTATGATGTCCTAAATTGTTGTACGATGTTCAAAGGACTCGAACGAATTCATTAGGTTTATTATGGAGTTTTAAGTTTTTATACGGTATTATAAGGTGTTGTTATGATTTGTAAGGCGTCCTACAATATAATATCGTGTTTTTCAAGGTGTTAATATGGCATACATTGTCGTAAGTTGTCCTAAATTGTTGTACGATCTTCAAAGGACTCGTACGAATTCATTAGTTTATTATGGAGTTTTATGTTTATATACGGTATTATAAGGTGTAGTTATAACTTGTAAGGTGTCCTAGAATATAATATCGTGTTTTTCAAGGTGTTAATATGGCATACAGAGTGGTATGATGTCCTAAATTGTTGTACGATGTTCAAAGGACTCGGACGAATTCATTAGGTTTATTATGGAGTTTTAAGTTTATATACGATATTGTAAGGTGTTGTTACGATTTGTAAGGCGTCTTACAATATAATATCGTGTTTTTCAAGGTGTTAATATGGCATACAGTGTCGTAAGATGTCCTAAATTGTCGTACGAAGTTCAAAGGACTCCGACGAATTCATTAGGTTTATTATGGAGTTTTAAGTTTATATACGGTTTTCTAACGTGTTGTTACTATTTATAAGGCGTCCTTCAATATAATAATGTGTTTTTCAAGGTGTTAATATGGCATATAGAGTTGTAAGATGTCATAAATTGTCGTACGATGTTCAAAGGACTCGGACGAATTTATTAGGTTTATTATGGAGTTTTAAGTTTGTATACGGTATTGTAAGGTGTTGTTACGATTTGTAAGGCGTCCTACAATATAATAACGTGCTTTTCAAGGTGTTAATATGGCATACAGAGTGGTAAGCTGTCCTAAATTGTTGTACGATCTTCAAAGGACTCGTACGAATTCATTATTTTATTATGGAGTTTTATGTTTATATACGGTATTATAAGGTGTAGTTATAACTTGTAAGGCATCCTACAATATAATATCATGTTTTTCAAGGTGTTAATATGGCATACAGAGTGGTATGATGTCCTAAATTGTTGTACGATGTTCAAAGGACTCGGACGAATTCATTAGGTTTATTATGGAGTTTTAAGTTTTTATACGGTATTATAAGGTGTTGTTATGATTTGTAAGGCGTCCTACAATATAATATCGTGTTTTTCAAGGTGTTAATATGGCATACATTGTCGTAAGTTGTCCTAAATTGTTGTACGATCTTCAAAGGACTCGTACGAATTCATTAGTTTATTATGGAGTTTTATGTTTATATACGGTATTATAAGGTGTAGTTATAACTTGTAAGGTGTCCTAGAATATAATATCGTGTTTTTCAAGCTGTTAATATGGCATACAGAGTGGTAAGATGTCCTAAATTGTTGTACGATGTTCAAAGGACTCGGACGAATTCATTAGGTTTATTATGGAGTTTTAAGTTTATATACGATATTGTAAGGTGTTGTTATTATTTGTAAGGCGTCCTACAATATAATATTGTGTTTTTCAAGGTGTTAATATGGCATACATTGTCGTAAGTTGTCCTAAATTGTTGTACGATCTTCAAAGGACTCGTACGAATTCATTAGTTTATTATGGAGTTTTATGTTTATATACGGTATTATAAGGTGTAGTTATAACTTGTAAGGTGTCCTAGAATATAATATCGTGTTTTTCAAGGTGTTAATATGGCATACAGAGTGGTATGATGTCCTAAATTGTTGTACGATGTTCAAAGGACTCGGACGAATTCATTAGGTTTATTATGGAGTTTTAAGTTTATATACGATATTGTAAGGTGTTGTTACGATTTGTAAGGCGTCCTACAATATAATATCGTGTTTTTCAAGGTGTTAATATGGCATACAGTGTCGTAAGATGTCCTAAATTGTCGTACGAAGTTCAAAGGACTCCGACGAATTCATTAGGTTTATTATGGAGTTTTAAGTTTATATACGGTTTTCTAACGTGTTGTTACTATTTATAAGGCGTCCTTCAATATAATAATGTGTTTTTCAAGGTGTTAATATGGCATATAGAGTTGTAAGATGTCATAAATTGTCGTACGATGTTCAAAGGACTCGGACGAATTTATTAGGTTTATTATGGAGTTTTAAGTTTGTATACGGTATTGTAAGGTGTTGTTACGATTTGTAAGGCGTCCTACAATATAATAACGTGCTTTTCAAGGTGTTAATATGGCATACAGAGTGGTAAGCTGCCCTAAATTGTTGTACGATCTTCAAAGGACTTGTACGAATTCATTATTTTATTATGGAGTTTTATGTTTATATACGGTATTATAAGGTGTAGTTATAACTTGTAAGGCGTCCTACAATATAATATCGTGTTTTTCAAGGTGTTAATATGGCATACAGAGTGGTATGATGTCCTAAATTGTTGTACGATGTTCAAAGGACTCGAACGAATTCATTAGCTTTATTATGGAGTTTTAAGTTTTTATACGGTATTATAAGGTGTTGTTATGATTTGTAAGGCGTCCTACAATATAATATCGTGTTTTTCAAGGTGTTAATATGGCATACATTGTCGTAAGTTGTCCTAAATTGTTGTACGATCTTCAAAGGACTCGTACGAATTCATTAGTTTATTATGGAGTTTTATGTTTATATACGGTATTATAAGGTGTAGTTATAACTTGTAAGGTGTCCTAGAATATAATATCGTGTTTTTCAAGGTGTTAATATGGCATACAGAGTGGTATGATGTCCTAAATTGTTGTACGATGTTCAAAGGACTCGGACGAATTCATTAGGTTTATTATGGAGTTTTAAGTTTATATACGATATTGTAAGGTGTTGTTACGATTTGTAAGGCGTCCTACAATATAATATCGTGTTTTTCAAGGTGTTAATATGGCATACAGTGTCGTAAGATGTCCTAAATTGTCGTACGAAGTTCAAAGGACTCCGACGAATTCATTAGGTTTATTATGGAGTTTTAAGTTTATATACGGTTTTCTAACGTGTTGTTACTATTTATAAGGCGTCCTTCAATATAATAATGTGTTTTTCAAGGTGTTAATATGGCATATAGAGTTGTAAGATGTCATAAATTGTCGTACGATGTTCAAAGGACTCGGACGAATTTATTAGGTTTATTATGGAGTTTTAAGTTTGTATACGGTATTGTAAGGTGTTGTTATGATTTGTAAGGCGTCCTACAATATAATATCGTGTTTTTCAAGGTGTTAATATGGCATACATTGTCGTAAGTTGTCCTAAATTGTTGTACGATCTTCAAAGGACTCGTACGAATTCATTAGTTTATTATGGAGTTTTATGTTTATATACGGTATTATAAGGTGTAGTTATAACTTGTAAGGTGTCCTAGAATATAATATCGTGTTTTTCAAGGTGTTAATATGGCATACAGAGTGGTATGATGTCCTAAATTGTTGTACGATGTTCAAAGGACTCGGACGAATTCATTAGGTTTATTATGGAGTTTTAAGTTTATATACGATATTGTAAGGTGTTGTTACGATTTGTAAGGCGTCCTACAATATAATATCGTGTTTTTCAAGGTGTTAATATGGCATACAGTGTCGTAAGATGTCCTAAATTGTCGTACGAAGTTCAAAGGACTCCGACGAATTCATTAGGTTTATTATGGAGTTTTAAGTTTATATACGGTTTTCTAACGTGTTGTTACTATTTATAAGGCGTCCTTCAATATAATAATGTGTTTTTCAAGGTGTTAATATGGCATATAGAGTTGTAAGATGTCATAAATTGTCGTACGATGTTCAAAGGACTCGGACGAATTTATTAGGTTTATTATGGAGTTTTAAGTTTGTATACGGTATTGTAAGGTGTTGTTACGATTTGTAAGGCGTCCTACAATATAATAACGTGCTTTTCAAGGTGTTAATATGGCATACAGAGTGGTAAGCTGTCCTAAATTGTTGTACGATCTTCAAAGGACTCGTACGAATTCATTATTTTATTATGGAGTTTTATGTTTATATACGGTATTATAAGGTGTAGTTATAACTTGTAAGGCGTCCTACAATATAATATCGTGTTTTTCAAGGTGTTAATATGGCATACCGAGTGGTATGATGTCCTAAATTGTTGTACGATGTTCAAAGGACTCGGACGAATTCATTAGGTTTATTATGGAGTTTTAAGTTTATATACGATATTGTAAGGTGTTGTTACGATTTGTAAGGCGTCCTACAATATAATATCGTGTTTTTCAAGGTGTTAATATGGCATACAGTGTCGTAAGATGTCCTAAATTGTCGTACGAAGTTCAAAGGACTCCGACGAATTCATTAGGTTTATTATGGAGTTTAAAGTTTATATACGGTTTTCTAACATGTTGTTACTATTTATAAGGCGTCCTTCAATATAATAATGTGTTTTTCAAGGTGTTAATATGGCATATAGAGTTGTAAGATGTCATAAATTGTCGTACGATGTTCAAAGGACTCGGACGAATTTATTAGGTTTATTATGGAGTTTTAACTTTATATACGGTATTGTAATGTGTTGTTACGATTTGTAAGGCGTCCTACAATATAATAACGTGCTTTTCAAGGTGTTAATATGGCATACAGAGTGGTAAGCTGTCCTAAATTGTTGTACGATCTTCAAAGGACTCGTACGAATTCATTATTTTATTATGGAGTTTTATGTTTATATACGGTATTATAAGGTGTAGTTATAACTTGTAAGGCGTCCTACAATATAATATCGTGTTTTTCAAGGTGTTAATATGGCATACAGAGTGGTATGATGTCCTAAATTGTTGTACGATGTTCAAAGGACTCGAACGAATTCATTAGGTTTATTATGGAGTTTTAAGTTTTTATACGGTATTATAAGGTGTTGTTATGATTTGTAAGGCGTCCTACAATATAATATCGTGTTTTTCAAGGTGTTAATATGGCATACATTGTCGTAAGTTGTCCAAAATTGTTGTACGATCTTCAAAGGACTCGTACGAATTCATTAGTTTATTATGGAGTTTTATGTTTATATACGGTATTATAAGGTGTAGTTATAACTTGTAAGGTGTCCTAGAATATAATATCGTGTTTTTCAAGGTGTTAATATGGCATACAGAGTGGTATGATGTCCTAAATTGTTGTACGATGTTCAAAGGAATCCGACGAATTCATTAGGTTTATTATGGAGTTTTAAGTTTATATACGGTTTTCTAACGTGTTGTTACTATTTATAAGGCGTCCTTCAATATAATAATGTGTTTTTCAAGGTGTTAATATGGCATACAGTGTCGTAAGATGTCCTAAATTGTCATACGAAGTTCAAAGGACTCCGACGAATTCATTAGGTTTATTATGGAGTTTTAAGTTTATATACGGTTTTCTAACGTGTTGTTACTATTTATAAGGCGTCCTTCAATATAATAATGTGTTTTTCAAGGTGTTAATATGGCATATAGAGTTGTAAGATGTCATAAATTGTCGTACGATGTTCAAAGGACTCGGACGAATTTATTAGGTTTATTATGGAGTTTTAACTTTATATACGGTATTGTAAGGTGTTGTTACGATTTGTAAGGCGTCCTACAATATAATAACGTGCTTTTCAAGGTGTTAATATGGCATACAGAGTGGTAAGCTATCCTAAATTGTTGTACGATCTTCAAAGGACTCGTACGAATTCATTATTTTATTATGGAGTTTTATGTTTATATACGGTATTATAAGGTGTAGTTATAACTTGTAAGGCGTCCTACAATATAATATCGTGTTTTTCAAGGTGTTAATATGGCATACAGAGTGGTATGATGTCCTAAATTGTTGTACGATGTTCAAAGGACTCGAACGAATTCATTAGGTTTATTATGGAGTTTTAAGTTTTTATACGGTATTATAAGGTGTTGTTATGATTTGTAAGGCGTTCTACAATATAATATCGTGTTTTTCAAGGTGTTAATATGGCATACATTGTCGTAAGTTGTCCAAAATTGTTGTACGATCTTCAAAGGACTCGTACGAATTCATTAGTTTATTATGGAGTTTTATGTTTATATACGGTATTATAAGGTGTAGTTATAACTTGTAAGGTGTCCTAGAATATAATATCGTGTTTTTCAAGGTGTTAATATGGCATACAGAGTGGTATGATGTCCTAAATTGTTGTACGATGTTCAAAGGACTCCGACGAATTCATTAGGTTTATTATGGAGTTTTAAGTTTATATACGGTTTTCTAACGTGTTGTTACTATTTATAAGGCGTCCTTCAATATAATAATGTGTTTTTCAAGGTGTTAATATGGCATATAGAGTTGTAAGATGTCATAAATTGTCGTACGATGTTCAAAGGACTCGGACGAATTTATTAGGTTTATTATGGAGTTTTAACTTTATATACGGTATTGTAAGGTGTTGTTACGATTTGTAAGGCGTCCTACAATATAATAACGTGCTTTTCAAGGTGTTAATATGGCATACAGAGTGGTAAGCTGTCCTAAATTGTTGTACGATCTTCAAAGGACTCGTACGAATTCATTATTTTATTATGGAGTTTTATGTTTATATACGGTATTATAAGGTGTAGTTATAACTTGTAAGGCGTCCTACAATATAATATCGTGTTTTTCAAGGTGTTAATATGGCATACAGAGTGGTATGATGTCCTAAATTGTTGTACGATGTTCAAAGGACTCGAACGAATTCATTAGGTTTATTATGGAGTTTTAAGTTTTTATACGGTATTATAAGGTGTTGTTATGATTTGTAAGGCGTCCTACAATATAATATCGTGTTTTTCAAGGTGTTAATATGGCATACATTGTCGTAAGTTGTCCTAAATTGTTGTACGATCTTCAAAGGACTCGTACGAATTCATTAGTTTATTATGGAGTTTTATGTTTATATACGGTATTATAAGGTGTAGTTATAACTTGTAAGGTGTCCTAGAATATAATATCGTGTTTTTCAAGGTGTTAATATGGCATACAGAGTGGTATGATGTCCTAAATTGTTGTACGATGTTCAAAGGACTCGGACGAATTCATTAGGTTTATTATGGAGTTTTAAGTTTATATACGATATTGTAAGGTGTTGTTACGATTTGTAAGGCGTCCTACAATATAATATCGTGTTTTTGAAGGTGTTAATATGGCATACAGTGTCGTAAGATGTCCTAAATTGTCGTACGAAGTTCAAAGGACTCCGACGAATTCATTAGGTTTATTATGGAGTTTTAAGTTTATATACGGTTTTCTAACGTGTTGTTACTATTTATAAGGCGTCTTTCAATATAATAATGTGTTTTTCAAGGTGTTAATATGGCATATAGAGTTGTAAGATGTCATAAATTGTCGTACGATGTTCAAAGGACTCGGACGAATTTATTAGGTTTATTATGGAGTTTTAACTTTATATACGGTATTGTAAGGTGTTGTTACGATTTGTAAGTCGTCCTACAATATAATAACGTGCTTTGCAAGGTGTTAATATGGCATACAGAGTGGTAAGCTATCCTAAATTGTTGTACGATCTTCAAAGGACTCGTACGAATTCATTATTTTATTATGGAGTTTTATGTTTATATACGGTATTATAAGGTGTAGTTATAACTTGTAAGGCGTCCTACAATATAATATCGTGTTTTTCAAGGTGTTAATATGGCATACAGAGTGGTATGATGTCCTAAATTGTTGTACGATCTTCAAAGGACTCGTACGAATTCATTAGTTTATTATGGAGTTTTATGTTTATATACGGTATTATAAGGTGTAGTTATAACTTGTAAGGTGTCCTAGAATATAATATCGTGTTTTTCAAGGTGTTAATATGGCATACAGAGTGGTATGATGTCCTAAATTGTTGTACGATGTTCAAAGGACTCCGACGAATTCATTAGGTTTATTATGGAGTTTTAAGTTTATATACGGTTTTCTAACGTGTTGTTACTATTTATAAGGCGTCCTTCAATATAATAATGTGTTTTTCAAGGTGTTAATATGGCATACAGTGTCGTAAGATGTCCTAAATTGTCGTACGAAGTTCAAAGGACTCCGACGAATTCATTAGGTTTATTATGGAGTTTTAAGTTTATATACGGTTTTCTAACGTGTTGTTACTATTTATAAGGCGTCCTTCAATATAATAATGTGTTTTTCAAGGTGTTAATATGGCATATAGAGTTGTAAGATGTCATAAATTGTCGTACGATGTTCAAAGGACTCTGACGAATTTATTAGGTTTATTATGGAGTTTTAACTTTATATACGGTATTGTAAGGTGTTGTTACGATTTGTAAGGCGTCCTACAATATAATAACGTGCTTTTCAAGGTGTTAATATGGCATACAGAGTGGTAAGCTGTCCTAAATTGTTGTACGATCTTCAAAGGACTCGTACGAATTCATTATTTTATTATGGAGTTTTATGTTTATATACGGTATTATAAGGTGTAGTTATAACTTGTAAGGCGTCCTACAATATAATATCGTGTTTTTCAAGGTGTTAATATGGCATACAGAGTGGTATGATGTCCTAAATTGTTGTACGATGTTCAAAGGACTCGAACGAATTCATTAGGTTTATTATGGAGTTTTAAGTTTTTATACGGTATTATAAGGTGTTGTTATGATTTGTAAGGCGTCCTACAATATAATATCGTGTTTTTCAAGGTGTTAATATGGCATACATTGTCGTAAGTTGTCCTAAATTGTTGTACGATCTTCAAAGGACTCGTACGAATTCATTAGTTTATTATGGAGTTTTATGTTTATATACGGTATTATAAGGTGTAGTTATAACTTGTAAGGTGTCCTAGAATATAATATCGTGTTTTTCAAGGTGTTAATATGGCATACAGAGTGGTATGATGTCCTAAATTGTTGTACGATGTTCAAAGGACTCGGACGAATTCATTAGGTTTATTATGGAGTTTTAAGTTTATATACGATATTGTAAGGTGTTGTTACGATTTGTAAGGCGTCCTACAATATAATATCGTGTTTTTGAAGGTGTTAATATGGCATACAGTGTCGTAAGATGTCCTAAATTGTCGTACGAAGTTCAAAGGACTCCGACGAATTCATTAGGTTTATTATGGAGTTTTAAGTTTATATACGGTTTTCTAACGTGTTGTTACTATTTATAAGGCGTCTTTCAATATAATAATGTGTTTTTCAAGGTGTTAATATGGCATATAGAGTTGTAAGATGTCATAAATTGTCGTACGATGTTCAAAGGACTCGGACGAATTTATTAGGTTTATTATGGAGTTTTAACTTTATATACGGTATTGTAAGGTGTTGTTACGATTTGTAAGGCGTCCTACAATATAATAACTTGCTTTTCAAGGTGTTAATATGGCATACAGAGTGGTAAGCTGTCCTAAATTGTTGTACGATCTTCAAAGGACTCGTACGAATTCATTATTTTATTTTGGAGTTTTATGTTTATATACGGTATTATAAGGTGTAGTTATAACTTGTAAGGCGTCCTACAATATAATATCGTGTTTTTCAAGGTGTTAATATGGCATACAGAGTGGTATGATGTCCTAAATTGTTGTACGATGTTCAAAGGACTCGGACGAATTCATTAGGTTTATTATGGAGTTTTAAGTTTATATACGATATTGTAAGGTGTTGTTACGATTTGTAAGGCGTCCTACAATATAATATCGTGTTTTTGAAGGTGTTAATATGGCATACAGTGTCGTAAGATGTCCTAAATTGTCGTACGAAGTTCAAAGGACTTCGACGAATTCATTAGGTTTATTATGGAGTTTTAAGTTTATATACGGTTTTCTAACGTGTTGTTACTATTTATAAGGCGTCCTTCAATATAATAATGTGTTTTTCAAGGTGTTAATATGGCATATAGAGTTGTAAGATGTCATAAATTGTCGTACGATGTTCAAAGGACTCGGACGAATTTATTAGGTTTATTATGGAGTTTTAACTTTATATACGGTATTGTAAGGTGTTGTTACGATTTGTAAGGCGTCCTACAATATAATAACTTGCTTTTCAAGGTGTTAATATGGCATACAGAGTGGTAAGCTGTCCTAAATTGTTGTACGATCTTCAAAGGACTCGTACGAATTCATTATTTTATTATGGAGTTTTATGTTTATATACGGTATTATAAGGTGTAGTTATAACTTGTAAGGCGTCCTACAATATAATATCGTGTTTTTCAAGGTGTTAATATGGCATACAGAGTGGTATGATGTCCTAAATTGTTGTACGATGTTCAAAGGACTCGGACGAATTCATTAGGTTTATTATGGAGTTTTAAGTTTATATACGATATTGTAAGGTGTTGTTACGATTTGTAAGGCGTCCTACAATATAATATCGTGTTTTTCAAGGTGTTAATATGGCATACAGTGTCGTAAGATGTCCTAAATTGTCGTACGAAGTTCAAAGGACTCCGACGAATTCATTAGGTTTATTATGGAGTTTTAAGTTTATATACGGTTTTCTAACGTGTTGTTACTATTTATAAGGCGTCCTTCAATATAATAATGTGTTTTTCAAGGTGTTAATATGGCATATAGAGTTGTAAGATGTCATAAATTGTCGTACGATGTTCAAAGGACTCGGACGAATTTATTAGGTTTATTATGGAGTTTTAACTTTATATACGGTATTGTAAGGTGTTGTTACGATTTGTAAGGCGTCCTACAATATAATAACTTGCTTTTCAAGGTGTTAATATGGCATACAGAGTGGTAAGCTGTCCTAAATTGTTGTACGATCTTCAAAGGACTCGTACGAATTCATTATTTTATTATGGAGTTTTATGTTTATATACGGTATTATAAGGTGTAGTTATAACTTGTAAGGCGTCCTACAATATAATATCGTGTTTTTCAAGGTGTTAATATGGCATACAGAGTGGTATGATGTCCTAAATTGTTGTACGATGTTCAAAGGACTCGGACGAATTCATTAGGTTTATTATGGAGTTTTAAGTTTATATACGATATTGTAAGGTGTTGTTACGATTTGTAAGGCGTCCTACAATATAATATCGTGTTTTTCAAGGTGTTAATATGGCATACAGTGTCGTAAGATGTCCTAAATTGTCGTACGAAGTTCAAAGGACTCCGACGAATTCATTAGGTTTATTATGGAGTTTTAAGTTTATATACGGTTTTCTAACGTGTTGTTACTATTTATAAGGCGTCCTTCAATATAATAATGTGTTTTTCAAGGTGTTAATATGGCATATAGAGTTGTAAGATGTCATAAATTGTCGTACGATGTTCAAAGGACTCGGACGAATTTATTAGGTTTATTATGGAGTTTTAACTTTATATACGGTATTGTAAGGTGTTGTTACGATTTGTAAGGCGTCCTACAATATAATAACTTGCTTTTCAAGGTGTTAATATGGCATACAGAGTGGTAAGCTGTCCTAAATTGTTGTACGATCTTCAAAGGACTCGTACGAATTCATTATTTTATTATGGAGTTTTATGTTTATATACGGTATTATAAGGTGTAGTTATAACTTGTAAGGCGTCCTACAATATAATATCGTGTTTTTCAAGGTGTTAATATGGCATACAGAGTGGTATGATGTCCTAAATTGTTGTACGATGTTCAAAGGACTCGGACGAATTCATTAGGTTTATTATGGAGTTTTAAGTTTATATACGATATTGTAAGGTGTTGTTACGATTTGTAAGGCGTCCTACAATATAATATCGTGTTTTTCAAGGTGTTAATATGGCATACAGTGTCGTAAGATGTCCTAAATTGTCGTACGAAGTTCAAAGGACTCCGACGAATTCATTAGGTTTATTATGGAGTTTTAAGTTTATATACGGTTTTCTAACGTGTTGTTACTATTTATAAGGCGTCCTTCAATATAATAATGTGTTTTTCAAGGTGTTAATATGGCATATAGAGTTGTAAGATGTCATAAATTGTCGTACGATGTTCAAAGGACTCGGACGAATTTATTAGGTTTATTATGGAGTTTTAAGTTTGTATACGGTATTGTAAGGTGTTGTTACGATTTGTAAGGCGTCCTACAATATAATAACGTGCTTTTCAAGGTGTTAATATGGCATACAGAGTGGTAAGCTGTCCTAAATTGTTGTACGATCTTCAAAGGACTCGTACGAATTCATTATTTTATTATGGAGTTTTATGTTTATATACGGTATTATAAGGTGTAGTTATAACTTGTCAGGCGTCCTACAATATAATATCGTGTTTTTCAAGGTGTTAATATGGCATACAGAGTGGTATGATGTCCTAAATTGTTGTACGATGTTCAAAGGACTCGGACGAATTCATTAGGTTTATTATGGAGTTTTAAGTTTATATACGATATTGTAAGGTGTTGTTACGATTTGTAAGGCGTCCTACAATATAATATCGTGTTTTTCAAGGTGTTAATATGGCATACAGTGTCGTAAGATGTCCTAAATTGTCGTACGAAGTTCAAAGGACTCCGACGAATTCATTAGGTTTATTATGGAGTTTTAAGTTTATATACGGTTTTCTAACGTGTTGTTACTATTTATAAGGCGTCCTTCAATATAATAATGTGTTTTTCAAGGTGTTAATATGGCATATAGAGTTGTAAGATGTCATAAATTGTCGTACGATGTTCAAAGGACTCGGACGAATTTATTAGGTTTATTATGGAGTTTTAACTTTATATACGGTATTGTAAGGTGTTGTTACGATTTGTAAGGCGTCCTACAATATAATAACTTGCTTTTCAAGGTGTTAATATGGCATACAGAGTGGTAAGCTGTCCTAAATTGTTGTACGATCTTCAAAGGACTCGTACGAATTCATTATTTTATTATGGAGTTTTATGTTTATATACGGTATTATAAGGTGTAGTTATAACTTGTAAGGCGTCCTACAATATAATATCGTGTTTTTCAAGGTGTTAATATGGCATACAGAGTGGTATGATGTCCTAAATTGTTGTACGATGTTCAAAGGACTCGGACGAATTCATTAGGTTTATTATGGAGTTTTAAGTTTATATACGATATTGTAAGGTGTTGTTACGATTTGTAAGGCGTCCTACAATATAATATCGTGTTTTTCAAGGTGTTAATATGGCATACAGTGTCGTAAGATGTCCTAAATTGTCGTACGAAGTTCAAAGGACTCCGACGAATTCATTAGGTTTATTATGGAGTTTTAAGTTTATATACGGTTTTCTAACGTGTTGTTACTATTTATAAGGCGTCCTTCAATATAATAATGTGTTTTTCAAGGTGTTAATATGGCATATAGAGTTGTAAGATGTCATAAATTGTCGTACGATGTTCAAAGGACTCGGACGAATTTATTAGGTTTATTATGGAGTTTTAACTTTATATACGGTATTGTAAGGTGTTGTTACGATTTGTAAGGCGTCCTACAATATAATAACTTGCTTTTCAAGGTGTTAATATGGCATACAGAGTGGTAAGCTGTCCTAAATTGTTGTACGATCTTCAAAGGACTCGTACGAATTCATTATTTTATTATGGAGTTTTATGTTTATATACGGTATTATAAGGTGTAGTTATAACTTGTAAGGCGTCCTACAATATAATATCGTGTTTTTCAAGGTGTTAATATGGCATACAGAGTGGTATGATGTCCTAAATTGTTGTACGATGTTCAAAGGACTCGGACGAATTCATTAGGTTTATTATGGAGTTTTAAGTTTATATACGATATTGTAAGGTGTTGTTACGATTTGTAAGGCGTCCTACAATATAATATCGTGTTTTTCAAGGTGTTAATATGGCATACAGTGTCGTAAGATGTCCTAAATTGTCGTACGAAGTTCAAAGGACTCCGACGAATTCATTAGGTTTATTATGGAGTTTTAAGTTTATATACGGTTTTCTAACGTGTTGTTACTATTTATAAGGCGTCCTTCAATATAATAATGTGTTTTTCAAGGTGTTAATATGGCATATAGAGTTGTAAGATGTCATAAATTGTCGTACGATGTTCAAAGGACTCGGACGAATTTATTAGGTTTATTATGGAGTTTTAAGTTTGTATACGGTATTGTAAGGTGTTGTTACGATTTGTAAGGCGTCCTACAATATAATAACGTGCTTTTCAAGGTGTTAATATGGCATACAGAGTGGTAAGCTGTCCTAAATTGTTGTACGATCTTCAAAGGACTCGTACGAATTCATTATTTTATTATGGAGTTTTATGTTTATATACGGTATTATAAGGTGTAGTTATAACTTGTAAGGCGTCCTACAATATAATATCGTGTTTTTCAAGGTGTTAATATGGCATACAGAGTGGTATGATGTCCTAAATTGTTGTACGATGTTCAAAGGACTCGGACGAATTCATTAGGTTTATTATGGAGTTTTAAGTTTTTATACGGTATTATAAGGTGTTGTTATGATTTGTAAGGCGTCCTACAATATAATATCGTGTTTTTCAAGGTGTTAATATGGCATACATTGTCGTAAGTTGTCCTAAATTGTTGTACGATCTTCAAAGGACTCGTACGAATTCATTATTTTATTATGGAGTTTTATGTTTATATACGGTATTATAAGGTGTAGTTATAACTTGTAAGGTGTCCTAGAATATAATATCGTGTTTTTCAAGGTGTTAATATGACATACAGAGTGGTAAGATGTCCTAAGTTGTTGTACGATGTTCAAAGGACTCGGACGAATTCATTAGGTTTATTATGGAGTTTTAAGTTTATATACGATATTGTAAGGTGTTGTTACGATTTGTAAGGCGTCCTACAATATAATATCGTGTTTTTCAAGGTGTTAATATGGCATACAGTGTCGTAAGATGTCCTAAATTGTCGTACGAAGTTCAAAGGACTCCGACGAATTCATTAGGTTTATTATGGAGTTTTAAGTTTATATACGGTTTTCTAACGTGTTGTTACTATTTATAAGGCGTCCTTCAATATAATAATGTGTTTTTCAAGGTGTTAATATGGCATATAGAGTTGTAAGATGTCATAAATTGTCGTACGATGTTCAAAGGACTCGGACGAATTTATTAGGTTTATTATGGAGTTTTAAGTTTGTATACGGTATTGTAAGGTGTTGTTACGATTTGTAAGGCGTCCTACAATATAATAACGTGCTTTTCAAGGTGTTAATATGGCATACAGAGTGGTAAGCTGTCCTAAATTGTTGTACGATCTTCAAAGGACTCGTACGAATTCATTATTTTATTATGGAGTTTTATGTTTATATACGGTATTATAAGGTGTAGTTATAACTTGTAAGGCGTCCTACAATATAATATCGTGTTTTTCAAGGTGTTAATATGGCATACAGAGTGGTATGATGTCCTAAATTGTTGTACGATGTTCAAAGGACTCGGACGAATTCATTAGGTTTATTATGGAGTTTTAAGTTTATATACGATATTATAAGGTGTTGTTACGATTTGTAAGGCGTCCTACAATATAATATCGTGTTTTTCAAGGTGTTAATATGGCATACAGTGTCGTAAGATGTCCTAAAATGTCGTACGAAGTTCAAAGGACTCCGACGAATTCATTAGGTTTATTATGGAGTTTTAAGTTTATATACGGTTTTCTAACGTGTTGTTACTATTTATAAGGCGTCCTTCAATATAATAATGTGTTTTTCAAGGTGTTAATATGGCATATAGAGTTGTAAGATGTCATAAATTGCCGTACGATGTTCAAAGGACTCGGACGAATTTATTAGGTTTATTATGGAGTTTTAACTATATATACGGTATTGTAAGGTGTTGTTACGATTTGTAAGGCGTCCTACAATATAATAACTTGCTTTTCAAGGTGTTAATATGACATACAGAGTGGTAAGCTGTCCTAAATTGTTGTACGATCTTGAAAGGACTCGTACGAATTCATTATTTTATTATGGAGTTTTATGTTTATATACGGTAATACAAGGTTTAGTTATAACTTGTAAGGCGTCCTACAATATAATATCTTGTTTTTCAAGGTGTTAATATGGCATACAGAGTGGTATGATGTCCTAAATTGTTGTACGATGTTCAAAGGACTCAGACGAATTCATTAGGTTTATTATGGAGTTTTAAGTTTTTATACGGTATTATAAGGTGTTGTTATGATTTGTAAGGCGTCCTACAATATAATATCGTGTTTTTCAAGGTGTTAATATGGCATACATTGTCGTAAGTTGTCCTAAATTGTTGTACGATCTACAAAGGACTCGTACGAATTCATTAGTTTATTATGGAGTTTTATGTTTATATACGGTATTATAAGGTGTAGTTATAACTTGTAAGGTGTCCTAGAATATAATATCGTGTTTTTCAAGGTGTTAATATGGCATACAGAGTGGTAAGATGTCCTAAATTGTTGTACGATGTTCAAAGGACTCGGACGAATTCATTAGGTTTATTATGGAGTTTTAAGTTTATATACGATATTGTAAGGTGTTGTTACGATTTGTAAGGCGTCCTACAATATAATATCGTGTTTTTCAAGGTGTTAATATGGCATACAGTGTCGTAAGATGTCCTAAATTGTTGTACGATGTTCAAAAGACTCGGATGAATTCATTAGGTTTATTATGGAGTTTTAAGTTTTTATACGGTATTATAAGGTGTTGTTATGATTTGTAAGGCGTCCTACAATATAATATCGTGTTTTTCAAGGTGTTAATGTGGCATACATTGTCGTAAGTTGTCCTAAATTGTGGTACGATATTCAAAGGACTCCGACGAATTCATTAGGGTTATTATGGAGTTTTAAGTTTATTTACGGTTTTGTAAGGTGTTGTTACTATTTATAAGGCGTCCTTCAATATAATAATGTGTTTTTCAAGGTGTTAATATGGCATATAGAGTTGTAAGATGTCATAAATAGTCGTACGATGTTCAAAGGACTCGTACGAATTCATTTGATTTATTATGAAGTTTTATGTTTATATACGGTATTGTAAGGTGTTGTTATGACTTGTAAGGCGTCCTACAATATAATATCGTGTTTTTCAAGGTGTTAATATGGCATACAATGTCGTAAGTTGCCCTAAATTGTCGTACGATGTTCAAAGGACTCGGACGAATTTATTAGGTTTATTATGGAGTTTTAAGTTTATATACGGTATTGTAAGGTGTTGTTACGATTTGTAAGGCGTCCTACAATATAATAACGTGTTTTTCAAGGTGTTAATATGGCATACAGAGTGGTAAGCTGTCCTAAATTGTTGTACGATCTTCAAAGGACTCGTACGAATTCATTATTTTATTGTGGAGTTTTATGTTTATATACGGTATTATAAGGTCGACTTATAACTTGTAAGGCGTCCTACAATATAATATCGTGTTTTTCAAGGTGTTAATATGGCATACAGAGTGGTATGATGTCCTAAATTGTTGTACGATGTTCAAAGGACTCGGACGAATTCATTAGGTTTATTATGGAGTTTTAAGTTTATATACGATATTATAAGGTGTTGTTACGATTTGTAAGGCGTCCTACAATATAATATCGTGTTTTTCAAGGTGTTAATATGGCATACAGTGTCGTAAGATGTCCTAAAATGTCGTACGAAGTTCAAAGGACTCCGACGAATTCATTAGGTTTATTATGGAGTTTTAAGTTTATATACGGTTTTTTAACGTGTTGTTACTATTTATAAGGCGTCCTTCAATATAATAATGTGTTTTTCAAGGTGTTAATATGGCATATAGAGTTGTAAGATGTCATAAATTGTCGTACGATGTTCAAAGGACTCGGACGAATTTATTAGGTTTATTATGGAGTTTTAACTTTATATACGGTATTGTAAGGTGTTGTTACGATTTGTAAGGCGTCCTTCAATATAATAACTTGCTTTTCAAGGTGTTAATATGACATACAGAGTGGTAAGCTGTCCTAAATTGTTGTACGATCTTCAAAGGACTCGTACGAATTCATTATTTTATTATGGAGTTTTATGTTTATATACGGTAATACAAGGTTTAGTTATAACTTGTAAGGCGTCCTACAATATAATATCTTGTTTTTCAAGGTGTTAATATGGCATACAGAGTGGTATGATGTCCTAAATTGTTGTACGATGTTCAAAGGACTCAGACGAATTCATTAGGTTTATTATGGAGTTTTAAGTTTTTATTCGGTATTATAAGGTGTTGTTATGATTTGTAAGGCGTCCTACAATATAATATCGTGTTTTTCAAGGTGTTAATATGGCATACATTGTCGTAAGTTGTCCTAAATTGTTGTACGATCTACAAAGGACTCGTACGAATTCATTAGTTTATTATGGAGTTTTATGTTTATATACGGTATTATAAGGTGTAGTTATAACTTGTAAGGTGTCCTAGAATATAATATCGTGTTTTTCAAGGTGTTAATATGGCATACAGAGTGGTAAGATGTCCTAAATTGTTGTACGATGTTCAAAGGACTCGGACGAATTCATTAGGTTTATTATGGAGTTTTAAGTTTATATACGATATTGTAAGGTGTTGTTACGATTTGTAAGGCGTCCTACAATATAATATCGTGTTTTTCAAGGTGTTAATATGGCATACAGTGTCGTAAGATATCCTAAAATGTCGTACGAAGTTCAAAGGACTCCGACGAATTCATTAGGTTTATTATGGAGTTTTAAGTTTATATACGGTTTCTAACGTGTTGTTACTATTTATAAGGCGTCCTTCAATATAATAATGTGTTTTTCAAGGTGTTAATATGGCATATAGAGTTGTAAGATGTCATAAATTGTAGTACGATGTTCAAAGGACTCGGACGAATTTATTAGGTTTATTATGGAGTTTTAACTTTATATACGGTATTGTAAGGTGTTGTTACGATTTGTAAGGCGTCCTTCAATATAATAACTTGCTTTTCAAGGTGTTAATATGACATACAGAGTGGTAAGCTGTCCTAAATTGTTGTACGATCTTCAAAGGACTCGTACGAATTCATTATTTTATTATGGAGTTTTATGTTTATATACGGTAATACAAGGTTTAGTTATAACTTGTAAGGCGTCCTACAATATAATATCTTGTTTTTCAAGGTGTTAATATGGCATACAGAGTGGTATGATGTCCTAAATTGTTGTACGATGTTCAAAGGACTCAGACGAATTCATTAGGTTTATTATGGAGTTTTAAGTTTTTATACGGTATTATAAGGTGTTGTTTTGATTTGTAAGGCGTCCTACAATATAATATCGTGTTTTTCAAGGTGTTAATATGGCATACATTGTCGTAAGTTGTCCTAAATTGTTGTACGATCTACAAAGGACTCGTACGAATTCATTAGTTTATTATGGAGTTTTATGTTTATATACGGTATTATAAGGTGTAGTTATAACTTGTAAGGTGTCCTAGAATATAATATCGTGTTTTTCAAGGTGTTAATATGGCATACAGAGTGGTAAGATGTCCTAAATTGTTGTACGATGTTCAAAGGACTCGGACGAATTCATTAGGTTTATTATGGAGTTTTAAGTTTATATACGATATTGTAAGGTGTTGTTACGATTTGTAAGGCGTCCTACAATATAATATCGTGTTTTTCAAGGTGTTAATATGGCATACAGTGTCGTAAGATATCCTAAAATGTCGTACGAAGTTCAAAGGACTCCGACGAATTCATTAGGTTTATTATGGAGTTTTAAGTTTATATACGGTTTCTAACGTGTTGTTACTATTTATAAGGCGTCCTTCAATATAATAATGTGTTTTTCAAGGTGTTAATATGGCATATAGAGTTGTAAGATGTCATAAATTGTAGTACGATGTTCAAAGGACTCGGACGAATTTATTAGGTTTATTATGGAGTTTTAACTTTATATACGGTATTGTAAGGTGTTGTTACGATTTGTAAGGCGTCCTACAATATAATAACTTGCTTTTCAAGGTGTTAATATGACATACAGAGTGGTAAGCTGTCCTAAATTGTTGTACGATCTTCAAAGGACTCGTACGAATTCATTATTTTATTATGGAGTTTTATGTTTATATACGGTAATACAAGGTTTAGTTATAACTTGTAAGGCGTCCTACAATATAATATCTTGTTTTTCAAGGTGTTAATATGGCATACAGAGTGGTATGATGTCCTAAATTGTTGTACGATGTTCAAAGGACTCAGACGAATTCATTAGGTTTATTATGGAGTTTTAAGTTTTTATACGGTATTATAAGGTGTTGTTATGATTTGTAAGGCGTCCTACAATATAATATCGTGTTTTTCAAGGTGTTAATATGGCATACATTGTCGTAAGTTGTCCTAAATTGTTGTACGATCTACAAAGGACTCGTACGAATTCATTAGTTTATTATGGAGTTTTATGTTTATATACGGTATTATAAGGTGTAGTTATAACTTGTAAGGTGTCCTAGAATATAATATCGTGTTTTTCAAGGTGTTAATATGGCATACAGAGTGGTAAGATGTCCTAAATTGTTGTACGATGTTCAAAGGACTCGGACGAATTCATTAGGTTTATTATGGAGTTTTAAGTTTATATACGATATTGTAAGGTGTTGTTACGATTTGTAAGGCGTCCTACAATATAATATCGTGTTTTTCAAGGTGTTAATATGGCATACAGTGTCGTAAGATGTCCTAAATTGTTGTACGATGTTCAAAAGACTCGGATGAATTCATTAGGTTTATTATGGAGTTTTAAGTTTTTATACGGTATTATAAGGTGTTGTTATGATTTGTAAGGCGTCCTACAATATAATATCGTGTTTTTCAAGGTGTTAATGTGGCATACATTGTCGTAAGTTGTCCTAAATTGTGGTACGATATTCAAAGGACTCCGACGAATTCATTAGGGTTATTATGGAGTTTTAAGTTTATTTACGGTTTTGTAAGGTGTTGTTACTATTTATAAGGCGTCCTTCAATATAATAATGTGTTTTTCAAGGTGTTAATATGGCATATAGAGTAGTAAGATGTCATAAATAATCGTACGATGTTCAAAGGACTCGTACGAATTCATTAGATTTATTATGAAGTTTTATGTTTATATACGGTATTGTAAGGTGTTGTTATGACTTGTAAGGCGTCCTACAATATAATATCGTGTTTTTCAAGGTGTTAATATGGCATACAATGTCGTAAGTTGCCCTAAATTGTCGTACGATGTTCAAAGGACTCGGACGAATTTATTAGGTTTATTATGGAGTTTTAAGTTTATATACGGTATTGTAAGGTGTTGTTATGATTTGTAAGGCGTCCTACAATATAATAACGTGCTTTTCAAGGTGTTAATATGGCATACAGAGTGGTAAGCTGTCCTAAATTGTTGTACGATCTTCAAAGGACTCGTACGAATTCATTATTTTATTGTGGAGTTTTATGTTTATATACGGTATTATAAGGTCGACTTATAACTTGTAAGGCGTCCTACAATATAATATCGTGTTTTTCAAGGTGTTAATATGGCATACAGAGTGGTATGATGTCCTAAATTGTTGTACGATGTTCAAAGGACTCGGACGAATTCATTAGGTTTATTATGGAGTTTTAAGTTTATATACGATATTGTAAGGTGTTATTACGATTTGTAAGGCGTCCTACAATATAATATCGTGTTTTTCAAGGTGTTAATATGGCATACAGTGTCGTAAGATGTCCTAAATTTTCGTACGAAGTTCAAAGGACTCCGACGAATTCATTAGGTTTATTATGGAGTTTTAAATTTATATACGGTTTTGTAACGTGTTGTTACTATTTATAAGGCGTACTTCAATATAATAATGTGTTTTTCAAGGTGTTAATATGGCATATAGAGTTGTAAGATGTCATAAGTTGTCGTACGATGTTCAAAGGACTCAGACGAATTTATTAGGTTTATTATGGAGTTTTAAGTTTATATACGGTATTGTAAGGTGTTGTTATGATTTGTAAGGCGTCCTACAATATAATAACGTGCTTTTCAAGGTGTTAATATGGCATACAGAGTGGTAAGCTGTCCTAAATTGTTGTACGATCTTCAAAGGACTCGTACGAATTCATTATTTTATTGTGGAGTTTTATGTTTATATACGGTATTATAAGGTCGACTTATAACTTGTAAGGCGTCCTACAATATAATATCGTGTTTTTCAAGGTGTTAATATGGCATACAGAGTGGTATGATGTCCTAAATTGTTGTACGATGTTCAAAGGACTCGGACGAATTCATTAGGTTTATTATGGAGTTTTAAGTTTATATACGATATTGTAAGGTGTTATTACGATTTGTAAGGCGTCCTACAATATAATATCGTGTTTTTCAAGGTGTTAATATGGCATACAGTGTCGTAAGATGTCCTAAATTTTCGTACGAAGTTCAAAGGACTCCGACGAATTCATTAGGTTTATTATGGAGTTTTAAATTTATATACGGTTTTGTAACGTGTTGTTACTATTTATAAGGCGTACTTCAATATAATAATGTGTTTTTCAAGGTGTTAATATGGCATATAGAGTTGTAAGATGTCATAAGTTGTCGTACGATGTTCAAAGGACTCAGACGAATTTATTAGGTTTATTATGGAGTTTTAAGTTTATATACGGTATTGTAAGGTGTTGTTACGATTTGTAAGGCGTCCTACAATATAATAACCTGCTTTTCAAGGTGTTAATATGGCATACAGAGTGGTAAGCTGTCCTAAATTGTTGTACGATCTTCAAAGGACTCGTACGAATTCATTATTTTATTATGGAGTTTTATGTTTATATGCGGTATTATAAGGTGTAGTTATAACTTGTAAGGCGTCCTACAATATAATATCGTGTTTTTCAAGGTGTTAATATGGCATAGAGAGTGGTAAGATGTCCTAAATTGTTGTACGATGTTCAAAGGACTCGGACGAATTCATTAGGTTTATTATGGAGTTTTAAGTTTATATACGATATTTTAAGGTGTTGTTACGATTTGTAAGACGTCCTACAATATAATATCGTGTTTTTCAAGGTGTTAATATGGCATACAGTGTCGTAAGATGTCCTAAATTGTTGTACGATGTTCAAAGGACTCGGACGAATTCATTAGGTTTATTATGGAGTTTTAAGTTTTTATACGGTATTATAAGGTGTTGTTATGATTTGTAAGGCGTCCTACAATATAATATCGTGTTTTTCAAGGTGTTAATGTGGCATACATTGTCGTAAGTTGTCCTAAATTGTGGTACGATATTAAAAGGACTCCGACGAATTCATTAGGGTTATTATGGAGTTTTAAGTTTATTTACGGTTTTGTAAGGTGTTGTTACTATTTATAAGGCGTCCTTCAATATAATAATGTGTTTTTCAAGGTGTTAATATGGCATATAGAGTAGTAAGATGTCATAAATAATCGTACGATGTTCAAAGGACTCGTACGAATTCATTAGATTTATTATGAAGTTTTATGTTTATATACGGTATTGTAAGGTGTTGTTATGACTTGTAAGGCGTCCTACAATATAATATCGTGTTTTTCAAGGTGTTAATATGGCATACAATGTCGTAAGTTGCCCTAAATTGTCGTACGATGTTCAAAGGACTCGGACGAATTTATTAGGTTTATTATGGAGTTTTAAGTTTATATACGGTATTGTAAGGTGTTGTTATGATTTGTAAGGCGTCCTACAATATAATAACGTGCTTTTCAAGGTGTTAATATGGCATACAGAGTGGTAAGCTGTCCTAAATTGTTGTACGATCTTCAAAGGACTCGTACGAATTCATTATTTTATTGTGGAGTTTTATGTTTATATACGGTATTATAAGGTCGACTTATAACTTGTAAGGCGTCCTACAATATAATATCGTGTTTTTCAAGGTGTTAATATGGCATACAGAGTGGTATGATGTCCTAAATTGTTGTACGATGTTCAAAGGACTCGGACGAATTCATTAGGTTTATTATGAAGTTTTAAGTTTATATACGATATTGTAAGGTGTTATTACGATTTGTAAGGCGTCCTACAATATAATATCGTGTTTTTCAAGGTGTTAATATGGCATACAGTGTCGTAAGATGTCCTAAATTTTCGTACGAAGTTCAAAGGACTCCGACGAATTCATTAGGTTTATTATGGAGTTTTAAATTTATATACGGTTTTGTAACGTGTTGTTACTATTTATAAGGCGTACTTCAATATAATAATGTGTTTTTCAAGGTGTTAATATGGCATATAGAGTTGTAAGATGTCATAAGTTGTCGTACGATGTTCAAAGGACTCAGACGAATTTATTAGGTTTATTATGGAGTTTTAAGTTTATATACGGTATTGTAAGGTGTTGTTATGATTTGTAAGGCGTCCTACAATATAATAACGTGCTTTTCAAGGTGTTAATATGGCATACAGAGTGGTAAGCTGTCCTAAATTGTTGTACGATCTTCAAAGGACTCGTACGAATTCATTATTTTATTGTGGAGTTTTATGTTTATATACGGTATTATAAGGTCGACTTATAACTTGTAAGGCGTCCTACAATATAATATCGTGTTTTTCAAGGTGTTAATATGGCATACAGAGTGGTATGATGTCCTAAATTGTTGTACGATGTTCAAAGGACTCGGACGAATTCATTAGGTTTATTATGGAGTTTTAAGTTTATATACGATATTGTAAGGTGTTATTACGATTTGTAAGGCGTCCTACAATATAATATCGTGTTTTTCAAGGTGTTAATATGGCATACAGTGTCGTAAGATGTCCTAAATTTTCGTACGAAGTTCAAAGGACTCCGACGAATTCATTAGGTTTATTATGGAGTTTTAAATTTATATACGGTTTTGTAACGTGTTGTTACTATTTATAAGGCGTACTTCAATATAATAATGTGTTTTTCAAGGTGTTAATATGGCATATAGAGTTGTAAGATGTCATAAGTTGTCGTACGATGTTCAAAGGACTCAGACGAATTTATTAGGTTTATTATGGAGTTTTAAGTTTATATACGGTATTGTAAGGTGTTGTTACGATTTGTAAGGCGTCCTACAATATAATAACCTGCTTTTCAAGGTGTTAATATGGCATACAGAGTGGTAAGCTGTCCTAAATTGTTGTACGATCTTCAAAGGACTCGTACGAATTCATTATTTTATTATGGAGTTTTATGTTTATATGCGGTATTATAAGGTGTAGTTATAACTTGTAAGGCGTCCTACAATACAATATCGTGTTTTTCAAGGTGTTAATATGGCATAGAGAGTGGTAAGATGTCCTAAATTGTTGTACGATGTTCAAAGGACTCGGACGAATTCATTAGGTTTATTATGGAGTTTTAAGTTTATATACGATATTTTAAGGTGTTGTTACGATTTGTAAGACGTCCTACAATATAATATCGTGTTTTTCAAGGTGTTAATATGGCATACAGTGTCGTAAGATGTCCTAAATTGTTGTACGATGTTCAAAGGACTCGGACGAATTCATTAGGTTTATTATGGAGTTTTAAGTTTTTATACGGTATTATAAGGTGTTGTTATGATTTGTAAGGCGTCCTACAATATAATATCGTGTTTTTCAAGGTGTTAATGTGGCATACATTGTCGTAAGTTGTCCTAAATTGTGGTACGATATTCAAAGGACTCCGACGAATTCATTAGGGTTATTATGGAGTTTTAAGTTTATATACGGTTTTGTAAGGTGTTGTTACTATTTATAAGGCGTCCTTCAATATAATAATGTGTTTTTCATGGTGTTAATATGGCATATAGAGTTGTAAGATGTCATAAATTGTCGTACGATGTTCAAAGGACTCGTACGAATTCATTAGATTTATTATGAAGTTTTATGTTTATATACGGTATTGTAAGGTGTTGTTATGACTTGTAAGGCGTCCTACAATATAATATCGTGTTTTTCAAGGTGTTAATATGGCATACAATGTCGTAAGTTGCCCTAAATTGTCTTATGATGTTCAAAGGACTCGGACGAATTTATTAGGTTTATTATGGAGTTTTAAGTTTATATACGGTATTGTAAGGTGTTGTTACGATTTGTAAGGCGTCCCACAATATAATAACGTGCTTTTCAAGGTGTTAATATGGCATACAGAGTGGTAAGCTGTCCTAAATTGTTGTACGATCTTCAAAGGACTCGTACGAATTCATTATTTTATTATGGAGTTTTATGTTTATATACGGTATTATAAGGTCTAGTTATAACT
This sequence comes from Tagetes erecta, assembly GCA_030867185.1. Taxonomy (NCBI): domain Eukaryota; kingdom Viridiplantae; phylum Streptophyta; class Magnoliopsida; order Asterales; family Asteraceae; genus Tagetes; species Tagetes erecta. Next base: position 30,257,750 of record CM061488.1, read on the forward strand.
TGTAAGGCGTCCTACAATATAATATCGTGTTTTTCAAGGTGTTAATATGGCATACAGAGTGGTATGATGTCCTAAATTGTTGTACGATGTTCAAAGGACTCGGACGAATTCATTAGGTTTATTATGGAGTTTTAAGTTTATATACGATATTGTAAGGTGTTGTTACGATTTGTAAGGCGTCCTGCAATATAATATCGTGTTTTTCAAGGTGTTAATATGACATACAGTGTCGTAAGATGTCCTAAATTGTCGTACGATATTCAAAGGACTCCGACGAATTCATTAGGTTTATTATGGAGTCTTAAGTTTATATACGGTTTTGTAACGTGTTGTTACTATTTATAAGGCGTCCTTCAATATAATAATGTGTTTTTCAAGGTGTTAATATGGCATATAGAGTTGTAAGATGTCATAAATTGTCGTACGATGTTCAAAGGACTCGTACGAATTCATTAGATTTATTATGAAGTTTTATGTTTATATACGGTATTGTAAGGTGTTGTTATGACTTCTAAGGCGTCCTACAATATAATATCGTGTTTTTCAAGGTGTTAATATGGCATACAATGTCGTAAGTTGCCCTAAATTGTCGTACGATGTTCCAAGGACTCGGACGAATTTATTAGGTTTATTATGGAGTTTTAAGTTTATATACGGTATTGTAAGGTGTTGTTACGATTTGTAAGGCGTCCTACAATATAATAACGTGTTTTTCAAGGTGTTAATATGGCATATAGAGTTGTAAGATGTCGTAAATTGTCATACGATGTTCAAAGGACTCGGACGAATTTATTAGGTTTATTATGGAGTGTTAAGTTTATATACGGTATTGTAAGGTGTTGTTACGATTTGTAAGGCGTCCTACAATATAATAACGTGCTTTTCAAGGTGTTAATATGGCATACAGAGTGGTAAGCTGTCCTAAATTGTTGTACGATCTTCAAAGGACTCGTACGAATTCATTATTTTATTATGGAGTTTTATGTTTATATACGGTATTATAAGGTCTAGTTATAACTTGTAAGGCGTCCTACAATATAATATCGTGTTTTTCAAGGTGTTAATATGGCATACAGAGTGGTATGATGTCCTAAATTGTTGTACGATGTTCAAAGGACTCGGACGAATTCATTAGGTTTATTATGGAGTTTTAAGTTTATATACGATATTGTAAGGTGTTGTTACGATTTGTAAGGCGTCCTGCAATATAATATCGTGTTTTTCAAGGTGTTAATATGACATACAGTGTCGTAAGATGTCCTAAATTGTCGTACGATATTCAAAGGACTCCGACGAATTCATTAGGTTTATTATGGAGTCTTAAGTTTATATACGGTTTTGTAACGTGTTGTTACTATTTATAAGGCGTCCTTCAATATAATAATGTGTTTTTCAAGGTGTTAATATGGCATATAGAGTTGTAAGATGTCATAAATTGTCGTACGATGTTCAAAGGACTCGTACGAATTCATTAGATTTATTATGAAGTTTTATGTTTATATACGGTATTGTAAGGTGTTGTTATGACTTCTAAGGCGTCCTACAATATAATATCGTGTTTTTCAAGGTGTTAATATGGCATACAATGTCGTAAGTTGCCCTAAATTGTCGTACGATGTTCCAAGGACTCGGACGAATTTATTAGGTTTATTATGGAGTTTTAAGTTTATATACGGTATTGTAAGGTGTTGTTACGATTTGTAAGGCGTCCTACAATATAATAACGTGTTTTTCAAGGTGTTAATATGGCATATAGAGTTGTAAGATGTCGTAAATTGTCATACGATGTTCAAAGGACTCGGACGAATTTATTAGGTTTATTATGGAGTGTTAAGTTTATATACGGTATTGTAAGGTGTTGTTACGATTTGTAAGGCGTCCTACAATATAATAACGTTCTTTTCAAGGTGTTAATATGGCATACAGAGTGGTAAGCTGTCCTAAATTGTTGTACGATCTTCAAAGGACTCGTACGAATTCTTTATTTTATTATGGAGTTTTATGTTTATATATGGTATTATAAGGTGTAGTTATAACTTGTAAGGCGTCCTACAATATAATATAGTGTTTTTCAAGGTGTTAATATGGCATACAGAGTGGTATGATGTCCTAAATTGTTGTACGATGTTCAAAGGACTCGGACGAATTCATTAGGTTTATTATGGAGTTTTAAGTTTATATACGATATTGTAAGGTGTTGTTACGATTTGTAAGGCGTCCTGCAATATAATATCGTGTTTTTCAAGGTGTTAATATGACATACAGTGTCGTAAGATGTCCTAAATTGTCGTACGAAGTTCAAAGGACTCCGACGAATTCATTAGGTTTATTATGGAGTTTTAAGTTTATATACAGTTTTGTAACGTGTTGTTACTATTTATAAGGCGTCCTTCAATATAATAATGTGTTTTTCAAGGTGTTAATATGGCATATAGAGTTGTAAGATGTCATAAATTGTCGTACGATGTTCAAAGGACTCGGACGAATTTATTAGGTTTATTATGGAGTTTTAAGTTTATATACAGTATTGTAAGGTGTTGTTACGATTTGTAAGGCGTCCTACAATATAATAACGTGCTTTTCAAGGTGTTAATATGGCATACAGAGTGGTAAGCTGTCCTAAATTGTTGTACGATCTTCAAAGGACTCGTACGAATTCATTATTTTATTATGGAGTTTTATGTTTATATACGGTATTATAAGGTGTAGTTATAACTTGTAAGGCGTCCTACAATATAATATCGTGTTTTTCAAGGTGTTAATACGGCATACAGAGTGGTATGATGTCCTAAATTGTTTTACGATGTTCAAAGGACTCGGACGAATTCATTAGGTTTATTACGGAGTTTTAAGTTTATATACGATATTGTAAGGTGTTGTTACGATTTGTAAGGCGTCCTACAATATAATATCGTGTTTTTCAAGGTGTTAATATGGCATACATTGTCGTAAGTTGTCCTAAATTGTCGTACGATATTCAAAGGACTCCGACGAATTCATTAGGTTTATTATGGAGTCTTAAGTTTATATACGGTTTTGTAACGTGTTGTTACTATTTATAAGGCGTCCTTCAATATAATAATGTGTTTTTCAAGGTGTTAATATGGCATATAGAGTTGTAAGATGTCATAAATTGTCGTACGATGTTCAAAGGACTCGTACGAATTCATTAGATTTATTATGAAGTTTTATGTTTATATACGGTATTGTAAGGTGTTGTTATGACTTCTAAGGCGTCCTACAATATAATATCGTGTTTTTCAAGGTGTTAATATGGCATACAATGTCGTAAGTTGCCCTAAATTGTCGTACGATGTTCCAAGGACTCGGACGAATTTATTAGGTTTATTATGGAGTTTTAAGTTTATATACGGTATTGTAAGGTGTTGTTACGATTTGTAAGGCGTCCTACAATATAATAACGTGTTTTTCAAGGTGTTAATATGGCATATAGAGTTGTAAGATGTCGTAAATTGTCATACGATGTTCAAAGGACTCGGACGAATTTATTAGGTTTATTATGGAGTGTTAAGTTTATATACGGTATTGTAAGGTGTTGTTACGATTTGTAAGGCGTCCTACAATATAATAACGTGCTTTTCAAGGTGTTAATATGGCATACAGAGTGGTAAGCTGTCCTAAATTGTTGTACGATCTTCAAAGGACTCGTACGAATTCATTATTTTATTATGGAGTTTTATGTTTATATACGGTATTATAAGGTCTAGTTATAACTTGTAAGGCGTCCTACAATATAATATCGTGTTTTTCAAGGTGTTAATATGGCATACAGAGTGGTATGATGTCCTAAATTGTTGTACGATGTTCAAAGGACTCGGACGAATTCATTAGGTTTATTATGGAGTTTTAAGTTTATATACGATATTGTAAGGTGTTGTTACGATTTGTAAGGCGTCCTGCAATATAATATCGTGTTTTTCAAGGTGTTAATATGACATACAGTGTCGTAAGATGTCCTAAATTGTCGTACGATATTCAAAGGACTCCGACGAATTCATTAGGTTTATTATGGAGTCTTAAGTTTATATACGGTTTTGTAACGTGTTGTTACTATTTATAAGGCGTCCTTCAATATAATAATGTGTTTTTCAAGGTGTTAATATGGCATATAGAGTTGTAAGATGTCATAAATTGTCGTACGATGTTCAAAGGACTCGTACGAATTCATTAGATTTATTATGAAGTTTTATGTTTATATACGGTATTGTAAGGTGTTGTTATGACTTCTAAGGCGTCCTACAATATAATATCGTGTTTTTCAAGGTGTTAATATGGCATACAATGTCGTAAGTTGCCCTAAATTGTCGTACGATGTTCCAAGGACTCGGACGAATTTATTAGGTTTATTATGGAGTTTTAAGTTTATATACGGTATTGTAAGGTGTTGTTACGATTTGTAAGGCGTCCTACAATATAATAACGTGTTTTTCAAGGTGTTAATATGGCATATAGAGTTGTAAGATGTCGTAAATTGTCATACGATGTTCAAAGGACTCGGACGAATTTATTAGGTTTATTATGGAGTGTTAAGTTTATATACGGTATTGTAAGGTGTTGTTACGATTTGTAAGGCGTCCTACAATATAATAACGTGCTTTTCAAGGTGTTAATATGGCATACAGAGTGGTAAGCTGTCCTAAATTGTTGTACGATCTTCAAAGGACTCGTACGAATTCTTTATTTTATTATGGAGTTTTATGTTTATATATGGTATTATAAGGTGTAGTTATAACTTGTAAGGCGTCCTACAATATAATATAGTGTTTTTCAAGGTGTTAATATGGCATACAGAGTGGTATGATGTCCTAAATTGTTGTACGATGTTCAAAGGACTCGGACGAATTCATTAGGTTTATTATGGAGTTTTAAGTTTATATACGATATTGTAAGGTGTTGTTACGATTTGTAAGGCGTCCTGCAATATAATATCGTGTTTTTCAAGGTGTTAATATGACATACAGTGTCGTAAGATGTCCTAAATTGTCGTACGAAGTTCAAAGGACTCCGACGAATTCATTAGGTTTATTATGGAGTTTTAAGTTTATATACAGTTTTGTAACGTGTTGTTACTATTTATAAGGCGTCCTTCAATATAATAATGTGTTTTTCAAGGTGTTAATATGGCATATAGAGTTGTAAGATGTCATAAATTGTCGTACGATGTTCAAAGGACTCGGACGAATTTATTAGGTTTATTATGGAGTTTTAAGTTTATATACAGTATTGTAAGGTGTTGTTACGATTTGTAAGGCGTCCTACAATATAATAACGTGCTTTTCAAGGTGTTAATATGGCATACAGAGTGGTAAGCTGTCCTAAATTGTTGTACGATCTTCAAAGGACTCGTACGAATTCATTATTTTATTATGGAGTTTTATGTTTATATACGGTATTATAAGGTGTAGTTATAACTTGTAAGGCGTCCTACAATATAATATCGTGTTTTTCAAGGTGTTAATACGGCATACAGAGTGGTATGATGTCCTAAATTGTTTTACGATGTTCAAAGGACTCGGACGAATTCATTAGGTTTATTACGGAGTTTTAAGTTTATATACGATATTGTAAGGTGTTGTTACGATTTGTAAGGCGTCCTACAATATAATATCGTGTTTTTCAAGGTGTTAATATGGCATACATTGTCGTAAGTTGTCCTAAATTGTCGTACGATATTCAAAGGACTCCGACGAATTCATTAGGTTTATTATGGAGTCTTAAGTTTATATACGGTTTTGTAACGTGTTGTTACTATTTATAAGGCGTCCTTCAATATAATAATGTGTTTTTCAAGGTGTTAATATGGCATATAGAGTTGTAAGATGTCATAAATTGTCGTACGATGTTCAAAGGACTCGTACGAATTCATTAGATTTATTATGAAGTTTTATGTTTATATACGGTATTGTAAGGTGTTGTTATGACTTCTAAGGCGTCCTACAATATAATATCGTGTTTTTCAAGGTGTTAATATGGCATACAATGTCGTAAGTTGCCCTAAATTGTCGTACGATGTTCCAAGGACTCGGACGAATTTATTAGGTTTATTATGGAGTTTTAAGTTTATATACGGTATTGTAAGGTGTTGTTACGATTTGTAAGGCGTCCTACAATATAATAACGTGTTTTTCAAGGTGTTAATATGGCATATAGAGTTGTAAGATGTCGTAAATTGTCATACGATGTTCAAAGGACTCGGACGAATTTATTAGGTTTATTATGGAGTGTTAAGTTTATATACGGTATTGTAAGGTGTTGTTACGATTTGTAAGGCGTCCTACAATATAATAACGTGCTTTTCAAGGTGTTAATATGGCATACAGAGTGGTAAGCTGTCCTAAATTGTTGTACGATCTTCAAAGGACTCGTACGAATTCTTTATTTTATTATGGAGTTTTATGTTTATATATGGTATTATAAGGTGTAGTTATAACTTGTAAGGCGTCCTACAATATAATATAGTGTTTTTCAAGGTGTTAATATGGCATACAGAGTGGTATGATGTCCTAAATTGTTGTACGATGTTCAAAGGACTCGGACGAATTCATTAGGTTTATTATGGAGTTTTAAGTTTATATACGATATTGTAAGGTGTTGTTACGATTTGTAAGGCGTCCTGCAATATAATATCGTGTTTTTCAAGGTGTTAATATGACATACAGTGTCGTAAGATGTCCTAAATTGTCGTACGAAGTTCAAAGGACTCCGACGAATTCATTAGGTTTATTATGGAGTTTTAAGTTTATATACAGTTTTGTAACGTGTTGTTACTATTTATAAGGCGTCCTTCAATATAATAATGTGTTTTTCAAGGTGTTAATATGGCATATAGAGTTGTAAGATGTCATAAATTGTCGTACGATGTTCAAAGGACTCGGACGAATTTATTAGGTTTATTATGGAGTTTTAAGTTTATATACAGTATTGTAAGGTGTTGTTACGATTTGTAAGGCGTCCTACAATATAATAACGTGCTTTTCAAGGTGTTAATATGGCATACAGAGTGGTAAGCTGTCCTAAATTGTTGTACGATCTTCAAAGGACTCGTACGAATTCATTATTTTATTATGGAGTTTTATGTTTATATACGGTATTATAAGGTGTAGTTATAACTTGTAAGGCGTCCTACAATATAATATCGTGTTTTTCAAGGTGTTAATACGGCATACAGAGTGGTATGATGTCCTAAATTGTTTTACGATGTTCAAAGGACTCGGACGAATTCATTAGGTTTATTACGGAGTTTTAAGTTTATATACGATATTGTAAGGTGTTGTTACGATTTGTAAGGCGTCCTACAATATAATATCGTGTTTTTCAAGGTGTTAATATGGCATACATTGTCGTAAGTTGTCCTAAATTGTCGTACGATATTCAAAGGACTCCGACGAATTCATTAGGTTTATTATGGAGTCTTAAGTTTATATACGGTTTTGTAACGTGTTGTTACTATTTATAAGGCGTCCTTCAATATAATAATGTGTTTTTCAAGGTGTTAATATGGCATATAGAGTTGTAAGATGTCATAAATTGTCGTACGATGTTCAAAGGACTCGTACGAATTCATTAGAATTATTATGAAGTTTTATGTTTATATACGGTATTGTAAGGTGTTGTTATGACTTCTAAGGCGTCCTACAATATAATATCGTGTTTTTTAAGGTGTTAATATGGCATACAATGTCGTAAGTTGCCCTAAATTGTCGTACGATGTTCCAAGGACTCGGACGAATTTATTAGGTTTATTATGGAGTTTTAAGTTTATATACGGTATTGTAAGGTGTTGTTACGATTTGTAAGGCGTCCTACAATATAATAACGTGTTTTTCAAGGTGTTAATATGGCATATAGAGTTGTAAGATGTCGTAAATTGTCATACGATGTTCAAAGGACTCGGACGAATTTATTAGGTTTATTATGGAGTGTTAAGTTTATATACGGTATTGTAAGGTGTTGTTACGATTTGTAAGGCGTCCTACAATATAATAACGTGCTTTTCAAGGTGTTAATATGGCATACAGAGTGGTAAGCTGTCCTAAATTGTTGTACGATCTTCAAAGGACTCGTACGAATTCTTTATTTTATTATGGAGTTTTATGTTTATATATGGTATTATAAGGTGTAGTTATAACTTGTAAGGCGTCCTACAATATAATATAGTGTTTTTCAAGGTGTTAATATGGCATACAGAGTGGTATGATGTCCTAAATTGTTGTACGATGTTCAAAGGACTCGGACGAATTCATTAGGTTTATTATGGAGTTTTAAGTTTATATACGATATTGTAAGGTGTTGTTACGATTTGTAAGGCGTCCTGCAATATAATATCGTGTTTTTCAAGGTGTTAATATGACATACAGTGTCGTAAGATGTCCTAAATTGTCGTACGAAGTTCAAAGGACTCCGACGAATTCATTAGGTTTATTATGGAGTTTTAAGTTTATATACAGTTTTGTAACGTGTTGTTACTATTTATAAGGCGTCCTTCAATATAATAATGTGTTTTTCAAGGTGTTAATATGGCATATAGAGTTGTAAGATGTCATAAATTGTCGTACGATGTTCAAAGGACTCGGACGAATTTATTAGGTTTATTATGGAGTTTTAAGTTTATATACAGTATTGTAAGGTGTTGTTACGATTTGTAAGGCGTCCTACAATATAATAACGTGCTTTTCAAGGTGTTAATATGGCATACAGAGTGGTAAGCTGTCCTAAATTGTTGTACGATCTTCAAAGGACTCGTACGAATTCATTATTTTATTATGGAGTTTTATGTTTATATACGGTATTATAAGGTGTAGTTATAACTTGTAAGGCGTCCTACAATATAATATCGTGTTTTTCAAGGTGTTAATACGGCATACAGAGTGGTATGATGTCCTAAATTGTTTTACGATGTTCAAAGGACTCGGACGAATTCATTAGGTTTATTACGGAGTTTTAAGTTTATATACGATATTGAAAGGTGTTGTTACGATTTGTAAGGCGTCCTACAATATAATATCGTGTTTTTCAAGGTGTTAATATGGCATACATTGTCGTAAGTTGTCCTAAATTGTCGTACGATATTCAAAGGACTCCGACGAATTCATTAGGTTTATTATGGAGTCTTAAGTTTATATACGGTTTTGTAACGTGTTGTTACTATTTATAAGGCGTCCTTCAATATAATAATGTGTTTTTCAAGGTGTTAATATGGCATATAGAGTTGTAAGATGTCATAAATTGTCGTACGATGTTCAAAGGACTCGTACGAATTCATTAGATTTATTATGAAGTTTTATGTTTATATACGGTATTGTAAGGTGTTGTTATGACTTCTAAGGCGTCCTACAATATAATATCGTGTTTTTCAAGGTGTTAATATGGCATACAATGTCGTAAGTTGCCCTAAATTGTCGTACGATGTTCCAAGGACTCGGACGAATTTATTAGGTTTATTATGGAGTTTTAAGTTTATATACGGTATTGTAAGGTGTTGTTACGATTTGTAAGGCGTCCTACAATATAATAACGTGTTTTTCAAGGTGTTAATATGGCATATAGAGTTGTAAGATGTCGTAAATTGTCATACGATGTTCAAAGGACTCGGACGAATTTATTAGGTTTATTATGGAGTGTTAAGTTTATATACGGTATTGTAAGGTGTTGTTACGATTTGTAAGGCGTCCTACAATATAATAACGTGCTTTTCAAGGTGTTAATATGGCATACAGAGTGGTAAGCTGTCCTAAATTGTTGTACGATCTTCAAAGGACTCGTACGAATTCTTTATTTTATTATGGAGTTTTATGTTTATATATGGTATTATAAGGTGTAGTTATAACTTGTAAGGCGTCCTACAATATAATATAGTGTTTTTCAAGGTGTTAATATGGCATACAGAGTGGTATGATGTCCTAAATTGTTTTACGATGTTCAAAGGACTCGGACGAATTCATTAGGTTTATTATGGAGTTTTAAGTTTATATACGATATTGTAAGGTGTTGTTACGATTTGTAAGGCGTCCTACAATATAATATCGTGTTTTTCAAGGTGTTAATATGGCATACATTGTCGTAAGTTGTCCTAAATTGTCGTACGATATTCAAAGGACTCCGACGAATTCATTAGGTTTATTATGGAGTCTTAAGTTTATATACGGTTTTGTAACGTGTTGTTACTATTTATAAGGCGTCCTTCAATATAATAATGTGTTTTTCAAGGTGTTAATATGGCATATAGAGTTGTAAGATGTCATAAATTGTCGTACGATGTTCAAAGGACTCGTACGAATTCATTAGATTTATTATGAAGTTTTATGTTTATATACGGTATTGTAAGGTGTTGTTATGACTTCTAAGGCGTCCTACAATATAATATCGTGTTTTTCAAGGTGTTAATATGGCATACAATGTCGTAAGTTGCCCTAAATTGTCGTACGATGTTCCAAGGACTCGGACGAATTTATTAGGTTTATTATGGAGTTTTAAGTTTATATACGGTATTGTAAGGTGTTGTTACGATTTGTAAGGCGTCCTACAATGTAATAACGTGTTTTTCAAGGTGTTAATATGGCATATAGAGTTGTAAGATGTCGTAAATTGTCATACGATGTTCAAAGGACTCGGACGAATTTATTAGGTTTATTATGGAGTGTTAAGTTTATATACGGTATTGTAAGGTGTTGTTACGATTTGTAAGGCGTCCTACAATATAATAACGTGCTTTTCAAGGTGTTAATATGGCATACAGAGTGGTAAGCTGTCCTAAATTGTTGTACGATCTTCAAAGGACTCGTACGAATTCTTTATTTTATTATGGAGTTTTATGTTTATATATGGTATTATAAGGTGTAGTTATAACTTGTAAGGCGTCCTACAATATAATATAGTGTTTTTCAAGGTGTTAATATGGCATACAGAGTGGTATGATGTCCTAAATTGTTTTACGATGTTCAAAGGACTCGGACGAATTCATTAGGTTTATTATGGAGTTTTAAGTTTATATACGATATTGTAAGGTGTTGTTACGATTTGTAAGGCGTCCTACAATATAATATTGTGTTTTTCAAGGTGTTAATATGGCATACATTGTCGTAAGTTGTCCTAAATTGTCGTACGATATTCAAAGGACTCCGACGAATTCATTAGGTTTATTATGGAGTTTTAAGTTTATATACGGTTTTGTAACGTGTTGTTACTATTTATAAGGCGTCCTTTAATATAATAATGTGTTTTTCAAGGTGTTAATATGGCATACAGAGTTGTAAGATGTCATAAATTGTCGTACGATGTTCAAAGGACTCGTACGAATTCATTAGATTTATTATGAAGTTTTATGTTTATATACGGTATTGTAAGGTGTTGTTATGACTTGTAAGGCGTCCTACAATATAATATCGTGTTTTTAAGGTGTTAATATGGCATACAATGTCGTAAGTTGCCCTAAATTGTCGTACGATGTTCAAAGGACTCGGACGAATTTATTAGGTTTATTATGGAGTTTTAAGTTTATATACGGTATTGTAAGGTGTTGTTACGATTTGTAAGGCGTCCTACAATATAATAACGTGCTTTTCAAGGTGTTAATATGGCATACAGAGTGGTAAGCTGTCCTAAATTGTTGTACGATCTTCAAAGGACTCGTACGAATTCATTATTTTATTGTGGAGTTTTATGTTTATATACGGTATTATAAGGTCTAGTTATAACTTGTAAGGCGTCCTACAATATAATATCGTGTTTTTCAAGGTGTTAATATGGCATACAGAGTGGTATGATGTCCTAAATTGTTGTACGATATTCAAAGGACTCCGACGAATTCATTAGGTTTATTATGGAGTTTTAAGTTTATATACGGTTTTGTAACGTGTTGTTACTATTTATAAGGCGTCCTTCAATATAATAATGTGTTTTTCAAAGTGTTAATATGGCATACAGAGTTGTAAGATGTCATAAATTGTCGTACGATGTTCAAAGGACTCGTATGAATTCATTAGATTTATTATGAAGTTTTATGTTTATATACGGTATTGTAAGGTGTTGTTATGACTTGTAAGGCGTCCTACAATATAATATCGTGTTTTTCAAGGTGTTAATATGGCATACAATGTCGTAAGTTGCCCTAAATTGTCGTACGATGTTCAAAGGACTCGGACGAATTTTTCTAGGTTTATTATGGAGTTTTAAGTTTATATACGGTATTGTAAGATGTTGTTACGATTTGTAAGGCGTCCTACAATATAATAACGTGCTTTTCAAGGTGTTAATATGGCATACAGAGTGGTAAGCTGTCCTAAATTGTTGTACGATCTTCAATGGACTCGTACGAATTCATTATTTTATTGTGGAGTTTTATGTTTATATACGGTATTATAAGGTTTAGTTATAACTTGTAAGGCGTCCTACAATATAATATCGTGTTTTTCAAGGTGTTAATATGGCATACAGAGTGGTATGATGGCCTAAATTGTTGTACGATGTTCAAAGGACTCGGACGAATTCATTAGGTTTATTATGGAGCTTTAAGTTTATATACGATATTGTAAGGTGTTGTTACGATTTGTAAGGCGTCCTACAATATAATATCGTGTTTTTCAAGGTGTTAATATGGCATACAGTGTCGTAAGATGTCCTAAATTGTCGTACGAAGTTCAAAGGACTCCGACGAATTCATTAGGTTTATTATGGAGTTTTAAATTTATATACGGTTTTGTAACGTGTTGTTACTATTTATAAGGCGTACTTCAATATAATATAGTGTTTTTCAAGGTGTTAATATGGCATACAGAGTGGTATGATGTCATAAATTGTCGTACGATGTTCAAAGGACTCGGACGAATTCATTAGGTTTATTATGGAGTTTTAAGTTTATATACGGTTTTGTAAGGTGTTGTTACGATTTGTAAGGCGTCCTACAATATAATAACGTGCTTTTCCAGGTGTTAATATGGCATACAGAGTGGTAAGCTGTCCTAAATTGTTGTACGATCTTCAAAGGACTCGTACGAATTCATTATTTTATTATGGAGTTTTATGTTTATATGCGGTATTATAAGGTGTAGTTATAACTTGTAAGGCGTCCTATAATATAATTTCGTGTTTTTCAAGGTGTTAATATGGCATAGAGAGTGGTAAGATGTCCTAAATTGTTGTACGATGTTCAAAGGACTCGGACGAATTCATTAGGTTTATTATGGAGTTTTAAGTTTATATACGATATTGTAAGGTGTTGTTATGATTTGTAAGGCGTCCTACAATATAATATCGTGTTTTTCAAGGTGTTAATATGGCATACAGTGTCGTAAGATGTCCTAAATTGTTGTACGATGTTCAAAGGACTCGGACGAATTCATTAGGTTTATTATGGAGTTTTAAGTTTTTATACAGTATTATAAGGTGTTGTTATGATTTGTAAGGCGTCCTACAATATAATATCGTGTTTTTCAAGGTGTTAATGTGGCATACATTGTCGTAAGTTGTCCTAAATTGTGGTACGATATTCAAAGGACTCCGACGAATTCATTAGGGTTATTATGGAGTTTTAAGTTTATATACGGTTTTGTAAGGTGTTGTTACTATTTATATGGCGTCCTTCAATATAATAATGTGTTTTTCAAGGTGTTAATATGGCATATAGAGTTGTAAGATGTCATAAATTGTCGTACGATGTTCAAAGGACTCGTACGAATTCATTAGATTTAATATGAAGTTTTATGTTTATATACGGTATTGTAAGGTGTTGTTATGACTTGTAAGGCGTCCTACAATATAATATCGTGTTTTTCAAGGTGTTAATATGGCATACAATGTCGTAAGTTGCCCTAAATTGTCGTACGATGTTCAAAGGACTCGGACGAATTTATTAGGTTTATTATGGAGTTTTAAGTTTATATACGGTATTGTAAGGTGTTGTTACGATTTGTAAGGCGTCCTACAATATAATAACGTGCTTTTCAAGGTGTTAATATGGCATACAGAGTGGTAAGCTGTCCTAAATTGTTGTACGATCTTCAAAGGACTCGTACGAATTCATTATTTTATTATGGAGTTTTATGTTTATATACGGTATTATAAGGTCTAGTTATAACTTGTAAAGCGTCCTACAATATAATATCGTGTTTTTCAAGGTGTTAATATGGCATACAAAGTGGTATGATGTCCTAAATTGTTGTACGATGTTGAAAGGACTCGGACGAATTCATTAGGTTTATTATGGAGTTTTAAGTTTATATACGATATTGTAAGGTGTTGTTACGATTTAAAAGGCGTCCTGCAATATAATATCGTGTTTTTCAAGGTGTTAATATGACATACAGTGTCGTAAGATGTCCTAAATTGTCGTACGAAGTTCAAAGGACTCCGACGAATTCATTAGGTTTATTATGGAGTTTTAAGTTTATATACGGTTTTGTAACGTGTTGTTACTATTTATAAGGCGTCCTTCAATATAATAATGTGTTTTTCAAGGTGTTAATATGGCATATAGAGTTGTAAGATGTCATAAATTGTCGTACGATGTTCAAAGGACTCGGACGAATTTATTAGGTTTATTATGGAGTTTTAAGTTTATATATAGTATTGTAAGGTGTTGTTACGATTTGTAAGGCGTCCTACAATATAATAACGTGCTTTTCAAGGTGTTAATATGGCATACAGAGTGGTAAGCTGTCCTAAATTGTTGTACGATCTTCAAAGGACTCGTACGAATTCATTATTTTATTATGGAGTTTCATGTTTATATACGGTATTATAAGGTGTAGTTATAACTTGTAAGGCGTCCTACAATATAATATCGTGTTTTTCAAGGTGTTAATATGGCATACAGAGTGGTATGATGTCCTAAATTGTTTTACGATGTTCAAAGGACTCGGACGAATTCATTAGGTTTATTATGGAGTTTTAAGTTTATATACGATATTGTAAGGTGTTGTTACGATTTGTAAGGCGTCCTACAATATAATATCGTGTTTTTCAAGGTGTTAATATGGCATACATTGTCGTAAGTTGTCCTAAATTGTCGTACGATATTCAAAGGACTCCGACGAATTCATTAAGTTTATTATGGAGTCTTAAGTTTATATACGGTTTTGTAACGTGTTGTTACTATTTATAAGGCGTCCTTCAATATAATAATGTGTTTTTCAAGGTGTTAATATGGCATATAGAGTTGTAAGATGTCAAAAATTGCCGTACGATGTTCAAAGGACTCGTACGAATTCATTAGATTTATTATGAAGTTTTATGTTTATATACGGTGTTGTAAGGTGTTGTTATGACTTGTAAGGCGTCCTACAATATAATATCGTGTTTTTCAAGGTGTTAATATGGCATACAATGTCGTAAGTTGCCCAAAATTGTCGTACGATGTTCCAAGGACTCGGACGAATTTATTAGGTTTATTATGGAGTTTTAAGTTTATATACGGTATTGTAAGGTGTTGTTACGATTTGTAAGGCGTCCTACAATATAATAACGTGTTTTTCAAGGTGTTAATATGGCATATAGAGTTGTAAGATGTCGTAAATTGTCGTACGATGTTCAAAGGACTCGGACGAATTTATTAGGTTTATTATGGAGTGTTAAGTTTATATACGGGATTGTAAGGTGTTGTTACGATTTGTAAGGCGTCCTACAATATAATAACGTGCTTTTCAAGGTGTTAATATGGCATACAGAGTGGTAAGCTGTCCTAAATTGTTGTACGATCTTCAAAGGACTCGTACGAATTCTTTATTTTATTATGGAGTTTTATGTTTATATATGGTATTATAAGGTGTAGTTATAACTTGTAAGGCGTCCTACAATATAATATCGTGTTTTTCAAGGTGTTAATATGGCATACAGAGTGGTATGATGTCCTAAATTGTTGTACGATATTCAAAGGACTCCGACGAATTCATTAGGTTTATTATGGAGTTTTAAGTTTATATACGGTTTTGTAACGTGTTGTTACTATTTATAAGGCGTCCTTCAATATAATAATGTGTTTTTCAAAGTGTTAATATGGCATACAGAGTTGTAAGATGTCATAAATTGTCGTACGATGTTCAAAGGACTCGTATGAATTCATTAGATTTATTATGAAGTTTTATGTTTATATACGGTATTGTAAGGTGTTGTTATGACTTGTAAGGCGTCCTACAATATAATATCGTGTTTTTCAAGGTGTTAATATGGCATACAATGTCGTAAGTTGCCCTAAATTGTCGTACGATGTTCAAAGGACTCGGACGAATTTTTCTAGGTTTATTATGGAGTTTTAAGTTTATATACGGTATTGTAAGATGTTGTTACGATTTGTAAGGCGTCCTACAATATAATAACGTGCTTTTCAAGGTGTTAATATGGCATACAGAGTGGTAAGCTGTCCTAAATTGTTGTACGATCTTCAATGGACTCGTACGAATTCATTATTTTATTGTGGAGTTTTATGTTTATATACGGTATTATAAGGTTTAGTTATAACTTGTAAGGCGTCCTACAATATAATATCGTGTTTTTCAAGGTGTTAATATGGCATACAGAGTGGTATGATGGCCTAAATTGTTGTACGATGTTCAAAGGACTCGGACGAATTCATTAGGTTTATTATGGAGCTTTAAGTTTATATACGATATTGTAAGGTGTTGTTACGATTTGTAAGGCGTCCTACAATATAATATCGTGTTTTTCAAGGTGTTAATATGGCATACAGTGTCGTAAGATGTCCTAAATTGTCGTACGAAGTTCAAAGGACTCCGACGAATTCATTAGGTTTATTATGGAGTTTTTAATTTATATACGGTTTTGTAACGTGTTGTTACTATTTATAAGGCGTACTTCAATATAATATAGTGTTTTTCAAGGTGTTAATATGGCATACAGAGTGGTATGATGTCATAAATTGTCGTACGATGTTCAAAGGACTCGGACGAATTCATTAGGTTTATTATGGAGTTTTAAGTTTATATACGGTATTGTAAGGTGTTGTTACGATTTGTAAGGCGTCCTACAATATAATAACGTGCTTTTCAAGGTGTTAATATGGCATACAGAGTGGTAAGCTGTCCTAAATTGTTGTACGATCTTCAAAGGACTCGTACGAATTCATTATTTTATTATGGAGTTTTATGTTTATATGCGGTATTATAAGGTGTAGTTATAACTTGTAAGGCGTCCTATAATATAATTTCGTGTTTTTCAAGGTGTTAATATGGCATAGAGAGTGGTAAGATGTCCTAAATTGTTGTACGATGTTCAAAGGACTCGGACGAATTCATTAGGTTTATTATGGAGTTTTAAGTTTATATACGATATTGTAAGGTGTTGTTATGATTTGTAAGGCGTCCTACAATATAATATCGTGTTTTTCAAGGTGTTAATATGGCATACAGTGTCGTAAGATGTCCTAAATTGTTGTACGATGTTCAAAGGACTCGGACGAATTCATTAGGTTTATTATGGAGTTTTAAGTTTTTATACAGTATTATAAGGTGTTGTTATGATTTGTAAGGCGTCCTACAATATAATATCGTGTTTTTCAAGGTGTTAATGTGGCATACATTGTCGTAAGTTGTCCTAAATTGTGGTACGATATTCAAAGGACTCCGACGAATTCATTAGGGTTATTATGGAGTTTTAAGTTTATATACGGTTTTGTAAGGTGTTGTTACTATTTATAAGGCGTCCTTCAATATAATAATGTGTTTTTCAAGGTGTTAATATGGCATATAGAGTTGTAAGATGTCATAAATTGTCGTACGATGTTCAAAGGACTCGTACGAATTCATTAGATTTAATATGAAGTTTTATGTTTATATACGGTATTGTAAGGTGTTGTTATGACTTGTAAGGCGTCCTACAATATAATATCGTGTTTTTCAAGGTGTTAATATGGCATACAATGTCGTAAGTTGCCCTAAATTGTCGTACGATGTTCAAAGGACTCGGACGAATTTATTAGGTTTATTATAGAGTTTTAAGTTTATATACGGTATTGTAAGGTGTTGTTACGATTTGTAAGGCGTCCTACAATATAATAACGTGCTTTTCAAGGTGTTAATATGGCATACAGAGTGGTAAGCTGTCCTAAATTGTTGTACGATCTTCAAAGGACTCGTACGAATTCATTATTTTATTATGGAGTTTTATGTTTATATACGGTATTATAAGGTCTAGTTATAACTTGTAAGGCGTCCTACAATATAATATCGTGTTTTTCAAGGTGTTAATATGGCATACAAAGTGGTATGATGTCCTAAATTGTTGTACGATGTTCAAAGGACTCGGACGAATTCATTAGGTTTATTATGGAGTTTTAAGTTTATATACGATATTGTAAGGTGTTGTTACGATTTAAAAGGCGTCCTGCAATATAATATCGTGTTTTTCAAGGTGTTAATATGACATACAGTGTCGTAAGATGTCCTAAATTGTCGTACGAAGTTCAAAGGACTCCGACGAATTCATTAGGTTTATTATGGAGTTTTAAGTTTATATACGGTTTTGTAACATGTTGTTACTATTTATAAGGCGTCCTTCAATATAATAATGTGTTTTTCAAGGTGTTAATATGGCATATAGAGTTGTAAGATGTCATAAATTGTCGTACGATGTTCAAAGGACTCGGACGAATTTATTAGGTTTATTATGGAGTTTTAAGTTTATATATAGTATTGTAAGGTGTTGTTACGATTTGTAAGGCGTCCTACAATATAATAACGTGCTTTTCAAGGTGTTAATATGGCATACAGAGTGGTATGATGGCCTAAATTGTTGTACGATGTTCAAAGGACTCGGACGAATTCATTAGGTTTATTATGGAGCTTTAAGTTTATATACGATATTGTAAGGTGTTGTTACGATTTGTAAGGCGTCCTACAATATAATATCGTGTTTTTCAAGGTGTTAATATGGCATACAGTGTCGTAAGATGTCCTAAATTGTCGTACGAAGTTCAAAGGACTCCGACGAATTCATTAGGTTTATTATGGAGTTTTTAATTTATATACGGTTTTGTAACGTGTTGTTACTATTTATAAGGCGTACTTCAATATAATATAGTGTTTTTCAAGGTGTTAATATGGCATACAGAGTGGTATGATGTCATAAATTGTCGTACGATGTTCAAAGGACTCGGACGAATTCATTAGGTTTATTATGGAGTTTTAAGTTTATATACGGTATTGTAAGGTGTTGTTACGATTTGTAAGGCGTCCTACAATATAATAACGTGCTTTTCAAGGTGTTAATATGGCATACAGAGTGGTAAGCTGTCCTAAATTGTTGTACGATCTTCAAAGGACTCGTACGAATTCATTATTTTATTATGGAGTTTTATGTTTATATGCGGTATTATAAGGTGTAGTTATAACTTGTAAGGCGTCCTATAATATAATTTCGTGTTTTTCAAGGTGTTAATATGGCATAGAGAGTGGTAAGATGTCCTAAATTGTTGTACGATGTTCAAAGGACTCGGACGAATTCATTAGGTTTATTATGGAGTTTTAAGTTTATATACGATATTGTAAGGTGTTGTTATGATTTGTAAGGCGTCCTACAATATAATATCGTGTTTTTCAAGGTGTTAATATGGCATACAGTGTCGTAAGATGTCCTAAATTGTTGTACGATGTTCAAAGGACTCGGACGAATTCATTAGGTTTATTATGGAGTTTTAAGTTTTTATACAGTATTATAAGGTGTTGTTATGATTTGTAAGGCGTCCTACAATATAATATCGTGTTTTTCAAGGTGTTAATGTGGCATACATTGTCGTAAGTTGTCCTAAATTGTGGTACGATATTCAAAGGACTCCGACGAATTCATTAGGGTTATTATGGAGTTTTAAGTTTATATACGGTTTTGTAAGGTGTTGTTACTATTTATAAGGCGTCCTTCAATATAATAATGTGTTTTTCAAGGTGTTAATATGGCATATAGAGTTGTAAGATGTCATAAATTGTCGTACGATGTTCAAAGGACTCGTACGAATTCATTAGATTTAATATGAAGTTTTATGTTTATATACGGTATTGTAAGGTGTTGTTATGACTTGTAAGGCGTCCTACAATATAATATCGTGTTTTTCAAGGTGTTAATATGGCATACAATGTCGTAAGTTGCCCTAAATTGTCGTACGATGTTCAAAGGACTCGGACGAATTTATTAGGTTTATTATAGAGTTTTAAGTTTATATACGGTATTGTAAGGTGTTGTTACGATTTGTAAGGCGTCCTACAATATAATAACGTGCTTTTCAAGGTGTTAATATGGCATACAGAGTGGTAAGCTGTCCTAAATTGTTGTACGATCTTCAAAGGACTCGTACGAATTCATTATTTTATTATGGAGTTTTATGTTTATATACGGTATTATAAGGTCTAGTTATAACTTGTAAGGCGTCCTACAATATAATATCGTGTTTTTCAAGGTGTTAATATGGCATACAAAGTGGTATGATGTCCTAAATTGTTGTACGATGTTCAAAGGACTCGGACGAATTCATTAGGTTTATTATGGAGTTTTAAGTTTATATACGATATTGTAAGGTGTTGTTACGATTTAAAAGGCGTCCTGCAATATAATATCGTGTTTTTCAAGGTGTTAATATGACATACAGTGTCGTAAGATGTCCTAAATTGTCGTACGAAGTTCAAAGGACTCCGACGAATTCATTAGGTTTATTATGGAGTTTTAAGTTTATATACGGTTTTGTAACGTGTTGTTACTATTTATAAGGCGTCCTTCAATATAATAATGTGTTTTTCAAGGTGTTAATATGGCATATAGAGTTGTAAGATGTCATAAATTGTCGTACGATGTTCAAAGGACTCGGACGAATTTATTAGGTTTATTATGGAGTTTTAAGTTTATATATAGTATTGTAAGGTGTTGTTACGATTTGTAAGGCGTCCTACAATATAATAACGTGCTTTTCAAGGTGTTAATATGGCATACAGAGTGGTAAGCTGTCCTAAATTGTTGTACGATCTTCAAAGGACTCGTACGAATTCATTATTTTATTATGGAGTTTTATGTTTATATACGGTATTATAAGGTGTAGTTATAACTTGTAAGGCGTCCTACAATATAATATCGTGTTTTTCAAGGTGTTAATATGGCATACAGAGTGGTATGATGTCCTAAATTGTTTTACGATGTTCAAAGGACTCGGACGAATTCATTAGGTTTATTATGGAGTTTTAAGTTTATATAGGATATTGTAAGGTGTTGTTACGATTTGTAAGGCGTCCTACAATATAATATCGTGTTTTTCAAGGTGTTAATATGGCATACATTGTCGTAAGTTGTCCTAAATTGTCGTACGATATTCAAAGGACTCCGTCGAATTCATTAAGTTTATTATGGAGTCTTAAGTTTATATACGGATTTGTAACGTGTTGTTACTATTTATAAGGCGTCCTTCAATATAATAATGTGTTTTTCAAGGTGTTAATATGGCATATAGAGTTGTAAGATGTCAAAAATTGCCGTACGATGTTCAAAGGACTCGTACGAATTCATTAGATTTATTATGAAGTTTTATGTTTATATACGGTGTTGTAAGGTGTTGTTATGACTTGTAAGGCGTCCTACAATATAATATCGTGTTTTTCAAGGTGTTAATATGGCATACAATGTCGTAAGTTGCCCTAAATTGTCGTACGATGTTCCAAGGACTCGGACGAATTTATTAGGTTTATTATGGAGTTTTAAGTTTATATACGGTATTGTAAGGTGTTGTTACGATTTGTAAGGCGTCCTACAATATAATAACGTGTTTTTCAAGGTGTTAATATGGCATATAGAGTTGTAAGATGTCGTAAATTGTCGTACGATGTTCAAAGGACTCGGACGAATTTATTAGGTTTATTATGGAGTGTTAAGTTTATATACGGGATTGTAAGGTGTTGTTACGATTTGTAAGGCGTCCTACAATATAATAACGTGCTTTTCAAGGTGTTAATATGGCATACAGAGTGGTAAGCTGTCCTAAATTGTTGTACGATCTTCAAAGGACTCGTACGAATTCTTTATTTTATTATGGAGTTTTATGTTTATATATGGTATTATAAGGTGTAGTTATAACTTGTAAGGCGTCCTACAATATAATATAGTGTTTTTCAAGGTGTTAATATGGCATACAGAGTGGTATGATGTCCTAAATTGTTTTACGATGTTCAAAGGACTCGGACGAATTCATTAGGTTTATTATGGAGTTTTAAGTTTATATACGATATTGTAAGGTGTTGTTACGATTTGTAAGGCGTCCTACAATATAATATCGTGTTTTTCAAGGTGTTAATATGGCATACATTGTCGTAAGTTGTCCTAAATTGTCGTACGATATTCAAAGGACTCCGACGAATTCATTAGGTTTATTATGGAGTTTTAAGTTTATATACGTTTTGTAACGTGTTGTTACTATTTATAAGGCGTCCTTCAATATAATAATGTGTTTTTCAAGGTGTTAATATGGCATACAGAGTTGTAAGATGTCATAAATTGTCGTACGATGTTCAAAGGACTCGTACGAATTCATTAGATTTATTATGAAGTTTTATGTTTATATACGGTATTGTAAGGTGTTGTTATGACTTGTAAGGCGTCCTACAATATAATATCGTGTTTTTCAAGGTGTTAATATGGCATACAATGTCGTAAGTTGCCCTAAATTGTCGTACGATGTTCCAAGGACTCGGACGAATTTATTAGGTTTATTATGGAGTTTTAAGTTTATATACGGTATTGTAAGGTGTTGTTACGATTTGTAAGGCGTCCTACAATATAATAACGTGTTTTTCAAGGTGTTAATATGGCATATAGAGTTGTAAGATGTCGTAAATTGTCGTACGATGTTCAAAGGACTCGGACGAATTTATTAGGTTTATTATGGAGTTTTAAGTTTATATACGGTATTGTAAGGTGTTGTTACGATTTGTAAGGCGTCCTACAATATAATAACGTGCTTTTCAAGGTGTTAATATGGCATACAGAGTGGTAAGATGTCCTAAATTGTTGTACGATCTTCAAAGGACTCGTACGAATTCATTAGTTTATTATGGAGTTTTATGTTTATATACGGTATTATAAGGTGTAGTTATAACTTGTAAGGCGTCCTACAATATAATATCGTGTTTTTCAAGGTGTTAATATAGCATACAGAGTGGTAAGATGTCCTAAATTGTTGTACGATGTTCACAGGACTCGGACGAATTCATTAGGTTTATTATGGAGTTTTAAGTTTATGTACGATATTGTAAGGTGTTGTTACGATTTGTAAGGCGTCCTACAATATAATATCGTGTTTTTCAAGGTGTTAATATGGCATACATTGTCGTAAGTTGTCCTAAATTGTCGTACGATATTCAAAGGACTCCGTCGAATTCATTAAGTTTATTATGGAGTCTTAAGTTTATATACGGTTTTGTAACGTGTTGTTACTATTTATAAGGCGTCCTTCAATATAATAATGTGTTTTTCAAGGTGTTAATATGGCATATAGAGTTGTAAGATGTCAAAAATTGCCGTACGATGTTCAAAGGACTCGTACGAATTCATTAGATTTATTATGAAGTTTTATGTTTATATACGGTGTTGTAAGGTGTTGTTATGACTTGTAAGGCGTCCTACAATATAATATCGTGTTTTTCAAGGTGTTAATATGGCATACAATGTCGTAAGTTGCCCTAAATTGTCGTACGATGTTCCAAGGACTCGGACGAATTTATTAGGTTTATTATGGAGTTTTAAGTTTATATACGGTATTGTAAGGTGTTGTTACGATTTGTAAGGCGTCCTACAATATAATAACGTGTTTTTCAAGGTGTTAATATGGCATATAGAGTTGTAAGATGTCGTAAATTGTCGTACGATGTTCAAAGGACTCGGACGAATTTATTAGGTTTATTATGGAGTTTTAAGTTTATATACGGTATTGTAAGGTGTTGTTACGATTTGTAAGGCGTCCTACAATATAATAACGTGCTTTTCAAGGTGTTAATATGGCATACAGAGTGGTAAGATGTCCTAAATTGTTGTACGATCTTCAAAGGACTCGTACGAATTCATTAGTTTATTATGGAGTTTTATGTTTATATACGGTATTATAAGGTGTAGTTATAACTTGTAAGGCGTCCTACAATATAATATCGTGTTTTTCAAGGTGTTAATATAGCATACAGAGTGGTAAGATGTCCTAAATTGTTGTACGATGTTCACAGGACTCGGACGAATTCATTAGGTTTATTATGGAGTTTTAAGTTTATGTACGATATTGTAAGGTGTTGTTACGATTTGTAAGGCGTCCTACAATATAATATCGTGTTTTTCAAGGTGTTAATATGGCATACATTGTCGTAAGTTGTCCTAAATTGTCGTACGATATTCAAAGGACTCCGTCGAATTCATTAAGTTTATTATGGAGTCTTAAGTTTATATACGGTTTTGTAACGTGTTGTTACTATTTATAAGGCGTCCTTCAATATAATAATGTGTTTTTCAAGGTGTTAATATGGCATATAGAGTTGTAAGATGTCAAAAATTGCCGTACGATGTTCAAAGGACTCGTACGAATTCATTAGATTTATTATGAAGTTTTATGTTTATATACGGTGTTGTAAGGTGTTGTTATGACTTGTAAGGCGTCCTACAATATAATATCGTGTTTTTCAAGGTGTTAATATGGCATACAATGTCGTAAGTTGCCCTAAATTGTCGTACGATGTTCCAAGGACTCGGACGAATTTATTAGGTTTATTATGGAGTTTTAAGTTTATATACGGTATTGTAAGGTGTTGTTACGATTTGTAAGGCGTCCTACAATATAATAACGTGTTTTTCAAGGTGTTAATATGGCATATAGAGTTGTAAGATGTCGTAAATTGTCGTACGATGTTCAAAGGACTCGGACGAATTTATTAGGTTTATTATGGAGTTTTAAGTTTATATACGGTATTGTAAGGTGTTGTTACGATTTGTAAGGCGTCCTACAATATAATAACGTGCTTTTCAAGGTGTTAATATGGCATACAGAGTGGTAAGATGTCCTAAATTGTTGTACGATCTTCAAAGGACTCGTACGAATTCATTAGTTTATTATGGAGTTTTATGTTTATATACGGTATTATAAGGTGTAGTTATAACTTGTAAGGCGTCCTACAATATAATATCGTGTTTTTCAAGGTGTTAATATAGCATACAGAGTGGTAAGATGTCCTAAATTGTTGTACGATGTTCACAGGACTCGGACGAATTCATTAGGTTTATTATGGAGTTTTAAGTTTATGTACGATATTGTAAGGTGTTGTTACGATTTGTAAGGCGTCCTACAATATAATATCGTGTTTTTCAAGGTGTTAATATGGCATACATTGTCGTAAGTTGTCCTAAATTGTCGTACGATATTCAAAGGACTCGGACGAATTCATTAGGTTTATTATGGAGTTTTAAGTTTATATACGGTATTGTAAGGTGTTGTTACGATTTGTAAGGCGTCCTACAATATAATAACGTGTTTTTCAAGGTGTTAATATGGCATATAGAGTTGTAAGATGTCGTAAATTGTCGTACGATGTTCAAAGGACTCGGACGAATTTATTAGGTTTATTATAGAGTTTTAAGTTTATATACGGTATTGTAAGGTGTTGTTACGATTTGTAAGGCGTCCTACAATATAATAACGTGCTTTTCAAGGTGTTAATATGGCATACAGAGTGGTAAGATGTCCTAAATTGTTGTACGATCTTCAAAGGACTCGTACGAATTCATTAGTTTATTATGGAGTTTTATGTTTATATACGGTATTATAAGGTGTAGTTATAACTTGTAAGGCGTCCTACAATATAATATCGTGTTTTTCAAGGTGTTAATATAGCATACAGAGTGGTAAGATGTCCTAAATTGTTGTACGATGTTCACAGGACTCGGACGAATTCATTAGGTTTATTATGGAGTTTTAAGTTTATGTACGATATTGTAAGGTGTTGTTACGATTTGTAAGGCGTCCTACAATATAATATCGTGTTTTTCAAGGTGTTAATATGGCATACAGTGTCGTAAGATGTCCTAAATTGTCGTACGAAGTTCAAAGGACTCGTACGAATTCATTAGATTTATTATGAAGTTTTATGTTTATATACGGTATTGTAAGGTGTTGTTATGACTTGTAAGGCGTCCTACAATATAATATCGTGTTTTTCAAGGTGTTAATATGGCATACAGAGTGGTATGATGTCCTAAATTGTTTTACGATGTTCAAAGGACTCGGACGAATTCATTAGGTTTATTATGGAGTTTTAAGTTTATATACGATATTGTAAGGTGTTGTTACGATTTGTAAGGCGTCCTACAATATAATATCGTGTTTTTCAAGGTGTTAATATGGCATACATTGTCGTAAGTTGTCCTAAATTGTCGTACGATATTCAAAGGACTCCGACGAATTCATTAGGTTTATTATGGAGTTTTAAGTTTATATACGGTTTTGTAACGTGTTGTTACTATTTATAAGGCGTCCTTCAATATAATAATGTGTTTTTCAAGGTGTTAATATGGCATACAGAGTTGTAAGATGTCATAAATTGTCGTACGATGTTCAAAGGACTCGTACGAATTCATTAGATTTATTATGAAGTTTTATGTTTATATACGGTATTGTAAGGTGTTGTTATGACTTGTAAGGCGTCCTACAATATAATATCGTGTTTTTCAAAGTGTTAATATGGCATACAATGTCGTAAATTGCCCTAAATTGTCGTACGATGTTCCAAGGACTCGGACGAATTTATTAGGTTTATTATGGAGTTTTAAGTTTATATACGGTATTGTAAGGTGTTGTTACGATTTGTAAGGCGTCCTACAATATAATAACGTGTTTTTCAAGGTGTTAATATGGCATATAGAGTTGTAAGATGTCGTAAATTGTCGTACGATGTTCAAAGGACTCGGACGAATTTATTAGGTTTATTATGGAGTTTTAAGTTTATATACGGTATTGTAAGGTGTTGTTACGATTTGTAAGGCGTCCTACAATATAATAACGTGTTTTTCAAGGTGTTAATATGGCATACAGAGTGGTAAGATGTCCTATATTGTTGTACGATCTTCAAAGGACTCGTACGAATTCATTAGTTTATTATGGAGTTTTATGTTTATATACGGTATTATAAGGTGTAGTTATAACTTGTAAGGCGTCCTACAATATAATATCGTGTTTTTCAAGGTGTTAATATAGCATACAGAGTGGTAAGATGTCCTAAATTGTTGTACGATGTTCACAGGACTCGGACGAATTCATTAGGTTTATTATGGAGTTTTAAGTTTATGTACGATATTGTAAGGTGTTGTTACGATTTGTAAGGCGTCCTACAATATAATATCGTGTTTTTCAAGGTGTTAATATGGCATACATTGTCGTAAGTTGTCCTAAATTGTCGTACGATATTCAAAGGACTCGGACGAATTCATTAGGTTTATTATGGAGTTTTAAGTTTATATACGGTATTGTAAGGTGTTGTTACGATTTGTAAGGCGTCCTACAATATAATAACGTGCTTTTCAAGGTGTCAATATGGCATACAGAGTGGTAAGTTGTCCTAAATTGTTGTACGATCTTCAAAGGACTCGTACGAATTCGTTAGTTTATTATGGAGTTTTATGTTTATATAAGGTATTATAAGGTGTAGTTATAACTTGTAAGGCGTCCTACAATATAATATCGTGTTTTTCAAGGTGTTAATATGGCATACAGAGTGGTAAGATGTCCTAAATTGTTGTACGATGTTCAAAGGACTCGGAAGAATTCATTAGGTTTATTATGGAGTTTTAAGTTTATATACGATATTGTAAGGTGTTGTTACGATTTGTAAGGCGTGCTACAATATAATATCGTGTTTTTCAAGGTGTCAATATGGCATACAGAGTGGTAAGTTGTCCTAAATTGTTGTACGATCTTCAAAGGACTCGTACGAATTCATTAGTTTATTATGGAGTTTTATGTTTATATAAGGTATTATAAGGTGTAGTTATAACTTGTAAGGCATCCTACAATATAATATCGTGTTTTTCAAGGTGTTAATATGGCATACATTGTCGTAAGTTGCCCTAAATT
Source organism: Tagetes erecta (assembly GCA_030867185.1). Lineage (NCBI taxonomy): Eukaryota > Viridiplantae > Streptophyta > Magnoliopsida > Asterales > Asteraceae > Tagetes > Tagetes erecta. The sequence goes on from CM061488.1 coordinate 30,285,846, forward strand.
GTCGTACGATGTTCAAAGGACTCGGACGAATTTATTAGGTTTATTATGGAGTTTTAAGTTTATATACGGTATTGTAAGGTGTTGTTACGATTTGTAAGGCGTCCTACAATATAATAACGTGTTTTTCAAGGTGTTAATATGGCATACAGTGTCGTAAGATGTCCTAAATTGTCGTACGAAGTTCAAAGGACTCGTACGAATTCATTAGATTTATTATGAAGTTTTATGTTTATATACGGTATTGTAAGGTGTTGTTATGACTTGTAAGGCGTCCGACAATATAATATCGTGTTTTTCAAGGTGTTAATATGGCATACAGAGTGGTATGATGTCCTAAATTGTTTTACGATGTTCAAAGGACTCGGACGAATTCATTAGGTTTATTATGGAGTTTTAAGTTTATATACGATATTGTAAGGTGTTGTTACGATTTGTAAGGCGTCCTACAATATAATATCGTGTTTTTCAAGGTGTTAATATGGCATACATTGTCGTAAGTTGTCCTAAATTGTCGTACGATATTCAAAGGACTCCGACGAATTCATTAGGTTTATTATGGAGTTTTAAGTTTATATACGGTTTTGTAACGTGTTGTTACTATTTATAAGGCGTCCTTCAATATAATAATGTGTTTTTCAAGGTGTTAATATGGCATACAGAGTTGTAAGATGTCATAAATTGTCGTACGATGTTCAAAGGACTCGTACGAATTCATTAGATTTATTATGAAGTTTTATGTTTATATACGGTATTGTAAGGTGTTGTTATGACTTGTAAGGCGTCCTACAATATAATATCGTGTTTTTCAAGGTGTTAATATGGCATACAATGTCGTAAGTTGCCCTAAATTGTCGTACGATGTTCCAAGGACTCGGACGAATTTATTAGGTTTATTATGGAGTTTTAAGTTTATATACGGTATTGTAAGGTGTTGTTACGATTTGTAAGGCGTCCTACAATATAATAACGTGCTTTTCAAGGTGTCAATATGGCATACAGAGTGGTAAGTTGTCCTAAATTGTTGTACGATCTTCAAAGGACTCGTACGAATTCATTAGTTTATTATGGAGTTTTATGTTTATATAAGGTATTATAAGGTGTAGTTATAACTTGTAAGGCGTCCTACAATATAATATCGTGTTTTTCAAGGTGTTAATATGGCATACAGAGTGGTAAGATGTCCTAAATTGTTGTACGATGTTCAAAGGACTCGGAAGAATTCATTAGGTTTATTATGGAGTTTTAAGTTTATATACGATATTGTAAGGTGTTGTTACGATTTGTAAGGCGTCCTACAATATAATATCGTGTTTTTCAAGGTGTTAATATGGCATACAGTGTCGTAAGATGTCCTAAATTGTCGTACGAAGTTCAAAGGACTCGTACGAATTCATTAGATTTATTATGAAGTTTTATGTTTATATACGGTATTGTAAGGTGTTGTTATGACTTGTAAGGCGTCCGACAATATAATATCGTGTTTTTCAAGGTGTTAATATGGCATACAGAGTGGTATGATGTCCTAAATTGTTTTACGATGTTCAAAGGACTCGGACGAATTCATTAGGTTTATTATGGAGTTTTAAGTTTATATACGATATTGTAAGGTGTTGTTACGATTTGTAAGGCGTCCTACAATATAATATCGTGTTTTTCAAGGTGTTAATATGGCATACATTGTCGTAAGTTGTCCTAAATTGTCGTACGATATTCAAAGGACTCCGACGAATTCATTAGGTTTATTATGGAGTTTTAAGTTTATATACGGTTTTGTAACGTGTTGTTACTATTTATAAGGCGTCCTTCAATATAATAATGTGTTTTTCAAGGTGTTAATATGGCATACAGAGTTGTAAGATGTCATAAATTGTCGTACGATGTTCAAAGGACTCGTACGAATTCAATAGATTTATTATGAAGTTTTATGTTTATATACGGTATTGTAAGGTGTTGTTATGACTTGTAAGGCGTCCTACAATATAATATCGTGTTTTTCAAGGTGTTAATATGGTATACAATGTCGTAAGTTGCCCTAAATTGTCGTACGATGTTCCAAGGACTCGGACGAATTTATTAGGTTTATTATGGAGTTTTAAGTTTATATACGGTATTGTAAGGTGTTGTTACGATTTGTAAGGCGTCCTACAATATAATAACGTGCTTTTCAAGGTGTCAATATGGCATACAGAGTGGTAAGTTGTCCTAAATTGTTGTACGATCTTCAAAGGACTCGTACGAATTCATTAGTTTATTATGGAGTTTTATGTTTATATACGGTATTATAAGGTGTAGTTATAACTTGTAAGGCGTCCTACAATATAATATCGTGTTTTTCAAGGTGTTAATATGGCATACAGAGTGGTAAGATGTCCTAAATTGTTGTACGATGTTCACAGGACTCGGACGAATTCATTAGGTTTATTATGGAGTTTTAAGTTTATGTACGATATTGTAAGGTGTTGTTACGATTTGTAAGGCGTCCTACAATATAATATCGTGTTTTTCAAGGTGTTAATATGGCATACAGTGTCGTAAGATGTCCTAAATTGTCGTACGAAGTTCAAAGGACTCGTACGAATTCATTAGATTTATTATGAAGTTTTATGTTTATATACGGTATTGTAAGGTGTTGTTATGACTTGTAAGGCGTCCTACAATATAATATCGTGTTTTTCAAGGTGTTAATATGGCATACAGAGTGGTATGATGTCCTAAATTGTTTTACGATGTTCAAAGGACTCGGACGAATTCATTAGGTTTATTATGGAGTTTTAAGTTTATATACGATATTGTAAGGTGTTGTTACGATTTGTAAGGCGTCCTACAATATAATATCGTGTTTTTCAAGGTGTTAATATGGCATACATTGTCGTAAGTTGTCCTAAATTGTCGTACGATATTCAAAGGACTCCGACGAATTCATTAGGTTTATTATGGAGTTTTAAGTTTATATACGGTTTTGTAACGTGTTGTTACTATTTATAAGGCGTCCTTCAATATAATAATGTGTTTTTCAAGGTGTTAATATGGCATACAGAGTTGTAAGATGTCATAAATTGTCGTACGATGTTCAAAGGACTCGTACGAATTCATTAGATTTATTATGAAGTTTTATGTTTATATACGGTATTGTAAGGTGTTGTTATGACTTGTAAGGCGTCCTACAATATAATATCGTGTTTTTCAAAGTGTTAATATGGCATACAATGTCGTAAATTGCCCTAAATTGTCGTACGATGTTCCAAGGACTCGGACGAATTTATTAGGTTTATTATGGAGTTTTAAGTTTATATACGGTATTGTAAGGTGTTGTTACGATTTGTAAGGCGTCCTACAATATAATAACGTGTTTTTCAAGGTGTTAATATGGCATATAGAGTTGTAAGATGTCGTAAATTGTCGTACGATGTTCAAAGGACTCGGACGAATTTATTAGGTTTATTATGGAGTTTTAAGTTTATATACGGTATTGTAAGGTGTTGTTACGATTTGTAAGGCGTCCTACAATATAATAACGTGTTTTTCAAGGTGTTAATATGGCATACAGAGTGGTAAGATGTCCTATATTGTTGTACGATCTTCAAAGGACTCGTACGAATTCATTAGTTTATTATGGAGTTTTATGTTTATATACGGTATTATAAGGTGTAGTTATAACTTGTAAGGCGTCCTACAATATAATATCGTGTTTTTCAAGGTGTTAATATAGCATACAGAGTGGTAAGATGTCCTAAATTGTTGTACGATGTTCACAGGACTCGGACGAATTCATTAGGTTTATTATGGAGTTTTAAGTTTATGTACGATATTGTAAGGTGTTGTTACGATTTGTAAGGCGTCCTACAATATAATATCGTGTTTTTCAAGGTGTTAATATGGCATACATTGTCGTAAGTTGTCCTAAATTGTCGTACGATATTCAAAGGACTCGGACGAATTCATTAGGTTTATTATGGAGTTTTAAGTTTATATACGGTATTGTAAGGTGTTGTTACGATTTGTAAGGCGTCCTACAATATAATAACGTGCTTTTCAAGGTGTCAATATGGCATACAGAGTGGTAAGTTGTCCTAAATTGTTGTACGATCTTCAAAGGACTCGTACGAATTCGTTAGTTTATTATGGAGTTTTATGTTTATATAAGGTATTATAAGGTGTAGTTATAACTTGTAAGGCGTCCTACAATATAATATCGTGTTTTTCAAGGTGTTAATATGGCATACAGAGTGGTAAGATGTCCTAAATTGTTGTACGATGTTCAAAGGACTCGGAAGAATTCATTAGGTTTATTATGGAGTTTTAAGTTTATATACGATATTGTAAGGTGTTGTTACGATTTGTAAGGCGTGCTACAATATAATATCGTGTTTTTCAAGGTGTCAATATGGCATACAGAGTGGTAAGTTGTCCTAAATTGTTGTACGATCTTCAAAGGACTCGTACGAATTCATTAGTTTATTATGGAGTTTTATGTTTATATAAGGTATTATAAGGTGTAGTTATAACTTGTAAGGCATCCTACAATATAATATCGTGTTTTTCAAGGTGTTAATATGGCATACATTGTCGTAAGTTGCCCTAAATTGTCGTACGATGTTCAAAGGACTCGGACGAATTTATTAGGTTTATTATGGAGTTTTAAGTTTATATACGGTATTGTAAGGTGTTGTTACGATTTGTAAGGCGTCCTACAATATAATAACGTGTTTTTCAAGGTGTTAATATGGCATACAGTGTCGTAAGATGTCCTAAATTGTCGTACGAAGTTCAAAGGACTCGTACGAATTCATTAGATTTATTATGAAGTTTTATGTTTATATACGGTATTGTAAGGTGTTGTTATGACTTGTAAGGCGTCCGACAATATAATATCGTGTTTTTCAAGGTGTTAATATGGCATACAGAGTGGTATGATGTCCTAAATTGTTTTACGATGTTCAAAGGACTCGGACGAATTCATTAGGTTTATTATGGAGTTTTAAGTTTATATACGATATTGTAAGGTGTTGTTACGATTTGTAAGGCGTCCTACAATATAATATCGTGTTTTTCAAGGTGTTAATATGGCATACATTGTCGTAAGTTGTCCTAAATTGTCGTACGATATTCAAAGGACTCCGACGAATTCATTAGGTTTATTATGGAGTTTTAAGTTTATATACGGTTTTGTAACGTGTTGTTACTATTTATAAGGCGTCCTTCAATATAATAATGTGTTTTTCAAGGTGTTAATATGGCATACAGAGTTGTAAGATGTCATAAATTGTCGTACGATGTTCAAAGGACTCGTACGAATTCATTAGATTTATTATGAAGTTTTATGTTTATATACGGTATTGTAAGGTGTTGTTATGACTTGTAAGGCGTCCTACAATATAATATCGTGTTTTTCAAGGTGTTAATATGGCATACAATGTCGTAAGTTGCCCTAAATTGTCGTACGATGTTCCAAGGACTCGGACGAATTTATTAGGTTTATTATGGAGTTTTAAGTTTATATACGGTATTGTAAGGTGTTGTTACGATTTGTAAGGCGTCCTACAATATAATAACGTGCTTTTCAAGGTGTCAATATGGCATACAGAGTGGTAAGTTGTCCTAAATTGTTGTACGATCTTCAAAGGACTCGTACGAATTCATTAGTTTATTATGGAGTTTTATGTTTATATAAGGTATTATAAGGTGTAGTTATAACTTGTAAGGCGTCCTACAATATAATATCGTGTTTTTCAAGGTGTTAATATGGCATACAGAGTGGTAAGATGTCCTAAATTGTTGTACGATGTTCAAAGGACTCGGAAGAATTCATTAGGTTTATTATGGAGTTTTAAGTTTATATACGATATTGTAAGGTGTTGTTACGATTTGTAAGGCGTCCTACAATATAATATCGTGTTTTTCAAGGTGTTAATATGGCATACAGTGTCGTAAGATGTCCTAAATTGTCGTACGAAGTTCAAAGGACTCGTACGAATTCATTAGATTTATTATGAAGTTTTATGTTTATATACGGTATTGTAAGGTGTTGTTATGACTTGTAAGGCGTCCGACAATATAATATCGTGTTTTTCAAGGTGTTAATATGGCATACAGAGTGGTATGATGTCCTAAATTGTTTTACGATGTTCAAAGGACTCGGACGAATTCATTAGGTTTATTATGGAGTTTTAAGTTTATATACGATATTGTAAGGTGTTGTTACGATTTGTAAGGCGTCCTACAATATAATATCGTGTTTTTCAAGGTGTTAATATGGCATACATTGTCGTAAGTTGTCCTAAATTGTCGTACGATATTCAAAGGACTCCGACGAATTCATTAGGTTTATTATGGAGTTTTAAGTTTATATACGGTTTTGTAACGTGTTGTTACTATTTATAAGGCGTCCTTCAATATAATAATGTGTTTTTCAAGGTGTTAATATGGCATACAGAGTTGTAAGATGTCATAAATTGTCGTACGATGTTCAAAGGACTCGTACGAATTCAATAGATTTATTATGAAGTTTTATGTTTATATACGGTATTGTAAGGTGTTGTTATGACTTGTAAGGCGTCCTACAATATAATATCGTGTTTTTCAAGGTGTTAATATGGTATACAATGTCGTAAGTTGCCCTAAATTGTCGTACGATGTTCCAAGGACTCGGACGAATTTATTAGGTTTATTATGGAGTTTTAAGTTTATATACGGTATTGTAAGGTGTTGTTACGATTTGTAAGGCGTCCTACAATATAATAACGTGCTTTTCAAGGTGTCAATATGGCATACAGAGTGGTAAGTTGTCCTAAATTGTTGTACGATCTTCAAAGGACTCGTACGAATTCATTAGTTTATTATGGAGTTTTATGTTTATATAAGGTATTATAAGGTGTAGTTATAACTTGTAAGGCGTCCTACAATATAATATCGTGTTTTTCAAGGTGTTAATATGGCATACAGAGTGGTAAGATGTCCTAAATTGTTGTACGATGTTCAAAGGACTCGGAAGAATTCATTAGGTTTATTATGGAGTTTTAAGTTTATATACGATATTGTAAGGTGTTGTTACGATTTGTAAGGCGTCCTACAATATAATATCGTGTTTTTCAAGGTGTTAATATGGCATACAGTGTCGTAAGATGTCCTAAATTGTCGTACGAAGTTCAAAGGACTCGTACGAATTCATTAGATTTATTATGAAGTTTTATGTTTATATACGGTATTGTAAGGTGTTGTTATGACTTGTAAGGCGTCCGACAATATAATATCGTGTTTTTCAAGGTGTTAATATGGCATACAGAGTGGTATGATGTCCTAAATTGTTTTACGATGTTCAAAGGACTCGGACGAATTCATTAGGTTTATTATGGAGTTTTAAGTTTATATACGATATTGTAAGGTGTTGTTACGATTTGTAAGGCGTCCTACAATATAATATCGTGTTTTTCAAGGTGTTAATATGGCATACATTGTCGTAAGTTGTCCTAAATTGTCGTACGATATTCAAAGGACTCCGACGAATTCATTAGGTTTATTATGGAGTTTTAAGTTTATATACGGTTTTGTAACATGTTGTTACTATTTATAAGGCGTCCTTCAATATAATAATGTGTTTTTCAAGGTGTTAATTTGGCATACAGAGTTGTAAGATGTCATAAATTGTCGTACGATGTTCAAAGGACTCGTACGAATTCATTAGATTTATTATGAAGTTTTATGTTTATATACGGTATTGTAAGGTGTTGTTATGACTTGTAAGGCGTCCTACAATATAATATCGTGTTTTTCAAGGTGTTAATATGGCATACAATGTCGTAAGTTGCCCTAAATTGTCGTACGATGTTCCAAGGACTCGGACGAATTTATTAGGTTTATTATGGAGTTTTAAGTTTATATACGGTATTGTAAGGTGTTGTTACGATTTGTAAGGCGTCCTACAATATAATAACGTGCTTTTCAAGGTGTCAATATGGCATACAGAGTGGTAAGTTGTCCTAAATTGTTGTACGATCTTCAAAGGACTCGTACGAATTCATTAGTTTATTATGGAGTTTTATGTTTATATAAGGTATTATAAGGTGTAGTTATAACTTGTAAGGCGTCCTACAATATAATATCGTGTTTTTCAAGGTGTTAATATGGCATACAGAGTGGTAAGATGTCCTAAATTGTTGTATGATGTTCAAAGGACTCGGAAGAATTCATTAGGTTTATTATGGAGTTTTAAGTTTATATACGATATTGTAAGGTGTTGTTACGATTTGTAAGGCGTCCTACAATATAATATCGTGTTTTTCAAGGTGTTAATATGGCATACAGTGTCGTAAGATGTCCTAAATTGTCGTACGAAGTTCAAAGGACTCGTACGAATTCATTAGATTTATTATGAAGTTTTATGTTTATATACGGTATTGTAAGGTGTTGTTATGACTTGTAAGGCGTCCGACAATATAATATCGTGTTTTTCAAGGTGTTAATATGGCATACAGAGTGGTATGATGTCCTAAATTGTTTTACGATGTTCAAAGGACTCGGACGAATTCATTAGGTTTATTATGGAGTTTTAAGTTTATATACGATATTGTAAGGTGTTGTTACGATTTGTAAGGCGTCCTACAATATAATATTGTGTTTTTCAAGGTGTTAATATGGCATACATTGTCGTAAGTTGTCCTAAATTGTCGTACGATATTCAAAGGACTCCGACGAATTCATTAGGTTTATTATGGAGTTTTAAGTTTATATACGGTTTTGTAACGTGTTGTTACTATTTATAAGGCGTCCTTCAATATAATAATGTGTTTTTCAAGGTGTTAATATGGCATACAAAGTTGTAAGATATCATAAATTGTCGTACGATGTTCAAAGGACTCGTACGAATTCATTAGATTTATTATGAAGTTTTATGTTTATATACGGTATTGTAAGGTGTTGTTATGACTTGTAAGGCGTCCTACAATATAATATCGTGTTTTTCAAGGTGTTAATATGGCATACAATGTCGTAAGTTGCCCTAAATTGTCGTACGATGTTCCAAGGACTCGGACGAATTTATTAGGTTTATTATGGAGTTTTAAGTTTATATACGGTATTGTAAGGTGTTGTTACGATTTGTAAGGCGTCCTACAATATAATAACGTGCTTTTCAAGGTGTCAATATGGCATACAGAGTGGTAAGTTGTCCTAAATTGTTGTACGATCTTCAAAGGACTCGTACGAATTCATTAGTTTATTATGGAGTTTTATGTTTATATAAGGTATTATAAGGTGTAGTTATAACTTGTAAGGCGTCCTACAATATAATATCGTGTTTTTCAAGGTGTTAATATGGCATACAGAGTGGTAAGATGTCCTAAATTGTTGTACGATGTTCAAAGGACTCGTAAGAATTCATTAAGTTTATTATGGAGTTTTAAGTTTATATACGATATTGTAAGGTGTTGTTACGATTTGTAAGGCGTCCTACAATATAATATCGTGTTTTTCAAGGTGTTAATATGGCATACAAAGTTGTAAGATGTCATAAATTGTCGTACGATGTTCAAAGGACTCGTACGAATTCATTAGATTTATTATGAAGTTTTATGTTTATATACAGTATTGTAAGGTGTTGTTATGACTTGTAAGGCGTCCTACAATATAATATCGTGTTTTTCAAGGTGTTAATATGGCATACAATGTCGTAAGTTGCCCTAAATTGTCGTACGATGTTCCAAGGACTCGGACGAATTTATTAGGTTTATTATGGAGTTTTAAGTTTATATACGGTATTGTAAGGTGTTGTTACGATTTGTAAGGCGTCCTACAATATAATAACGTGCTTTTCAAGGTGTCAATATGGCATACAGAGTGGTAAGTTGTCCTAAATTGTTGTACGATCTTCAAAGGACTCGTACGAATTCATTAGTTTATTATGGAGTTTTATGTTTATATAAGGTATTATAAGGTGTAGTTATAACTTGTAAGGCGTCCTACAATATAATATCGTGTTTTTCAAGGTGTTAATATGGCATACAGAGTGGTAAGATGTCCTAAATTGTTGTACGATGTTCAAAGGACTCGGAAGAATTCATTAGGTTTATTATGGAGTTTTAAGTTTATATACGATATTGTAAGGTGTTGTTACGATTTGTAAGGCGTCCTACAATATAATATCGTGTTTTTCAAGGTGTTAATATGGCATACATTGTCGTAAGTTGTCCTAAATTGTCGTACGATATTCAAAGGACTCCGACGAATTCATTAGGTTTATTATGGAGTTTTAAGTTTATATACGGTTTTGTAACGTGTTGTTACTATTTATAAGGCGTCCTTCAATATAATAATGTGTTTTTCAAGGTGTTAATATGGCATACAAAGTTGTAAGATGTCATAAATTGTCGTACGATGTTCAAAGGACTCGTACGAATTCATTAGATTTATTATGAAGTTTTATGTTTATATACGGTATTGTAAGGTGTTGTTATGACTTGTAAGGCGTCCTACAATATAATATCGTGTTTTTCAAGGTGTTAATATGGCATACAATGTCGTAAGTTGCCCTAAATTGTCGTATGATGTTCCAAGGACTCGGACGAATTTATTAGGTTTATTATGGAGTTTTAAGTTTATATACGGTATTGTAAGGTGTTGTTACGATTTGTAAGGCGTCCTACAATATAATAACGTGCTTTTCAAGGTGTCAATATGGCATACAGAGTGGTAAGTTGTCCTAAATTGTTGTACGATCTTCAAAGGACTCGTACGAATTCATTAGTTTATTATGGAGTTTTATGTTTATATAAGGTATTATAAGGTGTAGTTATAACTTGTAAGGCGTCCTACAATATAATATCGTGTTTTTCAAGGTGTTAATATGGCATACAGAGTGGTAAGATGTCCTAAATTGTTGTACGATGTTCAAAGGACTCGGAAGAATTCATTAAGTTTATTATGGAGTTTTAAGTTTATATACGATATTGTAAGGTGTTGTTACGATTTGTAAGGCGTCCTACAATATAATATCGTGTTTTTCAAGGTGTTAATATGGCATACAGAGTGGTAAGATGTCCTAAATTGTTGTACGATGTTCAAAGGACTCGGAAGAATTCATTAGGTTTATTATGGAGTTTTAAGTTTATATACGATATTGTAAGGTGTTGTTACGATTTGTAAGGCGTCCTACAATATAATATCGTGTTTTTCAAGGTGTTAATATAGCATACAGAGTGGTAAGATGTCCTAAATTGTTGTACGATGTTCACAGGACTCGGACGAATTCATTAGGTTTATTATGGAGTTTTAAGTTTATGTACGATATTGTAAGGTGTTGTTACGATTTGTAAGGCGTCCTACAATATAATATCGTGTTTTTCAAGGTGTTAATATGGCATACATTGTCGTAAGTTGTCCTAAATTGTCGTACGATATTCAAAGGACTCGGACGAATTCATTAGGTTTATTATGGAGTTTTAAGTTTATATACGGTTTTGTAAGGTGTTGTTACTATTTATAAGGTGTCCTTCAATATAATAATGTGTTTTTCAAGGTGTTAATATGGCATACAGAGTTGTAAGATGTCATAAATTGTCGTACGATGTTCAAAGGACTCGTACGAAATCATTAGATTTATTATGAAGTTTTATGTTTATATACGGTATTGTAAGGTGTTGTTATGACTTGTAAGGCGTCCTACAATATAATATCGTGTTTTTCAAGGTGTTAATATGGCATACATTGTCGTAAGTTGCCCTAAATTGTCGTACGATGTTCAAAGGACTCGGACGAATTTATTAGGTTTATTATGGAGTTTTAAGTTTATATACGGTATTGTAAGGTGTTGTTACGATTTGTAAGGAGTCCTACAATATAATAACGTGCTTTTCAAGGTGTCAATATGGCATACAGAGTGGTAAGTTGTCCTAAATTGTTGTACGATCTTCAAAGGACTCGTACGAATTCATTAGTTTATTATGGAGTTTTATGTTTATATAAGGTATTATAAGGTGTAGTTATAACTTGTAAGGCGTCCTACAATATAATATCGTGTTTTTCAAGGTGTTAATATGGCATACAGAGTGGTAAGATGTCCTAAATTGTTGTACGATGTTCAAAGGACTCGGAAGAATTCATTAGGTTTATTATGGAGTTTTAAGTTTATATACGATATTGTAAGGTGTTGTTACGATTTGTAAGGCGTCCTACAATATAATATCGTGTTTTTCAAGGTGTTAATATGGCATACAGTGTCGTAAGATGTCCTAAATTGTCGTACGAAGTTCAAAGGACTCGTACGAATTCATTAGATTTATTATGAAGTTTTATGTTTATATACGGTATTGTAAGGTGTTGTTATGACTTGTAAGGCGTCCTACAATATAATATCGTGTTTTTCAAGGTGTTAATATGGCATACATTGGCGTAAGTTGCCCTAAATTGTCGTACGATGTTCAAAGGACTCGGACGAATTTATTAGGTTTATTATGGAGTTTTAAGTTTAGATACGGTATTGTAAGGTGTTGTTACGATTTGAAAGGCGTCCTACAATATAATAACGTGTTTTTCAAGGTGTTAATATGGCATATAGAGTTGTAAGATGTCGTAAATTGTCGTACGATGTTCAAAGGACTCGGACGAATTTATTAGGTTTATTATGGAGTTTTAAGTTTATATACGGTATTGTAAGGTGTTGTTACGATTTGTAAGGCGTCCTACAATATAATAACGTGCTTTTCAAGGTGTTAATATGGCATACAGAGTGGTAAGATGTCCTAAATTGTTGTACGATCTTCAAAGGACTCGTACGAATTCATTAGTTTATTATGGAGTTTTACGTTTATATACGGTATTATAAGGTGTAGTTATAACTTGTAAGGCGTCCTACAATATAATATCGTGTTTTTCAAGGTGTTAATATAGCATACAGAGTGGTAAGATGTCCTAAATTGTTGTACGATGTTCACAGGACTCGGACGAATTCATTAGGTTTATTATGGAGTTTTAAGTTTATGTACGATATTGTAAGGTGTTGTTACGATTTGTAAGGCGTCCTACAATATAATATCGTGTTTTTCAAGGTGTTAATATGGCATACATTGTCGTAAGTTGTCCTAAATTGTCGTACGATATTCAAAGGACTCGGACGAATTCATTAGGTTTATTATGGAGTTTTAAGTTTATATACGGTTTTGTAAGGTGTTGTTACTATTTATAAGGTGTCCTTCAATATAATAATGTGTTTTTCAAGGTGTTAATATGGCATACAGAGTTGTAAGATGTCATAAATTGTCGTACGATGTTCAAAGGACTCGTACGAATTCATTAGATTTATTATGAAGTTTTATGTTTATATACGGTATTGTAAGGTGTTGTTATGACTTGTAAGGCGTCCTACAATATAATATCGTGTTTTTCAAGGTGTTAATATGGCATACATTGGCGTAAGTTGCCCTAAATTGTCGTACGATGTTCAAAGGACTCGGACGAATTTATTAGGTTTATTATGGAGTTTTAAGTTTAGATACGGTATTGTAAGGTGTTGTTACGATTTGAAAGGCGTCCTACAATATAATAACGTGTTTTTCAAGGTGTTAATATGGCATATAGAGTTGTAAGATGTCGTAAATTGTCGTACGATGTTCAAAGGACTCGGACGAATTTATTAGGTTTATTATGGAGTTTTAAGTTTATATACGGTATTGTAAGGTGTTGTTACGATTTCTAAGGCGTCCTACAATATAATAACGTGCTTTTCAAGGTGTTAATATGGCATACAGAGTGGTAAGATGTCCTAAATTGTTGTACGATCTTCAAAGGACTCGTACGAATTCATTAGTTTATTATGGAGTTTTACGTTTATATACGGTATTATAAGGTGTAGTTATAACTTGTAAGGCGTCCTACAATATAATATCGTGTTTTTCAAGGTGTTAATATAGCATACAGAGTGGTAAGATGTCCTAAATTGTTGTACGATGTTCACAGGACTCGGACGAATTCATTAGGTTTATTATGGAGTTTTAAGTTTATGTACGATATTGTAAGGTGTTGTTACGATTTGTAAGGCGTCCTACAATATAATATCGTGTTTTTCAAGGTGTTAATATGGCATACATTGTCGTAAGTTGTCCTAAATTGTCGTACGATATTCAAAGGACTCGGACGAATTCATTAGGTTTATTATGGAGTTTTAAGTTTATATACGGTTTTGTAAGGTGTTGTTACTATTTATAAGGTGTCCTTCAATATAATAATGTGTTTTTCAAGGTGTTAATATGGCATACAGAGTTGTAAGATGTCATAAATTGTCGTACGATGTTCAAAGGACTCGTACGAATTCATTAGATTTATTATGAAGTTTTATGTTTATATACGGTATTGTAAGGTGTTGTTATGACTTGTAAGGCGTCCTACAATATAATATCGTGTTTTTCAAGGTGTTAATATGGCATACATTGTCGTAAGTTGCCCTAAATTGTCGTACGATGTTCAAAGGACTCGGACGAATTTATTAGGTTTATTATGGAGTTTTAAGTTTATATACGGTATTGTAAGGTGTTGTTACGATTTGTAAGGCGTCCTACAATATAATAACGTGCTTTTCAAGGTGTCAATATGGCATACAGAGTGGTAAGTTATCCTAAATTGTTGTACGATCTTCAAAGGACTCGTACGAATTCATTAGTTTATTATGGAGTTTTATGTTTATATAAGGTATTATAAGGTGTAGTTATAACTTGTAAGGCGTCCTACAATATAATATCGTGTTTTTCAAGGTGTTAATATGGCATACAGAGTGGTAAGATGTCCTAAATTGTTGTACGATGTTCAAAGGACTCGGAAGAATTCATTAGGTTTATTATGGAGTTTTAAGTTTATATACGATATTGTAAGGTGTTGTTACGATTTGTAAGGCGTCCTACAATATAATATCGTGTTTTTCAAGGTGTTAATATGGCATACAGTGTCGTAAGATGTCCTAAATTGTCGTACGAAGTTCAAAGGACTCGTACGAATTCATTAGATTTATTATGAAGTTTTATGTTTATATACGGTATTGTAAGGTGTTGTTATGACTTGTAAGGCGTCCTACAATATAATATCGTGTTTTTCAAGGTGTTAATATGGCATACATTGGCGTAAGTTGCCCTAAATTGTCGTACGATGTTCAAAGGACTCGGACGAATTTATTAGGTTTATTATGGAGTTTTAAGTTTAGATACGGTATTGTAAGGTGTTGTTACGATTTAAAAGGCGTCCTACAATATAATAACGTGTTTTTCAAGGTGTTAATATGGCATACAGAGTGGTAAGGTGTCATAAATTGTTGTACGATCTTCAAAGGACTCGTACGAATTCATTAGTTTATTATGGAGTTTTATGTTTATATACGGTATTATAAGGTGTAGTTATAACTTGTAAGGCGTCCTACAATATAATATCGTGTTTTTCAAGGTGTTAATATGGCATACAGAGTGGTAAGATGTCCTAAATTGTAGTACGATGTTCAAAGGACTCGGACGAATTCATTAGGTTTATCATGGAGTTTTAAGTTTATATACGATATTGTAAGGTGTTGTTACGATTTGTAAGGCGTGCTACAATATAATATCGTGTTTTTCAAGATGTCAATATGGCATACAGAGTGGTAAGTTGTCCTAAATTGTTGTACGATCTTCAAAGGACTCGTACGAATTCATTAGTTTATTATGGAGTTTTATGTTTATATAAGGTATTATAAGGTGTAGTTATAACTTGTAAGGCGTCCTACAATATAATATCGTGTTTTTCAAGGTGTTAATATGGCATACAGAGTGGTAAGATGTCCTAAATTGTTGTACGATGTTCAAAGGACTCGGAAGAATTCATTAGGTTTATTATGGAGTTTTAAGTTTATATACGATATTGTAAGGTGTTGTTACGATTTGTAAGGCGTCCTACAATATAATATCGTGTTTTTCAAGGTGTTAATATGGCATACAGTGTCGTAAGATGTCCTAAATTGTCGTACGAAGTTCAAAGGACTCGTACGAATTCATTAGATTTATTATGAAGTTTTATGTTTATATACGGTATTGTAAGGTGTTGTTATGACTTGTAAGGCGTCCTACAATATAATATCGTGTTTTTCAAGGTGTTAATATGGCATACATTGGCGTAAGTTGCCCTAAATTGTCGTACGATGTTCAAAGGACTCGAACGAATTTATTAGGTTTATTATGGAGTTTTAAGTTTAGATACGGTATTGTAAGGTGTTGTTACGATTTGAAAGGCGTCCTACAATATAATAACGTGTTTTTCAAGGTGTTAATATGGCATACAGAGTGGTAAGGTGTCATAAATTGTCGTACGATCTTCAAAGGACTCGTACGAATTCATTAGGTTTATTATGGAGTTTTAAGTTTATATACGGTATTGTAAGGTGTTGTTACGATTTGTAAGGCGTCCTACAATATAATAACGTGTTTTTCAAGGTGTTAATATGGCATATAGAGTTGTAAGATGTCGTAAATTGTCGTACGATGTTCAAAGGACTCGGACGAATTTATTAGGTTTATTATGGAGTTTTAAGTTTATATACGGTATTGTAAGGTGTTGTTACGATTTGTAAGGCGTCCTACAATATAATATCGTGTTTTTCAAGGTGTTAATATGGCATACAGTGTCGTAAGATGTCCTAAATTGTCGTACGAAGTTCAAAGGACTCGTACGAATTCATTAGATTTATTATGAAGTTTTATGTTTATATACGGTATTGTAAGGTGTTATTATGACTTGTAAGGCGTCCTACAATATAATATCGTGTTTTTCAAGGTGTTAATATGGCATACATTGGCGTAAGTTGCCCTAAATTGTCGTACGATGTTCAAAGGACTCGGACGAATTTATTAGGTTTATTATGGAGTTTTAAGTTTAGATACGGTATTGTAAGGTGTTGTTACGATTTGAAAGGCGTCCTACAATATAATAACGTGTTTTTCAAGGTGTTAATATGGCATACAGAGTGGTAAGGTGTCATAAATTGTTGTACGATCTTCAAAGGACTCGTACGAATTCATTAGTTTATTATGGAGTTTTATGTTTATATACGGTATTATAAGGTGTAGTTATAACTTGTAAGGCGTCCTACAATATAATATCGTGTTTTTCAAGGTGTTAATATGGCATACAGAGTGGTAAGATGTCCTAAATTGTTGTACGATCTTCAAAGGACTCGTACGAATTCATTAGTTTATTATGGAGTTTTACGTTTATATACGGTATTATAAGGTGTAGTTATAACTTGTAAGGCGTCCTACAATATAATATCGTGTTTTCAAGGTGTTAATATAGCATACAGAGTGGTAAGATGTCCTAAATTGTTGTACGATGTTCACAGGACTCGGACGAATTCATTAGGTTTATTATGGAGTTTTAAGTTTATGTACGATATTGTAAGGTGTTGTTACGATTTGTAAGGCGTCCTACAATATAATATCGTGTTTTTCAAGGTGTTAATATGGCATACATTGTCGTAAGTTGTCCTAAATTGTCGTACGATATTCAAAGGACTCGGACGAATTCATTAGGTTTATTATGGAGTTTTAAGTTTATATACGGTTTTGTAAGGTGTTGTTACTATTTATAAGGTGTCCTTCAATATAATAATGTGTTTTTCAAGGTGTTAATATGGCATACAGAGTTGTAAGATGTCATAAATTGTCGTACGATGTTCAAAGGACTCGTACGAATTCATTAGATTTATTATGAAGTTTTATGTTTATATACGGTATTGTAAGGTGTTGTTATGACTTGTAAGGCGTCCTACAATATAATATCGTGTTTTTCAAGGTGTTAATATGGCATACATTGTCGTAAGTTGCCCTAAATTGTCGTACGATGTTCAAAGGACTCGGACGAATTTATTAGGTTTATTTTGGAGTTTTAAGTTTATATACGGTATTGTAAGGTGTTGTTACGATTTGAAAGGCGTCCTACAATATAATAACGTGTTTTTCAAGGTGTTAATATGGCATACAGAGTGGTAAGGTGTCATAAATTGTTGTACGATCTTCAAAGGACTCGTACGAATTCATTAGTTTATTATGGAGTTTTATGTTTATATACGGTATTATAAGGTGTAGTTATAACTTGTAAGGCGTCCTACAATATAATATCGTGTTTTTCAAGGTGTTAATATGGCATACAGAGTGGTAAGATGTCCTAAATTGTTGTACGATCTTCAAAGGACTCGTACGAATTCATTAGTTTATTATGGAGTTTTACGTTTATATACGGTATTATAAGGTGTAGTTATAACTTGTAAGGCGTCCTACAATATAATATCGTGTTTTCAAGGTGTTAATATAGCATACAGAGTGGTAAGATGTCCTAAATTGTTGTACGATGTTCACAGGACTCGGACGAATTCATTAGGTTTATTATGGAGTTTTAAGTTTATGTACGATATTGTAAGGTGTTGTTACGATTTGTAAGGCGTCCTACAATATAATATCGTGTTTTTCAAGGTGTTAATATGGCATACATTGTCGTAAGTTGTCCTAAATTGTCGTACGATATTCAAAGGACTCGGACGAATTCATTAGGTTTATTATGGAGTTTTAAGTTTATATACGGTTTTGTAAGGTGTTGTTACTATTTATAAGGTGTCCTTCAATATAATAATGTGTTTTTCAAGGTGTTAATATGGCATACAGAGTTGTAAGATGTCATAAATTGTCGTACGATGTTCAAAGGACTCGTACGAATTCATTAGATTTATTATGAAGTTTTATGTTTATATACGGTATTGTAAGGTGTTGTTATGACTTGTAAGGCGTCCTACAATATAATATCGTGTTTTTCAAGGTGTTAATATGGCATACATTGTCGTAAGTTGCCCTAAATTGTCGTACGATGTTCAAAGGACTCGGACGAATTTATTAGGTTTATTTTGGAGTTTTAAGTTTATATACGGTATTGTAAGGTGTTGTTACGATTTGTAAGGCGTCCTACAATATAATAACGTGCTTTTCAAGGTGTCAATATGGCATACAGAGTGGTAAGTTATCCTAAATTGTTGTACGATCTTCAAAGGACTCGTACGAATTCATTAGTTTATTATGGAGTTTTATGTTTATATAAGGTATTATAAGGTGTAGTTATAACTTGTAAGGCGTCCTACAATATAATATCGTGTTTTTCAAGGTGTTAATATGGCATACAGAGTGGTAAGATGTCCTAAATTGTTGTACGATGTTCAAAGGACTCGGAAGAATTCATTAGGTTTATTATGGAGTTTTAAGTTTATATACGATATTGTAAGGTGTTGTTATGATTTGTAAGGCGTCCTACAATATAATATCGTGTTTTTCAAGGTGTTAATATGGCATACAGTGTCGTAAGATGTCCTAAATTGTCGTACGAAGTTCAAAGGACTCGTACGAATTCATTAGATTTATTATGAAGTTTTATGTTTATATACGGTATTGTAAGGTGTTGTTATGACTTGTAAAGCGTCCTACAATATAATATCGTGTTTTTCAAGGTGTTAATATGGCATACATTGGCGTAAGTTGCCCTAAATTGTCGTACGATGTTCAAAGGACTCGGACGAATTTATTAGGTTTATTATGGAGTTTTAAGTTTAGATACGGTATTGTAAGGTGTTGTTACGATTTAAAAGGCGTCCTACAATATAATAACGTGTTTTTCAAGGTGTTAATATGGCATACAGAGTGGTAAGGTGTCATAAATTGTTGTACGATCTTCAAAGGACTCGTACGAATTCATTAGTTTATTATGGAGTTTTATGTTTATATACGGTATTATAAGGTGTAGTTATAACTTGTAAGGCGTCCTACAATATAATATCGTGTTTTTCAAGGTGTTAATATGGCATACAGAGTGGTAAGATGTCCTAAATTGTAGTACGATGTTCAAAGGACTCGGACGAATTCATTAGGTTTATCATGGAGTTTTAAGTTTATATACGATATTGTAAGGTGTTGTTACGATTTGTAAGGCGTGCTACAATATAATATCGTGTTTTTCAAGATGTCAATATGGCATACAGAGTGGTAAGTTGTCCTAAATTGTTGTACGATCTTCAAAGGACTCGTACGAATTCATTAGTTTATTATGGAGTTTTATGTTTATATAAGGTATTATAAGGTGTAGTTATAACTTGTAAGGCGTCCTACAATATAATATCGTGTTTTTCAAGGTGTTAATATGGCATACAGAGTGGTAAGATGTCCTAAATTGTTGTACGATGTTCAAAGGACTCGGAAGAATTCATTAGGTTTATTATGGAGTTTTAAGTTTATATACGATATTGTAAGGTGTTGTTACGATTTGTAAGGCGTCCTACAATATAATATCGTGTTTTTCAAGGTGTTAATATGGCATACAGTGTCGTAAGATGTCCTAAATTGTCGTACGAAGTTCAAAGGACTCGTACGAATTCATTAGATTTATTATGAAGTTTTATGTTTATATACGGTATTGTAAGGTGTTGTTATGACTTGTAAGGCGTCCTACAATATAATATCGTGTTTTTCAAGGTGTTAATATGGCATACATTGGCGTAAGTTGCCCTAAATTGTCGTACGATGTTCAAAGGACTCGAACGAATTTATTAGGTTTATTATGGAGTTTTAAGTTTAGATACGGTATTGTAAGGTGTTGTTACGATTTGAAAGGCGTCCTACAATATAATAACGTGTTTTTCAAGGTGTTAATATGGCATACAGAGTGGTAAGGTGTCATAAATTGTCGTACGATCTTCAAAGGACTCGTACGAATTCATTAGGTTTATTATGGAGTTTTAAGTTTATATACGGTATTGTAAGGTGTTGTTACGATTTGTAAGGCGTCCTTCAATATAATAATGTGTTTTTCAAGGAGTTAATATGGCATATAGAGTTGTAAGATGTCATAAATTGTCGTACGATGTTCAAAGGACTCGGACGAATTCATTAGGTTTATTATGGAGTTTTAAGTTTATATACGGTTTTGTAAGGTGTTGTTACTATTTATAAGGTGTCCTTCAATATAATAATGTGTTTTTCAAGGTGTTAATATGGCATACAGAGTTGTAAGATGTCATAAATTGTCGTACGATGTTCAAAGGACTCGTACGAATTCATTAGATTTATTATGAAGTTTTATGTTTATATACGGTATTGTAAGGTGTTGTTATGACTTGTAAGGCGTCCTACAATATAATATCGTGTTTTTCAAGGTGTTAATATGGCATACATTGTCGTAAGTTGCCCTAAATTGTCGTACGATGTTCAAAGGACTCGGACGAATTTATTAGGTTTATTATGGAGTTTTAAGTTTATATACGGTATTGTAAGGTGTTGTTACGATTTGTAAGGCGTCCTACAATATAATAACGTGCTTTTCAAGGTGTCAATATGGCATACAGAGTGGTAAGTTATCCTAAATTGTTGTACGATCTTCAAAGGACTCGTACGAATTCATTAGTTTATTATGGAGTTTTATGTTTATATAAGGTATTATAAGGTGTAGTTATAACTTGTAAGGCGTCCTACAATATAATATCGTGTTTTTCAAGGTGTTAATATGGCATACAGAGTGGTAAGATGTCCTAAATTGTTGTACGATGTTCAAAGGACTCGGAAGAATTCATTAGGTTTATTATGGAGTTTTAAGTTTATATACGATATTGTAAGGTGTTGTTACGATTTGTAAGGCGTCCTACAATATAATATCGTGTTTTTCAAGGTGTTAATATGGCATACAGTGTCGTAAGATGTCCTAAATTGTCGTACGAAGTTCAAAGGACTCGTACGAATTCATTAGATTTATTATGAAGTTTTATGTTTATATACGGTATTGTAAGGTGTTGTTATGACTTGTAAGGCGTCCTACAATATAATATCGTGTTTTTCAAGGTGTTAATATGGCATACATTGGCGTAAGTTGCCCTAAATTGTCGTACGATGTTCAAAGGACTCGGACGAATTTATTAGGTTTATTATGGAGTTTTAAGTTTAGATACGGTATTGTAAGGTGTTGTTACGATTTAAAAGGCGTCCTACAATATAATAACGTGTTTTTCAAGGTGTTAATATGGCATACAGAGTGGTAAGGTGTCATAAATTGTTGTACGATCTTCAAAGGACTCGTACGAATTCATTAGTTTATTATGGAGTTTTATGTTTATATACGGTATTATAAGGTGTAGTTATAACTTGTAAGGCGTCCTACAATATAATATCGTGTTTTTCAAGGTGTTAATATGGCATACAGAGTGGTAAGATGTCCTAAATTGTAGTACGATGTTCAAAGGACTCGGACGAATTCATTAGGTTTATCATGGAGTTTTAAGTTTATATACGATATTGTAAGGTGTTGTTACGATTTGTAAGGCGTGCTACAATATAATATCGTGTTTTTCAAGATGTCAATATGGCATACAGAGTGGTAAGTTGTCCTAAATTGTTGTACGATCTTCAAAGGACTCGTACGAATTCATTAGTTTATTATGGAGTTTTATGTTTATATAAGGTATTATAAGGTGTAGTTATAACTTGTAAGGCGTCCTACAATATAATATCGTGTTTTTCAAGGTGTTAATATGGCATACAGAGTGGTAAGATGTCCTAAATTGTTGTACGATGTTCAAAGGACTCGGAAGAATTCATTAGGTTTATTATGGAGTTTTAAGTTTATATACGATATTGTAAGGTGTTGTTACGATTTGTAAGGCGTCCTACAATATAATATCGTGTTTTTCAAGGTGTTAATATGGCATACAGTGTCGTAAGATGTCCTAAATTGTCGTACGAAGTTCAAAGGACTCGTACGAATTCATTAGATTTATTATGAAGTTTTATGTTTATATACGGTATTGTAAGGTGTTGTTATGACTTGTAAGGCGTCCTACAATATAATATCGTGTTTTTCAAGGTGTTAATATGGCATACATTGGCGTAAGTTGCCCTAAATTGTCGTACGATGTTCAAAGGACTCGAACGAATTTATTAGGTTTATTATGGAGTTTTAAGTTTAGATACGGTATTGTAAGGTGTTGTTACGATTTGAAAGGCGTCCTACAATATAATAACGTGTTTTTCAAGGTGTTAATATGGCATACAGAGTGGTAAGGTGTCATAAATTGTCGTACGATCTTCAAAGGACTCGTACGAATTCATTAGGTTTATTATGGAGTTTTAAGTTTATATACGGTATTGTAAGGTGTTGTTACGATTTGTAAGGCGTCCTACAATATAATAACGTGTTTTTCAAGGTGTTAATATGGCATATAGAGTTGTAAGATGTCGTAAATTGTCGTACGATGTTCAAAGGACTCGGACGAATTTATTAGGTTTATTATGGAGTTTTAAGTTTATATACGGTATTGTAAGGTGTTGTTACGATTTGTAAGGCGTCCTACAATATAATATCGTGTTTTTCAAGGTGTTAATATGGCATACAGTGTCGTAAGATGTCCTAAATTGTCGTACGAAGTTCAAAGGACTCGTACGAATTCATTAGATTTATTATGAAGTTTTATGTTTATATACGGTATTGTAAGGTGTTATTATGACTTGTAAGGCGTCCTACAATATAATATCGTGTTTTTCAAGGTGTTAATATGGCATACATTGGCGTAAGTTGCCCTAAATTGTCGTACGATGTTCAAAGGACTCGGACGAATTTATTAGGTTTATTATGGAGTTTTAAGTTTAGATACGGTATTGTAAGGTGTTGTTACGATTTGAAAGGCGTCCTACAATATAATAACGTGTTTTTCAAGGTGTTAATATGGCATACAGAGTGGTAAGGTGTCATAAATTGTTGTACGATCTTCAAAGGACTCGTACGAATTCATTAGTTTATTATGGAGTTTTATGTTTATATAAGGTATTATAAGGTGTAGTTATAACTTGTAAGGCGTCCTACAATATAATATCGTGTTTTTCAAGGTGTTAATATGGCATACAGAGTGGTAAGATGTCCTAAATTGTTGTACGATGTTCAAAGGACTCGGAAGAATTCATTAGGTTTATTATGGAGTTTTAAGTTTATATACGATATTGTAAGGTGTTGTTACGATTTGTAAGGCGTCCTACAATATAATATCGTGTTTTTCAAGGTGTTAATATGGCATACAGTGTCGTAAGATGTCCTAAATTGTCGTACGAAGTTCAAAGGACTCGTACGAATTCATTAGATTTATTATGAAGTTTTATGTTTATATACGGTATTGTAAGGTGTTGTTATGACTTGTAAGGCGTCCTACAATATAATATCGTGTTTTTCAAGGTGTTAATATGGCATACATTGGCGTAAGTTGCCCTAAATTGTCGTACGATGTTCAAAGGACTCGAACGAATTTATTAGGTTTATTATGGAGTTTTAAGTTTAGATACGGTATTGTAAGGTGTTGTTACGATTTGAAAGGCGTCCTACAATATAATAACGTGTTTTTCAAGGTGTTAATATGGCATACAGAGTGGTAAGGTGTCATAAATTGTCGTACGATCTTCAAAGGACTCGTACGAATTCATTAGGTTTATTATGGAGTTTTAAGTTTATATACGGTATTGTAAGGTGTTGTTACGATTTGTAAGGCGTCCTACAATATAATAACGTGTTTTTCAAGGTGTTAATATGGCATATAGAGTTGTAAGATGTCGTAAATTGTCGTACGATGTTCAAAGGACTCGGACGAATTTATTAGGTTTATTATGGAGTTTTAAGTTTATATACGGTATTGTAAGGTGTTGTTACGATTTGTAAGGCGTCCTACAATATAATATCGTGTTTTTCAAGGTGTTAATATGGCATACAGTGTCGTAAGATGTCCTAAATTGTCGTACGAAGTTCAAAGGACTCGTACGAATTCATTAGATTTATTATGAAGTTTTATGTTTATATACGGTATTGTAAGGTGTTATTATGACTTGTAAGGCGTCCTACAATATAATATCGTGTTTTTCAAGGTGTTAATATGGCATACATTGGCGTAAGTTGCCCTAAATTGTCGTACGATGTTCAAAGGACTCGGACGAATTTATTAGGTTTATTATGGAGTTTTAAGTTTAGATACGGTATTGTAAGGTGTTGTTACGATTTGAAAGGCGTCCTACAATATAATAACGTGTTTTTCAAGGTGTTAATATGGCATACAGAGTGGTAAGGTGTCATAAATTGTTGTACGATCTTCAAAGGACTCGTACGAATTCATTAGTTTATTATGGAGTTTTATGTTTATATACGGTATTATAAGGTGTAGTTATAACTTGTAAGGCGTCCTACAATATAATATCGTGTTTTTCAAGGTGTTAATATGGCATACAGAGTGGTAAGATGTCCTAAATTGTTGTACGATGTTCAAAGGACTCGGAAGAATTCATTAGGTTTATTATGGAGTTTTAAGTTTATACACGATATTGTAAGGTGTTGTTACGATTTGTAAGGCGTCCTACAATATAATATCGTGTTTTTCAAGGTGTTAATATGGCATACAGTGTCGTAAGATGTCCTAAATTGTCGTACGAAGTTCAAAGGACTCGTACGAATTCATTAGATTTATTATGAAGTTTTATGTTTATATACGGTATTGTAAGGTGTTATTATGACTTGTAAGGCGTCCTACAATATAATATCGTGTTTTTCAAGGTGTTAATATGGCATACATTGGCGTAAGTTGCCCTAAATTGTCGTACGATGTTCAAAGGACTCGGACGAATTTATTAGGTTTATTATGGAGTTTTAAGTTTAGATACGGTATTGTAAGGTGTTGTTACGATTTAAAAGGCGTCCTACAATATAATAACGTGTTTTTCAAGGTGTTAATATGGCATACAGAGTGGTAAGGTGTCATAAATTGTTGTACGATCTTCAAAGGACTCGTACGAATTCATTAGTTTATTATGGAGTTTTATGTTTATATACGGTATTATAAGGTGTAGTTATAACTTGTAAGGCGTCCTACAATATAATATCGTGTTTTTCAAGGTGTTAATATGGCATACAGAGTGGTAAGATGTCCTAAATTGTAGTACGATGTTCAAAGGACTCGGACGAATTCATTAGGTTTATCATGGAGTTTTAAGTTTATATACGATATTGTAAGGTGTTGTTACGATTTGTAAGGCGTACTACAATATAATATCGTGTTTTTCAAGATGTCAATATGGCATACAGAGTGGTAAGTTGTCCTAAATTGTTGTACGATCTTCAAAGGACTCGTACGAATTCATTAGTTTATTATGGAGTTTTATGTTTATATAAGGTATTATAAGGTGTAGTTATAACTTGTAAGGCGTCCTACAATATAATATCGTGTTTTTCAAGGTGTTAATATGGCATACAGAGTGGTAAGATGTCCTAAATTGTTGTACGATGTTCAAAGGACTCGGAAGAATTCATTAGGTTTATTATGGAGTTTTAAGTTTATATACGATATTGTAAGGTGTTGTTACGATTTGTAAGGCGTCCTACAATATAATATCGTGTTTTTCAAGGTGTTAATATGGCATACAGTGTCGTAAGATGTCCTAAATTGTCGTACGAAGTTCAAAGGACTCGTACGAATTCATTAGATTTATTATGAAGTTTTATGTTTATATACGGTATTGTAAGGTGTTGTTATGACTTGTAAGGCGTCCTACAATATAATATCGTGTTTTTCAAGGTGTTAATATGGCATACATTGGCGTAAGTTGCCCTAAATTGTCGTACGATGTTCAAAGGACTCGAACGAATTTATTAGGTTTATTATGGAGTTTTAAGTTTAGATACGGTATTGTAAGGTGTTGTTACGATTTGAAAGGCGTCCTACAATATAATAACGTGTTTTTCAAGGTGTTAATATGGCATACAGAGTGGTAAGGTGTCATAAATTGTCGTACGATCTTCAAAGGACTCGTACGAATTCATTAGGTTTATTATGGAGTTTTAAGTTTATATACGGTATTGTAAGGTGTTGTTACGATTTGTAAGGCGTCCTACAATATAATAACGTGTTTTTCAAGGTGTTAATATGGCATATAGAGTTGTAAGATGTCGTAAATTGTCGTACGATGTTCAAAGGACTCGGACGAATTTATTAGGTTTATTATGGAGTTTTAAGTTTATATACGGTATTGTAAGGTGTTGTTACGATTTGTAAGGCGTCCTACAATATAATATCGTGTTTTTCAAGGTGTTAATATGGCATACAGTGTCGTAAGATGTCCTAAATTGTCGTACGAAGTTCAAAGGACTCGTACGAATTCATTAGATTTATTATGAAGTTTTATGTTTATATACGGTATTGTAAGGTGTTATTATGACTTGTAAGGCGTCCTACAATATAATATCGTGTTTTTCAAGGTGTTAATATGGCATACATTGGCGTAAGTTGCCCTAAATTGTCGTACGATGTTCAAAGGACTCGGACGAATTTATTAGGTTTATTATGGAGTTTTAAGTTTAGATACGGTATTGTAAGGTGTTGTTACGATTTAAAAGGCGTCCTACAATATAATAACGTGTTTTTCAAGGTGTTAATATGGCATACAGAGTGGTAAGGTGTCATAAATTGTTGTACGATCTTCAAAGGACTCGTACGAATTCATTAGTTTATTATGGAGTTTTATGTTTATATACGGTATTATAAGGTGTAGTTATAACTTGTAAGGCGTCCTACAATATAATATCGTGTTTTTCAAGGTGTTAATATGGCATACAGAGTGGTAAGATGTCCTAAATTGTAGTACGATGTTCAAAGGACTCGGACGAATTCATTAGGTTTATCATGGAGTTTTAAGTTTATATACGATATTGTAAGGTGTTGTTACGATTTGTAAGGCGTGCTACAATATAATATCGTGTTTTTCAAGATGTCAATATGGCATACAGAGTGGTAAGTTGTCCTAAATTGTTGTACGATCTTCAAAGGACTCGTACGAATTCATTAGTTTATTATGGAGTTTTATGTTTATATAAGGTATTATAAGGTGTAGTTATAACTTGTAAGGCGTCCTACAATATAATATCGTGTTTTTCAAGGTGTTAATATGGCATACAGAGTGGTAAGATGTCCTAAATTGTTGTACGATGTTCAAAGGACTCGGAAGAATTCATTAGGTTTATTATGGAGTTTTAAGTTTATATACGATATTGTAAGGTGTTGTTACGATTTGTAAGGCGTCCTACAATATAATATCGTGTTTTTCAAGGTGTTAATATGGCATACAGTGTCGTAAGATGTCCTAAATTGTCGTACGAAGTTCAAAGGACTCGTACGAATTCATTAGATTTATTATGAAGTTTTATGTTTATATACGGTATTGTAAGGTGTTGTTATGACTTGTAAGGCGTCCTACAATATAATATCGTGTTTTTCAAGGTGTTAATATGGCATACATTGGCGTAAGTTGCCCTAAATTGTCGTACGATGTTCAAAGGACTCGAACGAATTTATTAGGTTTATTATGGAGTTTTAAGTTTAGATACGGTATTGTAAGGTGTTGTTACGATTTGAAAGGCGTCCTACAATATAATAACGTGTTTTTCAAGGTGTTAATATGGCATACAGAGTGGTAAGGTGTCATAAATTGTCGTACGATCTTCAAAGGACTCGTACGAATTCATTAGGTTTATTATGGAGTTTTAAGTTTATATACGGTATTGTAAGGTGTTGTTACGATTTGTAAGGCGTCCTACAATATAATAACGTGTTTTTCAAGGTGTTAATATGGCATATAGAGTTGTAAGATGTCGTAAATTGTCGTACGATGTTCAAAGGACTCGGACGAATTTATTAGGTTTATTATGGAGTTTTAAGTTTATATACGGTATTGTAAGGTGTTGTTACGATTTGTAAGGCGTCCTACAATATAATATCGTGTTTTTCAAGGTGTTAATATGGCATACAGTGTCGTAAGATGTCCCAAATTGTCGTACGAAGTTCAAAGGACTCGTACGAATTCATTAGATTTATTATGAAGTTTTATGTTTATATACGGTATTGTAAGGTGTTATTATGACTTGTAAGGCGTCCTACAATATAATATCGTGTTTTTCAAGGTGTTAATATGGCATACATTGGCGTAAGTTGCCCTAAATTGTCGTACGATGTTCAAAGGACTCGGACGAATTTATTAGGTTTATTATGGAGTTTTAAGTTTAGATACGGTATTGTAAGGTGTTGTTACGATTTGAAAGGCGTCCTACAATATAATAACGTGTTTTTCAAGGTGTTAATATGGCATACAGAGTGGTAAGGTGTCATAAATTGTTGTACGATCTTCAAAGGACTCGTACGAATTCATTAGTTTATTATGGAGTTTTATGTTTATATACGGTATTATAAGGTGTAGTTATAACTTGTAAGGCGTCCTACAATATAATATCGTGTTTTTCAAGGTGTTAATATGGCATACAGAGTGGTAAGATGTCCTAAATTGTTGTACGATGTTCAAAGGACTCGGAAGAATTCATTAGGTTTATTATGGAGTTTTAAGTTTATACACGATATTGTAAGGTGTTGTTACGATTTGTAAGGCGTCCTACAATATAATATCGTGTTTTTCAAGGTGTTAATATGGCATACAGTGTCGTAAGATGTCCTAAATTGTCGTACGAAGTTCAAAGGACTCGTACGAATTCATTAGATTTATTATGAAGTTTTATGTTTATATACGGTATTGTAAGGTGTTATTATGACTTGTAAGGCGTCCTACAATATAATATCGTGTTTTTCAAGGTGTTAATATGGCATACATTGGCGTAAGTTGCCCTAAATTGTCGTACGATGTTCAAAGGACTCGGACGAATTTATTAGGTTTATTATGGAGTTTTAAGTTTAGATACGGTATTGTAAGGTGTTGTTACGATTTAAAAGGCGTCCTACAATATAATAACGTGTTTTTCAAGGTGTTAATATGGCATACAGAGTGGTAAGGTGTCATAAATTGTTGTACGATCTTCAAAGGACTCGTACGAATTCATTAGTTTATTATGGAGTTTTATGTTTATATACGGTATTATAAGGTGTAGTTATAACTTGTAAGGCGTCCTACAATATAATATCGTGTTTTTCAAGGTGTTAATATGGCATACAGAGTGGTAAGATGTCCTAAATTGTAGTACGATGTTCAAAGGACTCGGACGAATTCATTAGGTTTATTATGGAGTTTTAAGTTTATATACGATATTGTAAGGTGTTGTTACGATTTGTAAGGCGTGCTACAATATAATATCGTGTTTTTCAAGATGTCAATATGGCATACAGAGTGGTAAGTTGTCCTAAATTGTTGTACGATTTTCAAAGGACTCGTACGAATTCATTAGTTTATTATGGAATTTTATGTTTATATAAGGTATTATAAGGTGTAGTTATAACTTGTAAGGCGTCCTACAATATAATATCGTGTTTTTCAAGGTGTTAATATGGCATACAGAGTGGTAAGATGTCCTAAATTGTTGTACGATGTTCAAAGGACTCGGAAGAATTCATTAGGTTTATTATGGAGTTTTAAGTTTATATACGATATTGTAAGGTGTTGTTACGATTTGTAAGGCGTCCTACAATATAATATCGTGTTTTTCAAGGTGTTAATATGGCATACATTGTCGTAAGATGTCCTAAATTGTCGTACGAAGTTCAAAGGACTCGTACGAATTCATTAGATTTATTATGAAGTTTTATGTTTATATACGGTATTGTAAGGTGTTATTATGACTTGTAAGGCGTCCTACAATATAATATCGTGTTTTTCAAGGTGTTAATATGGCATACATTGGCGTAAGTTGCCCTAAATTGTCGTACGATGTTCAAAGGACTCGGACGAATTTATTAGGTTTATTATGGAGTTTTAAGTTTATATACGGTATTGTAAGGTGTTGTTACGATTTGTAAGGCGTCCTACAATATAATAACGTGCTTTTCAAGGTGTTAATATGGCATACAGAGTGGTAAGCTGTCCTAAATTGTTGTACGATCTTCAAAGGACTCGTACGAATTCATTAGTTTATTATGGAGTTTTATGTTTATATAAGGTATTATAAGGTGTAGTTATAACTTGTAAGGCGTCCTACAATATAATATCGTGTTTTTCAAGGTGTTAATATGGCATACAGAGTGGTAAGATGTCCTAAATTGTTGTACGATGTTCAAAGGACTCGGAAGAATTCATTAGGTTTATTATGGAGTTTTAAGTTTATATACGATATTGTAAGGTGTTGTTACGATTTGTAAGGCGTCCTACAATATAATATCGTGTTTTTCAAGGTGTTAATATGGCATACAGTGTCGTAAGATGTCCTAAATTGTCGTACGAAGTTCAAAGGACTCGTACGAATTCATTAGATTTATTATGAAGTTTTATGTTTATATACGGTATTGTAAGGTGTTGTTATGACTTGTAAGGCGTCCTACAATATAATATCGTGTTTTTCAAGGTGTTAATATGGCATACATTGGCGTAAGTTGCCCTAAATTGTCGTACGATGTTCAAAGGACTCGAACGAATTTATTAGGTTTATTATGGAGTTTTAAGTTTAGATACGGTATTGTAAGGTGTTGTTACGATTTGAAAGGCGTCCTACAATATAATAACGTGTTTTTCAAGGTGTTAATATGGCATACAGAGTGGTAAGGTGTCATAAATTGTCGTACGATCTTCAAAGGACTCGTACGAATTCATTAGGTTTATTATGGAGTTTTAAGTTTATATACGGTATTGTAAGGTGTTGTTACGATTTGTAAGGCGTCCTACAATATAATAACGTGTTTTTCAAGGTGTTAATATGGCATATAGAGTTGTAAGATGTCGTAAATTGTCGTACGATGTTCAAAGGACTCGGACGAATTTATTAGGTTTATTATGGAGTTTTAAGTTTATATACGGTATTGTAAGGTGTTGTTACGATTTGTAAGGCGTCCTACAATATAATATCGTGTTTTTCAAGGTGTTAATATGGCATACAGTGTCGTAAGATGTCCTAAATTGTCGTACGAAGTTCAAAGGACTCGTACGAATTCATTAGATTTATTATGAAGTTTTATGTTTATATACGGTATTGTAAGGTGTTATTATGACTTGTAAGGCGTCCTACAATATAATATCGTGTTTTTCAAGGTGTTAATATGGCATACATTGGCGTAAGTTGCCCTAAATTGTCGTACGATGTTCAAAAGACTCGGACGAATTTATTAGGTTTATTATGGAGTTTTAAGTTTAGATACGGTATTGTAAGGTGTTGTTACGATTTGAAAGGCGTCCTACAATATAATAACGTGTTTTTCAAGGTGTTAATATGGCATACAGAGTGGTAAGGTGTCATAAATTGTTGTACGATCTTCAAAGGACTCGTACGAATTCATTAGTTTATTATGGAGTTTTATGTTTATATACGGTATTATAAGGTGTAGTTATAACTTGTAAGGCGTCCTACAATATAATATCGTGTTTTTCAAGGTGTTAATATGGCATACAGAGTGGTAAGATGTCCTAAATTGTTGTACGATGTTCAAAGGACTCCGAAGAATTCATTAGGTTTATTATGGAGTTTTAAGTTTATACACGATATTGTAAGGTGTTGTTACGATTTGTAAGGCGTCCTACAATATAATATCGTGTTTTTCAAGGTGTTAATATGGCATACAGTGTCGTAAGATGTCCTAAATTGTCGTACGAAGTTCAAAGGACTCGTACGAATTCATTAGATTTATTATGAAGTTTTATGTTTATATACGGTATTGTAAGGTGTTATTATGACTTGTAAGGCGTCCTACAATATAATATCGTGTTTTTCAAGGTGTTAATATGGCATACATTGGCGTAAGTTGCCCTAAATTGTCGTACGATGTTCAAAGGACTCGGACGAATTTATTAGGTTTATTATGGAGTTTTAAGTTTAGATACGGTATTGTAAGGTGTTGTTACGATTTAAAAGGCGTCCTACAATATAATAACGTGTTTTTCAAGGTGTTAATATGGCATACAGAGTGGTAAGGTGTCATAAATTGTTGTACGATCTTCAAAGGACTCGTACGAATTCATTAGTTTATTATGGAGTTTTATGTTTATATACGGTATTATAAGGTGTAGTTATAACTTGTAAGGCGTCCTACAATATAATATCGTGTTTTTCAAGGTGTTAATATGGCATACAGAGTGGTAAGATGTCCTAAATTGTAGTACGATGTTCAAAGGACTCGGACGAATTCATTAGGTTTATTATGGAGTTTTAAGTTTATATACGATATTGTAAGGTGTTGTTACGATTTGTAAGGCGTGCTACAATATAATATCGTGTTTTTCAAGATGTCAATATGGCATACAGAGTGGTAAGTTGTCCTAAATTGTTGTACGATCTTCAAAGGACTCGTACGAATTCATTAGTTTATTATGGAGTTTTATGTTTATATAAGGTATTATAAGGTGTAGTTATAACTTGTAAGGCGTCCTACAATATAATATCGTGTTTTTCAAGGTGTTAATATGGCATACAGAGTGGTAAGATGTCCTAAATTGTTGTACGATGTTCAAAGGACTCGGAAGAATTCATTAGGTTTATTATGGAGTTTTAAGTTTATATACGATATTGTAAGGTGTTGTTACGATTTGTAAGGCGTCCTACAATATAATAAGGTGTTTTTCAAGGTGTTAATATGGCATACAGTGTCGTAAGATGTCCTAAATTGTCGTACGAAGTTCAAAGGACTCGTACGAATTCATTAGATTTATTATGAAGTTTTATGTTTATATACGGTATTGTAAGGTGTTGTTATGACTTGTAAGGCGTCCTACAATATAATATCGTGTTTTTCAAGGTGTTAATATGGCATACATTGGCGTAAGTTGCCCTAAATTGTCGTACGATGTTCAAAGGACTCGGACGAATTTATTAGGTTTATTATGGAGTTTTAAGTTTAGATACGGTATTGTAAGGTGTTGTTACGATTTAAAAGGCGTCCTACAATATAATAACGTGTTTTTCAAGGTGTTAATATGGCATACAGAGTGGTAAGGTGTCATAAATTGTTGTACGATCTTCAAAGGACTCGTACGAATTCATTAGTTTATTATGGAGTTTTATGTTTATATACGGTATTATAAGGTGTAGTTATAACTTGTAAGGCGTCCTACAATATAATATCGTGTTTTTCAAGGTGTTAATATGGAATACATTGTCGTAAGTTGCCCTAAATTGTCGTACGATGTTCAAAGGACTCGGACGAATTTATTAGGTTTATTATGGAGTTTTAAGTTTATATACGGTATTGTAAGGTGTTGTTACGATTTGTAAGGCGTCCTACAATATAATAACGTGCTTTTCAAGGTGTCAATATGGCATACAGAGTGGTAAGTTGTCCTAAATTGTTGTACGATCTTCAAAGCACTCGTACGAATTCATTAGTTTATTATGGAGTTTTATGTTTATATAAGGTATTATAAGGTGTAGTTATAACTTGTAAGGCGTCCTACAATATAATATCGTGTTTTTCAAGGTGTTAATATGGCATACAGAGTGGTAAGATGTCCTAAATTGTTGTACGATGTTCAAAGGACTCGGAAGAATTCATTAGGTTTATTATGGAGTTTTAAGTTTATATACGATATTGTAAGGTGTTGTTACGATTTGTAAGGCGTCCTACAATATAATATCGTGTTTTTCAAGGTGTTAATATGGCATACAGTGTCGTAAGATGTCCTAAATTGTCGTACGAAGTTCAAAGGACTCGTACGAATTCATTAGATTTATTATGAAGTTTTATGTTTATATACGGTATTGTAAGGTGTTGTTATGACTTGTAAGGCGTCCTACAATATAATATCGTGTTTTTCAAGGTGTTAATATGGCATACATTGGCGTAAGTTGCCCTAAATTGTCGTACGATGTTCAAAGGACTCGGACGAATTTATTAGGTTTATTATGGAGTTTTAAGTTTAGATACGGTATTGTAAGGTGTTGTTACGATTTGAAAGGCGTCCTACAATATAATAACGTGTTTTTCAAGGTGTTAATATGGCATACAGAGTGGTAAGGTGTCATAAATTGTTGCACGATCTTCAAAGGACTCGTACGAATTCATTAGTTTATTATGGAGTTTTATGTTTATATACGGTATTATAAGGTGTAGTTATAACTTGTAAGGCGTCCTACAATATAATATCGTGTTTTTCAAGGTTTTAATATGGCATACAGAGTGGTAAGATGTCCTAAATTGTAGTACGATGTTCAAAGGACTCGGACGAATTCATTAGGTTTATTATGGAGTTTTAAGTTTATATACGATATTGTAAGGTGTTGTTACGATTTGTAAGGCGTGCTACAATATAATATCGTGTTTTTCAAGATGTCAATATGGCATACAGAGTGGTAAGTTGTCCTAAATTGTTGTACGATCTTCAAAGGACTCGTACGAATTCATTAATTTATTATGGAGTTTTATGTTTATATAAGGTATTATAAGGTGTAGTTATAACTTGTAAGGCGTCCTACAATATAATATCGTGTTTTTCAAGGTGTTAATATGGCATACAGAGTGGTAAGATGTCCTAAATTGTTGTACGATGTTCAAAGGACTCGGAAGAATTCATTAGGTTTATTATGGAGTTTTAAGTTTATATACGATATTGTAAGGTGTTGTTACGATTTGTAAGGCGTCCTACAATATAATATCGTGTTTTTCAAGGTGTTAATATGGCATACAGTGTCGTAAGATGTCCTAAATTGTCGTACGAAGTTCAAAGGACTCGTACGAATTCATTAGATTTATTATGAAGTTTTATGTTTATATACGGTATTGTAAGGTGTTGTTATGACTTGTAAGGCGTCCTACAATATAATATCGTGTTTTTCAAGGTGTTAATATGGCATACAGTGTCGTAAGATGTCCTAAATTGTCGTACGAAGTTCAAAGGACTCGTACGAATTCATTAGATTTATTATGAAGTTTTATGTTTATATACGGTATTGTAAGGTGTTGTTATGACTTGTAAGGCGTCCTACAATATAATATCGTGTTTTTCAAGGTGTTAATATGGCATACATTGGCGTAAGTTGCCCTAAATTGTCGTACGATGTTCAAAGGACTCGGACGAATTTATTAGGTTTATTATGGAGTTTTAAGTTTAGATACGGTATTGTAAGGTGTTGTTACGATTTGAAAGGCGTCCTACAATATAATAACGTGTTTTTCAAGGTGTTAATATGGCATACAGAGTGGTAAGGTGTCATAAATTGTTGCACGATCTTCAAAGGACTCGTACGAATTCATTAGTTTATTATGGAGTTTTATGTTTATATACGGTATTATAAGGTGTAGTTATAACTTGTAAGGCGTCCTACAATATAATATCGTGTTTTTCAAGGTTTTAATATGGCATACAGAGTGGTAAGATGTCCTAAATTGTAGTACGATGTTCAAAGGACTCGGACGAATTCATTAGGTTTATTATGGAGTTTTAAGTTTATATACGATATTGTAAGGTATTGTTACGATTTGTAAGGCGTGCTACAATATAATATCGTGTTTTTCAAGATGTCAATATGGCATACAGAGTGGTAAGTTGTCCTAAATTGTTGTACGATCTTCAAAGGACTCGTACGAATTCATTAATTTATTATGGAGTTTTATGTTTATATAAGGTATTATAAGGTGTAGTTATAACTTGTAAGGCGTCCTACAATATAATATCGTGTTTTTCAAGGTGTTAATATGGCATACAGAGTGGTAAGATGTCCTAAATTGTTGTACGATGTTCAAAGGACTCGGAAGAATTCATTAGGTTTATTATGGAGTTTTAAGTTTATATACGATATTGTAAGGTGTTGTTACGATTTGTAAGGCGTCCTACAATATAATATCGTGTTTTTCAAGGTGTTAATATGGCATACAGTGTCGTAAGATGTCCTAAATTGTCGTACGAAGTTCAAAGGACTCGTACGAATTCATTAGATTTATTATGAAGTTTTATGTTTATATACGGTATTGTAAGGTGTTGTTATGACTTGTAAGGCGTCCTACAATATAATATCGTGTTTTTCAAGGTGTTAATATGGCATACAGTGTCGTAAGATGTCCTAAATTGTCGTACGCAGTTCAAAGGACTCGTACGAATTCATTAGATTTATTATGAAGTTTTATGTTTATATACGGTATTGTAAGGTGTTGTTATGACTTGTAAGGCGTCCTACAATATAATATCGTGTTTTTCAAGGTGTTAATATGGCATACAGTGTCGTAAGATGTCCTAAATTGCCGTACGAAGTTCAAAGGACTCGTACGAATTCATTAGATTTATTATGAAGTTTTATGTTTATATACGGTATTGTAAGGTGTTGTTATGACTTGTAAGGCGTCCTACAATATAATATCGTGTTTTTCAAGGTGTTAATATGGCATACATTGGCGTAAGTTGCCCTAAATTGTCGTACGATGTTCAAAGGACTCGGACGAATTTATTAGGTTTATTATGGAGTTTTTAGTTTAGATACGGTATTGTAAGGTGTTGTTACGATTTGAAAGGCGTCCTACAATATAATAACGTGTTTTTCAAGGTGTTAATATGGCATACAGAGTGGTAAGGTGTCATAAATTGTTGTACGATCTTCAAAGGACTCGTACGAATTCATTAGTTTATTATGGAGTTTTATGTTTATATACGGTATTATAAGGTATAGTTATAACTTGTAAGGCGTCCTACAATATAATATCGTGTTTTTCAAGGTGTTAATATGGCATACAGAGTGGTAAGATGTCCTAAATTGTAGTACGATGTTCAAAGGACTCGGACGAATTCATTAGGTTTATTATGGAGTTTTAAGTTTATATACGATATTGTAAGGTGTTGTTACGATTTGTAAGGCGTGCTACAATATAATATCGTGTTTTTCAAGATGTCAATATGGCATACAGAGTGGTAAGTTGTCCAAAATTGTTGTACGATCTTCAAAGCACTCGTACGAATTCATTAGTTTATTATGGAGTTTTATGTTTATATAAGGTATTATAAGGTGTAGTTATAACTTGTAAGGCGTCCTACAATATAATATCGTGTTTTTCAAGGTGTTAATATGGCATACAGAGTGGTAAGATGTCCTAAATTGTTGTACGATGTTCAAAGGACTCGGAAGAATTCATTAGGTTTATTATGGAGTTTTAAGTTTATATACGATATTGTAAGGTGTTGTTACGATTTGTAAGGCGTCCTACAATATAATATCGTGTTTTTCAAGGTGTTAATATGGCATACAGTGTCGTAAGATGTCCTAAATTGTCGTACGAAGTTCAAAGGACTCGTACGAATTCATTAGATTTATTATGAAGTTTTATGTTTATATACGGTATTGTAAGGTGTTGTTATGACTTGTAAGGCGTCCTACAATATAATATCGTGTTTTTCAAGGTGTTAATATGGCATACAGTGTCGTAAGATGTCCTAAATTGTCGTACGAAGTTCAAAGGACTCGTACGAATTCATTAGATTTATTATGAAGTTTTATGTTTATATACGGTATTGTAAGGTGTTGTTATGACTTGTAAGGCGTCCTACAATATAATATCGTGTTTTTCAAGGTGTTAATATGGCATACAGTGTCGTAAGATGTCCTAAATTGCCGTACGAAGTTCAAAGGACTCGTACGAATTCATTAGATTTATTATGAAGTTTTATGTTTATATACGGTATTGTAAGGTGTTGTTATGACTTGTAAGGCGTCCTACAATATAATATCGTGTTTTTCAAGGTGTTAATATGGCATACATTGGCGTAAGTTGCCCTAAATTGTCGTACGATGTTCAAAGGACTCGGACGAATTTATTAGGTTTATTATGGAGTTTTAAGTTTAGATACGGTATTGTAAGGTGTTGTTACGATTTGAAAGGCGTCCTACAATATAATAACGTGTTTTTCAAGGTGTTAATATGGCATACAGAGTGGTAAGGTGTCATAAATTGTTGTACGATCTTCAAAGGACTCGTACGAATTCATTAGTTTATTATGGAGTTTTATGTTTATATACGGTATTATAAGGTATAGTTATAACTTGTAAGGCGTCCTACAATATAATATCGTGTTTTTCAAGGTGTTAATATGGCATACAGAGTGGTAAGATGTCCTAAATTGTAGTACGATGTTCAAAGGACTCGGACGAATTCATTAGGTTTATTATGGAGTTTTAAGTTTATATACGATATTGTAAGGTGTTGTTACGATTTGTAAGGCGTGCTACAATATAATATCGTGTTTTTCAAGATGTCAATATGGCATACAGAGTGGTAAGTTGTCCAAAATTGTTGTACGATCTTCAAAGCACTCGTACGAATTCATTAGTTTATTATGGAGTTTTATGTTTATATAAGGTATTATAAGGTGTAGTTATAACTTGTAAGGCGTCCTACAATATAATATCGTGTTTTTCAAGGTGTTAATATGGCATACAGAGTGGTAAGATGTCCTAAATTGTTGTACGATGTTCAAAGGACTCGGAAGAATTCATTAGGTTTATTATGGAGTTTTAAGTTTATATACGATATTGTAAGGTGTTGTTACGATTTGTAAGGCGTCCTACAATATAATATCGTGTTTTTCAAGGTGTTAATATGGCATACAGTGTCGTAAGATGTCCTAAATTGTCGTACGAAGTTCAAAGGACTCGTACGAATTCATTAGATTTATTATGAAGTTTTATGTTTATATACGGTATTGTAAGGTGTTGTTATGACTTGTAAGGCGTCCTACAATATAATATCGTGTTTTTCAAGGTGTTAATATGGCATACATTGGCGTAAGTTGCCCTAAATTGTCGTACGATGTTCAAAGGACTCGGACGAATTTATTAGGTTTATTATGGAGTTTTAAGTTTAGATACGGTATTGTAAGGTGTTGTTACGATTTGAAAGGCGTCCTACAATATAATAACGTGTTTTTCAAGGTGTTAATATGGCATACAGAGTGGTAAGGTGTCATAAATTGTTGCACGATCTTCAAAGGACTCGTACGAATTCATTAGTTTATTATGGAGTTTTATGTTTATATACGGTATTATAAGGTGTAGTTATAACTTGTAAGGCGTCCTACAATATAATATCGTGTTTTTCAAGGTGTTAATATGGCATACAGAGTGGTAAGATGTCCTAAATTGTAGTACGATGTTCAAAGGACTCGGACGAATTCATTAGGTTTATTATGGAGTTTTAAGTTTATATACGATATTGTAAGGTGTTGTTACGATTTGTAAGGCGTGCTACAATATAATATCGTGTTTTTCAAGATGTCAATATGGCATACAGAGTGGTAAGTTGTCCTAAATTGTTGTACGATCTTCAAAGGACTCGTACGAATTCATTAATTTATTATGGAGTTTTATGTTTATATAAGGTATTATAAGGTGTAGTTATAACTTGTAAGGCGTCCTACAATATAATATCTTGTTTTTCAAGGTGTTAATATGGCATACAGAGTGGTAAGATGTCCTAAATTGTTGTACGATGTTCAAAGGACTCGGAAGAATTCATTAGGTTTATTATGGAGTTTTAAGTTTATATACGATATTGTAAGGTGTTGTTACGATTTGTAAGGCGTCCTACAATATAATATCGTGTTTTTCAAGGTGTTAATATGGCATACAGTTTCGTAAGATGTCCTAAATTGTCGTACGAAGTTCAAAGGACTCGTACGAATTCATTAGATTTATTATGAAGTTTTATGTTTATATACGGTATTGTAAGGTGTTGTTATGACTTGTAAGGCGTCCTACAATATAATATCGTGTTTTTCAAGGTGTTAATATGGCATACAGTGTCGTAAGATGTCCTAAATTGTCGTACGAAGTTCAAAGGACTCGTACGAATTCATTAGATTTATTATGAAGTTTTATGTTTATATACGGTATTGTAAGGTGTTGTTATGACTTGTAAGGCGTCCTACAATATAATATCGTGTTTTTCAAGGTGTTAATATGGCATACAGTGTCGTAAGATGTCCTAAATTGCCGTACGAAGTTCAAAGGACTCGTACGAATTCATTAGATTTATTATGAAGTTTTATGTTTATATACTGTATTGTAAGGTGTTGTTATGACTTGTAAGGCGTCCTACAATATAATATCGTGTTTTTCAAGGTGTTAATATGGCATACATTGGCGTAAGTTGCCCTAAATTGTCGTACGATGTTCAAAGGACTCGGACGAATTTATTAGGTTTATTATGGAGTTTTAAGTTTAGATACGGTATTGTAAGGTGTTGTTACGATTTGAAAGGCGTCCTACAATATAATAACGTGTTTTTCAAGGTGTTAATATGGCATACAGAGTGGTAAGGTGTCATAAATTGTTGTACGATCTTCAAAGGACTCGTACAAATTCATTAGTTTATTATGGAGTTTTATGTTTATATACGGTATTATAAGGTGTAGTTATAACTTGTAAGGCGTCCTACAATATAATATCGTGTTTTTCAAGGTGTTAATATGGCATACAGAGTGGTAAGATGTCCTAAATTGTAGTACGATGTTCAAAGGACTCGGACGAATTCATTAGGTTTATTATGGAGTTTTAAGTTTATATACGATATTGTAAGGTGTTGTTACGATTTGTAAGGCGTGCTACAATATAATATCGTGTTTTTCAAGATGTCAATATGGCATACAGAGTGGTAAGTTGTCCTAAATTGTTGTACGATCTTCAAAGGACTCGTACGAATTCATTAATTTATTATGGAGTTTTATGTTTATATAAGGTATTATAAGGTGTAGTTATAACTTGTAAGGCGTCCTACAATATAATATCGTGTTTTTCAAGGTGTTAATATGGCATACAGAGTGGTAAGATGTCCTAAATTGTTGTACGATGTTCAAAGGACTCGGAAGAATT
Source organism: Tagetes erecta (assembly GCA_030867185.1). Classification (NCBI taxonomy): domain Eukaryota; kingdom Viridiplantae; phylum Streptophyta; class Magnoliopsida; order Asterales; family Asteraceae; genus Tagetes; species Tagetes erecta. The sequence continues at coordinate 30,327,642 of CM061488.1, forward strand.
CATTAGGTTTATTATGGACTTTTAAGTTTATATACGATATTGTAAGGTGTTGTTACGATTTGTAAGGCGTCCTACAATATAATATCGTGTTTTTCAAGGTGTTAATATGGCATACAGTGTCGTAAGATGTCCTAAATTGTCGTACGAAGTTCAAAGGACTCGTACGAATTCATTAGATTTATTATGAAGTTTTATGTTTATATACGGTATTGTAAGGTGTTGTTATGACTTGTAAGGCGTCCTACAATATAATATCGTGTTTTTCAAGGTGTTAATATGGCATACAGTGTCGTAAGATGTCCTAAATTGTCGTACGAAGTTCAAAGGACTCGTACGAATTCATTAGATTTATTATGAAGTTTTATGTTTATATACGGTATTGTAAGGTGTTGTTATGACTTGTAAGGCGTCCTACAATATAATATCGTGTTTTTCAAGGTGTTAATATGGCATACAGTGTCGTAAGATGTCCTAAATTGCCGTACGAAGTTCAAAGGACTCGTACGAATTCATTAGATTTATTATGAAGTTTTATGTTTATATACGGTATTGTAAGGTGTTGTTATGACTTGTAAGGCGTCCTACAATATAATATCGTGTTTTTCAAGGTGTTAATATGGCATACATTGGCGTAAGTTGCCCTAAATTGTCGTACGATGTTCAAAGGACTCGGACAAATTTATTAGGTTTATTATGGAGTTTTAAGTTTAGATACGGTATTGTAAGGTGTTGTTACGATTTGAAAGGCGTCCTACAATATAATAACGTGTTTTTCAAGGTGTTAATATGGCATACAGAGTGGTAAGGTGTCATAAATTGTTGTACGATCTTCAAAGGACTCGTACAAATTCATTAGTTTATTATGGAGTTTTATGTTTATATACGGTATTATAAGGTGTAGTTATAACTTGTAAGGCGTCCTACAATATAATATCGTGTTTTTCAAGGTGTTAATATGGCATACAGAGTGGTAAGATGTCCTAAATTGTAGTACGATGTTCAAAGGACTCGGACGAATTCATTAGGTTTATTATGGAGTTTTAAGTTTATATACGATATTGTAAGGTGTTGTTACGATTTGTAAGGCGTGCTACAATATAATATCGTGTTTTTCAAGATGTCAATATGGCATACAGAGTGGTAAGTTGTCCTAAATTGTTGTACGATCTTCAAAGGACTCGTACGAATTCATTAGTTTATTATGGAATTTTATGTTTATATAAGGTATTATAAGGTGTAGTTATAACTTGTAAGGCGTCCTACAATATAATATCGTGTTTTTCAAGGTGTTAATATGGCATACAGAGTGGTAAGATGTCCTAAATTGTTGTACGATGTTCAAAGGACTCGGAAGAATTCATTAGGTTTATTATGGAGTTTTAAGTTTATATACGATATTGTAAGGTGTTGTTACGATTTGTAAGGCGTCCTACAATATAATATCGTGTTTTTCAAGGTGTTAATATGGCATACAGTGTCGTAAGATGTCCTAAATTGTCGTACGAAGTTCAAAGGACTCGTACGAATTCATTAGATTTATTATGAAGTTTATGTTTATATACGGTATTGTAAGGTGTTGTTATGACTTGTAAGGCGTCCTACAATATAATATCGTGTTTTTCAAGGTGTTAATATGGCATACATTGGCGTAAGTTGCCCTAAATTGTCGTACGATGTTCAAAGGACTCGGACGAATTTATTAGGTTTATTATGGAGTTTTAAGTTTAGATACGGTATTGTAAGGTGTTGTTACGATTTGAAAGGCGTCCTACAATATAATAACGTGTTTTTCAAGGTGTTAATATGGCATACAGAGTGGTAAGGTGTCATAAATTGTTGTACGATCTTCAAAGGACTCGTACGAATTCATTAGTTTATTATGGAGTTTTATGTTTATATACGGTATTATAAGGTGTAGTTATAACTTGTAAGGCGTCCTACAATATAATATCGTGTTTTTCAAGGTGTTAATATGGCATACAGAGTGGTAAGATGTCCTAAATTGTAGTACGATGTTCAAAGGACTCGGACGAATTCATTAGGTTTATTATGGAGTTTTAAGTTTATATACGATATTGTAAGGTGTTGTTACGATTTGTAAGGCGTGCTACAATATAATATCGTGTTTTTCAAGATGTCAATATGGCATACAGAGTGGTAAGTTGTCCTAAATTGTTGTACGATCTTCAAAGGACTCGTACGAATTCATTAGTTTATTATGGAATTTTATGTTTATATAAGGTATTATAAGGTGTAGTTATAACTTGTAAGGCGTCCTACAATATAATATCGTGTTTTTCAAGGTGTTAATATGGCATACAGAGTGGTAAGATGTCCTAAATTGTTGTACGATGTTCAAAGGACTCGGAAGAATTCATTAGGTTTATTATGGAGTTTTAAGTTTATATACGATATTGTAAGGTGTTGTTACGATTTGTAAGGCGTCCTACAATATAATATCGTGTTTTTCAAGGTGTTAATATGGCATACAGTGTCGTAAGATGTCCTAAATTGTCGTACGAAGTTCAAAGGACTCGTACGAATTCATTAGATTTATTATGAAGTTTTATGTTTATATACGGTATTGTAAGGTGTTGTTATGACTTGTAAGGCGTCCTACAATATAATATCGTGTTTTTCAAGGTGTTAATATGGCATACATTGGCGTAAGTTGCCCTAAATTGTCGTACGATGTTCAAAGGACTCGGACGAATTTATTAGGTTTATTATGGAGTTTTAAGTTTAGATACGGTATTGTAAGGTGTTGTTACGATTTAAAAGGCGTCCTACAATATAATAACGTGTTTTTCAAGGTGTTAATATGGCATACAGAGTGGTAAGGTGTCATAAATTGTTGTACGATCTTCAAAGGACTCGTACGAATTCATTAGTTTATTATGGAGTTTTATGTTTATATACGGTATTATAAGGTATAGTTATAACTTGTAAGGCGTCCTACCATATAATATCGTGTTTTTCAAGGTGTTAATATGGCATACAGAGTGGTAAGATGTCCTAAATTGTAGTACGATGTTCAAAGGACTCGGACGAATTCATTAGGTTTATTATGGAGTTTTAAGTTTATATACGATATTGTAAGGTGTTGTTACGATTTGTAAGGCGTGCTACAATATAATATCGTGTTTTTCAAGATGTCAATATGGCATACAGAGTGGTAAGTTGTCCTAAATTGTTGTACGATCTTCAAAGGACTCGTACGAATTCATTAGTTTATTATGGAGTTTTATGTTTATATAAGGTATTATAAGGTGTAGTTATAACTTGTAAGGCGTCCTACAATATAATATCGTGTTTTTCAAGGTGTTAATATGGCATACAGAGTGGTAAGATGTCCTAAATTGTTGTACGATGTTCAAAGGACTCGGAAGAATTCATTAGGTTTATTATGGAGTTTTAAGTTTATATACGATATTGTAAGGTGTTGTTACGATTTGTAAGGCGTCCTACAATATAATATCGTGTTTTTCAAGGTGTTAATATGGCATACAGTGTCGTAAGATGTCCTAAATTGTCGTACGAAGTTCAAAGGACTCGTACGAATTCATTAGATTTATTATGAAGTTTTATGTTTATATACGGTATTGTAAGGTGTTGTTATGACTTGTAAGGCGTCCTACAATATAATATCGTGTTTTTCAAGGTGTTAATATGGCATACATTGGCGTAAGTTGCCCTAAATTGTCGTACGATGTTCAAAGGACTCGGACGAATTTATTAGGTTTATTATGGAGTTTTAAGTTTAGATACGGTATTGTAAGGTGTTGTTACGATTTGAAAGGCGTCCTACAATATAATAACGTGTTTTTCAAGGTGTTAATATGGCATACAGAGTGGTAAGGTGTCATAAATTGTTGCACGATCTTCAAAGGACTCGTACGAATTCATTAGTTTATTATGGAGTTTTATGTTTATATACGGTATTATAAGGTGTAGTTATAACTTGTAAGGCGTCCTACAATATAATATCGTGTTTTTCAAGGTGTTAATATGGCATACAGAGTGGTAAGATGTCCTAAATTGTAGTACGATGTTCAAAGGACTCGGACGAATTCATTAGGTTTATTATGGAGTTTTAAGTTTATATACGATATTGTAAGGTGTTGTTACGATTTGTAAGGCGTGCTACAATATAATATCGTGTTTTTCAAGATGTCAATATGGCATACAGAGTGGTAAGTTGTCCTAAATTGTTGTACGATCTTCAAAGGACTCGTACGAATTCATTAGTTTATTATGGAGTTTTATGTTTATATAAGGTATTATAAGGTGTAGTTATAACTTGTAAGGCGTCCTACAATATAATATCGTGTTTTTCAAGGTGTTAATATGGCATACAGAGTGGTAAGATGTCCTAAATTGTTGTACGATGTTCAAAGGACTCGGAAGAATTCATTAGGTTTATTATGGAGTTTTAAGTTTATATACGATATTGTAAGGTGTTGTTACGATTTGTAAGGCGTCCTACAATATAATATCGTGTTTTTCAAGGTGTTAATATGGCATACAGTGTCGTAAGATGTCCTAAATTGTCGTACGAAGTTCAAAGGACTCGTACGAATTCATTAGATTTATTATGAAGTTTTATGTTTATATACGGTATTGTAAGGTGTTGTTATGACTTGTAAGGCGTCCTACAATATAATATCGTGTTTTTCAAGGTGTTAATATGGCATACAGTGTCGTAAGATGTCCTAAATTGTCGTACGAAGTTCAAAGGACTCGTGCGAATTCATTAGATTTATTATGAAGTTTTATGTTTATATACGGTATTGTAAGGTGTTGTTATGACTTGTAAGGCGTCCTACAATACAATATCGTGTTTTTCAAGGTGTTAATATGGCATACAGAGTGGTAAGGTGTCCTAAATTGCCGTACGAAGTTCAAAGGACTCGTACGAATTCATTAGATTTATTATGAAGTTTTATGTTTATATACGGTATTGTAAGGTGTTGTTATGACTTGTAAGGCGTCCTACAATATAATATCGTGTTTTTCAAGGTGTTAATATGTCATACATTGGCGTAAGTTGCCCTAAATTGTCGTACGATGTTCAAAGGACTCGGACGAATTTATTAGGTTTATTATGGAGTTTTAAGTTTAGATACGGTATTGTAAGGTGTTGTTACGATTTGAAAGGCGTCCTACAATATAATAACGTGTTTTTCAAGGTGTTAATATGGCATACAGAGTGGTAAGGTGTCATAAATTGTTGTACGATCTTCAAAGGACTCGTACGAATTCATTAGTTTATTATGGAGTTTTATGTTTATATACGGTATTATAAGGTGTAGTTATAACTTGTAAGGCGTCCTACAATATAATATCGTGTTTTTCAAGGTGTTAATATGGCATACAGAGTGGTAAGATGTCCTAAATTGTAGTACGATGTTCAAAGGACTCAGACGAATTCATTAGGTTTATTATGGAGTTTTAAGTTTATATACGATATTGTAAGGTGTTGTTACGATTTGTAAGGCGTGCTACAATATAATATCGTGTTTTTCAAGATGTCAATATGGCATACAGAGTGGTAAGTTGTCCTAAATTGTTGTACGATCTTCAAAGGACTCGTACGAATTCATTAGTTTATTATGGAATTTTATGTTTATATAAGGTATTATAAGGTGTAGTTATAACTTGTAAGGCGTCCTACAATATAATATCGTGTTTTTCAAGGTGTTAATATGGCATACAGAGTGGTAAGATGTCCTAAATTGTTGTACGATGTTCAAAGGACTCGGAAGAATTCATTAGGTTTATTATGGAGTTTTAAGTTTATATACGATATTGTAAGGTGTTGTTACGATTTGTAAGGCGTCCTACAATATAATATCGTGTTTTTCAAGGTGTTAATATGGCATACAGTGTCGTAAGATGTCCTAAATTGTCGTACGAAGTTCAAAGGACTCGTACGAATTCATTAGTTTATTATGAAGTTTTATGTTTATATACGGTATTGTAAGGTGTTGTTATGACTTGTAAGGCGTCCTACAATATAATATCGTGTTTTTCAAGGTGTTAATATGGCATACAGTGTCGTAAGATGTTCTAAATTGTCGTACGAAGTTCAAAGGACTCGTACGAATTCATTAGATTTATTATGAAGTTTTATGTTTATATACGGTATGTAAGGTGTTGTTATGACTTGTAAGGCGTCCTACAATACAATATCGTGTTTTTCAAGGTGTTAATATGGCATACAGAGTGGTAAGGTGTCCTAAATTGCCGTACGAAGTTCAAAGGACTCGTACGAATTCATTAGATTTATTATGAAGTTTTATGTTTATATACGGTATTGTAAGGTGTTGTTATGACTTGTAAGGCGTCCTACAATATAATATCGTGTTTTTCAAGGTGTTAATATGGCATACATTGGCGTAAGTTGCCCTAAATTGTCGTACGATGTTCAAAGGACTCGGACGAATTTATTAGGTTTATTATGGAGTTTTAAGTTTAGATACGGTATTGTAAGGTGTTGTTACGATTTGAAAGGCGTCCTACAATATAATAACGTGTTTTTCAAGGTGTTAATATGGCATACAGAGTGGTAAGGTGTCCTAAATTGTTGTACGATCTTCAAAGGACTCGTACGAATTCATTAGTTTATTATGGAGTTTTATGTTTATATACGGTATTATAAGGTGTAGTTATAACTTGTAAGGCGTCCTACAATATAATATCCTGTTTTTCAAGGTGTTAATATGGCATACATTGGCGTAAGTTGCCCTAAATTGTAGTACGATGTTCAAAGGACTCGGACGAATTCATTAGGTTTATTATGGAGTTTTAAGTTTATATACGATATTGTAAGGTGTTGTTACGATTTGTAAGGCGTCCTACAATATAATATCGTGTTTTTCAAGGTGTTAATATGGCATACAGTGTCGTAAGATGTCCTAAATTGTCGTACGAAGTTCAAAGGACTCGTACGAATTCATTAGTTTATTATGGAATTTTATGTTTATATAAGGTATTATAAGGTGTAGTTATAACTTGTAAGGCGTCCTACAATATAATATCGTGTTTTTCAAGGTGTTAATATGGCATACAGAGTGGTAAGATGTCCTAAATTGTTGTACGATGTTCAAAGGACTCGGAAGAATTCATTAGGTTTATTATGGAGTTTTAAGTTTATATACGATATTGTAAGGTGTTGTTACGATTTGTAAGGCGTCCTACAATATAATATCGTGTTTTTCAAGGTGTTAATATGGCATACAGTGTCGTAAGATGTCCTAAATTGTCGTACGAAGTTCAAAGGACTCGTACGAATTCATTAGATTTATTATGAAGTTTTATGTTTATATACGGTATTGTAAGGTGTTGTTATGACTTGTAAGGCGTCCTACAATATAATATCGTGTTTTTCAAGGTGTTAATATGGCATACATTGGCGTAAGTTGCCCTAAATTGTCGTACGATGTTCAAAGGACTCGGACGAATTTATTAGGTTTATTATGGAGTTTTAAGTTTAGATACGGTATTGTAAGGTGTTGTTACGATTTGAAAGGCGTCCTACAATATAATAACGTGTTTTTCAAGGTGTTAATATGGCATACAGAGTGGTAAGGTGTCATAAATTGTTGCACGATCTTCAAAGGACTCGTACGAATTCATTAGTTTATTATGGAGTTTTATGTTTATATACGGTATTATAAGGTGTAGTTATAACTTGTAAGGCGTCCTACAATATAATATCGTGTTTTTCAAGGTGTTAATATGGCATACAGAGTGGTAAGATGTCCTAAATTGTAGTACGATGTTCAAAGGACTCGGACGAATTCATTAGGTTTATTATGGAGTTTTAAGTTTATATACGATATTGTAAGGTGTTGTTACGATTTGTAAGGCGTGCTACAATATAATATCGTGTTTTTCAAGATGTCAATATGGCATACAGAGTGGTAAGTTGTCCTAAATTGTTGTACGATCTTCAAAGGACTCGTACGAATTCATTAGTTTATTATGGAGTTTTATGTTTATATAAGGTATTATAAGGTGTAGTTATAACTTGTAAGGCGTCCTACAATATAATATCGTGTTTTTCAAGGTGTTAATATGGCATACAGAGTGGTAAGATGTCCTAAATTGTTGTACGATGTTCAAAGGACTCGGAAGAATTCATTAGGTTTATTATGGAGTTTTAAGTTTATATACGATATTGTAAGGTGTTGTTACGATTTGTAAGGCGTCCTACAATATAATATCGTGTTTTTCAAGGTGTTAATATGGCATACAGTGTCGTAAGATGTCCTAAATTGTCGTACGAAGTTCAAAGGACTCGTACGAATTCATTAGATTTATTATGAAGTTTTATGTTTATATACGGTATTGTAAGGTGTTGTTATGACTTGTAAGGCGTCCTACAATATAATATCGTGTTTTTCAAGGTGTTAATATGGCATACAGTGTCGTAAGATGTCCTAAATTGTCGTACGAAGTTCAAAGGACTCGTGCGAATTCATTAGATTTATTATGAAGTTTTATGTTTATATACGGTATTGTAAGGTGTTGTTATGACTTGTAAGGCGTCCTACAATACAATATCGTGTTTTTCAAGGTGTTAATATGGCATACAGAGTGGTAAGGTGTCCTAAATTGCCGTACGAAGTTCAAAGGACTCGTACGAATTCATTAGATTTATTATGAAGTTTTATGTTTATATACGGTATTGTAAGGTGTTGTTATGACTTGTAAGGCGTCCTACAATATAATATCGTGTTTTTCAAGGTGTTAATATGTCATACATTGGCGTAAGTTGCCCTAAATTGTCGTACGATGTTCAAAGGACTCGGACGAATTTATTAGGTTTATTATGGAGTTTTAAGTTTAGATACGGTATTGTAAGGTGTTGTTACGATTTGAAAGGCGTCCTACAATATAATAACGTGTTTTTCAAGGTGTTAATATGGCATACAGAGTGGTAAGGTGTCCTAAATTGTTGTACGATCTTCAAAGGACTCGTACGAATTCATTAGTTTATTATGGAGTTTTATGTTTATATACGGTATTATAAGGTGTAGTTATAACTTGTAAGGCGTCCTACAATATAATATCGTGTTTTTCAAGGTGTTAATATGGCATACAGAGTGGTAAGATGTCCTAAATTGTAGTACGATGTTCAAAGGACTCAGACGAATTCATTAGGTTTATTATGGAGTTTTAAGTTTATATACGATATTGTAAGGTGTTGTTACGATTTGTAAGGCGTGCTACAATATAATATCGTGTTTTTCAAGATGTCAATATGGCATACAGAGTGGTAAGTTGTCCTAAATTGTTGTACGATCTTCAAAGGACTCGTACGAATTCATTAGTTTATTATGGAATTTTATGTTTATATAAGGTATTATAAGGTGTAGTTATAACTTGTAAGGCGTCCTACAATATAATATCGTGTTTTTCAAGGTGTTAATATGGCATACAGAGTGGTAAGATGTCCTAAATTGTTGTACGATGTTCAAAGGACTCGGAAGAATTCATTAGGTTTATTATGGAGTTTTAAGTTTATATACGATATTGTAAGGTGTTGTTACGATTTGTAAGGCGTCCTACAATATAATATCGTGTTTTTCAAGGTGTTAATATGGCATACAGTGTCGTAAGATGTCCTAAATTGTCGTACGAAGTTCAAAGGACTCGTACGAATTCATTAGTTTATTATGAAGTTTTATGTTTATATACGGTATTGTAAGGTGTTGTTATGACTTGTAAGGCGTCCTACAATATAATATCGTGTTTTTCAAGGTGTTAATATGGCATACAGTGTCGTAAGATGTTCTAAATTGTCGTACGAAGTTCAAAGGACTCGTACGAATTCATTAGATTTATTATGAAGTTTTATGTTTATATACGGTATGTAAGGTGTTGTTATGACTTGTAAGGCGTCCTACAATACAATATCGTGTTTTTCAAGGTGTTAATATGGCATACAGAGTGGTAAGGTGTCCTAAATTGCCGTACGAAGTTCAAAGGACTCGTACGAATTCATTAGATTTATTATGAAGTTTTATGTTTATATACGGTATTGTAAGGTGTTGTTATGACTTGTAAGGCGTCCTACAATATAATATCGTGTTTTTCAAGGTGTTAATATGGCATACATTGGCGTAAGTTGCCCTAAATTGTCGTACGATGTTCAAAGGACTCGGACGAATTTATTAGGTTTATTATGGAGTTTTAAGTTTAGATACGGTATTGTAAGGTGTTGTTACGATTTGAAAGGCGTCCTACAATATAATAACGTGTTTTTCAAGGTGTTAATATGGCATACAGAGTGGTAAGGTGTCCTAAATTGTTGTACGATCTTCAAAGGACTCGTACGAATTCATTAGTTTATTATGGAGTTTTATGTTTATATACGGTATTATAAGGTGTAGTTATAACTTGTAAGGCGTCCTACAATATAATATCCTGTTTTTCAAGGTGTTAATATGGCATACATTGGCGTAAGTTGCCCTAAATTGTAGTACGATGTTCAAAGGACTCGGACGAATTCATTAGGTTTATTATGGAGTTTTAAGTTTATATACGATATTGTAAGGTGTTGTTACGATTTGTAAGGCGTCCTACAATATAATATCGTGTTTTTCAAGGTGTTAATATGGCATACAGTGTCGTAAGATGTCCTAAATTGTCGTACGAAGTTCAAAGGACTCGTACGAATTCATTAGTTTATTATGGAATTTTATGTTTATATAAGGTATTATAAGGTGTAGTTATAACTTGTAAGGCGTCCTACAATATAATATCGTGTTTTTCAAGGTGTTAATATGGCATACAGAGTGGTAAGATGTCCTAAATTGTTGTACGATGTTCAAAGGACTCGGAAGAATTCATTAGGTTTATTATGGAGTTTTAAGTTTATATACGATATTGTAAGGTGTTGTTACGATTTGTAAGGCGTCTTACAATATAATATCGTGTTTTTCAAGGTGTTAATATGGCATACAGTGTCGTAAGATGTCCTAAATTGTCGTACGAAGTTCAAAGGACTCGTACGAATTCATTATATTTATTATGAAGTTTATGTTTATATACGGTATTGTAAGGTGTTGTTATGACTTGTAAGGCGTCCTACAATATAATATCGTGTTTTTCAAGGTGTTAATATGGCATACATTGGCGTAAGTTGCCCTAAATTGTCGTACGATGTTCAAAGGACTCGGACGAATTTATTAGGTTTATTATGGAGTTTTAAGTTTAGATACGGTATTGTAAGGTGTTGTTACGATTTGAAAGGCGTCCTACAATATAATAACGTGTTTTTCAAGGTGTTAATATGGCATACAGAGTGGTAAGGTGTCATAAATTGTTGTACGATCTTCAAAGGACTCGTACGAATTCATTAGTTTATTATGGAGTTTTATGTTTATATACGGTATTATAAGGTGTAGTTATAACTTGTAAGGCGTCCTACAATATAATATCGTGTTTTTCAAGGTGTTAATATGGCATACAGAGTGGTAAGATGTCCTAAATTGTAGTACGATGTTCAAAGGACTCGGACGAATTCATTAGGTTTATTATGGAGTTTTAAGTTTATATACGATATTGTAAGGTGTTGTTACGATTTGTAAGGCGTGCTACAATATAATATCGTGTTTTTCAAGATGTCAATATGGCATACAGAGTGGTAAGTTGTCCTAAATTGTTGTACGATCTTCAAAGGACTCGTACGAATTCATTAGTTTATTATGGAATTTTATGTTTATATAAGGTATTATAAGGTGTAGTTATAACTTGTAAGGCGTCCTACAATATAATATCGTGTTTTTCAAGGTGTTAATATGGCATACAGAGTGGTAAGATGTCCTAAATTGTTGTACGATGTTCAAAGGACTCGGAAGAATTCATTAGGTTTATTATGGAGTTTTAAGTTTATATACGATATTGTAAGGTGTTGTTACGATTTGTAAGGCGTCCTACAATATAATATCGTGTTTTTCAAGGTGTTAATATGGCATACAGTGTCGTAAGATGTCCTAAATTGTCGTACGAAGTTCAAAGGACTCGTACGAATTCATTAGATTTATTATGAAGTTTTATGTTTATATACGGTATTGTAAGGTGTTGTTATGACTTGTAAGGCGTCCTACAATATAATATCGTGTTTTTCAAGGTGTTAATATGGCATACATTGGCGTAAGTTGCCCTAAATTGTCGTACGATGTTCAAAGGACTCGGACGAATTTATTAGGTTTATTATGGAGTTTTAAGTTTAGATACGGTATTGTAAGGTGTTGTTACGATTTGAAAGGCGTCCTACAATATAATAACGTGTTTTTCAAGGTGTTAATATGGCATACAGAGTGGTAAGGTGTCATAAATTGTTGTACGATCTTCAAAGGACTCGTACGAATTCATTAGTTTATTATGGAATTTTATGTTTATATAAGGTATTATAAGGTGTAGTTATAACTTGTAAGGCGTCCTACAATATAATATCGTGTTTTTCAAGGTGTTAATATGGCATACAGAGTGGTAAGATGTCCTAAATTGTTGTACGATGTTCAAAGGACTCGGAAGAATTCATTAGGTTTATTATGGAGTTTTAAGTTTATATACGATATTGTAAGGTGTTGTTACGATTTGTAAGGCGTCTTACAATATAATATCGTGTTTTTCAAGGTGTTAATATGGCATACAGTGTCGTAAGATGTCCTAAATTGTCGTACGAAGTTCAAAGGACTCGTACGAATTCATTATATTTATTATGAAGTTTATGTTTATATACGGTATTGTAAGGTGTTGTTATGACTTGTAAGGCGTCCTACAATATAATATCGTGTTTTTCAAGGTGTTAATATGGCATACATTGGCGTAAGTTGCCCTAAATTGTCGTACGATGTTCAAAGGACTCGGACAAATTTATTAGGTTTATTATGGAGTTTTAAGTTTAGATACGGTATTGTAAGGTGTTGTTACGATTTGAAAGGCGTCCTACAATATAATAACGTGTTTTTCAAGGTGTTAATATGGCATACAGAGTGGTAAGGTGTCATAAATTGTTGTACGATCTTCAAAGGACTCGTACGAATTCATTAGTTTATTATGGAGTTTTATGTTTATATACGGTATTATAAGGTGTAGTTATAACTTGTAAGGCGTCCTACAATATAATATCGTGTTTTTCAAGGTGTTAATATGGCATACAGAGTGGTAAGATGTCCTAAATTGTAGTACGATGTTCAAAGGACTCGGACGAATTCATTAGGTTTATTATGGAGTTTTAAGTTTATATACGATATTGTAAGGTGTTGTTACGATTTGTAAGGCGTGCTACAATATAATATCGTGTTTTTCAAGATGTCAATATGGCATACAGAGTGGTAAGTTGTCCTAAATTGTTGTACGATCTTCAAAGGACTCGTACGAATTCATTAGTTTATTATGGAATTTTATGTTTATATAAGGTATTATAAGGTGTAGTTATAACTTGTAAGGCGTCCTACAATATAATATCGTGTTTTTCAAGGTGTTAATATGGCATACAGAGTGGTAAGATGTCCTAAATTGTTGTACGATGTTCAAAGGACTCGGAAGAATTCATTAGGTTTATTATGGAGTTTTAAGTTTATATACGATATTGTAAGGTGTTGTTACGATTTGTAAGGCGTCCTACAATATAATATCGTGTTTTTCAAGGTGTTAATATGGCATACAGTGTCGTAAGATGTCCTAAATTGTCGTACGAAGTTCAAAGGACTCGTACGAATTCATTAGATTTATTATGAAGTTTTATGTTTATATACGGTATTGTAAGGTGTTGTTATGACTTGTAAGGCGTCCTACAATATAATATCGTGTTTTTCAAGGTGTTAATATGGCATACATTGGCGTAAGTTGCCCTAAATTGTCGTACGATGTTCAAAGGACTCGGACGAATTTATTAGGTTTATTATGGAGTTTTAAGTTTAGATACGGTATTGTAAGGTGTTGTTACGATTTGAAAGGCGTCCTACAATATAATAACGTGTTTTTCAAGGTGTTAATATGGCATACAGAGTGGTAAGGTGTCATAAATTGTTGTACGATCTTCAAAGGACTCGTACGAATTCATTAGTTTATTATGGAATTTTATGTTTATATAAGGTATTATAAGGTGTAGTTATAACTTGTAAGGCGTCCTACAATATAATATCGTGTTTTTCAAGGTGTTAATATGGCATACAGAGTGGTAAGATGTCCTAAATTGTTGTACGATGTTCAAAGGACTCGGAAGAATTCATTAGGTTTATTATGGAGTTTTAAGTTTATATACGATATTGTAAGGTGTTGTTACGATTTGTAAGGCGTCCTACAATATAATATCGTGTTTTTCAAGGTGTTAATATGGCATACAGTGTCGTAGGATGTCCTAAATTGTCGTACGAAGTTCAAAGGACTCGTACGAATTCATTAGATTTATTATGAAGTTTTATGTTTATATACGGTATTGTAAGGTGTTGTTATGACTTGTAAGGCGTCCTACAATATAATATCGTGTTTTTCAAGGTGTTAATATGGCATACATTGGCGTAAGTTGCCCTAAATTGTCGTACGATGTTCAAAGGACTCGGACGAATTTATTAGGTTTATTATGGAGTTTTAAGTTTAGATACGGTATTGTAAGGTGTTGTTACGATTTGAAAGGCGTCCTACAATATAATAACGTGTTTTTCAAGGTGTTAATATGGCATACAGAGTGGTAAGGTGTCATAAATTGTTGTACGATCTTCAAAGGACTCGTACGAATTCATTAGTTTATTGTGGAGTTTTATGTTTATATGCGGTATTATAAGGTGTAGTTATAACTTGTAAGGCGTCCTACAATATAATATCGAGTTTTTCAAGGTGTTAATATGGCATACAGAGTGGTAAGATGTCCTAAATTGTAGTACGATGTTCAAAGGGCTCGGACGAATTCATTAGGTTTATTATGGAGTTTTAAGTTTATATACGATATTGTAAGGTGTTGTTACGATTTGTAAGGCGTGCTACAATATAATATCGTGTTTTTCAAGGTGTCAATATGGCATACAGAGTGGTAAGTTGTCCTAAATTGTTGTACGATCTTCAAAGGACTCGTACGAATTCATTAGTTTATTATGGAGTTTTATGTTTATATAAGGTATTATAAGGTGTAGTTATAACTTGTAAGGCGTCCTACAATATAATATCGTGTTTTTCAAGGTGTTAATATGGCATACAGAGTGGTAAGATGTCCTAAATTGTTGTACGATGTTCAAAGGACTCGGAAGATTTCATTAGGTTTATTATGGAGTTTTAAGTTTATATACGATATTGTAAGGTGTTGTTACGATTTGTAAGGCGTCCTACAATATAATATCATGTTTTTCAAGGTGTTAATATGGCATACAGTGTCGTAAGATGTCCTAAATTGTCGTACGAAGTTCAAAGGACTCGTACGAATTCATTAGATTTATTATGAAGTTTTATGTTTATATACGGTATTGTAAGGTGTTGTTATGACTTGTAAGGCGTCCTACAATATAATATCGTGTTTTTCAAGGTGTTAATATGGCATACATTGGCGTAAATTGCCCTAAATTGTCGTACGATGTTCAAAGGACTCGGACGAATTTATTAGGTTTATTATGGAGGTTTAAGTTTAGATACGGTATTGTAAGGTGTTGTTACGATTTGAAAGGCGTCCTACAATATAATAACGTGTTTTTCAAGGTGTTAATATGGCATACAGAGTGGTAAGGTGTCATAAATTGTTGTACGATCTTCAAAGGACTCGTACGAATTCATTAGTTTATTATGGAGTTTTATGTTTATATACGGTATTATAAGGTGTCGTTATAACTTGTAAGGCGTCCTACAATATAATATCGTGTTTTTCAAGGTGTTAATATGGCATACCGAGTGGTAAGATGTCCTAAATTGTAGTACGATGTTCAAAGGACTCGGACGAATTCATTAGGTTTATTATGGAGTTTTAAGTTTATATACGATATTGTAAGGTGTTGTTACGATTTGTAAGGCGTGCTACAATATAATATCGTGTTTTTCAAGATGTCAATATGGCATACAGAGTGGTAAGTTGTCCTAAATTGTTGTACGATCTTCAAAGGACTCGTACGAATTCATTAGTTTATTATGGAATTTTATGTTTATATAAGGTATTATAAGGTGTAGTTATAACTTGTAAGGCGTCCTACAATATAATATCGTGTTTTTCAAGGTGTTAATATGGCATACAGAGTGGTAAGATGTCCTAAATTGTTGTACGATGTTCAAAGGACTCGGAAGAATTCATTAGGTTTATTATGGAGTTTTAAGTTTATATACGATATTGTAAGGTGTTGTTACGATTTGTAAGGCGTCCTACAATATAATATCGTGTTTTTCAAGGTGTTAATATGGCATACAGTGTCGTAAGATGTCCTAAATTGTCGTACGAAGTTCAAAGGACTCGTACGAATTCATTAGATTTATTATGAAGTTTTATGTTTATATACGGTATTGTAAGGTGTTGTTATGACTTGTAAGGCGTCCTACAATATAATATCGTGTTTTTCAAGGTGTTAATATGGCATACATTGGCGTAAGTTGCCCTAAATTGTCGTACGATGTTCAAAGGACTCGGACGAATTTATTAGGTTTATTATGGAGTTTTAAGTTTAGATACGGTATTGTAAGGTGTTGTTACGATTTGAAAGGCGTCCTACAATATAATAACGTGTTTTTCAAGGTGTTAATATGGCATACAGAGTGGTAAGGTGTCATAAATTGTTGTACGATCTTCAAAGGACTCGTACGAATTCATTAGTTTATTATGGAATTTTATGTTTATATAAGGTATTATAAGGTGTAGTTATAACTTGTAAGGCGTCCTACAATATAATATCGTGTTTTTCAAGGTGTTAATATGGCATACAGAGTGGTAAGATGTCCTAAATTGTTGTACGATGTTCAAAGGACTCGGAAGAATTCATTAGGTTTATTATGGAGTTTTAAGTTTATATACGATATTGTAAGGTGTTGTTACGATTTGTAAGGCGTCCTACAATATAATATCGTGTTTTTCAAGGTGTTAATATGGCATACAGTGTCGTAAGATGTCCTAAATTGTCGTACGAAGTTCAAAGGACTCGTACGAATTCATTAGATTTATTATGAAGTTTTATGTTTATATACGGTATTGTAAGGTGTTGTTATGACTTGTAAGGCGTCCTACAATATAATATCGTGTTTTTCAAGGTGTTAATATGGCATACATTGGCGTAAGTTGCCCTAAATTGTCGTACGATGTTCAAAGGACTCGGACGAATTTATTAGGTTTATTATGGAGTTTTAAGTTTAGATACGGTATTGTAAGGTGTTGTTACGATTTGAAAGGCGTCCTACAATATAATAACGTGTTTTTCAAGGTGTTAATATGGCATACAGAGTGGTAAGGTGTCATAAATTGTTGTACGATCTTCAAAGGACTCGTACGAATTCATTAGTTTATTATGGAGTTTTATGTTTATATGCGGTATTATAAGGTGTAGTTATAACTTGAAAGGCGTCCTACAATATAATATCGTGTTTTTCAAGGTGTTAATATGGCATACCGAGTGGTAAGATGTCCTAAATTGTAGTACGATGTTCAAAGGACTCGGACGAATTCATTAGGTTTATTATGGAGTTTTAAGTTTATATACGATATTGTAAGGTGTTGTTACGATTTGTAAGGCGTGCTACAATATAATATCGTGTTTTTCAAGGTGTCAATATGGCATACAGAGTGGTAAGTTGTCCTAAATTGTTGTACGATCTTCAAAGGACTCGTACGAATTCATTAGTTTATTATGGAGTTTTATGTTTATATAAGGTATTATAAGGTGTAGTTATAACTTGTAAGGCGTCCTACAATATAATATCGTGTTTTTCAAGGTGTTAATATGGCATACAGAGTGGTAAGATGTCCTAAATTGTTGTACGATGTTCAAAGGACTCGGAAGAATTCATTAGGTTTATTATGGAGTTTTAAGTTTATATACGATATTGTAAGGTGTTGTTACGATTTGTAAGGCGTCCTACAATATAATATCGTGTTTTTCAAGGTGTTAATATGGCATACAGTGTCGTAAGATGTCCTAAATTGTCGTACGAAGTTCAAAGGACTCGTACGAATTCATTAGATTTATTATGAAGTTTTATGTTTATATACGGTATTGTAAGGTGTTGTTATGACTTGTAAGGCGTCCTACAATATAATATCGTGTTTTTCAAGGTGTTAATATGGCATACATTGGCGTAAGTTGCCCTAAATTGTCGTACGATGTTCAAAGGACTCGGACGAATTTATTAGGTTTATTATGGAGTTTTAAGTTTAGATACGGTATTGTAAGGTGTTGTTACGATTTGAAAGGCGTCCTACAATATAATAACGTGTTTTTCAAGGTGTTAATATGGCATACAGAGTGGTAAGGTGTCATAAATTGTTGTACGATCTTCAAAGGACTCGTACGAATTCATTAGTTTATTATGGAATTTTATGTTTATATAAGGTATTATAAGGTGTAGTTATAACTTGTAAGGCGTCCTACAATATAATATCGTGTTTTTCAAGGTGTTAATATGGCATACAGAGTGGTAAGATGTCCTAAATTGTTGTACGATGTTCAAAGGACTCGGAAGAATTCATTAGGTTTATTATGGAGTTTTAAGTTTATATACGATATTGTAAGGTGTTGTTACGATTTGTAAGGCGTCCTACAATATAATATCGTGTTTTTCAAGGTGTTAATATGGCATACAGTGTCGTAAGATGTCCTAAATTGTCGTACGAAGTTCAAAGGACTCGTACGAATTCATTAGATTTATTATGAAGTTTTATGTTTATATACGGTATTGTAAGGTGTTGTTATGACTTGTAAGGCGTCCTACAATATAATATCGTGTTTTTCAAGGTGTTAATATGGCATACATTGGCGTAAGTTGCCCTAAATTGTCGTACGATGTTCAAAGGACTCGGACGAATTTATTAGGTTTATTATGGAGTTTTAAGTTTAGATACGGTATTGTAAGGTGTTGTTACGATTTGAAAGGCGTCCTACAATATAATAACGTGTTTTTCAAGGTGTTAATATGGCATACAGAGTGGTAAGGTGTCATAAATTGTTGTACGATCTTCAAAGGACTCGTACGAATTCATTAGTTTATTATGGAGTTTTATGTTTATATGCGGTATTATAAGGTGTAGTTATAACTTGAAAGGCGTCCTACAATATAATATCGTGTTTTTCAAGGTGTTAATATGGCATACAGAGTGGTAAGATGTCCTAAATTGTAGTACGATGTTCAAAGGACTCGGACGAATTCATTAGGTTTATTATGGAGTTTTAAGTTTATATACGATATTGTAAGGTGTTGTTACGATTTGTAAGGCGTGCTACAATATAATATCGTGTTTTTCAAGGTGTCAATATGGCATACAGAGTGGTAAGTTGTCCTAAATTGTTGTACGATCTTCAAAGGACTCGTACGAATTCATTAGTTTATTATGGAGTTTTATGTTTATATAAGGTATTATAAGGTGTAGTTATAACTTGTAAGGCGTCCTACAATATAATATCGTGTTTTTCAAGGTGTTAATATGGCATACAGAGTGGTAAGATGTCCTAAATTGTTGTACGATGTTCAAAGGACTCGGAAGAATTCATTAGGTTTATTATGGAGTTTTAAGTTTATATACGATATTGTAAGGTGTTGTTACGATTTGTAAGGCGTCCTACAATATAATATCGTGTTTTTCAAGGTGTTAATATGGCATACAGTGTCGTAAGATGTCCTAAATTGTCGTACGAAGTTCAAAGGACTCGTACGAATTCATTAGATTTATTATGAAGTTTTATGTTTATATACGGTATTGTAAGGTGTTGTTATGACTTGTAAGGCGTCCTACAATATAATATCGTGTTTTTCAAGGTGTTAATATGGCATACATTGGCGTAAGTTGCCCTAAATTGTCGTACGATGTTCAAAGGACTCGGACGAATTTATTAGGTTTATTATGGAGTTTTAAGTTTAGATACGGTATTGTAAGGTGTTGTTACGATTTGAAAGGCGTCCTACAATATAATAACGTGTTTTTCAAGGTGTTAATATGGCATACAGAGTGGTAAGGTGTCATAAATTGTTGTACGATCTTCAAAGGACTCGTACGAATTCATTAGTTTATTATGGAGTTTTATGTTTATATAAGGTATTATAAGGTGTAGTTATAACTTGTAAGGCGTCCTACAATATAATATCGTGTTTTTCAAGGTGTTAATATGGCATACAGAGTGGTAAGATGTCCTAAATTGTTGTACGATGTTCAAAGGACTCGGAAGAATTCATTAGGTTTATTATGGAGTTTTAAGTTTATATACGATATTGTAAGGTGTTGTTACGATTTGTAAGGCCTCCTACAATATAATATCGTGTTTTTCAAGGTGTTAATATGGCATACAGTGTCGTAAGATGTCCTAAATTGTCGTACGAAGTTCAAAGGACTCGTACGAATTCATTAGATTTATTATGAAGTTTTATGTTTATATACGGTATTGTAAGGTGTTGTTATGACTTGTAAGGCGTCCTACAATATAATATCGTGTTTTTCAAGGTGTTAATATGGCATACATTGGCGTAAGTTGCCCTAAATTGTCGTACGATGTTCAAAGGACTCGGACGAATTTATTAGGTTTATTATGGAGTTTTAAGTTTAGATACGGTATTGTAAGGTGTTGTTACGATTTGAAAGGCGTCCTACAATATAATAACGTGTTTTTCAAGGTGTTAATATGGCATACAGAGTGGTAAGGTGTCATAAATTGTTGTACGATCTTCAAAGGACTCGTACGAATTCATTAGTTTATTATGGAGTTTTATGTTTATATAAGGTATTATAAGGTGTAGTTATAACTTGTAAGGCGTCCTACAATATAATATCGTGTTTTTCAAGGTGTTAATATGGCATACAGAGTGGTAAGATGTCCTAAATTGTTGTACGATGTTCAAAGGACTCGGAAGAATTCATTAGGTTTATTATGGAGTTTTAAGTTTATATACGATATTGTAAGGTGTTGTTACGATTTGTAAGGCCTCCTACAATATAATATCGTGTTTTTCAAGGTGTTAATATGGCATACAGTGTCGTAAGATGTCCTAAATTGTCGTACGAAGCTCAAAGGACTCGTACGAATTCATTAGATTTATTATGAAGTTTTATGTTTATATACGGTATTGTAAGGTGTTGTTATGACTTGTAAGGCGTCCTACAATATAATATCGTATTTTTCAAGGTGTTAATATGGCATACATTGGCGTAAGTTGCCCTAAATTGTCGTACGATGTTCAAAGGACTCGGACGAATTTATTAGGTTTATTATGGAGTTTTAAGTTTAGATACGGTATTGTAAGGTGTTGTTACGATTTGAAAGGCGTCCTACAATATAATAACGTGTTTTTCAAGGTGTTAATATGGCATACAGAGTGGTAAGGTGTCATAAATTGTTGTACGATCTTCAAAGGACTCGTACGAATTCATTAGTTTATTATGGAGTTTTATGTTTATATGCGGTATTATAAGGTGTAGTTATAACTTGTAAGGCGTCCTACAATATAATATCGTGTTTTTCAAGGTGTTAATATGGCATACAGAGTGGTAAGATGTCCTAAATTGTAGTACGATGTTCAAAGGACTCGGACGAATTCATTAGGTTTATTATGGAGTTTTAAGTTTATATACGATATTGTAAGGTGTTGTTACGATTTGTAAGGCGTGCTACAATATAATATCGTGTTTTTCAAGGTGTCAATATGGCATACAGAGTGGTAAGTTGTCCTAAATTGTTGTACGATCTTCAAAGGACTCGTACGAATTCATTAGTTTATTATGGAGTTTTATGTTTATATAAGGTATTATAAGGTGTAGTTATAACTTGTAAGGCGTCCTACAATATAATATCGTGTTTTTCAAGGTGTTAATATGGCATACAGAGTGGTAAGATGTCCTAAATTGTTGTACGATGTTCAAAGGACTCGGAAGAATTCATTAGGTTTATTATGGAGTTTTAAGTTTATATACGATATTGTAAGGTGTTGTTACGATTTGTAAGGCGTCCTACAATATAATATCGTGTTTTTCAAGGTGTTAATATGGCATACAGTGTCGTAAGATGTCCTAAATTGTCGTACGAAGTTCAAAGGACTCGTACGAATTCATTAGATTTATTATGAAGTTTTATGTTTATATACGGTATTGTAAGGTGTTGTTATGACTTGTAAGGCGTCCTACAATATAATATCGTGTTTTTCATGGTGTTAATATGGCATACATTGGCGTAAGTTGCCTTAAATTGTCGTACGATGTTCAAAGGACTCGGACGAATTTATTAGGTTTATTATGGAGTTTTAAGTTTAGATACGGTATTGTAAGGTGTTGTTACGATTTGAAAGGCGTCCTACAATATAATAACGTGTTTTTCAAGGTGTTAATATGGCATACAGAGTGGTAAGGTGTCATAAATTGTTGTACGATCTTTAAAGGACTCGTACGAATTCATTAGTTTATTATGGAGTTTTATGTTTATATACGGTATTATAAGGTGTAGTTATAACTTGTAAGGCGTCCTACAATATAATATCGTGTTTTTCAAGGTGTTAATATGGCATACATTGTCGTAAGTTGCCCTAAATTGTCGTACGATGTTCAAAGGACTCGGACGAATTTATTAGGTTTATTATGGAGTTTTAAGTTTATATACGGTATTGTAAGGTGTTGTTACGATTTGTAAGGCGTCCTACAATATAATAACGTGCTTTTCAAGGTGTCAATATGGCATACAGAGTGGTAAGTTGTCCTAAATTGTTGTACGATCTTCAAAGGACTCGTACGAATTCATTAGTTTATTATGGAGTTTTATGTTTATATAAGGTATTATAAGGTGTAGTTATAACTTGTAAGGCGTCCTACAATATAATATCGTGTTTTTCAAGGTGTTAATATGGCATACAGAGTGGTAAGATGTCCTAAATTGTTGTACGATGTTCAAAGGACTCGGAAGAATTCATTAGGTTTATTATGGAGTTTTATGTTTATATACGATATTGTAAGGTGTTGTTACGATTTGTAAGGCGTCCTACAATATAATATCGTGTTTTTCAAGGTGTTAATATGGCATACAGTGTCGTAAGATGTCCTAAATTGTCGTACGAAGTTCAAAGGACTCGTACGAATTCATTAGATTTATTATGAAGTTTTATGTTTATATACGGTATTGTAAGGTGTTGTTATGACTTGTAAGGCGTCCTACAATATAATATCGTGTTTTTCAAGGTGTTAATATGGCATACATTGGCGTAAGTTGCCCTAAATTGTCGTACGATGTTCAAAGGACTCGGACGAATTTATTAGGTTTATTTTGGAGTTTTAAGTTTAGATACGGTATTGTAAGGTGTTGTTACGATTTGAAAGGCGTCCTACAATATAATAACATGTTTTTCAAGGTGTTAATATGGCATACAGAGTGGTAAGGTGTCATAAATTGTTGTACGATCTTCAAAGGACTCGTACGAATTCATTAGTTTATTATGGAGTTTTATGTTTATATACGGTATTATAAGGTGTAGTTATCACTTGTAAGGCGTCCTACAATATAATATCGTGTTTTTCAAGGTGTTAATATGGCATACAGAGTGGTAAGATGTCCTAAATTGTAGTACGATGTTCAAAGGACTCGGACGAATTCATTAGGTTTATTATGGAGTTTTAAGTTTATATACGATATTGTAAGGTGTTGTTACGATTTGTAAGGCGTGCTACAATATAATATCGTGTTTTTCAAGGTGTCAATATGGCATACAGAGTGGTAAGTTGTCCTAAATTGTTGTACGATCTTCAAAGGACTCGTACGAATTCATTAGTTTATTATGGAGTTTT
The DNA here is from genome assembly GCA_030867185.1 of Tagetes erecta. NCBI lineage: Eukaryota > Viridiplantae > Streptophyta > Magnoliopsida > Asterales > Asteraceae > Tagetes > Tagetes erecta. The sequence goes on from CM061488.1 coordinate 30,351,586, forward strand.
ATGTTTATATATGGTATTATAAGGTGTAGTTATAACTTGTAAGGCGTCCTACAATATAATATCGTGTTTTTCAAGGTGTTAATATGGCATACAGAGTGGTAAGATGTCCTAAATTGTTGTACGATGTTCAAAGGACTCGGAAGAATTCATTAGGTTTATTATGGAGTTTTAAGTTTATATACGATATTGTAAGGTGTTGTTACGATTTGTAAGGCGTCCTACAATATAATATCGTGTTTTTCAAGGTGTTAATATGGCATACAGTGTCGTAAGATGTCCTAAATTGTCGTACGAAGTTCAAAGGACGCGTACGAATTCATTAGATTTATTATGAAGTTTTATGTTTATATACGGTATTGTAAGGTGTTGTTATGACTTGTAAGGCGTCCTACAATATAATATCGTGTTTTTCAAGGTGTTAATATGGCATACATTGGCGTAAGTTGCCCTAAATTGTCGTACGATGTTCAAAGGACTCGGACGAATTTATTAGGTTCATTATGGAGTTTTAAGTTTAGATACGGTATTGTAAGGTGTTGTTACGATTTGAAAGGCGTTCTACAATATAATAACGTGTTTTTCAAGGTGTTAATATGGCATACAGAGTGGTAAGGTGTCATAAATTGTTGTACGATCTTCAAAGGACTCGTACGAATTCATTAGTTTATTATGGAGATTTATGTTTATATAAGGTATTATAAGGTGTAGTTATAACTTGTAAGGCGTCCTACAATATAATATCGTGTTTTTCAAGGTGTTAATATGGCATACAGAGTGGTAAGATGTCCTAAATTGTTGTACGATGTTCAAAGGACTCGGAAGAATTCATTAGGTTTATTATGGTGTTTTAAGTTTATATACGATATTGTAAGGTGTTGTTACGATTTGTAAGGCGTCCTACAATATAATATCGTGTTTTTCAAGGTGTTAATATGGCATACAGTGTCGTAAGATGTCCTAAATTGTCGTACGAAGTTCAAAGGACGCGTACGAATTCATTAGATTTATTATGAAGTTTTATGTTTATATACGGTATTGTAAGGTGTTGTTATGACTTGTAAGGCGTCCTACAATATAATATCGTGTTTTTCAAGGTGTTAATATGGCATACATTGGCGTAAGTTGCCCTAAATTGTCGTACGATGTTCAAAGGACTCGGACGAATTTATTAGGTTTATTATGGAGTTTTAAGTTTAGATACGGTATTGTAAGGTGTTGTTACGATTTGAAAGGCGTCCTACAATATAATAACGTGTTTTTCAAGGTGTTAATATGGCATACAGAGTGGTAAGGTGTCATAAATTGTTGTACGATCTTCAAAGGACTCGTACGAATTCATTAGTTTATTATGGAGTTTTATGTTTATATGCGGTATTATAAGGTGTAGTTATAACTTGTAAGGCGTCCTACAATATAATATCGTGTTTTTCAAGGTGTTAATATGGCATACAGAGTGGTAAGATGTCCTAAATTGTAGTACGATGTTCAAAGGACTCGGACGAATTCATTAGGTTTATTATGGAGTTTTAAGTTTATATACGATATTGTAAGGTGTTGTTACGATTTGTAAGGCGTGCTACAATATAATATCGTGTTTTTCAAGGTGTCAATATGGCATACAGAGTGGTAAGTTGTCCTAAATTGTTGTACGATCTTCAAAGGACTCGTACGAATTCATTAGTTTATTATGGAGTTTTATGTTTATATAAGGTATTATAAGGTGTAGTTATAACTTGTAAGGCGTCCTACAATATAATATCGTGTTTTTCAAGGTGTTAATATGGCATACAGAGTGGTAAGATGTCCTAAATTGTTGTACGATGTTCAAAGGACTCGGAAGAATTCATTAGGTTTATTATGGAGTTTTAAGTTTATATACGATATTGTAAGGTGTTGTTACGATTTGTAAGGCGTCCTACAATATAATATCGTGTTTTTCAAGGTGTTAATATGGCATACAGTGTCGTAAGATGTCCTAAATTGTCGTACGAAGTTCAAAGGACTCGTACGAATTCATTAGATTTATTATGAAGTTTTATGTTTATATACGGTATTGTAAGGTGTTGTTATGACTTGTAAGGCGTCCTACAATATAATATCGTGTTTTTCATGGTGTTAATATGGCATACATTGGCGTAAGTTGCCTTAAATTGTCGTACGATGTTCAAAGGACTCGGACGAATTTATTAGGTTTATTATGGAGTTTTAAGTTTAGATACGGTATTGTAAGGTGTTGTTACGATTTGAAAGGCGTCCTACAATATAATAACGTGTTTTTCAAGGTGTTAATATGGCATACAGAGTGGTAAGGTGTCATAAATTGTTGTACGATCTTTAAAGGACTCGTACGAATTCATTAGTTTATTATGGAGTTTTATGTTTATATACGGTATTATAAGGTGTAGTTATAACTTGTAAGGCGTCCTACAATATAATATCGTGTTTTTCAAGGTGTTAATATGGCATACATTGTCGTAAGTTGCCCTAAATTGTCGTACGATGTTCAAAGGACTCGGACGAATTTATTAGGTTTATTATGGAGTTTTAAGTTTATATACGGTATTGTAAGGTGTTGTTACGATTTGTAAGGCGTCCTACAATATAATAACGTGCTTTTCAAGGTGTCAATATGGCATACAGAGTGGTAAGTTGTCCTAAATTGTTGTACGATCTTCAAAGGACTCGTACGAATTCATTAGTTTATTATGGAGTTTTATGTTTATATAAGGTATTATAAGGTGTAGTTATAACTTGTAAGGCGTCCTACAATATAATATCGTGTTTTTCAAGGTGTTAATATGGCATACAGAGTGGTAAGATGTCCTAAATTGTTGTACGATGTTCAAAGGACTCGGAAGAATTCATTAGGTTTATTATGGAGTTTTATGTTTATATACGATATTGTAAGGTGTTGTTACGATTTGTAAGGCGTCCTACAATATAATATCGTGTTTTTCAAGGTGTTAATATGGCATACAGTGTCGTAAGATGTCCTAAATTGTCGTACGAAGTTCAAAGGACTCGTACGAATTCATTAGATTTATTATGAAGTTTTATGTTTATATACGGTATTGTAAGGTGTTGTTATGACTTGTAAGGCGTCCTACAATATAATATCGTGTTTTTCAAGGTGTTAATATGGCATACATTGGCGTAAGTTGCCCTAAATTGTCGTACGATGTTCAAAGGACTCGGACGAATTTATTAGGTTTATTTTGGAGTTTTAAGTTTAGATACGGTATTGTAAGGTGTTGTTACGATTTGAAAGGCGTCCTACAATATAATAACATGTTTTTCAAGGTGTTAATATGGCATACAGAGTGGTAAGGTGTCATAAATTGTTGTACGATCTTCAAAGGACTCGTACGAATTCATTAGTTTATTATGGAGTTTTATGTTTATATACGGTATTATAAGGTGTAGTTATCACTTGTAAGGCGTCCTACAATATAATATCGTGTTTTTCAAGGTGTTAATATGGCATACAGAGTGGTAAGATGTCCTAAATTGTAGTACGATGTTCAAAGGACTCGGACGAATTCATTAGGTTTATTATGGAGTTTTAAGTTTATATACGATATTGTAAGGTGTTGTTACGATTTGTAAGGCGTGCTACAATATAATATCGTGTTTTTCAAGGTGTCAATATGGCATACAGAGTGGTAAGTTGTCCTAAATTGTTGTACGATCTTCAAAGGACTCGTACGAATTCATTAGTTTATTATGGAGTTTTATGTTTATATATGGTATTATAAGGTGTAGTTATAACTTGTAAGGCGTCCTACAATATAATATCGTGTTTTTCAAGGTGTTAATATGGCATACAGAGTGGTAAGATGTCCTAAATTGTTGTACGATGTTCAAAGGACTCGGAAGAATTCATTAGGTTTATTATGGAGTTTTAAGTTTATATACGATATTGTAAGGTGTTGTTACGATTTGTAAGGCGTCCTACAATATAATATCGTGTTTTTCAAGGTGTTAATATGGCATACAGTGTCGTAAGATGTCCTAAATTGTCGTACGAAGTTCAAAGGACGCGTACGAATTCATTAGATTTATTATGAAGTTTTATGTTTATATACGGTATTGTAAGGTGTTGTTATGACTTGTAAGGCGTCCTACAATATAATATCGTGTTTTTCAAGGTGTTAATATGGCATACATTGGCGTAAGTTGCCCTAAATTGTCGTACGATGTTCAAAGGACTCGGACGAATTTATTAGGTTCATTATGGAGTTTTAAGTTTAGATACGGTATTGTAAGGTGTTGTTACGATTTGAAAGGCGTTCTACAATATAATAACGTGTTTTTCAAGGTGTTAATATGGCATACAGAGTGGTAAGGTGTCATAAATTGTTGTACGATCTTCAAAGGACTCGTACGAATTCATTAGTTTATTATGGAGATTTATGTTTATATAAGGTATTATAAGGTGTAGTTATAACTTGTAAGGCGTCCTACAATATAATATCGTGTTTTTCAAGGTGTTAATATGGCATACAGAGTGGTAAGATGTCCTAAATTGTTGTACGATGTTCAAAGGACTCGGAAGAATTCATTAGGTTTATTATGGTGTTTTAAGTTTATATACGATATTGTAAGGTGTTGTTACGATTTGTAAGGCGTCCTACAATATAATATCGTGTTTTTCAAGGTGTTAATATGGCATACAGTGTCGTAAGATGTCCTAAATTGTCGTACGAAGTTCAAAGGACGCGTACGAATTCATTAGATTTATTATGAAGTTTTATGTTTATATACGGTATTGTAAGGTGTTGTTATGACTTGTAAGGCGTCCTACAATATAATATCGTGTTTTTCAAGGTGTTAATATGGCATACATTGGCGTAAGTTGCCCTAAATTGTCGTACGATGTTCAAAGGACTCGGACGAATTTATTAGGTTCATTATGGAGTTTTAAGTTTAGATACGGTATTGTAAGGTGTTGTTACGATTTGAAAGGCGTTCTACAATATAATAACGTGTTTTTCAAGGTGTTAATATGGCATACAGAGTGGTAAGGTGTCATAAATTGTTGTACGATCTTCAAAGGACTCGTACGAATTCATTAGTTTATTATGGAGATTTATGTTTATATAAGGTATTATAAGGTGTAGTTATAACTTGTAAGGCGTCCTACAATATAATATCGTGTTTTTCAAGGTGTTAATATGGCATACAGAGTGGTAAGATGTCCTAAATTGTTGTACGATGTTCAAAGGACTCGGAAGAATTCATTAGGTTTATTATGGTGTTTTAAGTTTATATACGATATTGTAAGGTGTTGTTACGATTTGTAAGGCGTCCTACAATATAATATCGTGTTTTTCAAGGTGTTAATATGGCATACAGTGTCGTAAGATGTCCTAAATTGTCGTACGAAGTTCAAAGGACTCGTACGAATTCATTAGATTTGTTATGAAGTTTTATGTTTATATACGGTATTGTAAGGTGTTGTTATGACTTGTAAGGCGTCCTACAATATAATATCGTGTTTTTCAAGGTGTTAATATGGCATACATTGGCGTAAGTTGCCCTAAATTGTCGTACGATGTTCAAAGGACTCGGACGAATTTATTAGGTTTATTATGGAGTTTTAAGTTTAGATACGGTATTGTAAGGTGTTGTTACGATTTGAAAGGCGTCCTACAATATAATAACGTGTTTTTCAAGGTGTTAATATGGCATACAGAGTGGTAAGGTGTCATAAATTGTTGTACGATCTTCAAAGGACTCGTACGAATTCATTAGTTTATTATGGAGTTTTATGTTTATATACGGTATTATAAGGTGTAGTTATAACTTGTAAGGCGTCCTACAATATAATATCGTGTTTTTCAAGGTGTTAATATGGCATACATTGTCGTAAGTTGCCCTAAATTGTCGTACGATGTTCAAAGGACACGGACGAATTTATTAGGTTTATTATGGAGTTTTAAGTTTATATACGGTATTGTAAGGTGTTGTTACGTTTTGTAAGGCGTCCTACAATATAATAACGTGCTTTTCAAGGTGTCAATATGGCATACAGAGTGGTAAGTTGTCCTAAATTGTTGTACGATCTTCAAAGGACTCGTACGAATTCATTAGTTTATTATGGAGTTTTATGTTTATATAAGGTATTATAAGGTGTAGTTATAACTTGTAAGGCGTCCTACAATATAATATCGTGTTTTTCAAGGTGTTAATATGGCATACAGAGTGGTAAGATGTCCTAAATTGTTGTACGATGTTCAAAGGACTCGGAAGAATTCATTAGGTTTATTATGGAGTTTTATGTTTATATACGATATTGTAAGGTGTTGTTACGATTTGTAAGGCGTCCTACAATATAATATCGTGTTTTTCAAGGTGTTAATATGGCATACAGTGTCGTAAGATGTCCTAAATTGTCGTACGAAGTTCAAAGGACTCGTACGAATTCATTAGATTTATTATGAAGTTTTATGTTTATATACGGTATTGTAAGGTGTTGTTATGACTTGTAAGGCGTCCTACAATATAATATCGTGTTTTTCAAGGTGTTAATATGGCATACATTGGCGTAAGTTGCCCTAAATTGTCGTACGATGTTCAAAGGACTCGGACGAATTTATTAGGTTTATTTTGGAGTTTTAAGTTTAGATACGGTATTGTAAGGTGTTGTTACGATTTGAAAGGCGTCCTACAATATAATAACATGTTTTTCAAGGTGTTAATATGGCATACAGAGTGGTAAGGTGTCATAAATTGTTGTACGATCTTCAAAGGACTCGTACGAATTCATTAGTTTATTATGGAGTTTTATGTTTATATACGGTATTATAAGGTGTAGTTATCACTTGTAAGGCGTCCTACAATATAATATCGTGTTTTTCAAGGTGTTAATATGGCATACAGAGTGGTAAGATGTCCTAAATTGTAGTACGATGTTCAAAGGACTCGGACGAATTCATTAGGTTTATTATGGAGTTTTAAGTTTATATACGATATTGTAAGGTGTTGTTACGATTTGTAAGGCGTGCTACAATATAATATCGTGTTTTTCAAGGTGTCAATATGGCATACAGAGTGGTAAGTTGTCCTAAATTGTTGTACGATCTTCAAAGGACTCGTACGAATTCATTAGTTTATTATGGAGTTTTATGTTTATATATGGTATTATAAGGTGTAGTTATAACTTGTAAGGCGTCCTACAATATAATATCGTGTTTTTCAAGGTGTTAATATGGCATACAGAGTGGTAAGATGTCCTAAATTGTTGTACGATGTTCAAAGGACTCGGAAGAATTCATTAGGTTTATTATGGAGTTTTAAGTTTATATACGATATTGTAAGGTGTTGTTACGATTTGTAAGGCGTCCTACAATATAATAGCGTGTTTTTCAAGGTGTTAATATGGCATACAGTGTCGTAAGATGTCCTAAATTGTCGTACGAAGTTCAAAGGACGCGTACGAATTCATTAGATTTATTATGAAGTTTTATGTTTATATACGGTATTGTAAGGTGTTGTTATGACTTGTAAGGCGTCCTACAATATAATATCGTGTTTTTCAAGGTGTTAATATGGCATACATTGGCGTAAGTTGCCCTAAATTGTCGTACGATGTTCAAAGGACTCGGACGAATTTATTAGGTTCATTATGGAGTTTTAAGTTTAGATACGGTATTGTAAGGTGTTGTTACGATTTGAAAGGCGTTCTACAATATAATAACGTGTTTTTCAAGGTGTTAATATGGCATACAGAGTGGTAAGGTGTCATAAATTGTTGTACGATCTTCAAAGGACTCGTACGAATTCATTAGTTTATTATGGAGATTTATGTTTATATAAGGTATTATAAGGTGTAGTTATAACTTGTAAGGCGTCCTACAATATAATATCGTGTTTTTCAAGGTGTTAATATGGCATACAGAGTGGTAAGATGTCCTAAATTGTTGTACGATGTTCAAAGGACTCGGAAGAATTCATTAGGTTTATTATGGTGTTTTAAGTTTATATACGATATTGTAAGGTGTTGTTACGATTTGTAAGGCGTCCTACAATATAATATCGTGTTTTTCAAGGTGTTAATATGGCATACAGTGTCGTAAGATGTCCTAAATTGTCGTACGAAGTTCAAAGGACTCGTACGAATTCATTAGATTTGTTATGAAGTTTTATGTTTATATACGGTATTGTAAGGTGTTGTTATGACTTGTAAGGCGTCTTACAATATAATATCGTGTTTTTCAAGGTGTTAATATGGCATACATTGGCGTAAGTTGCCCTAAATTGTCGTACGATGTTCAAAGGACTCGGACGAATTTATTAGGTTTATTATGGAGTTTTAAGTTTAGATACGGTATTGTAAGGTGTTGTTACGATTTGAAAGGCGTCCTACAATATAATAACGTGTTTTTCAAGGTGTTAATATGGCATACAGAGTGGTAAGGTGTCATAAATTGTTGTACGATCTTCAAAGGACTCGTACGAATTCATTAGTTTATTATGGAGTTTTATGTTTATATACGGTATTATAAGGTGTAGTTATAACTTGTAAGGCGTCCTACAATATAATATCGTGTTTTTCAAGGTGTTAATATGGCATACATTGTCGTAAGTTGCCCTAAATTGTCGTACGATGTTCAAAGGACTCGGACGAATTTATTAGGTTTATTATGGAGTTTTAAGTTTATATACGGTATTGTAAGGTGTTGTTACGTTTTGTAAGGCGTCCTACAATATAATAACGTGCTTTTCAAGGTGTCAATATGGCATACAGAGTGGTAAGTTGTCCTAAATTGTTGTACGATCTTCAAAGGACTCGTACGAATTCATTAGTTTATTATGGAGTTTTATGTTTATATAAGGTATTATAAGGTGTAGTTATAACTTGTAAGGCGTCCTACAATATAATATCGTGTTTTTCAAGGTGTTAATATGGCATACAGAGTGGTAAGATGTCCTAAATTGTTGTACGATGTTCAAAGGACTCGGAAGAATTCATTAGGTTTATTATGGAGTTTTATGTTTATATACGATATTGTAAGGTGTTGTTACGATTTGTAAGGCGTCCTACAATATAATATCGTGTTTTTCAAGGTGTTAATATGGCATACAGTGTCGTAAGATGTCCTAAATTGTCGTACGAAGTTCAAAGGACTCGTACGAATTCATTAGATTTATTATGAAGTTTTATGTTTATATACGGTATTGTAAGGTGTTGTTATGACTTGTAAGGCGTCCTACAATATAATATCGTGTTTTTCAAGGTGTTAATATGGCATACATTGGCGTAAGTTGCCCTAAATTGTCGTACGATGTTCAAAGGACTCGGACGAATTTATTAGGTTTATTTTGGAGTTTTAAGTTTAGATACGGTATTGTAAGGTGTTGTTACGATTTGAAAGGCGTCCTACAATATAATAACATGTTTTTCAAGGTGTTAATATGGCATACAGAGTGGTAAGGTGTCATAAATTGTTGTACGATCTTCAAAGGACTCGTACGAATTCATTAGTTTATTATGGAGTTTTATGTTTATATACGGTATTATAAGGTGTAGTTATCACTTGTAAGGCGTCCTACAATATAATATCGTGTTTTTCAAGGTGTTAATATGGCATACAGAGTGGTAAGATGTCCTAAATTGTAGTACGATGTTCAAAGGACTCGGACGAATTCATTAGGTTTATTATGGAGTTTTAAGTTTATATACGATATTGTAAGGTGTTGTTACGATTTGTAAGGCGTGCTACAATATAATATCGTGTTTTTCAAGGTGTCAATATGGCATACAGAGTGGTAAGTTGTCCTAAATTGTTGTACGATCTTCAAAGGACTCGTACGAATTCATTAGTTTATTATGGAGTTTTATGTTTATATATGGTATTATAAGGTGTAGTTATAACTTGTAAGGCGTCCTACAATATAATATCGTGTTTTTCAAGGTGTTAATATGGCATACAGAGTGGTAAGATGTCCTAAATTGTTGTACGATGTTCAAAGGACTCGGAAGAATTCATTAGGTTTATTATGGAGTTTTAAGTTTATATACGATATTGTAAGGTGTTGTTACGATTTGTAAGGCGTCCTACAATATAATATCGTGTTTTTCAAGGTGTTAATATGGCATACAGTGTCGTAAGATGTCCTAAATTGTCGTACGAAGTTCAAAGGACGCGTACGAATTCATTAGATTTATTATGAAGTTTTATGTTTATATACGGTATTGTAAGGTGTTGTTATGACTTGTAAGGCGTCCTACAATATAATATCGTGTTTTTCAAGGTGTTAATATGGCATACATTGGCGTAAGTTGCCCTAAATTGTCGTACGATGTTCAAAGGACTCGGACGAATTTATTAGGTTCATTATGGAGTTTTAAGTTTAGATACGGTATTGTAAGGTGTTGTTACGATTTGAAAGGCGTTCTACAATATAATAACGTGTTTTTCAAGGTGTTAATATGGCATACAGAGTGGTAAGGTGTCATAAATTGTTGTACGATCTTCAAAGGACTCGTACGAATTCATTAGTTTATTATGGAGATTTATGTTTATATAAGGTATTATAAGGTGTAGTTATAACTTGTAAGGCGTCCTACAATATAATATCGTGTTTTTCAAGGTGTTAATATGGCATACAGAGTGGTAAGATGTCCTAAATTGTTGTACGATGTTCAAAGGACTCGGAAGAATTCATTAGGTTTATTATGGTGTTTTAAGTTTATATACGATATTGTAAGGTGTTGTTACGATTTGTAAGGCGTCCTACAATATAATATCGTGTTTTTCAAGGTGTTAATATGGCATACAGTGTCGTAAGATGTCCTAAATTGTCGTACGAAGTTCAAAGGACGCGTACGAATTCATTAGATTTATTATGAAGTTTTATGTTTATATACGGTATTGTAAGGTGTTGTTATGACTTGTAAGGCGTCCTACAATATAATATCGTGTTTTTCAAGGTGTTAATATGGCATACATTGGCGTAAGTTGCCCTAAATTGTCGTACGATGTTCAAAGGACTCGGACGAATTTATTAGGTTCATTATGGAGTTTTAAGTTTAGATACGGTATTGTAAGGTGTTGTTACGATTTGAAAGGCGTTCTACAATATAATAACGTGTTTTTCAAGGTGTTAATATGGCATACAGAGTGGTAAGGTGTCATAAATTGTTGTACGATCTTCAAAGGACTCGTACGAATTCATTAGTTTATTATGGAGATTTATGTTTATATAAGGTATTATAAGGTGTAGTTATAACTTGTAAGGCGTCCTACAATATAATATCGTGTTTTTCAAGGTGTTAATATGGCATACAGAGTGGTAAGATGTCCTAAATTGTTGTACGATGTTCAAAGGACTCGGAAGAATTCATTAGGTTTATTATGGTGTTTTAAGTTTATATACGATATTGTAAGGTGTTGTTACGATTTGTAAGGCGTCCTACAATATAATATCGTGTTTTTCAAGGTGTTAATATGGCATACAGTGTCGTAAGATGTCCTAAATTGTCGTACGAAGTTCAAAGGACTCGTACGAATTCATTAGATTTGTTATGAAGTTTTATGTTTATATACGGTATTGTAAGGTGTTGTTATGACTTGTAAGGCGTCCTACAATATAATATCGTGTTTTTCAAGGTGTTAATATGGCATACATTGGCGTAAGTTGCCCTAAATTGTCGTACGATGTTCAAAGGACTCGGACGAATTTATTAGGTTTATTATGGAGTTTTAAGTTTAGATACGGTATTGTAAGGTGTTGTTACGATTTGAAAGGCGTCCTACAATATAATAACGTGTTTTTCAAGGTGTTAATATGGCATACAGAGTGGTAAGGTGTCATAAATTGTTGTACGATCTTCAAAGGACTCGTACGAATTCATTAGTTTATTATGGAGTTTTATGTTTATATACGGTATTATAAGGTGTAGTTATAACTTGTAAGGCGTCCTACAATATAATATCGTGTTTTTCAAGGTGTTAATATGGCATACATTGTCGTAAGTTGCCCTAAATTGTCGTACGATGTTCAAAGGACACGGACGAATTTATTAGGTTTATTATGGAGTTTTAAGTTTATATACGGTATTGTAAGGTGTTGTTACGTTTTGTAAGGCGTCCTACAATATAATAACGTGCTTTTCAAGGTGTCAATATGGCATACAGAGTGGTAAGTTGTCCTAAATTGTTGTACGATCTTCAAAGGACTCGTACGAATTCATTAGTTTATTATGGAGTTTTATGTTTATATAAGGTATTATAAGGTGTAGTTATAACTTGTAAGGCGTCCTACAATATAATATCGTGTTTTTCAAGGTGTTAATATGGCATACAGAGTGGTAAGATGTCCTAAATTGTTGTACGATGTTCAAAGGACTCGGAAGAATTCATTAGGTTTATTATGGAGTTTTATGTTTATATACGATATTGTAAGGTGTTGTTACGATTTGTAAGGCGTCCTACAATATAATATCGTGTTTTTCAAGGTGTTAATATGGCATACAGTGTCGTAAGATGTCCTAAATTGTCGTACGAAGTTCAAAGGACTCGTACGAATTCATTAGATTTATTATGAAGTTTTATGTTTATATACGGTATTGTAAGGTGTTGTTATGACTTGTAAGGCGTCCTACAATATAATATCGTGTTTTTCAAGGTGTTAATATGGCATACATTGGCGTAAGTTGCCCTAAATTGTCGTACGATGTTCAAAGGACTCGGACGAATTTATTAGGTTTATTTTGGAGTTTTAAGTTTAGATACGGTATTGTAAGGTGTTGTTACGATTTGAAAGGCGTCCTACAATATAATAACATGTTTTTCAAGGTGTTAATATGGCATACAGAGTGGTAAGGTGTCATAAATTGTTGTACGATCTTCAAAGGACTCGTACGAATTCATTAGTTTATTATGGAGTTTTATGTTTATATACGGTATTATAAGGTGTAGTTATCACTTGTAAGGCGTCCTACAATATAATATCGTGTTTTTCAAGGTGTTAATATGGCATACAGAGTGGTAAGATGTCCTAAATTGTAGTACGATGTTCAAAGGACTCGGACGAATTCATTAGGTTTATTATGGAGTTTTAAGTTTATATACGATATTGTAAGGTGTTGTTACGATTTGTAAGGCGTGCTACAATATAATATCGTGTTTTTCAAGGTGTCAATATGGCATACAGAGTGGTAAGTTGTCCTAAATTGTTGTACGATCTTCAAAGGACTCGTACGAATTCATTAGTTTATTATGGAGTTTTATGTTTATATAAGGTATTATAAGCTGTAGTTATAACTTGTAAGGCGTCCTACAATATAATATCGTGTTTTTCAAGGTGTTAATATGGCATACATAGTGGTAAGATGTCCTAAATTGTTGTACGATGTTCAAAGGACTCGGAAGAATTCATTAGGTTTATTATGGAGTTTTAAGTTTATATACGATATTGTAAGGTGTTGTTACGATTTGTAAGGCGTCCTACAATATAATATCGTGTTTTTCAAGGTGTTAATATGGCATACAATGTCGTAAGATGTCCTAAATTGTCGTACGAAGTTCAAAGGACTCGTACGAATTCATTAGATTTATTCTGAAGTTTTATGTTTATATACGGTATTGTAAGGTGTTGTTATGACTTGTAAGGCGTCCTACAATATAATATCGTGTTTTTCAAGGTGTTAATATGGCATACATTGGCGTAAGTTGCCCTAAATTGTCGTACGATGTTCAAAGGACTCGGACGAATTTATTAGGTTCATTATGGAGTTTTAAGTTTAGATACGGTATTGTAAGGTGTTGTTACGATTTGAAAGGCGTTCTACAATATAATAACGTGTTTTTCAAGGTGTTAATATGGCATACAGAGTGGTAAGGTGTCATAAATTGTTGTACGATCTTCAAAGGACTCGTACGAATTCATTAGTTTATTATGGAGATTTATGTTTATATAAGGTATTATAAGGTGTAGTTATAACTTGTAAGGCGTCCTACAATATAATATCGTGTTTTTCAAGGTGTTAATATGGCATACAGAGTGGTAAGATGTCCTAAATTGTTGTACGATGTTCAAAGGACTCGGAAGAATTCATTAGGTTTATTATGGTGTTTTAAGTTTATATACGATATTGTAAGGTGTTGTTACGATTTGTAAGGCGTCCTACAATATAATATCGTGTTTTTCAAGGTGTTAATATGGCATACAGTGTCGTAAGATGTCCTAAATTGTCGTACGAAGTTCAAAGGACTCGTACGAATTCATTAGATTTATTCTGAAGTTTTATGTTTATATACGGTATTGTAAGGTGTTGTTATGACTTGTAAGGCGTCCTACAATATAATATCGTGTTTTTCAAGGTGTTAATATGGCATACATTGGCGTAAGTTGCCCTAAATTGTCGTACGATGTTCAAAGGACTCGGACGAATTTATTAGGTTCATTATGGAGTTTTAAGTTTAGATACGGTATTGTAAGGTGTTGTTACGATTTGAAAGGCGTTCTACAATATAATAACGTGTTTTTCAAGGTGTTAATATGGCATACAGAGTGGTAAGGTGTCATAAATTGTTGTACGATCTTCAAAGGACTCGTACGAATTCATTAGTTTATTATGGAGATTTATGTTTATATAAGGTATTATAAGGTGTAGTTATAACTTGTAAGGCGTCCTACAATATAATATCGTGTTTTTCAAGGTGTTAATATGGCATACAGAGTGGTAAGATGTCCTAAATTGTTGTACGATGTTCAAAGGACTCGGAAGAATTCATTAGGTTTATTATGGTGTTTTAAGTTTATATACGATATTGTAAGGTGTTGTTACGATTTGTAAGGCGTCCTACAATATAATATCGTGTTTTTCAAGGTGTTAATATGGCATACAGTGTCGTAAGATGTCCTAAATTGTCGTACGAAGTTCAAAGGACTCGTACGAATTCATTAGATTTGTTATGAAGTTTTATGTTTATATACGGTATTGTAAGGTGTTGTTATGACTTGTAAGGCGTCCTACAATATAATATCGTGTTTTTCAAGGTGTTAATATGGCATACATTGGCGTAAGTTGCCCTAAATTGTCGTACGATGTTCAAAGGACTCGGACGAATTTATTAGGTTTATTATGGAGTTTTAAGTTTAGATACGGTATTGTAAGGTGTTGTTACGATTTGAAAGGCGTCCTACAATATAATAACGTGTTTTTCAAGGTGTTAATATGGCATACAGAGTGGTAAGGTGTCATAAATTGTTGTACGATCTTCAAAGGACTCGTACGAATTCATTAGTTTATTATGGAGTTTTATGTTTATATACGGTATTATAAGGTGTAGTTATAACTTGTAAGGCGTCCTACAATATAATATCGTGTTTTTCAAGGTGTTAATATGGCATACATTGTCGTAAGTTGCCCTAAATTGTCGTACGATGTTCAAAGGACACGGACGAATTTATTAGGTTTATTATGGAGTTTTAAGTTTATATACGGTATTGTAAGGTGTTGTTACGTTTTGTAAGGCGTCCTACAATATAATAACGTGCTTTTCAAGGTGTCAATATGGCATACAGAGTGGTAAGTTGTCCTAAATTGTTCTACGATCTTCAAAGGACTCGTACGAATTCATTAGTTTATTATGGAGTTTTATGTTTATATAAGGTATTATAAGGTGTAGTTATAACTTGTAAGGCGTCCTACAATATAATATCGTGTTTTTCAAGGTGTTAATATGGCATACAGAGTGGTAAGATGTCCTAAATTGTTGTACGATGTTCAAAGGACTCGGAAGAATTCATTAGGTTTATTATGGAGTTTTAAGTTTATATACGATATTGTAAGGTGTTGTTACGATTTGTAAGGCGTCCTACAATATAATATCGTGTTTTTCAAGGTGTTAATATGGCATACAGTGTCGTAAGATGTCCTAAATTGTCGTACGAAGTTCAAAGGACTCGTACGAATTCATTAGATTTATTATGAAGTTTTATGTTTATATACGGTATTGTAAGGTGTTGTTATGACTTGTAAGGCGTCCTACAATATAATATCGTGTTTTTCAAGGTGTTAATATGGCATACATTGGCGTAAGTTGCCCTAAATTGTCGTACGATGTTCAAAGGACTCGGACGAATTTATTAGGTTCATTATGGAGTTTTAAGTTTAGATACGGTATTGTAAGGTGTTGTTACGAATTGAAAGGCGTCCTACAATATAATAACGTGTTTTTCAAGGTGTTAATATGGCATACAGAGTGGTAAGGTGTCATAAATTGTTGTACGATCTTCAAAGGACTCGTACGAATTCATTAGTTTATTATGGAGTTTTATGTTTATATAAGGTATTATAAGGTGTAGTTATAACTTGTAAGGCGTCCTACAATATAATATCGTGTTTTTCAAGGTGTTAATATGGCATACAGAGTGGTAAGATGTCCTAAATTGTTGTACGATGTTCAAAGGACTCGGAAGAATTCATTAGGTTTATTATGGAGTTTTAAGTTTATATACGATTTTGTAAGGTGTTGTTACGATTTGTAAGGCGTCCTACAATATAATATCGTGTTTTTCAAGGTGTTAATATGGCATACAGTGTCGTAAGATGTCCTAAATTGTCGTACGAAGTTCAAAGGACTCGTACGAATTCATTAGATTTGTTATGAAGTTTTATGTTTATATACGGTATTGTAAGGTGTTGTTATGACTTGTAAGGCGTCCTACAATATAATATCGTGTTTTTCAAGGTGTTAATATGGCATACATTGGCGTAAGTTGCCCTAAATTGTCGTGCGATGTTCAAAGGACTCGGACGAATTTATTAGGTTTATTATGGAGTTTTAAGTTTAGATACGGTATTGTAAGGTGTTGTTACGATTTGAAAGGCGTCCTACAATATAATAACGTGTTTTTCAAGGTGTTAATATGGCATACAGAGTGGTAAGGTGTCATAAATTGTTGTACGATCTTCAAAGGACTCGTACGAATTCATTAGTTTATTATGGAGTTTTATGTTTATATACGGTATTATAAGGTGTAGTTATAACTTGTAAGGCGTCCTACAATATAATATCGTGTTTTTCAAGGTGTTAATATGGCATACATTGTCGTAAGTTGCCCTAAATTGTCGTACGATGTTCAAAGGACTCGGACGAATTTATTAGGTTTATTATGGAGTTTTAAGTTTATATACGGTATTGTAAGGTGTTGTTACGTTTTGTAAGGCGTCCTACAATATAATAACGTGCTTTTCAAGGTGTCAATATGGCATACAGAGTGGTAAGTTGTCCTAAATTGTTGTACGATCTTCAAAGGACTCGTACGAATTCATTAGTTTATTATGGAGTTTTATGTTTATATAAGGTATTATAAGGTGTAGTTATAACTTGTAAGGCGTCCTACAATATAATATCGTGTTTTTCAAGGTGTTAATATGGCATACATAGTGGTAAGATGTCCTAAATTGTTGTACGATGTTCAAAGGACTCGGAAGAATTCATTAGGTTTATTATGGAGTTTTAAGTTTATATACGATATTGTAAGGTGTTGTTACGATTTGTAAGGCGTCCTACAATATAATATCGTGTTTTTCAAGGTGTTAATATGGCATACAATGTCGTAAGATGTCCTAAATTGTCGTACGAAGTTCAAAGGACTCGTACGAATTCATTAGATTTATTCTGAAGTTTTATGTTTATATACGGTATTGTAAGGTGTTGTTATGACTTGTAAGGCGTCCTACAATATAATATCGTGTTTTTCAAGGTGTTAATATGGCATACATTGGCGTAAGTTGCCCTAAATTGTCGTACGATGTTCAAAGGACTCGGACGAATTTATTAGGTTCATTATGGAGTTTTAAGTTTAGATACGGTATTGTAAGGTGTTGTTACGAATTGAAAGGCGTCCTACAATATAATAACGTGTTTTTCAAGGTGTTAATATGGCATACAGAGTGGTAAGGTGTCATAAATTGTTGTACGATCTTCAAAGGACTCGTACGAATTCATTAGTTTATTATGGAGTTTTATGTTTATATAAGGTATTATAAGGTGTAGTTATAACTTGTAAGGCGTCCTACAATATAATATCGTGTTTTTCAAGGTGTTAATATGGCATACAGAGTGGTAAGATGTCCTAAATTGTTGTACGATGTTCAAAGGACTCGGAAGAATTCATTAGGTTTATTATGGAGTTTTAAGTTTATATACGATATTGTAAGGTGTTGTTACGATTTGTAAGGCGTCCTACAATATAATATCGTGTTTTTCAAGGTGTTAATATGGCATACAGTGTCGTAAGATGTCCTAAATTGTCGTACGAAGTTCAAAGGACTCGTACGAATTCATTAGATTTGTTATGAAGTTTTATGTTTATATACGGTATTGTAAGGTGTTGTTATGACTTGTAAGGCGTCCTACAATATAATATCGTGTTTTTCAAGGTGTTAATATGGCATACATTGGCGTAAGTTGCCCTAAATTGTCGTGCGATGTTCAAAGGACTCGGACGAATTTATTAGGTTTATTATGGAGTTTTAAGTTTAGATACGGTATTGTAAGGTGTTGTTACGATTTGAAAGGCGTCCTACAATATAATAACGTGTTTTTCAAGGTGTTAATATGGCATACAGAGTGGTAAGGTGTCATAAATTGTTGTACGATCTTCAAAGGACTCGTACGAATTCATTAGTTTATTATGGAGTTTTATGTTTATATACGGTATTATAAGGTGTAGTTATAACTTGTAAGGCGTCCTACAATATAATATCGTGTTTTTCAAGGTGTTAATATGGCATACATTGTCGTAAGTTGCCCTAAATTGTCGTACGATGTTCAAAGGACTCGGACGAATTTATTAGGTTTATTATGGAGTTTTAAGTTTATATACGGTATTGTAAGGTGTTGTTACGATTTGTAAGGCGTCCTACAATATAATAACGTGCTTTTCAAGGTGTCAATATGGCATACAGAGTGGTAAGTTGTCCTAAATTGTTGTACGATCTTCAAAGGACTCGTACGAATTCATTAGTTTATTATGGAGTTTTATGTTTATATAAGGTATTATAAGGTGTAGTTATAACTTGTAAGGCGTCCTACAATATAATATCATGTTTTTCAAGGTGTTAATATGGCATACAGAGTGGTAAGATGTCCTAAATTGTTGTACGATGTTCAAAGGACTCGGAAGAATTCATTAGGTTTATTATGGAGTTTTAAGTTTATATACGATATTGTAAGGTGTTGTTACGATTTGTAAGGCGTCCTACAATATAATATCGTGTTTTTCAAGGTGTTAATATGGCATACAGTGTCGTAAGATGTCCTAAATTGTCGTACGAAGTTCAAAGGACTCGTACGAATTCATTAGATTTATTATGAAGTTTTATGTTTATATACGGTATTGTAAGGTGTTGTTATGACTTGTAAGGCGTCCTACAATATAATATCGTGTTTTTCAAGGTGTTAATATGGCATACATTGGCGTAAGTTGCCCTAAATTGTCGTACGATGTTCAAAGGACTCGGACGAATTTATTAGGTTTATTATGGAGTTTTAAGTTTAGATACGGTATTGTAAGGTGTTGTTACGATTTGAAAGGCGTCCTACAATATAATAACGTGTTTTTCAAGGTGTTAATATGCATACAGAGTGGTAAGGTGTCATAAATTGTTGTACGATCTTCAAAGGACTCGTACGAATTCATTAGTTTATTATGGAGTTTTATGTTTATATACGGTATTATAAGGTGTAGTTATAACTTGTAAGGCGTCCTACAATATAATATCGTGTTTTTCAAGGTGTTAATATGGCATACAGAGTGGTAAGATGTCCTAAATTGTAGTACGATGTTCAAAGGACTCGGACGAATTCATTAGGTTTATTATGGAGTTTTAAGTTTATATACGATATTGTAAGGTGTTCTTACGATTTGTAAGGCGTCCTACAATATAATATCGTGTTTTTCAAGGTGTTAATATGGCATACAGTGTCGTAAGATGTCCTAAATTGTCGTACGAAGTTCAAAGGACTCGTACGAATTCATTAGATTTATTATGAAGTTTTATGTTTATATACGGTATTGTAAGGTGTTGTTATGACTTGAAGGCGTCCTACAATATAATATCCTGTTTTTCAAGGTGTTACTATGGCATACATTGGCGTAAGTTGCCCTAAATTGTCGTACGATGTTCAAAGGACTCGGACGAATTTATTAGGTTTATTATGGAGTTTTAAGTTTATATACGGTATTGTAAGGTGTTGTTACGATTTGTAAGGCGTCCTACAATATAATAACGTGCTTTTCAAGGTGTCAATATGGCATACAGAGTGGTAAGTTGTCCTAAATTGTTGTACGATCTTCAAAGTACTCGTACGAATTCATTAGTTTATTATGGAGTTTTATGTTTATATAAGGTATTATAAGGTGTAGTTATAGCTTGTAAGGCGTCCTAGAATATAATATCGTGTTTTTCAAGGTGTTAATATGGCATACAGAATGGTAAGATGTCCTAAATTGTTGTACGATGTTCAAAGGACTCGGAAGAATTCATTAGGTTTATTATGGAGTTTTAAGTTTATATACGATATTGTAAGGTGTTGTTACGATTTGTAAGGCGTCCTACAATATAATATCGTGTTTTTCAAGGTGTTAATATGGCATACAGTGTCGTAAGATGTCCTAAATTGTCGTACGAAGTTCAAAGGACTCGTACGAATTCATTAGATTTATTATGAAGTTTTATGTTTATATACGGTATTGTAAGGTGTTGTTATGACTTGTAAGGCGTCCTACAATATAATATCGTGTTTTTCAAGGTGTTAATATGGCATACATTGGCGTAAGTTGCCCTAAATTGTCGTACGATGTTCAAAGGACTCGGACGAATTTATTAGGTTTATTATGGAGTTTTAAGTTTAGATACGGTATTGTAAGGTGTTGTTACGATTTGAAAGGCGTCCTACAATATAATAACGTGTTTTTCAAGGTGTTAATATGCATACAGAGTGGTAAGGTGTCATAAATTGTTGTACGATCTTCAAAGGACTCGTACGAATTCATTAGTTTATTATGGAGTTTTATGTTTATATACGGTATTATAAGGTGTAGTTATAACTTGTAAGGCGTCCTACAATATAATATCGTGTTTTTCAAGGTGTTAATATGGCATACAGAGTGGTAAGATGTCCTAAATTGTAGTACGATGTTCAAAGGACTCGGACGAATTCATTAGGTTTATTATGGAGTTTTAAGTTTATATACGATATTGTAAGGTGTTGTTACGATTTGTAAGGCGTCCTACAATACAATATCGTGTTTTTCAAGGTGTTAATATGGCATACAGTGTCGTAAGATGTCCTAAATTGTCGTACGAAGTTCAAAGGACTCGTACGAATTCATTAGATTTATTATGAAGTTTTATGTTTATATACGGTATTGTAAGGTGTTGTTATGACTTGAAGGCGTCCTACAATATAATATCCTGTTTTTCAAGGTGTTAATATGGCATACATTGGCGTAAATTGCCCTAAATTGTCGTACGATGTTCAAAGGACTCGGACGAATTTATTAGGTTTATTATGGAGTTTTAAGTTTATATACGGTATTGTAAGGTGTTGTTACGATTTGTAAGGCGTCCTACAATATAATAACGTGCTTTTCAAGGGGTCAATATGGCATACAGAGTGGTAAGTTGTCCTAAATTGTTGTACGATCTTCAAAGGACTCGTACGAATTCATTAGTTTATTATGGAGTTTTATGTTTATATAAGGTATTATAAGGTGTAGTTATAACTTGTAAGGCGTCCTACAATATAATATCGTGTTTTTCAAGGTGTTAATATGGCATACAGAGTGGTAAGATGTCCTAAATTGTTGTACGATGTTCAAAGGACTCGGAAGAATTCATTAGGTTTATTATGGAGTTTTAAGTTTATATACGATATTGTAAGGTGTTGTTACGATTTGTAAGGCGTCTTACAATATAATATCGTGTTTTTCAAGGTGTTAATATGGCATACAGTGTCGTAAGATGTCCTAAATTGTCGTACGAAGTTCAAAGGACTCGTACGAATTCATTAGATTTATTATGAAGTTTTATGTTTATATACGGTATTGTAAGGTGTTGTTATGACTTGTAAGGCGTCCTACAATATAATATCGTGTTTTTCAAGGTGTTAATATGGCATACATTGGCGTAAGTTGCCCTAAATTGTCGTACGATGTTCAAAGGACTCGGACGAATTTATTAGGTTTATTATGGAGTTTTAAGTTTAGATACGGTATTGTAAGGTGTTGTTACGATTTGAAAGGCGTCCTACAATATAATAACGTGTTTTTCAAGGTGTTAATATGCATACAGAGTGGTAAGGTGTCATAAATTGTTGTACGATCTTCAAAGGACTCGTACGAATTCATTAGTTTATTATGGAGTTTTATGTTTATATACGGTATTATAAGGTGTAGTTATAACTTGTAAGGCGTCCTACAATATAATATCGTGTTTTTCAAGGTGTTAATATGGCATACAGAGTGGTAAGATGTCCTAAATTGTAGTACGATGTTCAAAGGACTCGGACGAATTCATTAGGTTTATTATGGAGTTTTAAGTTTATATACGATATTGTAAGGTGTTCTTACGATTTGTAAGGCGTCCTACAATATAATATCGTGTTTTTCAAGGTGTTAATATGGCATACAGTGTCGTAAGATGTCCTAAATTGTCGTACGAAGTTCAAAGGACTCGTACGAATTCATTAGATTTATTATGAAGTTTTATGTTTATATACGGTATTGTAAGGTGTTGTTATGACTTGAAGGCGTCCTACAATATAATATCCTGTTTTTCAAGGTGTTACTATGGCATACATTGGCGTAAGTTGCCCTAAATTGTCGTACGATGTTCAAAGGACTCGGACGAATTTATTAGGTTTATTATGGAGTTTTAAGTTTATATACGGTATTGTAAGGTGTTGTTACGATTTGTAAGGCGTCCTACAATATAATAACGTGCTTTTCAAGGTGTCAATATGGCATACAGAGTGGTAAGTTGTCCTAAATTGTTGTACGATCTTCAAAGGACTCGTACGAATTCATTAGTTTATTATGGAGTTTTATGTTTATATAAGGTATTATAAGGTGTAGTTATAGCTTGTAAGGCGTCCTAGAATATAATATCGTGTTTTTCAAGGTGTTAATATGGCATACAGAATGGTAAGATGTCCTAAATTGTTGTACGATGTTCAAAGGACTCGGAAGAATTCATTAGGTTTATTATGGAGTTTTAAGTTTATATACGATATTGTAAGGTGTTGTTACGATTTGTAAGGCGTCCTACAATATAATATCGTGTTTTTCAAGGTGTTAATATGGCATACAGTGTCGTAAGATGTCCTAAATTGTCGTACGAAGTTCAAAGGACTCGTACGAATTCATTAGATTTATTATGAAGTTTTATGTTTATATACGGTATTGTAAGGTGTTGTTATGACTTGTAAGGCGTCCTACAATATAATATCGTGTTTTTCAAGGTGTTAATATGGCATACATTGGCGTAAGTTGCCCTAAATTGTCGTACGATGTTCAAAGGACTCGGACGAATTTATTAGGTTTATTATGGAGTTTTAAGTTTAGATACGGTATTGTAAGGTGTTGTTACGATTTGAAAGGCGTCCTACAATATAATAACGTGTTTTTCAAGGTGTTAATATGCATACAGAGTGGTAAGGTGTCATAAATTGTTGTACGATCTTCAAAGGACTCGTACGAATTCATTAGTTTATTATGGAGTTTTATGTTTATATACGGTATTATAAGGTGTAGTTATAACTTGTAAGGCGTCCTACAATATAATATCGTGTTTTTCAAGGTGTTAATATGGCATACAGAGTGGTAAGATGTCCTAAATTGTAGTACGATGTTCAAAGGACTCGGACGAATTCATTAGGTTTATTATGGAGTTTTAAGTTTATATACGATATTGTAAGGTGTTGTTACGATTTGTAAGGCGTCCTACAATACAATATCGTGTTTTTCAAGGTGTTAATATGGCATACAGTGTCGTAAGATGTCCTAAATTGTCGTACGAAGTTCAAAGGACTCGTACGAATTCATTAGATTTATTATGAAGTTTTATGTTTATATACGGTATTGTAAGGTGTTGTTATGACTTGAAGGCGTCCTACAATATAATATCCTGTTTTTCAA
This sequence comes from Tagetes erecta, assembly GCA_030867185.1. Lineage (NCBI taxonomy): Eukaryota > Viridiplantae > Streptophyta > Magnoliopsida > Asterales > Asteraceae > Tagetes > Tagetes erecta. The sequence goes on from CM061488.1 coordinate 30,375,751, forward strand.
GGTGTTAATATGGCATACATTGGCGTAAATTGCCCTAAATTGTCGTACGATGTTCAAAGGACTCGGACGAATTTATTAGGTTTATTATGGAGTTTTAAGTTTATATACGGTATTGTAAGGTGTTGTTACGATTTGTAAGGCGTCCTACAATATAATAACGTGCTTTTCAAGGTGTCAATATGGCATACAGAGTGGTAAGTTGTCCTAAATTGTTGTACGATCTTCAAAGGACTCGTACGAATTCATTAGTTTATTATGGAGTTTTATGTTTATATAAGGTATTATAAGGTGTAGTTATAACTTGTAAGGCGTCCTACAATATAATATCGTGTTTTTCAAGGTGTTAATATGGCATACAGAGTGGTAAGATGTCCTAAATTGTTGTACGATGTTCAAAGGACTCGGAAGAATTCATTAGGTTTATTATGGAGTTTTAAGTTTATATACGATATTGTAAGGTGTTGTTACGATTTGTAAGGCGTCCTACAATATAATATCGTGTTTTTCAAGGTGTTAATATGGCATACAGTGTCGTAAGATGTCCTAAATTGTCGTACGAAGTTCAAAGGACTCGTACGAATTCATTAGATTTATTATGAAGTTTTATGTTTATATACGGTATTGTAAGGTGTTGTTATGACTTGTAAGGCGTCCTACAATATAATATCGTGTTTTTCAAGGTGTTAATATGGCATACATTGGCGTAAGTTGCCCTAAATTGTCGTACGATGTTCAAAGGACTCGGACGAATTTATTAGGTTTATTATGGAGTTTTAAGTTTAGATACGGTATTGTAAGGTGTTGTTACGATTTGAAAGGCGTCCTACAATATAATAACGTGTTTTTCAAGGTGTTAATATGCATACAGAGTGGTAAGGTGTCATAAATTGTTGTACGATCTTCAAAGGACTCGTACGAATTCATTAGTTTATTATGGAGTTTTATGTTTATATACGGTATTATAAGGTGTAGTTATAACTTGTAAGGCGTCCTACAATATAATATCGTGTTTTTCAAGGTGTTAATATGGCATACAGAGTGGTAAGATGTCCTAAATTGTAGTACGATGTTCAAAGGACTCGGACGAATTCATTAGGTTTATTATGGAGTTTTAAGTTTATATACGATATTGTAAGGTGTTCTTACGATTTGTAAGGCGTCCTACAATATAATATCGTGTTTTTCAAGGTGTTAATATGGCATACAGTGTCGTAAGATGTCCTAAATTGTCGTACGAAGTTCAAAGGACTCGTACGAATTCATTAGATTTATTATGAAGTTTTATGTTTATATACGGTATTGTAAGGTGTTGTTATGACTTGAAGGCGTCCTACAATATAATATCCTGTTTTTCAAGGTGTTAATATGGCATACATTGGCGTAAGTTGCCCTAAATTGGCGTACGATGTTCAAAGGACTCGGACGAATTTATTAGGTTTATTATGGAGTTTTAAGTTTATATACGGTATTGTAAGGTGTTGTTACGATTTGTAAGGCGTCCTACAATATAATAACGTGCTTTTCAAGGTGTCAATATGGCATACAGAGTGGTAAGTTGTCCTAAATTGTTGTACGATCTTCAAAGGACTCGTACGAATTCATTAGTTTATTATGGAGTTTTATGTTTATATAAGGTATTATAAGGTGTAGTTATAGCTTGTAAGGCGTCCTAGAATATAATATCGTGTTTTTCAAGGTGTTAATATGGCATACAGAATGGTAAGATGTCCTAAATTGTTGTACGATGTTCAAAGGACTCGGAAGAATTCATTAGGTTTATTATGGAGTTTTAAGTTTATATACGATATTGTAAGGTGTTGTTACGATTTGTAAGGCGTCCTACAATATAATATCGTGTTTTTCAAGGTGTTAATATGGCATACAGTGTCGTAAGATGTCCTAAATTGTCGTACGAAGTTCAAAGGACTCGTACGAATTCATTAGATTTATTATGAAGTTTTATGTTTATATACGGTATTGTAAGGTGTTGTTATGACTTGTAAGGCGTCCTACAATATAATATCGTGTTTTTCAAGGTGTTAATATGGCATACATTGGCGTAAGTTGCCCTAAATTGTCGTACGATGTTCAAAGGACTCGGACGAATTTATTAGGTTTATTATGGAGTTTTAAGTTTAGATACGGTATTGTAAGGTGTTGTTACGATTTGAAAGGCGTCCTACAATATAATAACGTGTTTTTCAAGGTGTTAATATGCATACAGAGTGGTAAGGTGTCATAAATTGTTGTACGATCTTCAAAGGACTCGTACGAATTCATTAGTTTATTATGGAGTTTTATGTTTATATACGGTATTATAAGGTGTAGTTATAACTTGTAAGGCGTCCTACAATATAATATCGTGTTTTTCAAGGTGTTAATATGGCATACAGAGTGGTAAGATGTCCTAAATTGTAGTACGATGTTCAAAGGACTCGGACGAATTCATTAGGTTTATTATGGAGTTTTAAGTTTATATACGATATTGTAAGGTGTTGTTACGATTTGTAAGGCGTCCTACAATACAATATCGTGTTTTTCAAGGTGTTAATATGGCATACAGTGTCGTAAGATGTCCTAAATTGTCGTACGAAGTTCAAAGGACTCGTACGAATTCATTAGATTTATTATGAAGTTTTATGTTTATATACGGTATTGTAAGGTGTTGTTATGACTTGAAGGCGTCCTACAATATAATATCCTGTTTTTCAAGGTGTTAATATGGCATACATTGGCGTAAATTGCCCTAAATTGTCGTACGATGTTCAAAGGACTCGGACGAATTTATTAGGTTTATTATGGAGTTTTAAGTTTATATACGGTATTGTAAGGTGTTGTTACGATTTGTAAGGCGTCCTACAATATAATAACGTGCTTTTCAAGGTGTCAATATGGCATACAGAGTGGTAAGTTGTCCTAAATTGTTGTACGATCTTCAAAGGACTCGTACGAATTCATTAGTTTATTATGGAGTTTTATGTTTATATAAGGTATTATAAGGTGTAGTTATAACTTGTAAGGCGTCCTACAATATAATATCGTGTTTTTCAAGGTGTTAATATGGCATACAGAGTGGTAAGATGTCCTAAATTGTTGTACGATGTTCAAAGGACTCGGAAGAATTCATTAGGTTTATTATGGAGTTTTAAGTTTATATACGATATTGTAAGGTGTTGTTACGATTTGTAAGGCGTCCTACAATATAATATCGTGTTTTTCAAAGTGTTAATATGGCATACAGTGTCGTAAGATGTCCTAAATTGTCGTACGAAGTTCAAAGGACTCGTACGAATTCATTAGATTTATTATGAAGTTTTATGTTTATATACGGTATTGTAAGGTGTTGTTATGACTTGTAAGGCGTCCTACAATATAATATCGTGTTTTTCAAGGTGTTAATATGGCATACATTGGCGTAAGTTGCCCTAAATTGTCGTACGATGTTCAAAGGACTCGGACGAATTTATTAGGTTTTATATGGAGTTTTAAGTTTAGATACGGTATTGTAAGGTGTTGTTACGATTTGAAAGGCGTCCTACAATATAATAACGTGTTTTTCAAGGTGTTAATATGCATACAGAGTGGTAAGGTGTCATAAATTGTTGTACGATCTTCAAAGGACTCGTACGAATTCATTAGTTTATTATGGAGTTTTATGTTTATATACGGTATTTTAAGGTGTAGTTATAACTTGTAAGGCGTCCTACAATATAATATCGTGTTTTTCAAGGTGTTAATATGGCATACAGAGTGGTAAGATGTCCTAAATTGTAGTACGATGTTCAAAGGACTCGGACGAATTCATTAGGTTTATTATGGAGTTTTAAGTTTATATACGATATTGTAAGGTGTTGTTACGATTTGTAAGGCGTCCTACAATACAATATCGTGTTTTTCAAGGTGTTAATATGGCATACAGTGTCGTAAGATGTCCTAAATTGTCGTACGAAGTTCAAAGGACTCGTACGAATTCATTAGATTTATTATGAAGTTTTATGTTTATATACGGTATTGTAAGGTGTTGTTATGACTTGAAGGCGTCCTACAATATAATATCCTGTTTTTCAAGGTGTTAATATGGCATACATTGGCGTAAATTGCCCTAAATTGTCGTACGATGTTCAAAGGACTCGGACGAATTTATTAGGTTTATTATGGAGTTTTAAGTTTATATACGGTATTGTAAGGTGTTGTTACGATTTGTAAGGCGTCCTACAATATAATAACGTGCTTTTCAAGGTGTCAATATGGCATACAGAGTGGTAAGTTGTCCTAAGTTGTTGTACGATCTTCAAAGGACTCGTACGAATTCATTAGTTTATTATGGAGTTTTATGTTTATATAAGGTATTATAAGGTGTAGTTATAACTTGTAAGGCGTCCTACAATATAATATCGTGTTTTTCAAGGTGTTAATATGGCATACAGAGTGGTAAGATGTCCTAAATTGTTGTACGATGTTCAAAGGACTCGGAAGAATTCATTAGGTTTATTATGGAGTTTTAAGTTTATATACGATATTGTAAGGTGTTGTTACGATTTGTAAGGCGTCCTACAATATAATATCGTGTTTTTCAAGGTGTTAATATGGCATACAGTGTCGTAAGATGTCCTAAATTGTCGTACGAAGTTCAAAGGACTCGTACGAATTCATTAGATTTATTATGAAGTTTTATGTTTATATACGGTATTGTAAGGTGTTGTTATGACTTGTAAGGCGTCCTACAATATAATATCGTGTTTTTCAAGGTGTTAATATGGCATACATTGGCGTAAGTTGCCCTAAATTGTCGTACGATGTTCAAAGGACTCGGACGAATTTATTAGGTTTATTATGGAGTTTTAAGTTTAGATACGGTATTGTAAGGTGTTGTTACGATTTGAAAGGCGTCCTACAATATAATAACGTGTTTTTCAAGGTGTTAATATGCATACAGAGTGGTAAGGTGTCATAAATTGTTGTACGATCTTCAAAGGACTCGTACGAATTCATTAGTTTATTATGGAGTTTTATGTTTATATACGGTATTATAAGGTGTAGTTATAACTTGTAAGGCGTCCTACAATATAATATCGTGTTTTTCAAGGTGTTAATATGGCATACAGAGTGGTAAGATGTCCTAAATTGTAGTACGATGTTCAAAGGACTCGGACGAATTCATTAGGTTTATTATGGAGTTTTAAGTTTATATACGATATTGTAAGGTGTTGTTACGATTTGTAAGGCGTCCTACAATATAATATCGTGTTTTTCAAGGTGTTAATATGGCATACAGTGTCGTAAGATGTCCTAAATTGTCGTACGAAGTTCAAAGGACTCGTACGAATTCATTAGATTTATTATGAAGTTTTATGTTTATATACGGTATTGTAAGGTGTTGTTATGACTTGAAGGCGTCCTACAATATAATATCCTGTTTTTCAAGGTGTTAATATGGCATACATTGGTGTAAGTTGCCCTAAATTGTCGTACGATGTTCAAAGGACTCGGACGAATTTATTAGGTTTATTATGGAGTTTTAAGTTTAGATACGGTATTGTAAGGTGTTGTTACGATTTGAAAGGCGTCCTACAATAGAATAACGTGTTTTTCAAGGTGTTAATATGGCATACAGAGTGGTAAGGTGTCATAAATTGTTGTACGATCTTCAAAGGACTCGTACGAATTCATTAGTTTATTATGGAGTTTTATGTTTATATACGGTATTATAAGGTGTAGTTATAACTTGTAAGGCGTCCTACAATATAATATCGTGTTTTTCAAGGTGTTAATATGGCATACAGAGTGGTAAGATGTCCTAAATTGTAGTACGATGTTCAAAGGACTCGGACGAATTCATTAGGTTTATTATGGAGTTTTAAGTTTATATACGATATTGTAAGGTGTTGTTACGATTTGTAAGGCGTCCTACAATATAATATCGTGTTTTTCAAGGTGTTAATATGGCATACAGTGTCGTAAGATGTCCTAAATTGTCGTACGAAGTTCAAAGGACTCGTACGAATTCATTAGATTTATTATGAAGTTTTATGTTTATATACGGTATTGTAAGGTGTTGTTATGACTTGAAGGCGTCCTACAATATAATATCCTGTTTTTCAAGGTGTTAATATGGCATACATTGGCGTAAGTTGCCCTAAATTGTCGTACGATGTTCAAAGGACTCGGACGAATTTATTAGGTTTATTATGGAGTTTTAAGTTTAGATACGGTATTGTAAGGTGTTGTTACGATTTGAAAGGCGTCCTACAATAGAATAACGTGTTTTTCAAGGTGTTAATATGGCATACAGAGTGGTAAGGTGTCATAAATTGTTGTACGATCTTCAAAGGACTCGTACGAATTCATTAGTTTATTATGGAGTTTTATGTTTATATACGGTATTATAAGGTGTAGTTATAACTTGTAAGGCGTCCTACAATATAATATCGTGTTTTTCAAGGTGTTAATATGGCATACAGAGTGGTAAGATGTCCTAAATTGTAGTACGATGTTCAAAGGACTCGGACGAATTCATTAGGTTTATTATGGAGTTTTAAGTTTATATACGATATTGTAAGGTGTTGTTACGATTTGTAAGGCGTCCTACAATATAATATCGTGTTTTTCAAGGTGTTAATATGGCATACAGTGTCGTAAGATGTCCTAAATTGTCGTACGAAGTTCAAAGGACTCGTACGAATTCATTAGATTTATTATGAAGTTTTATGTTTATATACGGTATTGTAAGGTGTTGTTATGACTTGAAGGCGTCCTACAATATAATATCCTGTTTTTCAAGGTGTTAATATGGCATACATTGGCGTAAGTTGCCCTAAATTGTCGTACGATGTTCAAAGGACTCGGACGAATTTATTAGGTTTATTATGGAGTTTTAAGTTTAGATACGGTATTGTAAGGTGTTGTTACGATTTGAAAGGCGTCCTACAATAGAATAACGTGTTTTTCAAGGTGTTAATATGGCATACAGAGTGGTAAGGTGTCATAAATTGTTGTACGATCTTCAAAGGACTCGTACGAATTCATTAGTTTATTATGGAGTTTTATGTTTATATACGGTATTATAAGGTGTAGTTATAACTTGTAAGGCGTCCTACAATATAATATCGTGTTTTTCAAGGTGTTAATATGGCATACAGAGTGGTAAGATGTCCTAAATTGTAGTACGATGTTCAAAGGACTCGGACGAATTCATTAGGTTTATTATGGAGTTTTAAGTTTATATACGATATTGTAAGGTGTTGTTACGATTTGTAAGGCGTCCAACAATATAATATCGTGTTTTTCAAGGTGTTAATATGGCATACAGTGTCGTAAGATGTCCTAAATTGTCGTATGAAGTTCAAAGGACTCGTACGAATTCATTAGATTTATTATGAAGTTTTATGTTTAGATACGGTATTGTAAGGTGTTGTTATGACTTGAAGGCGTCCTACAATATAATATCCTGTTTTTCAAGGTGTTAATATGGCATACATTGGCGTAAATTGCCCTAAATTGTCGTACGATGTTCAAAGGACTCGGACGAATTTATTAGGTTTATTATGGAGTTTTAAGTTTAGATACGGTATTGTAAGGTGTTGTTACGATTTGAAAGGCGTCCTACAATATAATAACGTGTTTTTCAAGGTGTTAATATGGCATACAGAGTGGTAAGGTGTCATAAATTGTTGTACGATCTTCAAAGGACTCGTACGAATTCATTAGTTTATTATGGAGTTTTATGTTTATATACGGTATTATAAGGTGTAGTTATAACTTGTAAGGCGTCCTACAATATAATATCGTGTTTTTCAAGGTGTTAATATGGCATACAGAGTGGTAAGATGTCCTAAATTGTAGTACGATGTTCAAAGGACTCGGACGAATTCATTAGGTTTATTATGGAGTTTTAAGTTTATATACGATATTGTAAGGTGTTGTTACGATTTGTAAGGCGTGCTACAATATAATATCGTGTTTTTCAAGGTGTTAATATGGCATACAGTGTCGTAAGATGTCCTAAATTGTCGTACGAAGTTCAAAGGACTCCGACGAATTCATTAGGTTTATTATGAAGTTTTATGTTTATATACGGTATTGTAAGGTGTTGTTATGACTTGTAAGGCGTCCTACAATATAATATCGTGTTTTTCAAGGTGTTAATATGGCATACATTGTCGTAAGTTGCCCTAAATTGTCGTACGATGTTCAAAGGACTCGGACGAATTTATTAGGTTTATTATGGAGTTCTAAGTTTATATACGATATTGTAAGGTGTTGTTACGATTTGTAAGACGTCCTACAATATAATAACGTGCTTTTCAAGGTGTTAATATGGCATACAGAGTGGTAAGTTGTCCTAAATTGTTGTACGATCTTCAAAGGACTCCGACGAATTCATTAGGGTTATTATGGAGTTTTAAGTTTATATACGGTTTTGTAAGGGTGTTGTTACTATTTATAAGGCGTCCTTCAATATAATAATGTGTTTTTCAAGGTGTTAATATGGCATACAGAGTGGTAAGATGTCCTAAATTGTTGTACGATGTTCAAAGGACTCGGACGAATTCATTAGGTTTATTATGGAGTTTTAAGTTTATATACGATATTGTAAGGTGTTGTTACGATTTGTAAGGCGTGCTACAATATAATATCGTGTTTTTCAAGGTGTTAATATGGCATACAGTGTCGTAAGATGTCCTAAATTGTCGTACAAAGTTCAAAGGACTCGTACGAATTCATTAGATTTATTATGAAGTTTTATGTTTATATACGGTATTGTAAGGTGTTGTTATGACTTGTAAGGCGTCTTACAATATAATATCGTGTTTTTCAAGGTGTTAATATGGCATACATTGTCGTAAGTTGCCCTAAATTGTCGTACGATGTTCAAAGGACTCCGACGAATTTATTAGGTTTATTATAGAGTTTTAAGTTTATATACGATATTATAAGGTGTTGTTACGATTTGTAAGGCGTCCTACAATATAATATCGTGTTTTTCAAGGTGTTAATATGGTATACAGTGTCGTAAGTTGTTCTAAATTTTCGTACGAAGTTCAAAGGACTCGGACGAATTCATTAGGTTTATTATGGAGTTTTAAGTTTTTATACGGTATTATAAGGTGTTGTTATGATTTGTAAGGCGTCCTACAATATAATATCGTGTTTTTCAAGGTGTTAATATGGCATACATTGTCGTAAGTTGTCCTAAATTGTCGTACAATATTCAAAGGACTCGGACGAATTCATTAGGTTTATTATTGAGTTTTAAGTTTATATACGGTTTTGTAACGTGTTGTAACTATTTATAAGGCGTCCTTCAATATAATAATGTGTTTTTCAAGGTGTTAATATGGCATATAGAGTTGTAAGATGTCATAAATTGTCGTACGATGTTCAAAGGACTCGTACGAATTCATTAGATTTATTATGAAGTTTTATGTTTATATACGGTATTGTAAGGTGATGTTATGACTTGTAAGGCGTCCTACAATATAATATCGTGTTTTTCAAGGTGTTAATATGGCATACAATGTCGTAAGTTGCCCTAAATTGTCGTACGATGTTCAAAGGACTCAGACGAATTTATTAGGTTTATTATGGAGTTTTAAGTTTATATACGGTATTGTAAGGTGTTGTTACGATTTGTAAGGCGTCCTACAATATAATAACGTGCTTTTCAAGGTGTTAATATGGCATACAGAGTGGTAAGATGTCCTAAATTGTTGTACGATCTTCAAAGGACTCGTAAGAATTCATTAGTTTATTATGGAGTTTTATGTTTATATACGGTATTATAAGGTGTAGTTATAACTTGTAAGGCGTCCTACGATATAATATCGTGTTTTTCAAGTTGTTAATATGGCATAGAGAGTGGTAAGATGTCCTAAATTGTTGTACGATGTTCAAAGGACTCGGACGAATTCATTAGGTTTATTATGGAGTTTTAAGTTTATATACGATATTGTAAGGTGTTGTTACGATTTGTAAGGCGTGCTACAATATAATATCGTGTTTTTCAAGGTGTTAATATGGCATACAGTGTCGTAAGATGTCCTAAATTGTCGTACAAAGTTCAAAGGACTCGTACGAATTCATTAGATTTATTATGAAGTTTTATGTTTATATACGGTATTGTAAGGTGTTGTTATGACTTGTAAGGCGTCTTACAATATAATATCGTGTTTTTCAAGGTGTTAATATGGCATACATTGTCGTAAGTTGCCCTAAATTGTCGTACGATGTTCAAAGGACTCCGACGAATTTATTAGGTTTATTATAGAGTTTTAAGTTTATATACGATATTATAAGGTGTTGTTACGATTTGTAAGGCGTCCTACAATATAATATCGTGTTTTTCAAGGTGTTAATATGGTATACAGTGTCGTAAGTTGTTCTAAATTTTCGTACGAAGTTCAAAGGACTCGGACGAATTCATTAGGTTTATTATGGAGTTTTAAGTTTTTATACGGTATTATAAGGTGTTGTTATGATTTGTAAGGCGTCCTACAAGATAATATCGTGTTTTTCAAGGTGTTAATATGGCATACATTGTCGTAAGTTGTCCTAAATTGTCGTACAATATTCAAAGGACTCGGACGAATTCATTAGGTTTATTATTGAGTTTTAAGTTTATATACGGTTTTGTAACGTGTTGTAACTATTTATAAGGCGTCCTTCAATATAATAATGTGTTTTTCAAGGTGTTAATATGGCATATAGAGTTGTAAGATGTCATAAATTGTCGTACGATGTTCAAAGGACTCGTACGAATTCATTAGATTTATTATGAAGTTTTATGTTTATATACGGTATTGTAAGGTGATGTTATGACTTGTAAGGCGTCCTACAATATAATATCGTGTTTTTTAAGGTGTTAATATGGCATACAATGTCGTAAGTTGCCCTAAATTGTCGTACGATGTTCAAAGGACTCAGACGAATTTATTAGGTTTATTATGGAGTTTTAAGTTTATATACGGTATTGTAAGGTGTTGTTACGATTTGTAAGGCGTCCTACAATATAATAACGTGCTTTTCAAGGTGTTAATATGGCATACAGAGTGGTAAGATGTCCTAAATTGTTGTACGATCTTCAAAGGACTCGTAAGAATTCATTAGTTTATTATGGAGTTTTATGTTTATATACGGTATTATAAGGTGTAGTTATAACTTGTAAGGCGTCCTACGATATAATATCGTGTTTTTCAAGTTGTTAATATGGCATAGAGAGTGGTAAGATGTCCTAAATTGTTGTACGATGTTCAAAGGACTCGGACGAATTCATTAGGTTTATTATGGAGTTTTAAGTTTATATACGATATTGTAAGGTGTTGTTACGATTTGTAAGGCGTCCGACAATATAATATCGTGATTTTCAAGGTTTTAATATGGCATACAGTGTCGTATGATGTCCTAAATTGTTGTACGATGTTCAAAGGACTCGGACGAATTCATTAGGTTTATTATGGAGTTTTAAGTTTTTATACGGTATTATAAGGTGTTGTTATGATTTGTAAAGCGTCCTACAATATAATATCGTGTTTTTCAAGGTGTTAATGTGGCATACATTGTCGTAAGTTGTCCTAAATTGTCGTACGATATTCAAAGGACTCCGACGAATTCATTAGGGTTATTATGGAGTTTTAAGTTTATATACGGTTTTGTAAGGGTGTTGTTACTATTTATAAGGCGTCCTTCAATATAATAATGTGTTTTTCAAGGTGTTAATATGGCATATAGAGTTGTAAGATGTCATAAATTGTCGTACGATGTTCAAAGGACTCGGAAGAATTCATTAGGTTTATTATGGAGTTTTAAGTTTATATACGATATTGTAAGGTGTTGTTACGATTTGTAAGGCGTCCTACAATATAATATCGTGTTTTTCAAGGTGTTAATATGGCATACAGTGTCGTAAGATGTCCTAAATTGTCGTACGAAGTTCAAAGGACTCCGACGAATTCATTAGGTTTATTATGAAGTTTTATGTTTATATACGGTATTGTAAGGTGTTGTTATGACTTGTAAGGCGTCCTACAATATAATATCGTGTTTTTCAAGGTGTTAATATGGCATACATTGTAGTAAGTTGCCCTAAATTGTCGTACGATGTTCAAAGGACTCGGACGAATTTATTAGGTTTATTATGGAGTTTTAAGTTTATATACGGTATTGTAAGGTGTTGTTACGATTTGTAAGGCGTCCTACAATATAATAACGTGCTTTTCAAGGTGTTAATATGGCATACAGAGTGGTAAGTTGTCCTAAATTGTTGTACGATCTTCAAAGGACTCGTACGAATTCATTAGTTTATTATGGAGTTTTATGTTTATATACGGTATTATAAGGTGTAGTTATAACTTGTAAGGCGTGCTACAATATAATATCGTGTTTTTCAAGGTGTTAATATGGCATACAGAGTGGTAAGATGTCCTAAATTGTTGTACGATCTTCAAAGGACTCGTAAGAATTCATTAGTTTATTATGGAGTTTTATGTTTATATACGGTATTATAAGGTGTAGTTATAACTTGTAAGGCGTCCTACGATATAATATCGTGTTTTTCAAGTTGTTAATATGGCATAGAGAGTGATAAGATGTCCTAAATTGTTGTACGATGTTCAAAGGACTCGGACGAATTCATTAGGTTTATTATGGAGTTTTAAGTTTATATACGATATTGTAAGGTGTTGTTACGATTTGTAAGGCGTCCGACAATATAATATCGTGATTTTCAAGGTTTTAATATGGCATACAGTGTCGTAAGATGTCCTAAATTGTTGTACGATGTTCAAAGGACTCGGACGAATTCATTAGGTTTATTATGGAGTTTTAAGTTTTTATACGGTATTATAAGGTGTTGTTATGATTTGTAAAGCGTCCTACAATATAATATCGTGTTTTTCAAGGTGTTAATGTGGCATACATTGTCGTAAGTTGTCCTAAATTGTCGTACGATATTCAAAGGACTCTGACGAATTCATTAGGGTTATTATGGAGTTTTAAGTTTATATACGGTTTTGTAAGGGTGTTGTTACTATTTATAAGGCGTCCTTCAATATAATAATGTGTTTTTCAAGGTGTTAATATGGCATATAGAGTTGTAAGATGTCCTAAATTGTTGTACGATGTTCAAAAGACTCGGACGAATTCATTAGGTTTATTATGGAGTTTTAAGTTTATATACGATATTGTAAGGTGTTGTTACGATTTGTAAGGCGTGCTACAATATAATATCGTGTTTTTCAAGGTGTTAATATGGCATACAGTGTCGTAAGATGTCCTAAATTGTCGTACAAAGTTCAAAGGACTCGTACGAATTCATTAGATTTATTATGAAGTTTTATGTTTATATACGGTATTGTAAGGTGTTGTTATGACTTGTAAGACGTCTTACAATATAATATCGTGTTTTTCAAGGTGTTAATATGGCATACATTGTCGTAAGTTGCCCTAAATTGTCGTACGATGTTCAAAGGACTCCGACGAATTTATTAGGTTTATTATAGAGTTTTAAGTTTATATACGATATTATAAGGTGTTGTTACGATTTGTAAGGCGTCCTACAATATAATATCGTGTTTTTCAAGGTGTTAATATGGTATACAGTGTCGTAAGTTGTTCTAAATTTTCGTACGAAGTTCAAAGGACTCGGACGAATTCATTAGGTTTATTATGGAGTTTTAAGTTTTTATACGGTATTATAAGGTGTTGTTATGATTTGTAAGGCGTCCTACAATATAATATCGTGTTTTTCAAGGTGTTAATATGGCATACATTGTCGTAAGTTGTCCTAAATTGTCGTACAATATTCAAAGGACTCGGACGAATTCATTAGGTTTATTATTGAGTTTTAAGTTTATATACGGTTTTGTAACGTGTTGTTACTATTTATAAGGCGTCCTTCAATATAATAATGTGTTTTTCAAGGTGTTAATATGGCATATAGAGTTGTAAGATGTCATAAATTGTCGTACGATGTTCAAAGGACTCGTACGAATTCATTAGATTTATTATGAAGTTTTATGTTTATATACGGTATTGTAAGGTGATGTTATGACTTGTAAGGCGTCCTACAATATAATATCGTGTTTTTCAAGGTGTTAATATGGCATACAATGTCGTAAGTTGCCCTAAATTGTCGTACGATGTTCAAAGGACTCAGACGAATTTATTAGGTTTATTATGGAGTTTTAAGTTTATATACGGTATTGTAAGGTGTTGTTACGATTTGTAAGGCGTCCTACAATATAATAACGTGCTTTTCAAGGTGTTAATATGGCATACAGAGTGGTAAGATGTCCTAAATTGTTGTACTATCTTCAAAGGACTCGTAAGAATTCATTAGTTTATTATGGAGTTTTATGTTTATATACGGTATTATAAGGTGTAGTTATAACTTGTAAGGCGTCCTACGATATAATATCGTGTTTTTCAAGTTGTTAATATGGCATAGAGAGTGGTAAGATGTCCTAAATTGTTGTACGATGTTCAAAGGACTCGGACGAATTCATTAGGTTTATTATGGAGTTTTAAGTTTATATACGATATTGTAAGGTGTTGTTACGATTTGTAAGGCGTCCGACAATATAATATCGTGATTTTCAAGGTTTTAATATGGCATACAGTGTCGTATGATGTCCTAAATTGTTGTACGATGTTCAAAGGACTCGGACGAATTCATTAGGTTTATTATGGAGTTTTAAGTTTTTATACGGTATTATAAGGTGTTGTTATGATTTGTAAAGCGTCCTACAATATAATATCGTGTTTTTCAAGGTGTTAATGTGGCATACATTGTCGTAAGTTGTCCTAAATTGTCGTACGATATTCAAAGGACTCCGACGAATTCATTAGGGTTATTATGGAGTTTTAAGTTTATATACGGTTTTGTAAGGGTGTTGTTACTATTTATAAGGCGTCCTTCAATATAATAATGTGTTTTTCAAGGTGTTAATATGGCATATAGAGTTGTAAGATGTCATAAATTGTCGTACGATGTTCAAAGGACTCGGAAGAATTCATTAGGTTTATTATGGAGTTTTAAGTTTATATACGATATTGTAAGGTGTTGTTACGATTTGTAAGGCGTCCTACAATATAATATCGTGTTTTTCAAGGTGTTAATATGGCATACAGTGTCGTAAGATGTCCTAAATTGTCGTACGAAGTTCAAAGGACTCCGACGAATTCATTAGGTTTATTATGAAGTTTTATGTTTATATACGGTATTGTAAGGTGTTGTTATGACTTGTAAGGCGTCCTACAATATAATATCGTGTTTTTCAAGGTGTTAATATGGCATACATTGTAGTAAGTTGCCCTAAATTGTCGTACGATGTTCAAAGGACTCGGACGAATTTATTAGGTTTATTATGGAGTTTTAAGTTTATATACGGTATTGTAAGGTGTTGTTACGATTTGTAAGGCGTCCTACAATATAATAACGTGCTTTTCAAGGTGTTAATATGGCATACAGAGTGGTAAGTTGTCCTAAATTGTTGTACGATCTTCAAAGGACTCGTACGAATTCATTAGTTTATTATGGAGTTTTATGTTTATATACGGTATTATAAGGTGTAGTTATAACTTGTAAGGCGTGCTACAATATAATATCGTGTTTTTCAAGGTGTTAATATGGCATACAGAGTGGTAAGATGTCCTAAATTGTTGTACGATCTTCAAAGGACTCGTAAGAATTCATTAGTTTATTATGGAGTTTTATGTTTATATACGGTATTATAAGGTGTAGTTATAACTTGTAAGGCGTCCTACGATATAATATCGTGTTTTTCAAGTTGTTAATATGGCATAGAGAGTGATAAGATGTCCTAAATTGTTGTACGATGTTCAAAGGACTCGGACGAATTCATTAGGTTTATTATGGAGTTTTAAGTTTATATACGATATTGTAAGGTGTTGTTACGATTTGTAAGGCGTCCGACAATATAATATCGTGATTTTCAAGGTTTTAATATGGCATACAGTGTCGTAAGATGTCCTAAATTGTTGTACGATGTTCAAAGGACTCGGACGAATTCATTAGGTTTATTATGGAGTTTTAAGTTTTTATACGGTATTATAAGGTGTTGTTATGATTTGTAAAGCGTCCTACAATATAATATCGTGTTTTTCAAGGTGTTAATGTGGCATACATTGTCGTAAGTTGTCCTAAATTGTCGTACGATATTCAAAGGACTCTGACGAATTCATTAGGGTTATTATGGAGTTTTAAGTTTATATACGGTTTTGTAAGGGTGTTGTTACTATTTATAAGGCGTCCTTCAATATAATAATGTGTTTTTCAAGGTGTTAATATGGCATATAGAGTTGTAAGATGTCATAAATTGTCGTACGATGTTCAAAGGACTCGGAAGAATTCATTAGGTTTATTATGAAGTTTTAAGTTTATATACGATATTGTAAGGTGTTGTTACGATTTGTAAGGCGTCCTACAATATAATATCGTGTTTTTCAAGGTGTTAATATGGCATACAGTGTCATAAGATGTCCTAAATTGTCGTACGAAGTTCAAAGGACTCCGACGAATTCATTAGGTTTATTATGAAGTTTTATGTTTATATACGGTATTGTAAGGTGTTGTTATGACTTGTAAGGCGTCCTACAATATAATATCGTGTTTTTCAAGGTGTTAATATGGCATACATTGTAGTAAGTTGCCCTAAATTGTCGTACGATGTTCAAAGGACTCGGACGAATTTATTAGGTTTATTATGGAGTTTTAAGTTTATATACGGTATTGTAAGGTGTTGTTACGATTTGTAAGGCGTCCTACAATATAATAACGTGCTTTTCAAGGTGTTAATATGGCATACAGAGTGGTAAGTTGTCCTAAATTGTTGTACGATCTTCAAAGGACTCGTACGAATTCATTAGTTTATTATGGAGTTTTATGTTTATATACGGTATTATAAGGTGTAGTTATAACTTGTAAGGCGTCCTACAATATAATATCGTGTTTTTCAAGGTGTTAATATGGCATACATTGTAGTAAGTTGCCCTAAATTGTTGTACGATGTTCAAAGGACTCGGACGAATTCATTAGGTTTATTATGGAGTTTTAAGTTTATATACGATATTGTAAGGTGTTGTTACGATTTGTAAGTCGTGCTACAATATAATATCGTGTTTTTCAAGGTGTTAATATGGCATACAGTGTCGTAAGATGTCCTAAATTGTCGTACAAAGTTCAAAGGACTCGTACGAATTCATTAGATTTATTATGAAGTTTTATGTTTATATACGGTATTGTAAGGTGTTGTTATGACTTGTAAGGCGTCCTACAATATAATATCGTGTTTTTCAAGGTGTTAATATGGCATACATTGTCGTAAGTTGCCCTAAATTGTCGTACGATGTTCAAAGGACTCGGACGAATTTATTAGGTTTATTATGGAGTTTTAAGTTTATATACGGTATTGTAAGGTGTTGTTACGATTTGTAAGGCGTCCTACAATATAATAACGTGCTTTTCAAGGTGTTAATATGGCATACAGAGTGGTAAGTTGTCCTAAATTGTTGTACGATCTTCAAAGGACTCGTACGAATTCATTAGTTTATTATGGAGTTTTATGTTTATATACGGTATTATAAGGTGTAGTTATAACTTGTAAGGCGTCCTACAATATAATATCGTGTTTTTCAAGGTGTTAATATGGCATACATTGTAGTAAGTTGCCCTAAATTGTCGTACGATGTTCAAAGGACTCGGACGAATTTATTAGGTTTATTATGGAGTTTTAAGTTTATATACGGTATTGTAAGGTGTTGTTACGATTTGTAAGGCGTCCTACAATATAATAACGTGTTTTTCAAGGTGTTAATATGGCATACAGAGTGGTAAGTTGTCCTAAATTGTTGTACGATCTTCAAAGGACTCGTACGAATTCATTAGTTTATTATGGAGTTTTATGTTTATATACGGTATTATAAGGTGTAGTTATAACTTGTAAGGCGTCCTACAATATAATATCGTGTTTTTCAAGGTGTTAATATGGCATACAGAGTGGTAAGATGTCCTAAATTGTTGTACGATGTTCAAAGGACTCGGACGAATTCATTAGGTTTATTATGGAGTTTTAAGTTTCTATACGATATTGTAAGGTGTTGTTACGATTTGTAAGTCGTGCTACAATATAATATCGTGTTTTTCAAGGTGTTAATATGGCATACAGTGTCGTAAGATGTCCTAAATTGTCGTACAAAGTTCAAAGGACTCGTACGAATTCATTAGATTTATTATGAAGTTTTATGTTTATATACGGTATTGTAAGGTGTTGTTATGACTTGTAAGGCGTCCTACAATATAATATCGTGTTTTTCAAGGTGTTAATATGGCATACATTGTCGTAAGTTGCCCTAAATTGTCGTACGATGTTCAAAGGACTCGGACGAATTTATTAGGTTTATTATGGAGTTTTAAGTTTATATACGGTATTGTAAGGTGTTGTTACGATTTGTAAGGCGTCCTACAATATAATAACGTGCTTTTCAAGGTGTTAATATGGCATACAGAGTGGTAAGTTGTCCTAAATTGTTGTACGATCTTCAAAGGACTCGTACGAATTCATTAGTTTATTATGGAGTTTTATGTTTATATACGGTATTATAAGGTGTAGTTATAACTTGTAAGGCGTCCTACAATATAATATCGTGTTTTTCAAGGTGTTAATATGGCATACATTGTAGTAAGTTGCCCTAAATTGTCGTACGATGTTCAAAGGACTCGGACGAATTTATTAGGTTTATTATGGAGTTTTAAGTTTATATACGGTATTGTAAGGTGTTGTTACGATTTGTAAGGCGTCCTACAATATAATAACGTGTTTTTCAAGGTGTTAATATGGCATACAGAGTGGTAAGTTGTCCTAAATTGTTGTACGATCTTCAAAGGACTCGTACGAATTCATTAGTTTATTATGGAGTTTTATGTTTATATACGGTATTATAAGGTGTAGTTATAACTTGTAAGGCGTCCTACAATATAATATCGTGTTTTTCAAGGTGTTAATATGGCATACAGAGTGGTAAGATGTCCTAAATTGTTGTACGATGTTCAAAGGACTCGGACGAATTCATTAGGTTTATTATGGAGTTTTAAGTTTATATACGATATTGTAAGGTGTTGTTACGATTTGTAAGTCGTGCTACAATATAATATCGTGTTTTTCAAGGTGTTAATATGGCATACAGTGTCGTAAGATGTCCTAAATTGTCGTACAAAGTTCAAAGGACTCGTACGAATTCATTAGATTTATTATGAAGTTTTATGTTTATATACGGTATTGTAAGGTGTTGTTATGACTTGTAAGGCGTCCTACAATATAATATCGTGTTTTTCAAGGTGTTAATATGGCATACATTGTCGTAAGTTGCCCTAAATTGTCGTACGATGTTCAAAGGACTCGGACGAATTTATTAGGTTTATTATGGAGTTTTAAGTTTATATACGGTATTGTAAGGTGTTGTTACGATTTGTAAGGCGTCCTACAATATAATAACGTGCTTTTCAAGGTGTTAATATGGCATACAGAGTGGTAAGTTGTCCTAAATTGTTGTACGATCTTCAAAGGACTCGTACGAATTCATTAGTTTATTATGGAGTTTTATGTTTATATACGGTATTATAAGGTGTAGTTATAACTTGTAAGGCGTCCTACAATATAATATCGTGTTTTTCAAGGTGTTAATATGGCATACAATGTAGTAAGTTGCCCTAAATTGTCGTACGATGTTCAAAGGACTCGGACGAATTTATTAGGTTTATTATGGAGTTTTAAGTTTATATACGGTATTGTAAGGTGTTGTTACGATTTGTAAGGCGTCCTACAATATAATAACGTGTTTTTCAAGGTGTTAATATGGCATACAGAGTGGTAAGTTGTCCTAAATTGTTGTACGATCTTCAAAGGACTCGTACGAATTCATTAGTTTATTATGGAGTTTTATGTTTATATACGGTATTATAAGGTGTAGTTATAACTTGTAAGGCGTCCTACAATATAATATCGTGTTTTTCAAGGTGTTAATATGGCATACAGAGTGGTAAGATGTCCTAAATTGTTGTACGATGTTCAAAGGACTCGGACGAATTCATTAGGTTTATTATGGAGTTTTAAGTTTATATACGATATTGTAAGGTGTTGTTACGATTTGTAAGTCGTGCTACAATATAATATCGTGTTTTTCAAGGTGTTAATATGGCATACAGTGTCGTAAGATGTCCTAAATTGTCGTACAAAGTTCAAAGGACTCGTACGAATTCATTAGATTTATTATGAAATTTTATGTTTATATACGGTATTGTAAGGTGTTGTTATGACTTGTAAGGCGTCCTACAATATAATATCGTGTTTTTCAAGGTGTTAATATGGCATACATTGTCGTAAGTTGCCCTAAATTGTCGTACGATGTTCAAAGGACTCGGACGAATTTATTAGGTTTATTATGGAGTTTTAAGTTTATATACGGTATTGTAAGGTGTTGTTACGATTTGTAAGGCGTCCTACAATATAATAACGTGCTTTTCAAGGTGTTAATATGGCATACAGAGTGGTAAGTTGTCCTAAATTGTTGTACGATCTTCAAAGGACTCGTACGAATTCATTAGTTTATTATGGAGTTTTATGTTTATATACGGTATTATAAGGTGTAGTTATAACTTGTAAGGCGTCCTACAATATAATATCGTGTTTTTCAAGGTGTTAATATGGCATACAATGTAGTAAGTTGCCCTAAATTGTCGTACGATGTTCAAAGGACTCGGACGAATTTATTAGGTTTATTATGGAGTTTTAAGTTTATATACGGTATTGTAAGGTGTTGTTACGATTTGTAAGGCGTCCTACAATATAATAACGTGTTTTTCAAGGTGTTAATATGGCATACAGAGTGGTAAGTTGTCCTAAATTGTTGTACGATCTTCAAAGGACTCGTACGAATTCATTAGTTTATTATGGAGTTTTATGTTTATATACGGTATTATAAGGTGTAGTTATAACTTGTAAGGCGTCCTACAATATAATATCGTGTTTTTCAAGGTGTTAATATGGCATACAGAGTGGTAAGATGTCCTAAATTGTTGTACGATGTTCAAAGGACTCGGACGAATTCATTAGGTTTATTATGGAGTTTTAAGTTTATATACGATATTGTAAGGTGTTGTTACGATTTGTAAGTCGTGCTACAATATAATATCGTGTTTTTCAAGGTGTTAATATGGCATACAGTGTCGTAAGATGTCCTAAATTGTCGTACAAAGTTCAAAGGACTCGTACGAATTCATTAGATTTATTATGAAGTTTTATGTTTATATACGGTATTGTAAGGTGTTGTTATGACTTGTAAGGCGTCCTACAATATAATATCGTGTTTTTCAAGGTGTTAATATGGCATACATTGTCGTAAGTTGCCCTAAATTGTCGTACGATGTTCAAAGGACTCGGACGAATTTATTAGGTTTATTATGGAGTTTTAAGTTTATATACGGTATTGTAAGGTGTTGTTACGATTTGTAAGGCGTCCTACAATATAATAACGTGCTTTTCAAGGTGTTAATATGGCATACAGAGTGGTAAGTTGTCCTAAATTGTTGTACGATCTTCAAAGGACTCGTACGAATTCATTAGTTTATTATGGAGTTTTATGTTTATATACGGTATTATAAGGTGTAGTTATAACTTGTAAGGCGTCCTACAATATAATATCGTGTTTTTCAAGGTGTTAATATGGCATACATTGTAGTAAGTTGCCCTAAATTGTCGTACGATGTTCAAAGGACTCGGACGAATTTATTAGGTTTATTATGGAGTTTTAAGTTTATATACGGTATTGTAAGGTGTTGTTACGATTTGTAAGGCGTCCTACAATATAATAACGTGTTTTTCAAGGTGTTAATATGGCATACAGAGTGGTAAGTTGTCCTAAATTGTTGTACGATCTTCAAAGGACTCGTACGAATTCATTAGTTTATTATGGAGTTTTATGTTTATATACGGTATTATAAGGTGTAGTTATAACTTGTAAGGCGTCCTACAATATAATATCGTGTTTTTCAAGGTGTTAATATGGCATACAGAGTGGTAAGATGTCCTAAATTGTTGTACGATGTTCAAAGGACTCGGACGAATTCATTAGGTTTATTATGGAGTTTTAAGTTTATATACGATATTGTAAGGTGTTGTTACGATTTGTAAGTCGTGCTACAATATAATATCGTGTTTTTCAAGGTGTTAATATGGCATACAGTGTCGTAAGATGTCCTAAATTGTCGTACAAAGTTCAAAGGACTCGTACGAATTCATTAGATTTATTATGAAGTTTTATGTTTATATACGGTATTGTAAGGTGTTGTTATGACTTGTAAGGCGTCCTACAATATAATATCGTGTTTTTCAAGGTGTTAATATGGCATACATTGTCGTAAGTTGCCCTAAATTGTCGTACGATGTTCAAAGGACTCGGACGAATTTATTAGGTTTATTATGGAGTTTTAAGTTTATATACGGTATTGTAAGGTGTTGTTACGATTTGTAAGGCGTCCTACAATATAATAACGTGCTTTTCAAGGTGTTAATATGGCATACAGAGTGGTAAGTTGTCCTAAATTGTTGTACGATCTTCAAAGGACTCGTACGAATTCATTAGTTTATTATGGAGTTTTATGTTTATATACGGTATTATAAGGTGTAGTTATAACTTGTAAGGCGTCCTACAATATAATATCGTGTTTTTCAAGGTGTTAATATGGCATACATTGTAGTAAGTTGCCCTAAATTGTCGTACGATGTTCAAAGGACTCGGACGAATTTATTAGGTTTATTATGGAGTTTTAAGTTTATATACGGTATTGTAAGGTGTTGTTACGATTTGTAAGGCGTCCTACAATATAATAACGTGTTTTTCAAGGTGTTAATATGGCATACAGAGTGGTAAGTTGTCCTAAATTGTTGTACGATCTTCAAAGGACTCGTACGAATTCATTAGTTTATTATGGAGTTTTATGTTTATATACGGTATTATAAGGTGTAGTTATAACTTGTAAGGCGTCCTACAATATAATATCGTGTTTTTCAAGGTGTTAATATGGCATACAGAGTGGTAAGATGTCCTAAATTGTTGTACGATGTTCAAAGGACTCGGACGAATTCATTAGGTTTATTATGGAGTTTTAAGTTTCTATACGATATTGTAAGGTGTTGTTACGATTTGTAAGTCGTGCTACAATATAATATCGTGTTTTTCAAGGTGTTAATATGGCATACAGTGTCGTAAGATGTCCTAAATTGTCGTACAAAGTTCAAAGGACTCGTACGAATTCATTAGATTTATTATGAAGTTTTATGTTTATATACGGTATTGTAAGGTGTTGTTATGACTTGTAAGACGTCCTACAATATAATATCGTGTTTTTCAAGGTGTTAATATGGCATACATTGTCGTAAGTTGCCCTAAATTGTCGTACGATGTTCAAAGGACTCGGACGAATTTATTAGGTTTATTATGGAGTTTTAAGTTTATATACGGTATTGTAAGGTGTTGTTACGATTTGTAAGGCGTCCTACAATATAATAACGTGCTTTTCAAGGTGTTAATATGGCATACAGAGTGGTAAGTTGTCCTAAATTGTTGTACGATCTTCAAAGGACTCGTACGAATTCATTAGTTTATTATGGAGTTTTATGTTTATATACGGTATTATAAGGTGTAGTTATAACTTGTAAGGCGTCCTACAATATAATATCGTGTTTTTCAAGGTGTTAATATGGCATACATTGTAGTAAGTTGCCCTAAATTGTCGTACGATGTTCAAAGGACTCGGACGAATTTATTAGGTTTATTATGGAGTTTTAAGTTTATATACGGTATTGTAAGGTGTTGTTACGATTTGTAAGGCGTCCTACAATATAATAACGTGTTTTTCAAGGTGTTAATATGGCATACAGAGTGGTAAGTTGTCCTAAATTGTTGTACGATCTTCAAAGGACTCGTACGAATTCATTAGTTTATTATGGAGTTTTATGTTTATATACGGTATTATAAGGTGTAGTTATAACTTGTAAGGCGTCCTACAATATAATATCGTGTTTTTCAAGGTGTTAATATGGCATACAGAGTGGTAAGATGTCCTAAATTGTTGTACGATGTTCAAAGGACTCGGACGAATTCATTAGGTTTATTATGGAGTTTTAAGTTTATATACGATATTGTAAGGTGTTGTTACGATTTGTAAGGCGTGCTACAATATAATATCGTGTTTTTCAAGGTGTTAATATGGCATACAGTGTCGTAAGATGTCCTAAATTGTCGTACAAAGTTCAAAGGACTCGTAAGAATTCATTAGTTTATTATGGAGTTTTATGTTTATATACGGTATTATAAGGTGTAGTTATAACTTGTAAGGCGTCCTACAATATAATATCGTGTTTTTCAAGGTGTTAATATGGCATACATTGTAGTAAGTTGCCCTAAATTGTCGTACGATGTTCAAAGGACTCGGACGAATTTATTAGGTTTATTATGGAGTTTTAAGTTTATATACGGTATTGTAAGGTGTTGTTACGAGTTGTAAGGCGTCCTACAATATAATAACGTGTTTTTCAAGGTGTTAATATGGCATACAGTGTCGTAAGATGTCCTAAATTGTCGTACAAAGTTCAAAGGACTCGTACGAATTCATTAGATTTATTATGAAGTTTTATGTTTATATACGGTATTGTAAGGTGTTGTTATGACTTGTAAGGCGTCTTACAATATAATATCGTGTTTTTCAAGGTGTTAATATGGCATACATTGTCGTAAGTTGCCCTAAATTGTCGTACGATGTTCAAAGGACTCCGACGAATTTATTAGGTTTATTATGGAGTTTTAAGTTTATATACGATATTATAAGGTGTTGTTACGATTTGTAAGGCGTCCTACAATATAATATCGTGTTTTTCAAGGTGTTAATATGGCATACAGTGTCGTAAGTTGTTCTAAATTTTCGTACGAAGTTCAAAGGACTCGGACGAATTCATTAGGTTTATTATGGAGTTTTAAGTTTTTATACGGTATTATAAGGTGTTGTTATCATTTGTAAGGCGTCCTACAATATAATATCGTGTTTTTCAAGGTGTTAATATGGCATACATTGTCGTAAGTTGTCCTAAATTGTCGTACAATATTCAAAGGACTCGGACGAATTCATTAGGTTTATTATTGAGTTTTAAGTTTATATACTGTATTGTAAGGTGTTGTTACGATTTGTAAGGCGTCCTACAATATAATAACGTGCTTTTCAAGGTGTTAATATGGCATACAGAGTGGTAAGTTGTCCTAAATTGTTGTACGATCTTCAAAGGACTCGTACGAATTCATTAGTTTATTATGGAGTTTTATGTTTATATACGGTATTATAAGGTGTAGTTATAACTTGTAAGGCGTCCTACAATATAATATCGTGTTTTTCAAGGTGTTAATATGGCATACAGAGTGGTAAGATGTCCTAAATTGTTGTACGATGTTCAAAGGACTCGGACGAATTCATTAGGTTTATTATGGAGTTTTAAGTTTATATACGATATTGTAAGGTGTTGTTACGATTTGTAAGGCGTGCTACAATATAATATCGTGTTTTTCAAGGTGTTAATATGGCATACAATGTCGTAAGATGTCCTAAATTGTCGTACAAAGTTCAAAGGACTCGTACGAATTCATTAGATTTATTATGAAGTTTTATGTTTATATACGGTATTGTAAGGTGTTGTTATGACTTGTAAGGCGTCCTACAATATAATATCGTGTTTTTCAAGGTGTTAATATGGCATACATTGTCGTAAGTTGCCCTAAATTGTCGTACGATGTTCAAAGGACTCCGACGAATTTATTAGGTTTATTATGGAGTTTTAAGTTTATATACGATATTATAAGGTGTTGTTACGATTTGTAAGGCGTCCTACAATATAATATCGTGTTTTTCAAGGTGTTAATATGGCATACAGTGTCGTAAGTTGTTCTAAATTTTCGTACGAAGTTCAAAGGACTCGGACGAATTCATTAGGTTTATTATGGAGTTTTAAGTTTTTATACGGTATTATAAGGTGTTGTTATGATTTGTAAGGCGTCCTACAATATAATATCGTGTTTTTCAAGGTGTTAATATGGCATACATTGTCGTAAGTTGTCCTAAATTGTCGTACAATATTCAAAGGACTCGGACGAATTCATTAGGTTTATTATTGAGTTTTAAGTTTATATACGGTTTTGTAACGTGTTGTTACTATTTATAAGGCGTCCTTCAATATAATAATTTGTTTTTCAAGGTGTTAATATGGCATATAGAGTTGTAAGATGTCATAAATTGTCGTACGATGTTCAAAGGACTCGTACGAATTCATTAGATTTATTATGAAGTTTTATGTTTATATATGGTATTGTAAGGTGTTGTTATGACTTGTAAGGCGTCCTACAATATAATATCGTGTTTTTCAAGGTGTTAATATGGCATACAATGTCGTAAGTTGCCCTAAATTGTCGTACGATGTTCAAAGGACTCGGACGAATTTATTAGGTTTATTATGGAGTTTTAAGTTTATATACGGTATTGTAAGGTGTTGTTACGATTTGTAAGGCGTCCTACAATATAATAACGTGCTTTTCAAGGTGTTAATATGGCATACAGAGTGGTAAGATGTCCTAAATTGTTGTACGATCTTCAAAGGACTCGTAAGAATTCATTAGTTTATTATGGAGTTTTATGTTTATATACGGTATTATAAGGTGTAGTTATAACTTGTAAGGCGTCCTACGATATAATATCGTGTTTTTCAAGTTGTTAATATGGCATAGAGAGTGGTAAGATGTCCTAAATTGTTGTACGATGTTCAAAGGACTCGGACGAATTCATTAGGTTTATTATGGAGTTTTAAGTTTATATACGATATTGTAAGGTGTTGTTACGATTTGTAAGGCGTCCTACAATATAATATCGTGATTTTCAAGGTTTTAATATGGCATACAGTGTCGTAAGATGTCCTAAATTGTTGTACGATGTTCAAAGGACTCGGACGAATTCATTAGGTTTATTATGGAGTTTTAAGTTTTTATACGGTATTATAAGGTGTTGTTATGATTTGTAAAGCGTCCTACAATATAATATCGTGTTTTTCAAGGTGTTAATGTGGCATACATTGTCGTAAGTTGTCCTAAATTGTCGTACGATATTCAAAGGACTCCGACGAATTCATTAGGGTTATTATGGAGTTTTAAGTTTATATACGGTTTTGTAAGGGTGTTGTTACTATTTATAAGGCGTCCTTCAATATAATAATGTGTTTTTCAAGGTGTTAATATGGCATATAGAGTTGTAAGATGTCATAAATTGTCGTACGATGTTCAAAGGACTCGGAAGAATTCATTAGGTTTATTATGGAGTTTTAAGTTTATATACGATATTGTAAGGTGTTGTTACGATTTGTAAGGCGTCCTACAATATAATATCGTGTTTTTCAAGGTGTTAATATGGCATACTGTGTCGTAAGATGTCCTAAATTGTCGTACGAAGTTCAAAGGACTCCGACGAATTCATTAGGTTTATTATGAAGTTTTATGTTTATATACGGTATTGTAAGGTGTTGTTATGACTTGTAAGGCGTCCTACAATATAATATCGTGTTTTTCAAGGTGTTAATATGGCATACATTGTAGTAAGTTGCCCTAAATTGTCGTACGATGTTCAAAGGACTCGGACGAATTTATTAGGTTTATTATGGAGTTTTAAGTTTATATACGGTATTGTAAGGTGTTGTTACGATTTGTAAGGCGTCCTACAATATAATAACGTGCTTTTCAAGGTGTTAATATGGCATACAGAGTGGTAAGATGTCCTAAATTGTTGTACGATCTTCAAAGGACTCGTAAGAATTCATTAGTTTATTATGGAGTTTTATGTTTATATACGGTATTATAAGGTGTAGTTATAACTTGTAAGGCGTCCTACGATATAATATCGTGTTTTTCAAGTTGTTAATATGGCATAGAGAGTGGTAAGATGTCCTAAATTGTTGTACGATGTTCAAAGGACTCGGACGAATTCATTAGGTTTATTATGGAGTTTTAAGTTTATATACGATATTGTAAGGTGTTGTTACGATTTGTAAGGCGTCCTACAATATAATATCGTGATTTTCAAGGTTTTAATATGGCATACAGTGTCGTAAGATGTCCTAAATTGTTGTACGATGTTCAAACGACTCGGACGAATTCATTAGGTTTATTATGGAGTTTTAAGTTTTTATACGGTATTATAAGGTGTTGTTATGATTTGTAAAGCGTCCTACAATATAATATCGTGTTTTTCAAGGTGTTAATGTGGCATACATTGTCGTAAGTTGTCCTAAATTGTCGTACGATATTCAAAGGACTCCGACGAATTTATTAGGTTTATTATGGAGTTTTAAGTTTATATACGGTATTGTAAGGTGTTGTTACGATTTGTAAGGCGTCCTACAATATAATAACGTGCTTTTCAAGGTGTTAATATGGCATACAGAGTGGTAAGTTGTCCTAAATTGTTGTACGATCTTCAAAGGACTCGTACGAATTCATTAGTTTATTATGGAGTTTTATGTTTATATACGGTATTATAAGGTGTAGTTATAACTTGTAAGGCGTCCTACAATATAATATCGTGTTTTTCAAGGTGTTAATATGGCATACATTGTAGTAAGTTGCCCTAAATTGTCGTACGATGTTCAAAGGACTCGGACGAATTTATTAGGTTTATTATGGAGTTTTAAGTTTATATACGGTATTGTAAGGTGTTGTTACGATTTGTAAGGCGTCCTACAATATAATAACGTGTTTTTCAAGGTGTTAATATGGCATACAGAGTGGTAAGTTGTCCTAAATTGTTGTACGATCTTCAAAGGACTCGTACGAATTCATTAGTTTATTATGGAGTTTTATGTTTATATACGGTATTATAAGGTGTAGTTATAACTTGTAAGGCGTCCTACAATATAATATCGTGTTTTTCAAGGTGTTAATATGGCATACAGAGTGGTAAGATGTCCTAAATTGTTGTACGATGTTCAAAGGACTCGGACGAATTCATTAGGTTTATTATGGAGTTTTAAGTTTATATACGATATTGTAAGGTGTTGTTACGATTTGTAAGGCGTGCTACAATATAATATCGTGTTTTTCAAGGTGTTAATATGGCATACAGTGTCGTAAGATGTCCTAAATTGTCGTACAAAGTTCAAAGGACTCGTAAGAATTCATTAGTTTATTATGGAGTTTTATGTTTATATACGGTATTATAAGGTGTAGTTATAACTTGTAAGGCGTCCTACAATATAATATCGTGTTTTTCAAGGTGTTAATATGGCATACATTGTAGTAAGTTGCCCTAAATTGTCGTACGATGTTCAAAGGACTCGGACGAATTTATTAGGTTTATTATGGAGTTTTAAGTTTATATACGGTATTGTAAGGTGTTGTTACGAGTTGTAAGGCGTCCTACAATATAATAACGTGTTTTTCAAGGTGTTAATATGGCATACAGTGTCGTAAGATGTCCTAAATTGTCGTACAAAGTTCAAAGGACTCGTACGAATTCATTAGATTTATTATGAAGTTTTATGTTTATATACGGTATTGTAAGGTGTTGTTATGACTTGTAAGGCGTCTTACAATATAATATCGTGTTTTTCAAGGTGTTAATATGGCATACATTGTCGTAAGTTGCCCTAAATTGTCGTACGATGTTCAAAGGACTCCGACGAATTTATTAGGTTTATTATGGAGTTTTAAGTTTATATACGATATTATAAGGTGTTGTTACGATTTGTAAGGCGTCCTACAATATAATATCGTGTTTTTCAAGGTGTTAATATGGCATACAGTGTCGTAAGTTGTTCTAAATTTTCGTACGAAGTTCAAAGGACTCGGACGAATTCATTAGGTTTATTATGGAGTTTTAAGTTTTTATACGGTATTATAAGGTGTTGTTATCATTTGTAAGGCGTCCTACAATATAATATCGTGTTTTTCAAGGTGTTAATATGGCATACATTGTCGTAAGTTGTCCTAAATTGTCGTACAATATTCAAAGGACTCGGACGAATTCATTAGGTTTATTATTGAGTTTTAAGTTTATATACTGTATTGTAAGGTGTTGTTACGATTTGTAAGGCGTCCTACAATATAATAACGTGCTTTTCAAGGTGTTAATATGGCATACAGAGTGGTAAGTTGTCCTAAATTGTTGTACGATCTTCAAAGGACTCGTACGAATTCATTAGTTTATTATGGAGTTTTATGTTTATATACGGTATTATAAGGTGTAGTTATAACTTGTAAGGCGTCCTACAATATAATATCGTGTTTTTCAAGGTGTTAATATGGCATACAGAGTGGTAAGATGTCCTAAATTGTTGTACGATGTTCAAAGGACTCGGACGAATTCATTAGGTTT
This sequence comes from Tagetes erecta, assembly GCA_030867185.1. Lineage (NCBI taxonomy): Eukaryota > Viridiplantae > Streptophyta > Magnoliopsida > Asterales > Asteraceae > Tagetes > Tagetes erecta. Next base: position 30,406,217 of record CM061488.1, read on the forward strand.
ATTATGGAGTTTTAAGTTTATATACGATATTGTAAGGTGTTGTTACGATTTGTAAGGCGTGCTACAATATAATATCGTGTTTTTCAAGGTGTTAATATGGCATACAATGTCGTAAGATGTCCTAAATTGTCGTACAAAGTTCAAAGGACTCGTACGAATTCATTAGATTTATTATGAAGTTTTATGTTTATATACGGTATTGTAAGGTGTTGTTATGACTTGTAAGGCGTCCTACAATATAATATCGTGTTTTTCAAGGTGTTAATATGGCATACATTGTCGTAAGTTGCCCTAAATTGTCGTACGATGTTCAAAGGACTCCGACGAATTTATTAGGTTTATTATGGAGTTTTAAGTTTATATACGATATTATAAGGTGTTGTTACGATTTGTAAGGCGTCCTACAATATAATATCGTGTTTTTCAAGGTGTTAATATGGCATACAGTGTCGTAAGTTGTTCTAAATTTTCGTACGAAGTTCAAAGGACTCGGACGAATTCATTAGGTTTATTATGGAGTTTTAAGTTTTTATACGGTATTATAAGGTGTTGTTATGATTTGTAAGGCGTCCTACAATATAATATCGTGTTTTTCAAGGTGTTAATATGGCATACATTGTCGTAAGTTGTCCTAAATTGTCGTACAATATTCAAAGGACTCGGACGAATTCATTAGGTTTATTATTGAGTTTTAAGTTTATATACGGTTTTGTAACGTGTTGTTACTATTTATAAGGCGTCCTTCAATATAATAATTTGTTTTTCAAGGTGTTAATATGGCATATAGAGTTGTAAGATGTCATAAATTGTCGTACGATGTTCAAAGGACTCGTACGAATTCATTAGATTTATTATGAAGTTTTATGTTTATATATGGTATTGTAAGGTGTTGTTATGACTTGTAAGGCGTCCTACAATATAATATCGTGTTTTTCAAGGTGTTAATATGGCATACAATGTCGTAAGTTGCCCTAAATTGTCGTACGATGTTCAAAGGACTCGGACGAATTTATTAGGTTTATTATGGAGTTTTAAGTTTATATACGGTATTGTAAGGTGTTGTTACGATTTGTAAGGCGTCCTACAATATAATAACGTGCTTTTCAAGGTGTTAATATGGCATACAGAGTGGTAAGATGTCCTAAATTGTTGTACGATCTTCAAAGGACTCGTAAGAATTCATTAGTTTATTATGGAGTTTTATGTTTATATACGGTATTATAAGGTGTAGTTATAACTTGTAAGGCGTCCTACGATATAATATCGTGTTTTTCAAGTTGTTAATATGGCATAGAGAGTGGTAAGATGTCCTAAATTGTTGTACGATGTTCAAAGGACTCGGACGAATTCATTAGGTTTATTATGGAGTTTTAAGTTTATATACGATATTGTAAGGTGTTGTTACGATTTGTAAGGCGTCCTACAATATAATATCGTGATTTTCAAGGTTTTAATATGGCATACAGTGTCGTAAGATGTCCTAAATTGTTGTACGATGTTCAAACGACTCGGACGAATTCATTAGGTTTATTATGGAGTTTTAAGTTTTTATACGGTATTATAAGGTGTTGTTATGATTTGTAAAGCGTCCTACAATATAATATCGTGTTTTTCAAGGTGTTAATGTGGCATACATTGTCGTAAGTTGTCCTAAATTGTCGTACGATATTCAAAGGACTCCGACGAATTCATTAGGGTTATTATGGAGTTTTAAGTTTATATACGGTTTTGTAAGGGTGTTGTTACTATTTATAAGGCGTCCTTCAATATAATAATGTCTTTTTCAAGGTGTTAATATGGCATATAGAGTTGTAAGATGTCATAAATTGTCGTACGATGTTCAAAGGACTCGGAAGAATTCATTAGGTTTATTATGGAGTTTTAAGTTTATATACGATATTGTAAGGTGTTGTTACGATTTGTAAGGCGTCCTACAATATAATATCGTGTTTTTCAAGGTGTTAATATGGCATACTGTGTCGTAAGATGTCCTAAATTGTCGTACGAAGTTCAAAGGACTCCGACGAATTCATTAGGTTTATTATGAAGTTTTATGTTTATATACGGTATTGTAAGGTGTTGTTATGACTTGTAAGGCGTCCTACAATATAATATCGTGTTTTTCAAGGTGTTAATATGGCATACATTGTAGTAAGTTGCCCTAAATTGTCGTACGATGTTCAAAGGACTCGGACGAATTTATTAGGTTTATTATGGAGTTTTAAGTTTATATACGGTATTGTAAGGTGTTGTTACGATTTGTAAGGCGTCCTACAATATAATAACGTGCTTTTCAAGGTGTTAATATGGCATACAGAGTGGTAAGATGTCCTAAATTGTTGTACGATCTTCAAAGGACTCGTAAGAATTCATTAGTTTATTATGGAGTTTTATGTTTATATACGGTATTATAAGGTGTAGTTATAACTTGTAAGGCGTCCTACGATATAATATCGTGTTTTTCAAGTTGTTAATATGGCATAGAGAGTGGTAAGATGTCCTAAATTGTTGTACGATGTTCAAAGGACTCGGACGAATTCATTAGGTTTATTATGGAGTTTTAAGTTTATATACGATATTGTAAGGTGTTGTTACGATTTGTAAGGCGTCCTACAATATAATATCGTGATTTTCAAGGTTTTAATATGGCATACAGTGTCGTAAGATGTCCTAAATTGTTGTACGATGTTCAAACGACTCGGACGAATTCATTAGGTTTATTATGGAGTTTTAAGTTTTTATACGGTATTATAAGGTGTTGTTATGATTTGTAAAGCGTCCTACAATATAATATCGTGTTTTTCAAGGTGTTAATGTGGCATACATTGTCGTAAGTTGTCCTAAATTGTCGTACGATATTCAAAGGACTCCGACGAATTCATTAGGGTTATTATGGAGTTTTAAGTTTATATACGGTTTTGTAAGGGTGTTGTTACTATTTATAAGGCGTCCTTCAATATAATAATGTGTTTTTCAAGGTGTTAATATGGCATATAGAGTTGTAAGATGTCATAAATTGTCGTACGATGTTCAAAGGACTCGGAAGAATTCATTAGGTTTATTATGGAGTTTTAAGTTTATATACGATATTGTAAGGTGTTGTTACGATTTGTAAGGCGTCCTACAATATAATATCGTGTTTTTCAAGGTGTTAATATGGCATACTGTGTCGTAAGATGTCCTAAATTGTCGTACGAAGTTCAAAGGACTCCGACGAATTCATTAGGTTTATTATGAAGTTTTATGTTTATATACGGTATTGTAAGGTGTTGTTATGACTTGTAAGGCGTCCTACAATATAATATCGTGTTTTTCAAGGTGTTAATATGGCATACATTGTAGTAAGTTGCCCTAAATTGTCGTACGATGTTCAAAGGACTCGGACGAATTTATTAGGTTTATTATGGAGTTTTAAGTTTATATACGGTATTGTAAGGTGTTGTTACGATTTGTAAGGCGTCCTACAATATAATAACGTGCTTTTCAAGGTGTTAATATGGCATACAGAGTGGTAAGTTGTCCTAAATTGTTGTACGATCTTCAAAGGACTCGTACGAATTCATTAGTTTATTATGGAGTTTTATGTTTATATACGGTATTATAAGGTGTAGTTATAACTTGTAAGGCGTCCTACAATATAATATCGTGTTTTTCAAGGTGCTAATATGGCATACAGAGTGGTAAGATGTCCTAAATTGTTGTACGATGTTCAAAGGACTCGGACGAATTCATTAGGTTTATTATGGAGTTTTAAGTTTATATACGATATTGTAAGGTGTTGTTACGATTTGTAAGGCGTGCTACAATATAATATCGTGTTTTTCAAGGTGTTAATATGGCATACAGTGTCGTAAGATGTCCTAAATTGTCGTACAAAGTTCAAAGGACTCGTACGAATTCATTAGATTTATTATGAAGTTTTATGTTTATATACGGTATTGTAAGGTGTTGTTATGACTTGTAAGGCGTCCTACAATATAATATCGTGTTTTTCAGGGTGTTAATATGGCATACATTGTCGTAAGTTGCCCTAAATTGTCGTACGATGTTCAAAGGACTCCGACGAATTTATTAGGTTTATTATGGAGTTTTAAGTTTATATACGATATTATAAGGTGTTGTTACGATTTGTAAGGCGTCCTACAATATAATATCGTGTTTTTCAAGGTGTTAATATGGCATACAGTGTCGTAAGTTGTTCTAAATTTTCGTACGAAGTTCAAAGGACTCGGACGAATTCATTAGGTTTATTATGGAGTTTTAAGTTTTTATACGGTATTATAAGGTGTTGTTATCATTTGTAAGGCGTCCTACAATATAATATCGTGTTTTTCAAGGTGTTAATATGGCATACATTGTCGTAAGTTGTCCTAAATTGTCGTACAATATTCAAAGGACTCGGACGAATTCATTAGGTTTATTATTGAGTTTTAAGTTTATATACGGTTTTGTAACGTGTTGTTACTATTTATAAGGCGTCCTTCAATATAATAATGTGTTTTTCAAGGTGTTAATATGGCATATAGAGTTGTAAGATGTCATAAATTGTCGTACGATGTTCAAAGGACTCGTACGAAATCATTAGATTTATTATGAAGTTTTATGTTTATATACGGTATTGTAAGGTGTTGTTATGACTTGTAAGGCGTCCTACAATATAATATCGTGTTTTTCAAGGTGTTAATATGGCATACAATGTCGTAAGTTGCCCTAAATTGTCGTACGATGTTCAAAGGACTCGGACGAATTTATTAGGTTTATTATGGAGTTTTAAGTTTATATACGGTATTGTAAGGTGTTGTTACGATTTGTAAGGCGTCCTACAATATAATAACGTGCTTTTCAAGGTGTTAATATGGCATACAGAGTGGTAAGATGTCCTAAATTGTTGTACGATCTTCAAAGGACTCATAAGAACTCATTAGTTTATTATGGAGTTTTATGTTTATATACGGTATTATAAGGTGTAGTTATAACTTGTAAGGCGTCCTACGATATAATATCGTGTTTTTCAAGTTGTTAATATGGCATAGAGAGTGGTAAGATGTCCTAAATTGTTGTACGATGTTCAAAGGACTCGGACGAATTCATTAGGTTTATTATGGAGTTTTAAGTTTATATACGATATTGTAAGGTGTTGTTACGATTTGTAAGGCGTCCTACAATATAATATCGTGATTTTCAAGGTTTTAATATGGCATACAGTGTCGTAAGATGTCCTAAATTGTTGTACGATGTTCAAAGGACTCGGACGAATTCATTAGGTTTATTATGGAGTTTTAAGTTTTTATACGGTATTATAAGGTGTTGTTATGATTTGTAAAGCGTCCTACAATATAATATCGTGTTTTTCAAGGTGTTAATGTGGCATACATTGTCGTAAGTTGTCCTAAATTGTCGTACGATATTCAAAGGACTCCGACGAATTCATTAGGGTTATTATGGAGTTTTAAGTTTATATACGGTTTTGTAAGGGTGTTGTTACTATTTATAAGGCGTCCTTCAATATAATAATGTGTTTTTCAAGGTGTTAATATGGCATATAGAGTTGTAAGATGTCATAAATTGTCGTACCATGTTCAAAGGACTCGGAAGAATTCATTAGGTTTATTATGGAGTTTTAAGTTTATATACGATATTGTAAGGTGTTGTTACGATTTGTAAGGCGTCCAACAATATAATATCGTGTTTTTCAAGGTGTTAATATGGCATACAGTGTCGTAAGATGTCCTAAATTGTCGTATGAAGTTCAAAGGACTCCGACGAATTCATTAGGTTTATTATGAAGTTTTATGTTTATATACGGTATTGTAAGGTGTTGTTATGACTTGTAAGGCGTCCTACAATATAATATCGTGTTTTTCAAGGTGTTAATATGGCATACATTGTAGTAAGTTGCCCTAAATTGTCGTACGATGTTCAAAGGACTCGGACGAATTTATTAGGTTTATTATGGAGTTTTAAGTTTATATACGGTATTGTAAGGTGTTGTTACGATTTGTAAGGCGTCCTACAATATAATAACGTGCTTTTCAAGGTGTTAATATGGCATACAGAGTGGTAAGTTGTCCTAAATTGTTGTACGATCTTCAAAGGACTCGTACGAATTCATTAGTTTATTATGGAGTTTTATGTTTATATACGGTATTATAAGGTGTAGTTATAACTTGTAAGGCGTCCTACAATATAATATCGTGTTTTTCAAGGTGTTAATATGGCATACAGAGTGGTAAGATGTCCTAAATTGTTGTACGATGTTCAAAGGACTCGGACGAATTCATTAGGTTTATTATGGAGTTTTAAGTTTATATACGATATTGTAAGGTGTTGTTACGATTTGTAAGGCGTGCTACAATATAATATCGTGTTTTTCAAGGTGTTAATATGGCATACAGTGTCGTAAGATGTCCTAAATTGTCGTACAAAGTTCAAAGGACTCGTACGAATTCATTAGATTTATTATGAAGTTTTATGTTTATATACGGTATTGTAAGGTGTTGTTATGACTTGTAAGGCGTCCTACAATATAATATCGTGTTTTTCAAGGTGTTAATATGGCATACATTGTCGTAAGTTGCCCTAAATTGTCGTACGATGTTCAAAGGACTCCGACGAATTTATTAGGTTTATTATGGAGTTTTAAGTTTATATACGATATTATAAGGTGTTGTTACGATTTGTAAGGCGTCCTACAATATAATATCGTGTTTTTCAAGGTGTTAATATGGCATACAGTGTCGTAAGTTGTTCTAAATTTTCGTACGAAGTTCAAAGGACTCGGACGAATTCATTAGGTTTATTATGGAGTTTTAAGTTTTTATACGGTATTATAAGGTGTTGTTATCATTTGTAAGGCGTCCTACAATATAATATCGTGTTTTTCAAGGTGTTAATATGGCATACATTGTCGTAAGTTGTCCTAAATTGTCGTACAATATTCAAAGGACTCGGACGAATTCATTAGGTTTATTATTGAGTTTTAAGTTTATATACGGTTTTGTAACGTGTTGTTACTATTTATAAGGCGTCCTTCAATATAATAATGTGTTTTTCAAGGTGTTAATATGGCATATAGAGTTGTAAGATGTCATAAATTGTCGTACGATGTTCAAAGGACTCGTACGAAATCATTAGATTTATTATGAAGTTTTATGTTTATATACGGTATTGTAAGGTGTTGTTATGACTTGTAAGGCGTCCTACAATATAATATCGTGTTTTTCAAGGTGTTAATATGGCATACAATGTCGTAAGTTGCCCTAAATTGTCGTACGATGTTCAAAGGACTCGGACGAATTTATTAGGTTTATTATGGAGTTTTAAGTTTATATACGGTATTGTAAGGTGTTGTTACGATTTGTAAGGCGTCCTACAATATAATAACGTGCTTTTCAAGGTGTTAATATGGCATACAGAGTGGTAAGATGTCCTAAATTGTTGTACGATCTTCAAAGGACTCATAAGAACTCATTAGTTTATTATGGAGTTTTATGTTTATATACGGTATTATAAGGTGTAGTTATAACTTGTAAGGCGTCCTACGATATAATATCGTGTTTTTCAAGTTGTTAATATGGCATAGAGAGTGGTAAGATGTCCTAAATTGTTGTACGATGTTCAAAGGACTCGGACGAATTCATTAGGTTTATTATGGAGTTTTAAGTTTATATACGATATTGTAAGGTGTTGTTACGATTTGTAAGGCGTCCTACAATATAATATCGTGATTTTCAAGGTTTTAATATGGCATACAGTGTCGTAAGATGTCCTAAATTGTTGTACGATGTTCAAAGGACTCGGACGAATTCATTAGGTTTATTATGGAGTTTTAAGTTTTTATACGGTATTATAAGGTGTTGTTATGATTTGTAAAGCGTCCTACAATATAATATCGTGTTTTTCAAGGTGTTAATGTGGCATACATTGTCGTAAGTTGTCCTAAATTGTCGTACGATATTCAAAGGACTCCGACGAATTCATTAGGGTTATTATGGAGTTTTAAGTTTATATACGGTTTTGTAAGGGTGTTGTTACTATTTATAAGGCGTCCTTCAATATAATAATGTGTTTTTCAAGGTGTTAATATGGCATATAGAGTTGTAAGATGTCATAAATTGTCGTACCATGTTCAAAGGACTCGGAAGAATTCATTAGGTTTATTATGGAGTTTTAAGTTTATATACGATATTGTAAGGTGTTGTTACGATTTGTAAGGCGTCCAACAATATAATATCGTGTTTTTCAAGGTGTTAATATGGCATACAGTGTCGTAAGATGTCCTAAATTGTCGTATGAAGTTCAAAGGACTCCGACGAATTCATTAGGTTTATTATGAAGTTTTATGTTTATATACGGTATTGTAAGGTGTTGTTATGACTTGTAAGGCGTCCTACAATATAATATCGTGTTTTTCAAGGTGTTAATATGGCATACATTGTAGTAAGTTGCCCTAAATTGTCGTACGATGTTCAAAGGACTCGGACGAATTTATTAGGTTTATTATGGAGTTTTAAGTTTATATACGGTATTGTAAGGTGTTGTTACGATTTGTAAGGCGTCCTACAATATAATAACGTGCTTTTCAAGGTGTTAATATGGCATACAGAGTGGTAAGTTGTCCTAAATTGTTGTACGATCTTCAAAGGACTCGTACGAATTCATTAGTTTATTATGGAGTTTTATGTTTATATACGGTATTATAAGGTGTAGTTATAACTTGTAAGGCGTCCTACAATATAATATCGTGTTTTTCAAGGTGTTAATATGGCATACAGAGTGGTAAGATGTCCTAAATTGTTGTACGATGTTCAAAGGACTCGGACGAATTCATTAGGTTTATTATGGAGTTTTAAGTTTATATACGATATTGTAAGGTGTTGTTACGATTTGTAAGGCGTGCTACAATATAATATCGTGTTTTTCAAGGTGTTAATATGGCATACAATGTCGTAAGATGTCCTAAATTGTCGTACAAAGTTCAAAGGACTCGTACGAATTCATTAGATTTATTATGAAGTTTTATGTTTATATACGGTATTGTAAGGTGTTGTTATGACTTGTAAGGCGTCCTACAATATAATATCGTGTTTTTCAAGGTGTTAATATGGCATACATTGTCGTAAGTTGCCCTAAATTGTCGTACGATGTTCAAAGGACTCCGACGAATTTATTAGGTTTATTATGGAGTTTTAAGTTTATATACGATATTATAAGGTGTTGTTACGATTTGTAAGGCGTCCTACAATATAATATCGTGTTTTTCAAGGTGTTAATATGGCATACAGTGTCGTAAGTTGTTCTAAATTTTCGTACGAAGTTCAAAGGACTCGGACGAATTCATTAGGTTTATTATGGAGTTTTAAGTTTTTATACGGTATTATAAGGTGTTGTTATGATTTGTAAGGCGTCCTACAATATAATATCGTGTTTTTCAAGGTGTTAATATGGCATACATTGTCGTAAGTTGTCCTAAATTGTCGTACAATATTCAAAGGACTCGGACGAATTCATTAGGTTTATTATTGAGTTTTAAGTTTATATACGGTTTTGTAACGTGTTGTTACTATTTATAAGGCGTCCTTCAATATAATAATGTGTTTTTCAAGGTGTTAATATGGCATATAGAGTTGTAAGATGTCATAAATTGTCGTACGATGTTCAAAGGACTCGTACGAATTCATTAGATTTATTATGAAGTTTTATGTTTATATATGGTATTGTAAGGTGTTGTTATGACTTGTAAGGCGTCCTACAATATAATATCGTGTTTTTCAAGGTGTTAATATGGCATACAATGTCGTAAGTTGCCCTAAATTGTCGTACGATGTTCAAAGGACTCGGACGAATTTATTAGGTTTATTATGGAGTTTTAAGTTTATATACGGTATTGTAAGGTGTTGTTACGATTTGTAAGGCGTCCTACAATATAATAACGTGCTTTTCAAGGTGTTAATATGGCATACAGAGTGGTAAGATGTCCTAAATTGTTGTACGATCTTCAAAGGACTCGTAAGAATTCATTAGTTTATTATGGAGTTTTATGTTTATATACGGTATTATAAGGTGTAGTTATAACTTGTAAGGCGTCCTACGATATAATATCGTGTTTTTCAAGTTGTTAATATGGCATAGAGAGTGGTAAGATGTCCTAAATTGTTGTACGATGTTCAAAGGACTCGGACGAATTCATTAGGTTTATTATGGAGTTTTAAGTTTATATACGATATTGTAAGGTGTTGTTACGATTTGTAAGGCGTCCTACAATATAATATCGTGATTTTCAAGGTTTTAATATGGCATACAGTGTCGTAAGATGTCCTAAATTGTTGTACGATGTTCAAAGGACTCGGACGAATTCATTAGGTTTATTATGGAGTTTTAAGTTTTTATACGGTATTATAAGGTGTTGTTATGATTTGTAAAGCGTCCTACAATATAATATCGTGTTTTTCAAGGTGTTAATGTGGCATACATTGTCGTAAGTTGTCCTAAATTGTCGTACGATATTCAAAGGACTCCGACGAATTCATTAGGGTTATTATGGAGTTTTAAGTTTATATACGGTTTTGTAAGGGTGTTGTTACTATTTATAAGGCGTCCTACAAAATAATATCGTGTTTTTCAAGGTGTTAATATGGCATACAGAGTGGTAAGATGTCCTAAATTGTTGTACGATGTTCAAAGGACTCGGACGAATTCATTAGGTTTATTATGGAGTTTTAAGTTTATATACGATATTGTAAGGTGTTGTTACGATTTGTAAGGCGTGCTACAATATAATATCGTGTTTTTCAAGGTGTTAATATGGCATACAATGTCGTAAGATGTCCTAAATTGTCGTACAAAGTTCAAAGGACTCGTACGAATTCATTAGATTTATTATGAAGTTTTATGTTTATATACGGTATTGTAAGGTGTTGTTATGACTTGTAAGGCGTCCTACAATATAATATCGTGTTTTTCAAGGTGTTAATATGGCATACATTGTCGTAAGTTGCCCTAAATTGTCGTACGATGTTCAAAGGACTCCGACGAATTTATTAGGTTTATTATGGAGTTTTAAGTTTATATACGATATTATAAGGTGTTGTTACGATTTGTAAGGCGTCCTACAATATAATATCGTGTTTTTCAAGGTGTTAATATGGCATACAGTGTCGTAAGTTGTTCTAAATTTTCGTACGAAGTTCAAAGGACTCGGACGAATTCATTAGGTTTATTATGGAGTTTTAAGTTTTTATACGGTATTATAAGGTGTTGTTATGATTTGTAAGGCGTCCTACAATATAATATCGTGTTTTTCAAGGTGTTAATATGGCATACATTGTCGTAAGTTGTCCTAAATTGTCGTACAATATTCAAAGGACTCGGACGAATTCATTAGGTTTATTATTGAGTTTTAAGTTTATATACGGTTTTGTAACGTGTTGTTACTATTTATAAGGCGTCCTTCAATATAATAATGTGTTTTTCAAGGTGTTAATATGGCATATAGAGTTGTAAGATGTCATAAATTGTCGTACGATGTTCAAAGGACTCGTACGAATTCATTAGATTTATTATGAAGTTTTATGTTTATATATGGTATTGTAAGGTGTTGTTATGACTTGTAAGGCGTCCTACAATATAATATCGTGTTTTTCAAGGTGTTAATATGGCATACAATGTCGTAAGTTGCCCTAAATTGTCGTACGATGTTCAAAGGACTCGGACGAATTTATTAGGTTTATTATGGAGTTTTAAGTTTATATACGGTATTGTAAGGTGTTGTTACGATTTGTAAGGCGTCCTACAATATAATAACGTGCTTTTCAAGGTGTTAATATGGCATACAGAGTGGTAAGATGTCCTAAATTGTTGTACGATCTTCAAAGGACTCGTAAGAATTCATTAGTTTATTATGGAGTTTTATGTTTATATACGGTATTATAAGGTGTAGTTATAACTTGTAAGGCGTCCTACGATATAATATCGTGTTTTTCAAGTTGTTATTATGGCATAGAGAGTGGTAAGATGTCCTAAATTGTTGTACGATGTTCAAAGGACTCGGACGAATTCATTAGGTTTATTATGGAGTTTTAAGTTTATATACGATATTGTAAGGTGTTGTTACGATTTGTAAGGCGTCCTACAATATAATATCGTGATTTTCAAGGTTTTAATATGGCATACAGTGTCGTAAGATGTCCTAAATTGTTGTACGATGTTCAAAGGACTCGGACGAATTCATTAGGTTTATTATGGAGTTTTAAGTTTTTATACGGTATTATAAGGTGTTGTTATGATTTGTAAAGCGTCCTACAATATAATATCGTGTTTTTCAAGGTGTTAATGTGGCATACATTGTCGTAAGTTGTCCTAAATTGTCGTACGATATTCAAAGGACTCCGACGAATTCATTAGGGTTATTATGGAGTTTTAAGTTTATATACGGTTTTGTAAGGGTGTTGTTACTATTTATAAGGCGTCCTTCAATATAATAATGTGTTTTTCAAGGTGTTAATATGGCATATAGAGTTGTAAGATGTCATAAATTGTCGTACGATGTTCAAAGGACTCGGAAGAATTCATTAGGTTTATTATGGAGTTTTAAGTTTATATACGATATTGTAAGGTGTTGTTACGATTTGTAAGGCGTCCTACAATATAATATCGTGTTTTTCAAGGTGTTAATATGGCATACTGTGTCGTAAGATGTCCTAAATTGTCGTACGAAGTTCAAAGGACTCCGACGAATTCATTAGGTTTATTATGAAGTTTTATGTTTATATACGGTATTGTAAGGTGTTGTTATGACTTGTAAGGCGTCCTACAATATAATATCGTGTTTTTCAAGGTGTTAATATGGCATACATTGTAGTAAGTTGCCCTAAATTGTCGTACGATGTTCAAAGGACTCGGACGAATTTATTAGGTTTATTATGGAGTTTTAAGTTTATATACGGTATTGTAAGGTGTTGTTACGATTTGTAAGGCGTCCTACAATATAATAACGTGCTTTTCAAGGTGTTAATATGGCATACAGAGTGGTAAGTTGTCCTAAATTGTTGTACGATCTTCAAAGGACTCGTACGAATTCATTAGTTTATTATGGAGTTTTATGTTTATATACGGTATTATAAGGTGTAGTTATAACTTGTAAGGCGTCCTACAATATAATATCGTGTTTTTCAAGGTGTTAATATGGCATACAGAGTGGTAAGATGTCCTAAATTGTTGTACGATGTTCAAAGGACTCGGACGAATTCATTAGGTTTATTATGGAGTTTTAAGTTTATATACGATATTGTAAGGTGTTGTTACGATTTGTAAGGCGTGCTACAATATAATATCGTGTTTTTCAAGGTGTTAATATGGCATACAGTGTCGTAAGATGTCCTAAATTGTCGTACAAAGTTCAAAGGACTCGTACGAATTCATTAGATTTATTATGAAGTTTTATGTGTATATACGGTATTGTAAGGTGTTGTTATGACTTGTAAGGCGTCCTACAATATAATATCGTGTTTTTCAAGGTGTTAATATGGCATACATTGTCGTAAGTTGCCCTAAATTGTCGTACGATGTTCAAAGGACTCCGACGAATTTATTAGGTTTATTATGGAGTTTTAAGTTTATATACGATATTATAAGGTGTTTTTACGATTTGTAAGGCGTCCTACAATATAATATCGTGTTTTTCAAGGTGTTAATATGGCATACAGTGTCGTAAGTTGTTCTAAATTTTCGTACGAAGTTCAAAGGACTCGGACGAATTCATTAGGTTTATTATGGAGTTTTAAGTTTTTATACGGTATTATAAGGTGTTGTTATGATTTGTAAGGCGTCCTACAATATAATATCGTGTTTTTCAAGGTGTTAATATGGCATACATTGTCGTAAGTTGTCCTAAATTGTCGTACAATATTCAAAGGACTCGGACAAATTCATTAGGTTTATTATTGAGTTTTAAGTTTATATACGGTTTTGTAACGTGTTGTTACTATTTATAAGGCGTCCTTCAATATGATAATGTGTTTTTCAAGGTGTTAATATGGCATATAGAGTTGTAAGATGTCATAAATTGTCGTACGATGTTCAAAGGACTCGTACGAATTCATTAGATTTATTATGAAGTTTTATGTTTATATACGGTATTGTAAGGTGTTGTTATGACTTGTAAGGCGTCCTACAATATAATATCGTGTTTTTCAAGGTGTTAATATGGCATACAATGTCGTAAGTTGCCCTAAATTGTCGTACGATGTTCAAAGGACTCGGACGAATTTATTAGGTTTATTATGGAGTTTTAAGTTTATATACGGTATTGTAAGGTGTTGTTACGATTTGTAAGGCGTCCTACAATATAATATCGTGATTTTCTAGGTTTTAATATGGCATACAGTGTCGTAAGATGTCCTAAATTGTTGTACGATGTTCAAAGGACTCGGACGAATTCAATAGGTTTATTATGGAGTTTTAAGTTTTTATACGGTATTATAAGGTGTTGTTATGATTTGTAAAGCGTCCTACAATATAATATCGTGTTTTTCAAGGTGTTAATGTGGCATACATTGTCGTAAGTTGTCCTAAATTGTCGTACGATATTCAAAGGACTCCGACGAATTCATTAGGGTTATTATGGAGTTTTAAGTTTATATACGGTTTTGTAAGGGTGTTGTTACTATTTATAAGGCGTCCTTCAATATAATAATGTGTTTTTCAAGGTGTTAATATGGTATATAGAGTTGTAAGATGTCATAAATTGTCGTACGATGTTCAAAGGACTCGGAAGAATTCATTAGGTTTATTATGGAGTTTTAAGTTTATATACGGTTTTGTAACGTGTTGTTACTATTTATAAGGCGTCCTTCAATATAATAATGTGTTTTTCAAGGTGTTAATATGGCATATAGAGTTGTAAGATGTCATAAATTGTCGTACGATGTTCAAAGGACTCGGAAGAATTCATTAGGTTTATTATGGAGTTTTAAGTTTATATACGATATTGTAAGGTGTTGTTACGATTTGTAAGGCGTCCTACAATATAATATCGTGTTTTTCAAGGTGTTAATATGGCATACAGTGTCGTAAGATGTCCTAAATTGTCGTACGAAGTTCAAAGGACTCCGACGAATTCATTAGGTTTATTATGAAGTTTTATGTTTATATACGGTATTGTAAGGTGTTGTTATGACTTGTAAGGCGTCCTACAATATAATATCGTGTTTTTCAAGGTGTTAATATGGCATACATTGTAGTAAGTTGCCCTAAATTGTCGTACGATGTTCAAAGGACTCGGACGAATTTATTAGGTTTATTATGGAGTTT
The DNA here is from genome assembly GCA_030867185.1 of Tagetes erecta. NCBI lineage: Eukaryota > Viridiplantae > Streptophyta > Magnoliopsida > Asterales > Asteraceae > Tagetes > Tagetes erecta. The sequence goes on from CM061488.1 coordinate 30,421,526, forward strand.
TAAGTTTATATACGGTATTGTAAGGTGTTGTTACGATTTGTAAGGCGTCCTACAATATAATAACGTGCTTTTCAAGGTGTTAATATGGCATACAGAGTGGTAAGTTGTCCTAAATTGTTGTACGATCTTCAAAGGACTCGTACGAATTCATTAGTTTATTATGGAGTTTTATGTTTATATACGGTATTATAAGGTGTAGTTATAACTTGTAAGGCGTCCTACAATATAATATCGTGTTTTTCAAGGTGTTAATATGGCATACAGAGTGGTAAGATGTCCTAAATTGTTGTACGATGTTCAAAGGACTCGGACGAATTCATTAGGTTTATTATGGAGTTTTAAGTATATATACGATATTGTAAGGTGTTGTTACGATTTGTAAGGCGTGCTACAATATAATATCGTGTTTTTCAAGGTGTTAATATGGCATACAGTGTCGTAAGATGTCCTAAATTGTCGTACAAAGTTCAAAGGACTCGTACGAATTCATTAGATTTATTATGAAGTTTTATGTTTACATACGGTATTGTAAGGTGTTGTTATGACTTGTAAGGCGTCCTACAATATAATATCGTGTTTTTCAAGTTGTTAATATGGCATACATTGTCGTAAGTTGCCCTAAATTGTCGTACGATGTTCAAAGGACTCCGACGAATTTATTAGGTTTATTATGGAGTTTTAAGTTTATATACGATATTATAAGGTGTTGTTACGATTTGTAAGGCGTCCTACAATATAATATCGTGTTTTTCAAGGTGTTAATATGGCATACAGTGTCGTAAGTTGTTCTAAATTTTCGTACGAAGTTCAAAGGACTCGGACGAATTCATTAAGTTTATTATGGAGTTTTAAGTTTTTATACGGTATTATAAGGTGTTGTTATGATTTGTAAGGCGTCCTACAATATAATATCGTGTTTTTCAAGGTGTTAATATGGCATACATTGTCGTAAGTTGTCCTAAATTGTCGTACAATATTCAAAGGACTCGGACGAATTCATTAGGTTTATTATTGAGTTTTAAGTGTATATACGGTTTTGTAACGTGTTGTTACTATTTATAAGGCGTCCTTCAATATAATAATGTGATTTTCAAGGTGTTAATATGGCATATAGAGTTGTAAGATGTCATAAATTGTCGTACGATGTTCAAAGGACTCGTACGAATTCATTAGATTTATTATGAAGTTTTATGTTTATATACGGTATTGTAAGGTGTTGTTATGACTTGTAAGGCGTCCTACAATATAATATCGTGTTTTTCAAGGTGTTAATATGGCATACAATGTCGTAAGATGTCCTAAATTGTCGTACGATGTTCAAAGGACTCGGAAGAATTCATTAGGTTTATTATGGAGTTTTAAGTTTATATACGATATTGTAAGGTGTTGTTACGATTTGTAAGGCGTCCTACAATATAATATCGTGTTTTTCAAGGTGTTAATATGGCATACAGTGTCGTAAGATGTCCTAAATTGTCGTACGAAGTTCAAAGGACTCCGACGAATTCATTAGGTTTATTATGAAGTTTTATGTTTATATACGGTATTGTAAGGTGTTGTTATGACTTGTAAGGCGTCCTACAATATAATATCGTGTTTTTCAAGGTGTTAATATGGCATACATTGTAGTAAGTTGCCCTAAATTGTCGTACGATGTTCAAAGGACTCGGACGAATTTATTAGGTTTATTATGGAGTTTTAAGTTTATATACGGTATTGTAAGGTGTTGTTACGATTTGTAAGGCGTCCTACAATATAATAACGTGCTTTTCAAGGTGTTTATATGGCATACAGAGTGGTAAGATGTCATAAATTGTCGTACGAAGTTCAAAGGACTCGTACGAATTCATTAGATTTATTATGAAGTTTTATGTTTATATACGGTATTGTAAGGTGTTGTTATGACTTGTAAGGCGTCCTACAATATAATATCGTGTTTTTCAAGGTGTTAATATGGCATACAATGTTGTAAGTTGCCCTAAATTGTCGTACGATGTTCAAAGGACTCGTACGAATTCATTAGGTTTATTATGGAGTTTTAAGTTTATATACGATATTGTAAGGTGTTGTTACGATTTGTAAGGCGTCCTACAATATAATATCGTGATTTTCAAGGTTTTAATATGCCATACAATGTCGTAAGATGTCCTATATTGTTGTACGATGTTCAAAGGACTCGGACGAATTCATTAGGTTTATTATGGAGTTTTAAGTTTTTATACGGTATTATAAGGTGTTGTTATGATTTGTAAAGCGTCCTACAATATAATATCGTGTTTTTCAAGGTGTTAATGTGGCATACATTGTCGTAAGTTATCCTAAATGGTCGTACGATATTCAAAGGACTCCGACGAATTCATTAGGGTTATTATGGAGTTTTAAGTTTATATACGGTTTTGTAAGGGTGTTGTTACTATTTATAAGGCGTCCTTCAATATAATAATGTGTTTTTCAAGGTGTTAATATGGTATATAGAGTTGTAAGATGTCATAAATTGTCGTACGATGTTCAAAGGACTCGGAAGAATTCATTAGGTTTATTATGGAGTTTTAAGTTTATATACGATATTGTAAGGTGTTGTTACGATTTGTAAGGCGTCCTACAATATAATATCGTGTTTTTCAAGGTGTTAATATGGCATACAGTGTCGTAAGATGTCCTAAATTGTCGTACGAAGTTCAAAGGACTCCGACGAATTCATTAGGTTTATTATGAAGTTTTATGTTTATATACGGTATTGTAAGGTGTTGTTATGACTTGTAAGGCGTCCTACAATATAATATCGTGTTTTTCAAGGTGTTAATATGGCATACAATGTTGTAAGTTGCCCTAAATTGTCGTACGATGTTCAAAGGACTCGTACGAATTCATTAGGTTTATTATGGAGTTTTAAGTTTATATACGATATTGTAAGGTGTTGTTACGATTTGTAAGGCGTCCTACAATATAATATCGTGATTTTCAAGGTTTTAATATGGCATACAATGTCGTAAGATGTCCTATATTGTTGTACGATATTCAAAGGACTCGGACGAATTCATTAGGTTTATTATAGAGTTTTAAGTTTATATACGGTTTTGTAAGGTGTTGTTACTATTTATAAGGTGTCCTTCAATGTAATAATGTGTTTTTCAAGGTGTTAATATGGCATACAGAGTTGTAAGATGTCATAAATTGTCGTACGATGTTCAACGCACTCGTACGAATTCATTAGATTTATTATGAAGTTTTATGTTTATATACGGTATTGTATGGTGTTGTTATGACTTATAAGGCGTCCTACAATATAATATCGTGTTTTTCAAGGTGATAATATGGCATACAGTGTCGTAAGTTGCCCTAAATTGTCGTACGATGTTCAAAGGACTCGGACGAATTTATTACGTTTATTATGGACTTTTAAGTTTATATACGGTATTGTAAGGTGTTGTTACCATTTGTAAGGCGTCCTACAATATAATAACGTGCTTTTCAAGGTGTTAATATGGCATACAGAGTGGTAAGATGTCCTAAATTGTTGTACGATCTTCAAAGGACTCGTACGAATTCATTAGATTTATTATGGAGTTTTATGTTTATATACGGTATTATAAGGTGTAGTTATAACTTGTAAGGCGTCCTACAATATAATATCGTGTTTTTCAAGGTGTTAATATGGCATACAGAGTGGTAAGATGTCCTAAATTGTTGTACGATGTTCAAAGGACTCGGACGAATTCATTAGGTTTATTATGGAGTTTTAAGTTTATATACGGTTTTGTAAGGTGTTGTTACTATTTATAAGGCGTCCTACAATATAATAATGTGTTTTTCAAGGTGTTAATATGGCATACAGAGTTGTAAGATGTCCTAAATTGTCGTATGAAGTTCAAAGGACTCGGACGAATTCATTAGGTTTATTATGGAGTTTTGTGTTTTTATACGGTATTATAAGGTGTTGTTATGATTTGTAAGGCGCCCTACAATATAATATCGTGTTTTTCAAGGTGTTAATATGGCATACATTGTCGTAAGTTGTCCTAAATTGTCGTACGATATTCAAAGGACTCGGACGAATTCATTAGGTTTATTATAGAGTTTTAAGTTTATATACGGTTTTGTAAGGTGTTTTTACTATTTATAAGGTGTCCTTCAATATAATAATGTGTTTTTCAAGGTGTTAATATGGCATACAGAGTTGTAAGATGTCATAAATTGTCGTACGATGTTCAACGGACTCGTACGAATTCATTAGATTTATTATGAAGTTTTATGTTTATATACGGTATTGTAAGGTGTTGTTATGACTTGTAAGGTGTCCTACAATATAATATCGTGTTTTTCAAGGTGTTAATATGGCATACATTGTCGTAAGTTGCCCTAAATTGCCGTACGATGTTCAAAGGACTCGGACGAATTTATTAGGTTTATTATGGAGTTTTAAGTTTATATACGGTATTGTAAGGTGTTGTTACGATTTGTAAGGCGTCCTACAATATAATAACGTGCTTTTCAAGGTGTTAATATGTCATACAGAGTGGTAAGATGTCCTAAATTGTTGTACGATCTTCAAAGGACTCGTACGAATTCATTAGATTTATTATGGAGTTTTATGTTTATATACGGTATTATAAGGTGTAGTTATAACTTGTAAGGCGTCCTACAATATAATATCGTGTTTTTCAAGGTGTTAATATGGCATACAGAGTGGTAAGATGTCCTAAATTGTTGTACGATGTTCAAAGGACTCGGACGAATTCATTAGGTTTATTATGGAGTTTTAAGTTTATATACGATATCGTAAGGTTTTGTTACGATTTGTAAGGCGTCCTACAATATAATATCGTGTTTTTCAAGGTGTTAATATGGCATACAGTGTCGTAAGATGTCCTAAATTGTCGTACGATGTTCAAAGGACTCGGACGAATTCATTAGGTTTATTATGGAGTTTTAAGTTTGTATACGGTATTATAAGGTGTTGTTACGATTTGTAAGGCGTCCTACAATATAATATCGTGTATTTCAAGGTGTTATTACGGCATACATTGTCGTAAGTTGTCCTAAATTGTCGTACGATATTCAAAGGACTCAGACGAATTCATTAGGTTTATTATGGAGTTTTAAGTTTATATACGGTTTTGTAAGGTGTTGTTACTATTTATAAGGCGTCCTTCAATATAATAATGTGTTTTTCAAGGTGTTAATATGACATACAGAGTTGTAAGATGTCATAAATTGTCGTACGATGTTCAAAGGACTCGGACGAATTTATTAGGTTTATTATGGAGTTTTAAGTTTATATACGGTATTGTAAGGTGTTGTTATGATTTGTAAGGCGTCCTACAATATAATAACGTGCTTTTCAAGGTGTTAATATGGCATACAGAGTGGTAAAATGTCATAAATTGTCGTACGATGTTCAAAGGACTCGTACGAATTCATTAGATTTATTATGAAGTTTTATGTTTATATACGGTATTGTAAGGTGTTGTTATGTCTTGTAAGGCGCCCTACAATATAATATCGTGTTTTTCAAGGTGTTAATATGGCATACAGTGTCGTAAGTTGCCCTAAATTGTCGTACGATGTTCAAAGGACTCGGACGAATTCATTAGGTTTATTATGGAGTTTTGTGTTTTTATACGGTATTATAAGGTGTTGTTATGATTTGTAAGGCGTCCTACAATATAATATCGTGTTTTTCAAGGTGTTAATATGGCATACATTGTCGTAAGTTGTCCTAAATTGTCTTACGATATTCAAAGGACTTGGACGAATTCATTAGGTTTATTATGGAGTTTTAAGTTTATATACGGTTTTGTAAGGTGTTGTTACTATTTATAAGGCGTCCTACAATATAATAATGTGTTTTTCAAGGTGTTAATATGGCATACAGAGTTGTAAGATGTCCTAAATTGTCGTATGCAGTTCAAAGGACTCGGACGAATTCATTAGGAATATTATGGAGTTTTGTGTTTTTATACGGTATTATAAGGTGTTGTTATGATTTGTAAGGCGCCTTACAATATAATATCGTGTTTTGAAGGTGTTAATATGGCATACATTGTCGTAAGTTGTCCTAAATTGTCGTACGATATTCAAAGGACTCAGACGAATTCATTAGGTTTATTATAGAGTTTTAAGTTTATATACGGTTTTGTAAGGTGTTGTTACTATTTATAAGGTGTCCTTCAATATAATAATGTGTTTTTCAAGGTGTTAATATGGCATACAGAGTTGTAAGATGTCATAAATTGTCGTACGATGTTCAACGGACTCGTACGAATTCATTAGATTTATTATGAAGTTTTATGTTTATATACGGTATTGTAAGGTGTTGTTATGACTTATAAGGCGTCCTACAATATAATATCGTGTTTTTCAAGGTGATAATATGGCATACAGTGTCGTAAGTTGCCCTAAGTTGTCGTACGATGTTCAAAGGACTCGGACGAATTTATTACGTTTATTATGGAGTTTTAAGTTTATATACGGTATTGTAAGGTGTTGTTACGATTTGTAAGGCGTCCTACAATATAATAACGTGCTTTTCAAGGTGTTAATATGGCATACAGAGTGGTAAGATGTCCTAAATTGTTGTACGATCTTCAAAGGACTCGTACGAATTCATTAGATTTACTATGGAGTTTTATGTTTATATACGGTATTATAAGGTGTAGTTATAACTTGTAAGGCGTCCTACAATATAATATCGTGTTTTTCAAGATGTTAATATGGCATACAGAGTGGTAAGATGTCCTAAATTGTTGTACGATGTTCAAAGGACTCGGACGAATTCATTAGGTTTATTATGGAGTTTTAAGTTTATATACGATATCGTAAGGTGTTGTTACGATTTGTAAGGCGTCCTATAATATAATATCGTGTTTTTCAAGGTGTTAATATGGCATACAGTGTCGTAAGATGTCCTAAATTTTCGTACGAAGTTCAAAGGACTCGGACGAATTCATTAGGTTTATTATGGAGTTTTAAGTTTTTATTCGGTATTATAAGGTGTTGTTATGATTTGTAAGGCGTCCTACAATATAATATCGTGTTTTTCAAGGTGTTAATATGGCATACATTGTCGTAAGTTGTCCTAAATTGTCGTACAATATTCAAAGGACTCGGACGAATTCATTAGATTTATTATGAAGTTTTATGTTTATATACGGTATTGTAAGGTGTTGTTATGACATATAAGGCGTCCTACAATATAATATCGTGTTTTTCAAGGTGATAATATGGCATACAGTGTCGTAAGTTGCCCTAAATTGTCGTACGATGTTCAAAGGACTCGGACGAATTTATTAGGTTTATTATGGAGTTTTAAGTTTATATACGGTATTGTAAGGTGTTGTTATGATTTGTAAGGCGTCCTACAATATAATAACGTGCTTTTCAAGGTGTTAATATGGCATACAGAGTGGTAAAATGTCATAAATTGTCGTACGATGTTCAAAGGACTCGTACGAATTCATTAGATTTATTATGAAGTTTTATGTTTATATACGGTATTGTAAGGTGTTGTTATGTCTTGTAAGGCGCCCTACAATATAATATCGTGTTTTTCAAGGTGTTAATATGGCATACAGTGTCGTAAGTTGCCCTAAATTGTCGTACGATGTTCAAAGGACTCGGACGAATTCATTAGGTTTATTATGGAGTTTTGTGTTTTTATACGGTATTATAAGGTGTTGTTATGATTTGTAAGGCGTCTTACAATATAATATCGTGTTTTTCAAGGTGTTAATATGGCATACATTGTCGTAAGTTGTCCTAAATTGTCTTACGATATTCAAAGGACTTGGACGAATTCATTAGGTTTATTATGGAGTTTTAAGTTTATATACGGTTTTGTAAGGTGTTGTTACTATTTATAAGGCGTCCTACAATATAATAATGTGTTTTTCAAGGTGTTAATATGACATACAGAGTTGTAAGATGTCCTAAATTGTCGTATGTAGTTCAAAGGACTCGGACGAATTCATTAGGTTTATTATGGAGTTTTGTGTTTTTATACGGTATTATAAGGTGTTGTTATGATTTGTAAGGCGCCCTACAATTTAATATCGTGTTTTGAAGGTGTTAATATGGCATACATTGTCGTAAGTTGTCCTAAATTGTCGTACGATATTCAAAGGACTCAGACGAATTCATTAGGTTTATTATAGAGTTTTAAGTTTATATACGGTTTTGTAAGGTGTTGTTACTATTTATAAGGTGTCCTTCAATATAATAATGTGTTTTTCAAGGTGTTAATATGGCATACAGAGTTGTAAGATGTCATAAATTGTCGTACGATGTTCAACGGACTCGTACGAATTCATTAGATTTGTTATGAAGTTTTATGTTTATATACGGTATTGTAAGGTGTTGTTATGACTTATAAGGCGTCCTACAATATAATATCGTGTTTTTCAAGGTGATAATATGGCATACAGTGTCGTAAGTTGCCCTAAATTGTCGTACGATGTTCAAAGGACTCGGACGAATTTATTACGTTTATTATGGCATACAGAGTGGTAAAATGTCATAAATTGTCGTACGATGTTCAAAGGACTCGTACGAATTCATTAGATTTATTATGAAGTTTTATGTTTATATACGGTATTGTAAGGTGTTGTTATGTCTTGTAAGGCGCCCTACAATATAATATCGTGTTTTTCAAGGTGTTAATATGGCATACAGTGTCGTAAGTTGCCCTAAATTGTCGTACGATGTTCAAAGGACTCGGACGAATTCATTAGGTTTATTATGGAGTTTTGTGTTTTTATACGGTATTATAAGGTGTTGTTATGATTTGTAAGGCGTCTTACAATATAATATCGTGTTTTTCAAGGTGTTAATATGGCATACATTGTCGTAAGTTGTCCTAAATTGTCTTACGATATTCAAAGGACTTGGACGAATTCATTAGGTTTATTATGGAGTTTTAAGTTTATATACGGTTTTGTAAGGTGTTGTTACTATTTATAAGGCGTCCTACAATATAATAATGTGTTTTTCAAGGTGTTAATATGACATACAGAGTTGTAAGATGTCCTAAATTGTCGTATGTAGTTCAAAGGACTCGGACGAATTCATTAGGTTTATTATGGAGTTTTGTGTTTTTATACGGTATTATAAGGTGTTGTTATGATTTGTAAGGCGCCCTACAATTTAATATCGTGTTTTGAAGGTGTTAATATGGCATACATTGTCGTAAGTTGTCCTAAATTGTCGTACGATATTCAAAGGACTCAGACGAATTCATTAGGTTTATTATAGAGTTTTAAGTTTATATACGGTTTTGTAAGGTGTTGTTACTATTTATAAGGTGTCCTTCAATATAATAATGTGTTTTTCAAGGTGTTAATATGGCATACAGAGTTGTAAGATGTCATAAATTGTCGTACGATGTTCAACGGACTCGTACGAATTCATTAGATTTGTTATGAAGTTTTATGTTTATATACGGTATTGTAAGGTGTTGTTATGACTTATAAGGCGTCCTACAATATAATATCGTGTTTTTCAAGGTGATAATATGGCATACAGTGTCGTAAGTTGCCCTAAATTGTCGTACGATGTTCAAAGGACTCGGACGAATTTATTACGTTTATTATGGAGTTTTAAGTTTATATACGGTATTGTAAGGTGTTGTTACGATTTGTAAGGCGTCCTACAATATAATAACGTGCTTTTCAAGGTGTTAATATGGCATACAGAGTGGTAAGATGTCCTAAATTGTTGTACGATCTTCAAAGGACTCGTACGAATTCATTAGATTTACTATGGAGTTTTATGTTTATATACGGTATTATAAGGTGTAGTTATAACTTGTAAGGCGTCCTACAATATAATATCGTGTTTTTCAAGGTGTTAATATGGCATACAGAGTGGTAAGATGTCCTAAATTGTTGTACGATGTTCAAAGGACTCGGACGAATTCATTAGGTTTATTATGGAGTTTTAAGTTTATATACGATATCGTAAGGTGTTGTTACGATTTGTAAGGCGTCCTACAATATAATATCGTGTTTTTCAAGGTGTTAATATGGCATACAGTGTCGTAAGATGTCCTAAATTTTCGTACGAAGTTCAAAGGACTCGGACGAATTCATTAGGTTTATTATGGAGTTTTAAGTTTTTATTCGGTATTATAAGGTGTTGTTATGATTTGTAAGGCGTCCTACAATATAATATCGTGTTTTTCAAGGTGTTAATATGGCATACATTGTCGTAAGTTGTCCTAAATTGTCGTACAATATTCAAAGGACTCGGACGAATTCATTAGATTTATTATTAAGTTTTATGTTTATATACGATATTGTAAGGTGTTGTTACGATTTGTAAGGCGTCCTACAATATAATATCGTGTTTTTCAAGGTGTTAATATGGCATACAGTGTCGTAAGATGTCCTAAGTTGTCGTACAAAGTTCAAAGGACTCGTACGAATTCATTAGATTTATTATGAAGTTTTATGTTTATATACGGTATTGTAAGGTGTTGTTATGACTTGTAAGGCGTCCTACAATATAATATCGTGTTTTTCAAGGTGTTAATATGGCATACATTGTCGTAAGTTGCCCTAAATTGTCGTACGATGTTCAAAGGACTCCGACGAATTTATTAGGTTTATTATGGAGTTTTAAGTTTATATACGATATTATAAGGTGTTGTTACGATTTGTAAGGCGTCCTACAATATAATATCGTGTTTTTCAAGTTGTTAATATGGCATACAGTGTCGTAAGTTGTTCTAAATTTTCGTACGAAGTTCAAAGGACTCGGACGAATTCATTAGGTTTATTATGGAGTTTTAAGTTTTTATACGGTATTATAAGGTGTTGTTATGATTTGTAAGGCGTCCTACAATATAATATCGTGTTTTTCAAGGTGTTAATATGGCATACATTGTCGTAAGTTGTCCTAAATTGTCGTACAATATTCAAAGGACTCGGACGAATTCATTAGGTTTATTATTGAGTTTTAAGTTTATATACGGTTTTGTAACGTGTTGTTACTATTTATAAGGCGTCCTTCAATATAATAATGTGTTTTTCAAGGTGTTAATATGGCATATAGAGTTGTAAGATGTCATAAATTGTCGTACGATGTTCAAAGGACTCGTACGAATTCATTAGATTTATTATGAAGTTTTATGTTTATATACGGTATTGTAAGGTGTTGTTATGACTTGTAAGGCGTCCTACAATATAATATCGTGTTTTTCAAGGTGTTAATATGGCATACAATGTCATAAGTTGCCCTAAATTGTCGTACGATGTTCAAAGGACTCGGACGAATTTATTAGGTTTATTATGGAGTTTTAAGTTTATATACGGTATTGTAAGGTGTTGTTACGATTTGTAAGGCGTCCTACAATATAATATCGTGATTTTCAAGGTTTTAATATGGCATACAGTGTCGTAAGATGTCCTAAATTGTTGTACGATGTTCAAAGGACTCGGACGAATTCATTAGGTTTATTATGGAGTTTTAAGTTTTTATACGGTATTGTAAGGTGTTGTTACGATTTGTAAGGCGTCCTACAATATAATAACGTGCTTTTCAAGGTGTTAATATGGCATACAGAGTGGTAAGATGTCCTAAATTGTTGTACGATCTTCAAAGGACTCGTACGAATTCATTAGATTTACTATGGAGTTTTATGTTTATATACGGTATTATAAGGTATAGTTATAACTTGTAAGGCGTCCTACAATATAATATCGTGTTTTTCAAGATGTTAATATGGCATACAGAGTGGTAAGATGTCCTAAATTGTTGTACGATGTTCAAAGGACTCGGACGAATTCATTAGGTTTATTATGGAGTTTTAAGTTTATATACGATATCGTAAGGTGTTGTTACGATTTGTAAGGCGTCCTATAATATAATATCGTGTTTTTCAAGGTGTTAATATGGCATACAGTGTCGTAAGATGTCCTAAATTTTCGTACGAAGTTCAAAGGACTCGGACGAATTCATTAGGTTTATTATGGAGTTTTAAGTTTTTATTCGGTATTATAAGGTGTTGTTATGATTTGTAAGGCGTCCTACAATATAATATCGTGTTTTTCAAGGTGTTAATATGGCATACATTGTCGTAAGTTGTCCTAAATTGTCGTACAATATTCAAAGGACTCGGACGAATTCATTAGATTTATTATGAAGTTTTATGTTTATATACGGTATTGTAAGGTGTTGTTATGACATATAAGGCGTCCTACAATATAATATCGTGTTTTTCAAGGTGATAATATGGCATACAGTGTCGTAAGTTGCCCTAAATTGTCGTACGATGTTCAAAGGACTCGGACGAATTTATTAGGTTTATTATGGAGTTTTAAGTTTATATACGGTATTGTAAGGTGTTGTTATGATTTGTAAGGCGTCCTACAATATAATAACGTGCTTTTCAAGGTGTTAATATGGCATACAGAGTGGTAAAATGTCATAAATTGTCGTACGATGTTCAAAGGACTCGTACGAATTCATTAGATTTATTATGAAGTTTTATGTTTATATACGGTATTGTAAGGTGTTGTTATGTCTTGTAAGGCGCCCTACAATATAATATCGTGTTTTTCAAGGTGTTAATATGGCATACAGTGTCGTAAGTTGCCCTAAATTGTCGTACGATGTTCAAAGGACTCGGACGAATTCATTAGGTTTATTATGGAGTTTTGTGTTTTTATACGGTATTATAAGGTGTTGTTATGATTTGTAAGGCGTCTTACAATATAATATCGTGTTTTTCAAGGTGTTAATATGGCATACATTGTCGTAAGTTGTCCTAAATTGTCTTACGATATTCAAAGGACTTGGACGAATTCATTAGGTTTATTATGGAGTTTTAAGTTTATATACGGTTTTGTAAGGTGTTGTTACTATTTATAAGGCGTCCTACAATATAATAATGTGTTTTTCAAGGTGTTAATATGACATACAGAGTTGTAAGATGTCCTAAATTGTCGTATGCAGTTCAAAGGACTCGGACGAATTCATTAGGTTTATTATGGAGTTTTGTGTTTTTATACGGTATTATAAGGTGTTGTTATGATTTGTAAGGCGCCCTACAATTTAATATCGTGTTTTGAAGGTGTTAATATGGCATACATTGTCGTAAGTTGTCCTAAATTGTCGTACGATATTCAAAGGACTCAGACGAATTCATTAGGTTTATTATAGAGTTTTAAGTTTATATACGGTTTTGTAAGGTGTTGTTACTATTTATAAGGTGTCCTTCAATATAATAATGTGTTTTTCAAGGTGTTAATATGGCATACAGAGTTGTAAGATGTCATAAATTGTCGTACGATGTTCAACGGACTCGTACGAATTCATTAGATTTATTATGAAGTTTTATGTTTATATACGGTATTGTAAGGTGTTGTTATGACTTATAAGGCGTCCTACAATATAATATCGTGTTTTTCAAGGTGATAATATGGCATACAGTGTCGTAAGTTGCCCTAAATTGTCGTACGATGTTCAAAGGACTCGGACGAATTTATTACGTTTATTATGGAGTTTTAAGTTTATATACGGTATTGTAAGGTGTTGTTACGATTTGTAAGGCGTCCTACAATATAATAACGTGCTTTTCAAGGTGTTAATATGGCATACAGAGTGGTAAGATGTCCTAAATTGTTGTACGATCTTCAAAGGACTCGTACGAATTCATTAGATTTACTATGGAGTTTTATGTTTATATACGGTATTATAAGGTGTAGTTATAACTTGTAAGGCGTCCTACAATATAATATCGTGTTTTTCAAGGTGTTAATATGGCATACAGAGTGGTAAGATGTCCTAAATTGTTGTACGATGTTCAAAGGACTCGGACGAATTCATTAGGTTTATTATGGAGTTTTAAGTTTATATACGATATCGTAAGGTGTTGTTACGATTTGTAAGGCGTCCTACAATATAATATCGTGTTTTTCAAGGTGTTAATATGGCATACAGTGTCGTAAGATGTCCTAAATTTTCGTACGAAGTTCAAAGGACTCGGACGAATTCATTAGGTTTATTATGGAGTTTTAAGTTTTTATTCGGTATTATAAGGTGTTGTTATGATTTGTAAGGCGTCCTACAATATAATATCGTGTTTTTCAAGGTGTTAATATGGCATACATTGTCGTAAGTTGTCCTAAATTGTCGTACAATATTCAAAGGACTCGGACGAATTCATTAGATTTATTATTAAGTTTTATGTTTATATACGATATTGTAAGGTGTTGTTACGATTTGTAAGGCGTCCTACAATATAATATCGTGTTTTTCAAGGTGTTAATATGGCATACAGTGTCGTAAGATGTCCTAAGTTGTCGTACAAAGTTCAAAGGACTCGTACGAATTCATTAGATTTATTATGAAGTTTTATGTTTATATACGGTATTGTAAGGTGTTGTTATGACTTGTAAGGCGTCCTACAATATAATATCGTGTTTTTCAAGGTGTTAATATGGCATACATTGTCGTAAGTTGCCCTAAATTGTCGTACGATGTTCAAAGGACTCCGACGAATTTATTAGGTTTATTATGGAGTTTTAAGTTTATATACGATATTATAAGGTGTTGTTACGATTTGTAAGGCGTCCTACAATATAATATCGTGTTTTTCAAGTTGTTAATATGGCATACAGTGTCGTAAGTTGTTCTAAATTTTCGTACGAAGTTCAAAGGACTCGGACGAATTCATTAGGTTTATTATGGAGTTTTAAGTTTTTATACGGTATTATAAGGTGTTGTTATGATTTGTAAGGCGTCCTACAATATAATATCGTGTTTTTCAAGGTGTTAATATGGCATACATTGTCGTAAGTTGTCCTAAATTGTCGTACAATATTCAAAGGACTCGGACGAATTCATTAGGTTTATTATTGAGTTTTAAGTTTATATACGGTTTTGTAACGTGTTGTTACTATTTATAAGGCGTCCTTCAATATAATAATGTGTTTTTCAAGGTGTTAATATGGCATATAGAGTTGTAAGATGTCATAAATTGTCGTACGATGTTCAAAGGACTCGTACGAATTCATTAGATTTATTATGAAGTTTTATGTTTATATACGGTATTGTAAGGTGTTGTTATGACTTGTAAGGCGTCCTACAATATAATATCGTGTTTTTCAAGGTGTTAATATGGCATACAATGTCATAAGTTGCCCTAAATTGTCGTACGATGTTCAAAGGACTCGGACGAATTTATTAGGTTTATTATGGAGTTTTAAGTTTATATACGGTATTGTAAGGTGTTGTTACGATTTGTAAGGCGTCCTACAATATAATATCGTGATTTTCAAGGTTTTAATATGGCATACAGTGTCGTAAGATGTCCTAAATTGTTGTACGATGTTCAAAGGACTCGGACGAATTCATTAGGTTTATTATGGAGTTTTAAGTTTTTATACGGTATTATAAGGTGTTGTTATGATTTGTAAAGCGTCCTACAATATAATATCGTGTTTTTCAAGGTGTTAATGTGGCATACATTGTCGTAAGTTATCCTAAATTGTCGTACGATATTCAAAGGACTCCGACGAATTCATTAGGGTTATTATGGAGTTTTAAGTTTATATACGGTTTTGTAAGGGTGTTGTTACTATTTATAAGGCGTCCTTCAATATAATAATGTGTTTTTTAAGGTGTTAATATGGTATATAGAGTTGTAAGATGTCATAAATTGTCTTACGATGTTCAAAGGACTCGGAAGAATTCATTAGGTTTATTATGGAGTTTTAAGTTTATATACGATATTGTAAGGTGTTGTTACGATTTGTAAGGCGTCCTACAATATAATATCGTGTTTTTCAAGGTGTTAATATGGCATACAGTGTCGTAAGATGTCCTAAATTGTCGTACGAAGTTCAAAGGACTCCGACGAATTCATTAGGTTTATTATGAAGTTTTATGTTTATATACGGTATTGTAAGGTGTTGTTATGACTTGTAAGGCGTCCTACAATATAATATCGTGTTTTTCAAGGTGTTAATATGGCATACATTGTAGTAAGTTGCCCTAAATTGTCGTACGATGTTCAAAGGACTCGGACGAATTTATTACGTTTATTATGGAGTTTTAAGTTTATATACGGTATTGTAAGGTGTTGTTACGATTTGTAAGGCGTCCTACAATATAATAACGTGCTTTTCAAGGTGTTAATATGGCATACAGAGTGGTAAGATGTCCTAAATTGTTGTACGATCTTCAAAGGACTCGTACGAATTCATTAGATTTACTATGGAGTTTTATGTTTATATACGGTATTATAAGGTGTAGTTATAACTTGTAAGGCGTCCTACAATATAATATCGTGTTTTTCAAGGTGTTAATATGGCATACAGAGTGGTAAGATGTCCTAAATTGTTGTACGATGTTCAAAGGACTCGGACGAATTCATTAGGTTTATTATGGAGTTTTAAGTTTATATACGATATCGTAAGGTGTTGTTACGATTTGTAAGGCGTCCTACAATATAATATCGTGTTTTTCAAGGTGTTAATATGGCATACAGTGTCGTAAGATGTCCTAAATTTTCGTACGAAGTTCAAAGGACTCGGACGAATTCATTAGGTTTATTATGGAGTTTTAAGTTTTTATTCGGTATTATAAGGTGTTGTTATGATTTGTAAGGCGTCCTACAATATAATATCGTGTTTTTCAAGGTGTTAATATGGCATACATTGTCGTAAGTTGTCCTAAATTGTCGTACAATATTCAAAGGACTCGGACGAATTCATTAGATTTATTATGAAGTTTTATGTTTATATACGATATTGTAAGGTGTTGTTACGATTTGTAAGGCGTCCTACAATATAATATCGTGTTTTTCAAGGTGTTAATATGGCATACAGTGTCGTAAGATGTCCTAAATTGTCGTACAAAGTTCAAAGGACTCGTACGAATTCATTAGATTTATTATGAAGTTTTATGTTTATATACGGTATTCTAAGGTGTTGTTATGACTTGTAAGGCGTCCTACAATATAATATCGTGTTTTTCAAGGTGTTAATATGGCATACATTGTCGTAAGTTGCCCTAAATTGTCGTACGATGTTCAAAGGACTCCGACGAATTTATTAGGTTTATTATGGAGTTTTAAGTTTATATACGATATTATAAGGTGTTGTTACGATTTGTAAGGCGTCCTACAATATAATATCGTGTTTTTCAAGGTGTTAATATGGCATACAGTGTCGTAAGTTGTTCTAAACTTTCGTACGAAGTTCAAAGGACTCGGACGAATTCATTAGGTTTATTATGGAGTTTTAAGTTTTTATACGGTATTATAAGGTGTTGTTATGATTTGTAAGGCGTCCTACAATATAATATCGTGTTTTTCAAGGTGTTAATATGGCATACATTGTCGTAAGTTGTCCTAAATTGTCGTACAATATTCAAAGGACTCGGACGAATTCATTAGGTTTATTATTGAGTTTTAAGTTTATATACGGTTTTGTAACGTGTTGTTACTATTTATAAGGCGTCCTTCAATATAATAATGTGTTTTTCAAGGTGTTAATATGGCATATAGAGTTGTAAGATGTCATAAATTGTCGTACGATGTTCAAAGGACTCGTACGAATTCATTAGATTTATTATGAAGTTTTATGTTTATATACGGTATTGTAAGGTGTTGTTATGACTTGTAAGGCGTCCTACAATATAATATCGTGTTTTTCAAGGTGTTAATATGGCATACAATGTCGTAAGTTGCCCTAAATTGTCGTACGATGTTCAAAGGACTCGGACGAATTTATTAGGTTTATTATGGAGTTTTAAGTTTATATACGGTATTGTAAGGTGTTGTTACGATTTGTAAGGCGTCCTACAATATAATATCGTGATTTTCAAGGTTTTAATATGGCATACAGTGTCGTAAGATGTCCTAAATTGTTTTACGATGTTCAAAGGACTCGGACGAATTCATTAGGTTTATTATGGAGTTTTAAGTTTTTATACGGTATTATAAGGTGTTGTTATGATTTGTAAAGCGTCCTACAATATAATATCGTGTTTTTCAAGGTGTTAATATGGCATACATTGTCGTAAGTTGCCCTAAATTGTCGTACGATGTTCAAAGGACTCCGACGAATTTATTAGGTTTATTATGGAGTTTTAAGTTTATATACGATATTATAAGGTGTTGTTACGATTTGTAAGGCGTCCTACAATATAATATCGTGTTTTTCAAGGTGTTAATATGGCATACAGTGTCGTAAGTTGTTCTAAATTTTCGTACGAAGTTCAAAGGACTCGGACGAATTCATTAGGTTTATTATGGAGTTTTAAGTTTTTATACGGTATTATAAGGTGTTGTTATGATTTGTAAGGCGTCCTACAATATAATATCGTGTTTTTCAAGGTGTTAATATGGCATACATTGTCGTAAGTTGTCCTAAATTGTCGTACAATATTCAAAGGACTCGGACGAATTTATTAGGTTTATTATTGAGTTTTAAGTTTATATACGGTTTTGTAACGTGTTGTTACTATTTATAAGGCGTCCTTCAATATAATAATGTGTTTTTCAAGGTGTTAATATGGCATATAGAGTTGTAAGATGTCATAAATTGTCGTACGATGTTCAAAGGACTCGTACGAATTCATTAGATTTATTATGAAGTTTTATGTTTATATACGGTATTGTAAGGTGTTGTTATGACTTGTAAGGCGTCCTACAATATAATATCGTGTTTTTCAAGGTGTTAATATGGCATACAATGTCGTAAGTTGCCCTAAATTGTCGTACGATGTTCAAAGGACTCGGACGAATTTATTAGGTTTATTATGGAGTTTTAAGTTTATATACGGTATTGTAAGGTGTTGTTACGATTTGTAAGGCGTCCTACAATATAATATCGTGATTTTCAAGGTTTTAATATGGCATACAGTGTCGTAAGATGTCCTAAATTGTTGTACGATGTTCAAAGGACTCGGACGAATTCATTAGGTTTATTATGGAGTTTTAAGTTTTTATACGGTATTATAAGGTGTTGTTATGATTTGTAAAGCGTCCTACAATATAATATCGTGTTTTTCAAGGTGTTAATGTGGCATACATTGTCGTAAGTTATCCTAAATTGTCGTACGATATTCAAAGGACTCCGACGAATTCATTAGGGTTATTATGGAGTTTTAAGTTTATATACGGTTTTGTAAGGGTGTTGTTACTATTTATAAGGCGTCCTTCAATATAATAATGTGTTTTTCAAGGTGTTAATATGGTATATAGAGTTGTAAGATGTCATAAATTGTCTTACGATGTTCAAAGGACTCGGAAGAATTCATTAGGTTTATTATGGAGTTTTAAGTTTATATACGATATTGTAAGGTGTTGTTACGATTTGTAAGGCGTCCTACAATATAATATCGTGTTTTTCAAGGTGTTAATATGGCATACAGTGTCGTAAGATGTCCTAAATTGTCGTACGAAGTTCAAAGGACTCCGACGAATTCATTAGGTTTATTATGAAGTTTTATGTTTATATACGGTATTGTAAGGTGTTGTTATGACTTGTAAGGCGTCCTACAATATAATATCGTGTTTTTCAAGGTGTTAATATGGCATACATTGTAGTAAGTTGCCCTAAATTGTCGTACGATGTTCAAAGGACTCGGACGAATTTATTAGGTTTATTATGGAGTTTTAAGTTTATATACGGTATTGTAAGGTGTTGTTACGATTTGTAAGGCGTCCTACAATATAATAACGTGCTTTTCAAGGTGTTAATATGGCATACAGAGTGGTAAGATGTCATAAATTGTCGTACGAAGTTCAAAGGACTCGTACGAATTCATTAGATTTATTATGAAGTTTTATGTTTATATACGGTATTGTAAGGTGTTGTTATGACTTGTAAGGAATCCTACAATATAATATCGTGTTTTTCAAGGTGTTAATATGGCATACAATGTTGTAAGTTGCCCTAAATTGTCGTACGATGTTCAAAGGACTCGTACGAATTCATTAGGTTTATTATGGAGTTTTAAGTTTATATACGATATTGTAAGGTGTTGTTACGATTTGTAAGGCGTCCTACAATATAATATCGTGATTTTCAAGGTTTTAATATGGCATACAATGTCGTAAGATGTCCTAAATTGTTGTACGATATTCAAAGGACTCGGACGAATTCATTAGGTTTATTATTGAGTTTTAAGTTTATATACGGTTTTGTAACGTGTTGTTACTATTTATAAGGCGTCCTTCAATATAATAATGTGTTTTTCAAGGTGTTAATATGGCATATAGAGTTGTAAGATGTCATAAATTGTCGTACGATGTTCAAAGGACTCGTACGAATTCATTAGATTTATTATGAAGTTTTATGTTTATATACGGTATTGTAAGGTGTTGTTATGACTTGTAAGGCGTCCTACAATATAATATCGTGTTTTTCAAGGTGTTAATATGGCATACAATGTCGTAAGTTGCCCTAAGTTGTCATACGATGTTCAAAGGACTCGGACGAATTTATTAGGTTTATTATGGAGTTTTAAGTTTATATACGGTATTGTAAGGTGTTGTTACGATTTGTAAGGCGTCCTACAATATAATATCGTGATTTTCAAGGTTTTAATATGGCATACAGTGTCGTAAGATGTCCTAAATTGTTGTACGATGTTCAAAGGACTCGGACGAATTCATTAGGTTTATTATGGAGTTTTAAGTTTTTATACGGTATTATAAGGTGTTGTTATGATTTGTAAAGCGTCCTACAATATAATATCGTGTTTTTCAAGGTGTTAATATGGCATACATTGTCGTAAGTTGCCCTAAATTGTCGTACGATGTTCAAAGGACTCCGACGAATTTATTAGGTTTATTATGGAGTTTTAAGTTTATATACGATATTATAAGGTGTTGTTACGATTTGTAAGGCGTCCTACAATATAATATCGTGTTTTTCAAGGTGTTAATATGGCATACAGTGTCGTAAGTTGTTCTAAATTTTCGTACGAAGTTCAAAGGACTCGGACGAATTCATTAGGTTTATTATGGAGTTTTAAGTTTTTATACGGTATTATAAGGTGTTGTTATGATTTGTAAGGCGTCCTACAATATAATATCGTGTTTTTCAAGGTGTTAATATGGCATACATTGTCGTAAGTTGTCCTAAATTGTCGTACAATATTCAAAGGACTCGGACGAATTCATTAGGTTTATTATTGAGTTTTAAGTTTATATACGG
The DNA here is from genome assembly GCA_030867185.1 of Tagetes erecta. NCBI lineage: Eukaryota > Viridiplantae > Streptophyta > Magnoliopsida > Asterales > Asteraceae > Tagetes > Tagetes erecta. The sequence goes on from CM061488.1 coordinate 30,442,696, forward strand.
TTTTGTAACGTGTTGTTACTATTTATAAGGCGTCCTTCAATATAATAATGTGTTTTTCAAGGTGTTAATATGGCATATAGAGTTGTAAGATGTCATAAATTGTCGTACGATGTTCAAAGGACTCGTACGAATTCATTAGATTTATTATGAAGTTTTATGTTTATATACGGTATTGTAAGGTGTTGTTATGACTTGTAAGGCGTCCTACAATATAATATCGTGTTTTTCAAGGTGTTAATATGGCATACAATGTCGTAAGTTGCCCTAAATTGTCGTACGATGTTCAAAGGACTCCGACGAATTCATTAGGGTTATTATGGAGTTTTAAGTTTATATACGGTTTTGTAAGGGTGTTGTTACTATTTATAAGGCGTCCTTCAATATAATAATGTGTTTTTCAAGGTGTTAATATGGTATATAGAGTTGTAAGATGTCATAAATTGTCTTACGATGTTCAAAGGACTCGGAAGAATTCATTAGGTTTATTATGGAGTTTTAAGTTTATATACGATATTGTAAGGTGTTGTTACGATTTGTAAAGCGTCCTACAATATAATATCGTGTTTTTCAAGGTGTTAATATGGCATACAGTGTCGTAAGATGTCCTAAATTGTCGTACGAAGTTCAAAGGACTCCGACGAATTCATTAGGTTTATTATGAAGTTTTATGTTTATATACGGTATTGTAAGGTGTTGTTATGACTTGTAAGGCGTCCTACAATATAATATCGTGTTTTTCAAGGTGTTAATATGGCATACATTGTAGTAAGTTGCCCTAAATTGTCGTACGATGTTCAAAGGACTCGGACGAATTTATTAGGTTTATTATGGAGTTTTAAGTTTATATACGGTATTGTAAGGTGTTGTTACGATTTGTAAGGCGTCCTACAATATAATAACGTGCTTTTCAAGGTGTTAATATGGCATACAGAGTGGTAAGATGTCATAAATTGTCGTACGAAGTTCAAAGGACTCGTACGAATTCATTAGATTTATTATGAAGTTTTATGTTTATATACGGTATTGTAAGGTGTTGTTATGACTTGTAAGGCGTCCTACAATATAATATCGTGTTTTTCAAGGTGTTAATATGGCATACAATGTTGTAAGTTGCCCTAAATTGTCGTACGATGTTCAAAGGACTCGTACGAATTCATTAGGTTTATTATGGAGTTTTAAGTTTATATACGATATTGTAAGGTGTTGTTACGATTTGTAAGGCGTCCTACAATATAATATCGTGATTTTCAAGGTTTTAATATGGCATACAATGTCGTAAGATGTCCTAAATTGTTGTACGATATTCAAAGGACTCGGACGAATTCATTAGGTTTATTATTGAGTTTTAAGTTTATATACGGTTTTGTAACGTGTTGTTACTATTTATAAGGCGTCCTTCAATATAATAATGTGTTTTTCAAGGTGTTAATATGGCATATAGAGTTGTAAGATGTCATAAATTGTCGTACGATGTTCAAAGGACTCGTACGAATTCATTAGATTTATTATGAAGTTTTATGTTTATATACGGTATTGTAAGGTGTTGTTATGACTTGTAAGGCGTCCTACAATATAATATCGTGTTTTTCAAGGTGTTAATATGGCATACAATGTCGTAAGTTGCCCTAAATTGTCGTACGATGTTCAAAGGACTCTGACGAATTTATTAGGTTTATTATGGAGTTTTAAGTTTATATACGGTATTGTAAGGTGTTGTTACGATTTGTAAGGCGTCCTACAATATAATATCGTGATTTTCAAGGTTTTAATATGGCATACAGTGTCGTAAGATGTCCTAAATTGTTGTACGATGTTCAAAGGACTCGGACGAATTCATTAGGTTTATTATGGAGTTTTAAGTTTTTATACGGTATTATAAGGTGTTGTTATGATTTGTAAAGCGTCCTACAATATAATATCGTGTTTTTCAAGGTGTTAATATGGCATACATTGTCGTAAGTTGCCCTAAATTGTCGTACGATGTTCAAAGGACTCCGACGAATTTATTAGGTTTATTATGGAGTTTTAAGTTTATATACGATATTATAAGGTGTTGTTACGATTTGTAAGGCGTCCTACAATATAATATCGTGTTTTTCAAGGTGTTAATATGGCATACAGTGTCGTAAGTTGTTCTAAATTTTCGTACGAAGTTCAAAGGACTCGGACGAATTCATTAGGTTTATTATGGAGTTTTAAGTTTATATACGGTATTGTAAGGTGTTGTTACGATTTGTAAGGCGTCCTACAATATAATATCGTGATTTTCAAGGTTTTAATATGGCATACAGTGTCGTAAGATGTCCTAAATTGTTGTACGATGTTCAAAGGACTCGGACGAATTCATTAGGTTTATTATGGAGTTTTAAGTTTTTATACGGTATTATAAGGTGTTGTTATGATTTGTAAAGCGTCCTACAATATAATATCGTGTTTTTCAAGGTGTTAATATGGCATACATTGTCGTAAGTTGCCCTAAATTGTCGTACGATGTTCAAAGGACTCCGACGAATTTATTAGGTTTATTATGGAGTTTTAAGTTTATATACGATATTATAAGGTGTTGTTACGATTTGTAAGGCGTCCTACAATATAATATCGTGTTTTTCAAGGTGTTAATATGGCATACAGTGTCGTAAGTTGTTCTAAATTTTCGTACGAAGTTCAAAGGACTCGGACGAATTCATTAGGTTTATTATGGAGTTTTAAGTTTTTATACGGTATTATAAGGTGTTGTTATGATTTGTAAGGCGTCCTACAATATAATATCGTGTTTTTCAAGGTGTTAATATGGCATACATTGTCGTAAGTTGTCCTAAATTGTCGTACAATATTCAAAGGACTCGGACGAATTCATTAGGTTTATTATTGAGTTTTAAGTTTATATACGGTTTTGTAACGTGTTGTTACTATTTATAAGGCGTCCTTCAATATAATAATGTGTTTTTCAAGGTGTTAATATGGCATATAGAGTTGTAAGATGTCATAAATTGTCGTACGATGTTCAAAGGACTCGTACGAATTCATTAGATTTATTATGAAGTTTTATGTTTATATACGGTATTGTAAGGTGTTGTTATGACTTGTAAGGCGTCCTACAATATAATATCGTGTTTTTCAAGGTGTTAATATGGCATACAATGTCGTAAGTTGCCCTAAATTGTCGTACGATGTTCAAAGGACTCCGACGAATTCATTAGGGTTATTATGGAGTTTTAAGTTTATATACGGTTTTGTAAGGGTGTTGTTACTATTTATAAGGCGTCCTTCAATATAATAATGTGTTTTTCAAGGTGTTAATATGGTATATAGAGTTGTAAGATGTCATAAATTGTCTTACGATGTTCAAAGGACTCGGAAGAATTCATTAGGTTTATTATGGAGTTTTAAGTTTATATACGATATTGTAAGGTGTTGTTACGATTTGTAAAGCGTCCTACAATATAATATCGTGTTTTTCAAGGTGTTAATATGGCATACAGTGTCGTAAGATGTCCTAAATTGTCGTACGAAGTTCAAAGGACTCCGACGAATTCATTAGGTTTATTATGAAGTTTTATGTTTATATACGGTATTGTAAGGTGTTGTTATGACTTGTAAGGCGTCCTACAATATAATATCGTGTTTTTCAAGGTGTTAATATGGCATACATTGTAGTAAGTTGCCCTAAATTGTCGTACGATGTTCAAAGGACTCGGACGAATTTATTAGGTTTATTATGGAGTTTTAAGTTTATATACGGTATTGTAAGGTGTTGTTACGATTTGTAAGGCGTCCTACAATATAATAACGTGCTTTTCAAGGTGTTAATATGGCATACAGAGTGGTAAGATGTCATAAATTGTCGTACGAAGTTCAAAGGACTCGTACGAATTCATTAGATTTATTATGAAGTTTTATGTTTATATACGGTATTGTAAGGTGTTGTTATGACTTGTAAGGCGTCCTACAATATAATATCGTGTTTTTCAAGGTGTTAATATGGCATACAATGTTGTAAGTTGCCCTAAATTGTCGTACGATGTTCAAAGGACTCGTACGAATTCATTAGGTTTATTATGGAGTTTTAAGTTTATATACGATATTGTAAGGTGTTGTTACGATTTGTAAGGCGTCCTACAATATAATATCGTGATTTTCAAGGTTTTAATATGGCATACAATGTCGTAAGATGTCCTAAATTGTTGTACGATATTCAAAGGACTCGGACGAATTCATTAGGTTTATTATTGAGTTTTAAGTTTATATACGGTTTTGTAACGTGTTGTTACTATTTATAAGGCGTCCTTCAATATAATAATGTGTTTTTCAAGGTGTTAATATGGCATATAGAGTTGTAAGATGTCATAAATTGTCGTACGATGTTCAAAGGACTCGTACGAATTCATTAGATTTATTATGAAGTTTTATGTTTATATACGGTATTGTAAGGTGTTGTTATGACTTGTAAGGCGTCCTACAATATAATATCGTGTTTTTCAAGGTGTTAATATGGCATACAATGTTGTAAGTTGCCCTAAATTGTCGTACGATGTTCAAAGGACTCGTACGAATTCATTAGGTTTATTATGGAGTTTTAAGTTTATATACGATATTGTAAGGTGTTGTTACGATTTGTAAGGCGTCCTACAATATAATATCGTGATTTTCAAGGTTTTAATATGGCATACAATGTCGTAAGATGTCCTAAATTGTTGTACGATATTCAAAGGACTCGGACGAATTCATTAGGTTTATTATTGAGTTTTAAGTTTATATACGGTTTTGTAACGTGTTGTTACTATTTATAAGGCGTCCTTCAATATAATAATGTGTTTTTCAAGGTGTTAATATGGCATATAGAGTTGTAAGATGTCATAAATTGTCGTACGATGTTCAAAGGACTCGTACGAATTCATTAGATTTATTATGAAGTTTTATGTTTATATACGGTATTGTAAGGTGTTGTTATGACTTGTAAGGCGTCCTACAATATAATATCGTGTTTTTCAAGGTGTTAATATGGCATACAGTGTCGTAAGTTGTTCTAAATTTTCGTACGAAGTTCAAAGGACTCGGACGAATTCATTAGGTTTATTATGGAGTTTTAAGTTTATATACGGTATTGTAAGGTGTTGTTACGATTTGTAAGGCGTCCTACAATATAATATCGTGATTTTCAAGGTTTTAATATGGCATACAGTGTCGTAAGATGTCCTAAATTGTTGTACGATGTTCAAAGGACTCGGACGAATTCATTAGGTTTATTATGGAGTTTTAAGTTTTTATACGGTATTATAAGGTGTTGTTATGATTTGTAAAGCGTCCTACAATATAATATCGTGTTTTTCAAGGTGTTAATATGGCATACATTGTCGTAAGTTGCCCTAAATTGTCGTACGATGTTCAAAGGACTCCGACGAATTTATTAGGTTTATTATGGAGTTTTAAGTTTATATACGATATTATAAGGTGTTGTTACGATTTGTAAGGCGTCCTACAATATAATATCGTGTTTTTCAAGGTGTTAATATGGCATACAGTGTCGTAAGTTGTTCTAAATTTTCGTACGAAGTTCAAAGGACTCGGACGAATTCATTAGGTTTATTATGGAGTTTTAAGTTTTTATACGGTATTATAAGGTGTTGTTATGATTTGTAAGGCGTCCTACAATATAATATCGTGTTTTTCAAGGTGTTAATATGGCATACATTGTCGTAAGTTGTCCTAAATTGTCGTACAATATTCAAAGGACTCGGACGAATTCATTAGGTTTATTATTGAGTTTTAAGTTTATATACGGTTTTGTAACGTGTTGTTACTATTTATAAGGCGTCCTTCAATATAATAATGTGTTTTTCAAGGTGTTAATATGGCATATAGAGTTGTAAGATGTCATAAATTGTCGTACGATGTTCAAAGGACTCGTACGAATTCATTAGATTTATTATGAAGTTTTATGTTTATATACGGTATTGTAAGGTGTTGTTATGACTTGTAAGGCGTCCTACAATATAATATCGTGTTTTTCAAGGTGTTAATATGGCATACAATGTCGTAAGTTGCCCTAAATTGTCGTACGATGTTCAAAGGACTCCGACGAATTCATTAGGGTTATTATGGAGTTTTAAGTTTATATACGGTTTTGTAAGGGTGTTGTTACTATTTATAAGGCGTCCTTCAATATAATAATGTGTTTTTCAAGGTGTTAATATGGTATATAGAGTTGTAAGATGTCATAAATTGTCTTACGATGTTCAAAGGACTCGGAAGAATTCATTAGGTTTATTATGGAGTTTTAAGTTTATATACGATATTGTAAGGTGTTGTTACGATTTGTAAAGCGTCCTACAATATAATATCGTGTTTTTCAAGGTGTTAATATGGCATACAGTGTCGTAAGATGTCCTAAATTGTCGTACGAAGTTCAAAGGACTCCGACGAATTCATTAGGTTTATTATGAAGTTTTATGTTTATATACGGTATTGTAAGGTGTTGTTATGACTTGTAAGGCGTCCTACAATATAATATCGTGTTTTTCAAGGTGTTAATATGGCATACATTGTAGTAAGTTGCCCTAAATTGTCGTACGATGTTCAAAGGACTCGGACGAATTTATTAGGTTTATTATGGAGTTTTAAGTTTATATACGGTATTGTAAGGTGTTGTTACGATTTGTAAGGCGTCCTACAATATAATAACGTGCTTTTCAAGGTGTTAATATGGCATACAGAGTGGTAAGATGTCATAAATTGTCGTACGAAGTTCAAAGGACTCGTACGAATTCATTAGATTTATTATGAAGTTTTATGTTTATATACGGTATTGTAAGGTGTTGTTATGACTTGTAAGGCGTCCTACAATATAATATCGTGTTTTTCAAGGTGTTAATATGGCATACAATGTTGTAAGTTGCCCTAAATTGTCGTACGATGTTCAAAGGACTCGTACGAATTCATTAGGTTTATTATGGAGTTTTAAGTTTATATACGATATTGTAAGGTGTTGTTACGATTTGTAAGGCGTCCTACAATATAATATCGTGATTTTCAAGGTTTTAATATGGCATACAATGTCGTAAGATGTCCTAAATTGTTGTACGATATTCAAAGGACTCGGACGAATTCATTAGGTTTATTATTGAGTTTTAAGTTTATATACGGTTTTGTAACGTGTTGTTACTATTTATAAGGCGTCCTTCAATATAATAATGTGTTTTTCAAGGTGTTAATATGGCATATAGAGTTGTAAGATGTCATAAATTGTCGTACGATGTTCAAAGGACTCGTACGAATTCATTAGATTTATTATGAAGTTTTATGTTTATATACGGTATTGTAAGGTGTTGTTATGACTTGTAAGGCGTCCTACAATATAATATCGTGTTTTTCAAGGTGTTAATATGGCATACAATGTCGTAAGTTGCCCTAAATTGTCGTACGATGTTCAAAGGACTCGGACGAATTTATTAGGTTTATTATGGAGTTTTAAGTTTATATACGGTATTGTAAGGTGTTGTTACGATTTGTAAGGCGTCCTACAATATAATATCGTGATTTTCAAGGTTTTAATATGGCATACAGTGTCGTAAGATGTCCTAAATTGTTGTACGATGTTCAAAGGACTCGGACGAATTCATTAGGTTTATTATGGAGTTTTAAGTTTTTATACGGTATTATAAGGTGTTGTTATGATTTGTAAAGCGTCCTACAATATAATATCGTGTTTTTCAAGGTGTTAATATGGCATACATTGTCGTAAGTTGCCCTAAATTGTCGTACGATGTTCAAAGGACTCCGACGAATTTATTAGGTTTATTATGGAGTTTTAAGTTTATATACGATATTATAAGGTGTTGTTACGATTTGTAAGGCGTCCTACAATATAATATCGTGATTTTCAAGGTTTTAATATGGCATACAGTGTCGTAAGATGTCCTAAATTGTTGTACGATGTTCAAAGGACTCGGACGAATTCATTAGGTTTATTATGGAGTTTTAAGTTTTTATACGGTATTATAAGGTGTTGTTATGATTTGTAAAGCGTCCTACAATATAATATCGTGTTTTTCAAGGTGTTAATATGGCATACATTGTCGTAAGTTGCCCTAAATTGTCGTACGATGTTCAAAGGACTCCGACGAATTTATTAGGTTTATTATGGAGTTTTAAGTTTATATACGATATTATAAGGTGTTGTTACGATTTGTAAGGCGTCCTACAATATAATATCGTGTTTTTCAAGGTGTTAATATGGCATACAGTGTCGTAAGTTGTTCTAAATTTTCGTACGAAGTTCAAAGGACTCGGACGAATTCATTAGGTTTATTATGGAGTTTTAAGTTTTTATACGGTATTATAAGGTGTTGTTATGATTTGTAAGGCGTCCTACAATATAATATCGTGTTTTTCAAGGTGTTAATATGGCATACATTGTCGTAAGTTGTCCTAAATTGTCGTACAATATTCAAAGGACTCGGACGAATTCATTAGGTTTATTATTGAGTTTTAAGTTTATATACGGTTTTGTAACGTGTTGTTACTATTTATAAGGCGTCCTTCAATATAATAATGTGTTTTTCAAGGTGTTAATATGGCATATAGAGTTGTAAGATGTCATAAATTGTCGTACGATGTTCAAAGGACTCGTACGAATTCATTAGATTTATTATGAAGTTTTATGTTTATATACGGTATTGTAAGGTGTTGTTATGACTTGTAAGGCGTCCTACAATATAATATCGTGTTTTTCAAGGTGTTAATATGGCATACAATGTCGTAAGTTGCCCTAAATTGTCGTACGATGTTCAAAGGACTCCGACGAATTCATTAGGGTTATTATGGAGTTTTAAGTTTATATACGGTTTTGTAAGGGTGTTGTTACTATTTATAAGGCGTCCTTCAATATAATAATGTGTTTTTCAAGGTGTTAATATGGTATATAGAGTTGTAAGATGTCATAAATTGTCTTACGATGTTCAAAGGACTCGGAAGAATTCATTAGGTTTATTATGGAGTTTTAAGTTTATATACGATATTGTAAGGTGTTGTTACGATTTGTAAAGCGTCCTACAATATAATATCGTGTTTTTCAAGGTGTTAATATGGCATACAGTGTCGTAAGATGTCCTAAATTGTCGTACGAAGTTCAAAGGACTCCGACGAATTCATTAGGTTTATTATGAAGTTTTATGTTTATATACGGTATTGTAAGGTGTTGTTATGACTTGTAAGGCGTCCTACAATATAATATCGTGTTTTTCAAGGTGTTAATATGGCATACATTGTAGTAAGTTGCCCTAAATTGTCGTACGATGTTCAAAGGACTCGGACGAATTTATTAGGTTTATTATGGAGTTTTAAGTTTATATACGGTATTGTAAGGTGTTGTTACGATTTGTAAGGCGTCCTACAATATAATAACGTGCTTTTCAAGGTGTTAATATGGCATACAGAGTGGTAAGATGTCATAAATTGTCGTACGAAGTTCAAAGGACTCGTACGAATTCATTAGATTTATTATGAAGTTTTATGTTTATATACGGTATTGTAAGGTGTTGTTATGACTTGTAAGGCGTCCTACAATATAATATCGTGTTTTTCAAGGTGTTAATATGGCATACAATGTTGTAAGTTGCCCTAAATTGTCGTACGATGTTCAAAGGACTCGTACGAATTCATTAGGTTTATTATGGAGTTTTAAGTTTATATACGATATTGTAAGGTGTTGTTACGATTTGTAAGGCGTCCTACAATATAATATCGTGATTTTCAAGGTTTTAATATGGCATACAATGTCGTAAGATGTCCTAAATTGTTGTACGATATTCAAAGGACTCGGACGAATTCATTAGGTTTATTATTGAGTTTTAAGTTTATATACGGTTTTGTAACGTGTTGTTACTATTTATAAGGCGTCCTTCAATATAATAATGTGTTTTTCAAGGTGTTAATATGGCATATAGAGTTGTAAGATGTCATAAATTGTCGTACGATGTTCAAAGGACTCGTACGAATTCATTAGATTTATTATGAAGTTTTATGTTTATATACGGTATTGTAAGGTGTTGTTATGACTTGTAAGGCGTCCTACAATATAATATCGTGTTTTTCAAGGTGTTAATATGGCATACAATGTCGTAAGTTGCCCTAAATTGTCGTACGATGTTCAAAGGACTCGGACGAATTTATTAGGTTTATTATGGAGTTTTAAGTTTATATACGGTATTGTAAGGTGTTGTTACGATTTGTAAGGCGTCCTACAATATAATATCGTGATTTTCAAGGTTTTAATATGGCATACAGTGTCGTAAGATGTCCTAAATTGTTGTACGATGTTCAAAGGACTCGGACGAATTCATTAGGTTTATTATGGAGTTTTAAGTTTTTATACGGTATTATAAGGTGTTGTTATGATTTGTAAAGCGTCCTACAATATAATATCGTGTTTTTCAAGGTGTTAATATGGCATACATTGTCGTAAGTTGCCCTAAATTGTCGTACGATGTTCAAAGGACTCCGACGAATTTATTAGGTTTATTATGGAGTTTTAAGTTTATATACGATATTATAAGGTGTTGTTACGATTTGTAAGGCGTCCTACAATATAATATCGTGTTTTTCAAGGTGTTAATATGGCATACAGTGTCGTAAGTTGTTCTAAATTTTCGTACGAAGTTCAAAGGACTCGGACGAATTCATTAGGTTTATTATGGAGTTTTAAGTTTTTATACGGTATTATAAGGTGTTGTTATGATTTGTAAGGCGTCCTACAATATAATATCGTGTTTTTCAAGGTGTTAATATGGCATACATTGTCGTAAGTTGTCCTAAATTGTCGTACAATATTCAAAGGACTCGGACGAATTCATTAGGTTTATTATTGAGTTTTAAGTTTATATACGGTTTTGTAACGTGTTGTTACTATTTATAAGGCGTCCTTCAATATAATAATGTGTTTTTCAAGGTGTTAATATGGCATATAGAGTTGTAAGATGTCATAAATTGTCGTACGATGTTCAAAGGACTCGTACGAATTCATTAGATTTATTATGAAGTTTTATGTTTATATACGGTATTGTAAGGTGTTGTTATGACTTGTAAGGCGTCCTACAATATAATATCGTGTTTTTCAAGGTGTTAATATGGCATACAATGTCGTAAGTTGCCCTAAATTGTCGTACGATGTTCAAAGGACTCGGACGAATTTATTAGGTTTATTATGGAGTTTTAAGTTTATATACGGTATTGTAAGATGTTGTTACGATTTGTAAGGCGTCCTACAATATAATATCGTGATTTTCAAGGTTTTAATATGGCATACAGTGTCGTAAGATGTCCTAAATTGTTGTACGATGTTCAAAGGACTCGGACGAATTCATTAGGTTTATTATGGAGTTTTAAGTTTTTATACGGTATTATAAGGTGTTGTTATGATTTGTAAAGCGTCCTACAATATAATATCGTGTTTTTCAAGGTGTTAATGTGGCATACATTGTCGTAAGTTATCCTAAATTGTCGTACGATATTCAAAGGACTCCGACGAATTCATTAGGGTTATTATGGAGTTTTAAGTTTATATACGGTTTTGTAAGGGTGTTGTTACTATTTATAAGGCGTCCTTCAATATAATAATGTGTTTTTCAAGGTGTTAATATGGTATATAGAGTTGTAAGATGTCATAAATTGTCTTACGATGTTCAAAGGACTCGGAAGAATTCATTAGGTTTATTATGGAGTTTTAAGTTTATATACGATATTGTAAGGTGTTGTTACGATTTGTAAGGCGTCCTACAATATAATATCGTGTTTTTCAAGGTGTTACTATGGCATACAGTGTCGTAAGATGTCCTAAATTGTCGTACGAAGTTCAAAGGACTCCGACGAATTCATTAGGTTTATTATGAAGTTTTATGTTTATATACGGTATTGTAAGGTGTTGTTATGACTTGTAAGGCGTCCTACAATATAATATCGTGTTTTTCAAGGTGTTAATATGGCATACATTGTAGTAAGTTGCCCTAAATTGTCGTACGATGTTCAAAGGACTCGGACGAATTTATTAGGTTTATTATGGAGTTTTAAGTTTATATACGGTATTGTAAGGTGTTGTTACGATTTGTAAGGCGTCCTACAATATAATAACGTGCTTTTCAAGGTGTTAATATGGCATACAGAGTGGTAAGATGTCATAAACTGTCGTACGAAGTTCAAAGGACTCGTACGAATTCATTAGATTTATTATGAAGTTTTATGTTTATATACGGTATTGTAAGGTGTTGTTATGACTTGTAAGGCGTCCTACAATATAATATCGTGTTTTTCAAGGTGTTAATATGGCATACAATGTTGTAAGTTGCCCTAAATTGTCGTACGATGTTCAAAGGACTCGTACGAATTCATTAGGTTTATTATGGAGTTTTAAGTTTATATACGATATTGTAAGGTGTTGTTACGATTTGTAAGGCGTCCTACAATATAATATCGTGATTTTCAAGGTTTTAATATGGCATACAATGCCGTAAGATGTCCTAAATTGTTGTACGATATTCAAAGGACTCGGACGAATTCATTAGGTTTATTATAGAGTTTTAAGTCTATATACGGTTTTGTAAGGTGTTGTTACTATTTATAAGGTGTCCTTCAATATAATAATGTGTTTTTCAAGGTGTTAATATGGCATACAGAGTTGTAAGATGTCATAAATTGTCGTACGATGTTCAACGGACTCGTACGAATTCATTAGATTTATTATGAAGTTTTATGTTTATATACGGTATTTTATGGTGTTGTTATGACTTATAAGGCGTCCTACAATATAATATCGTGTTTTTCAAGGTGATAATATGGCATACAGTGTCGTAAGTTGCCCTAAATTGTCGTACGATGTTCAAAGGACTCAGACGAATTTATTACGTTTATTATGAACTTTTAAGTTTATATACGGTATTGTAAGGTGTTGTTACCATTTGTAAGGCGTCCTACAATATAATAACGTGCTTTTCAAGGTGTTAATATGGCATACAGAGTGGTAAGATGTCCTAAATTGTTGTACGATCTTCAAAGGACTCGTACGAATTCATTAGATTTATTATGGAGTTTTATGTTTATATACGGTATTATAAGGTGTAGTTATAACTTGTAAGGCGTCCTACAATATAATATCGTGTTTTTCAAGGTGTTAATATGGCTTACAGAGTGGTAAGATGTCCTAAATTGTTGTACGATGTTCAAAGGACTCGGACGAATTCATTAGGTTTATTATGGAGTTTTAAGTTTATATACGGTTTTGTAAGGTGTTGTTACTATTTATAAGGCGTCCTACAATATAATAATGTGTTTTTCAAGGTGTTAATATGGCATACAGAGTTGTAAGATGTCCTAAATTGTCGTATGAAGTTCAAAGGACTCGGACGAATTCATTAGGTTTATTATGGAGTTTTGTGTTTTTATACGGTATTATAAGGTGTTGTTATGATTTGTAAGGCGCCCTACAATATAATATCGTGTTTTTCAAGGTGTTAATATGACATACATTGTCGTAAGTTGTCCTAAATTGTCGTACGATATTCAAAGGACTCGGACGAATTCATTAGGTTTATTATAGAGTTTTAAGTTTATATACGGTTTTGTAAGGTGTTGTTACTATTTATAAGGTGTCCTTCAATATAATAATGTGTTTTTCAAGGTGTTAATATGGCATACAGAGTTGTAAGATGTCATAAATTGTCGTACGATGTTCAACGGACTCGTACGAATTCATTAGATTTATTATGAAGTTTTATGTTTATATACGGTATTGTAAGGTGTTGTTATGACTTGTAAGGTGTCCTACAATATAATATCGTGTTTTTCAAGGTGTTAATATGGCATACATTGTCGTAAGTTGCCCTAAATTGCCGTACGATGTTCAAAGGACTCGGACGAATTTATTAGGTTTATTATGGAGTTTTAAGTTTATATACGGTATTGTAAGGTGTTGTTACGATTTGTAAGGCGTCCTACAATATAATAACGTGCTTTTCAAGGTGTTAATATGGCATACAGAGTGGTAAGATGTCCTAAATTGTTGTACGATCTTCAAAGGACTCGTACGAATTCATTAGATTTATTATGGAGTTTTATGTTTATATACGGTATTATAAGGTGTAGTTATAACTTGTAAGGCGTCCTACAATATAATATCGTGTTTTTCAAGGTGTTAATATGGCATACAGAGTGGTAAGATGTCCTAAATTGTTGTACGATGTTCAAAGGACTCGGACGAATTCATTAGGTTTATTATGGAGTTTTAAGTTTATATACGATATCGTAAGGTGTTGTTACGATTTGTAAGGCGTCCTACAATATAATATCGTGTTTTTCAAGGTGTTAATATGGCATACAGTGTCGTAAGATGTCCTAAATTGTCGTACGATGTTCAAAGGACTCGGACGAATTCATTAGGTTTATTATGGAGTTTTAAGTTTGTATACGGTATTATAAGGTGTTGTTACGATTTGTAAGGCGTCCTACAATATAATATCGTGTATTTCAAGGTGTTATTACGGCATACATTGTCGTAAGTTGTCCTAAATTGTCGTACGATATTCAAAGGACTCAGACGAATTCATTAGGTTTATTATGGAGTTTTAAGTTTATATACGGTTTTGTAAGGTGTTGTTACTATTTATAAGGCGTCCTTCAATATAATAATGTGTTTTTCAAGGTGTTAATATGACATACAGAGTTGTAAGATGTCATAAATTGTCGTACGATGTTCAAAGGACTCGTACGAATTCATTAGATATATTATGAAGTTTTATGTTTATATACGGTATTGTAAGGTGTTGTTATGACTTGTAAGGCGTCCTACAATATATTATCGTGTTTTTCAAGGTGTTAATATGGCATACATTGTCGTAAGTTGCCCTAAATTGTCGTACGATGTTCAAAGGACTCGGACGAATTTATTAGGTTTATTATGGAGTTTTAAGTTTATATACGGTATTGTAAGATGTTGTTACGATTTGTAAGGCGTCCTACAATATAATAACGTGCTTTTCAAGGTGTTAATATGGCATACAGAGTGGTAAGATGTCCTAAATTGTTGTACGATCTTCAAAGGACTCGTACGAATTCATTAGGTTTATTATTGAGTTTTAAGTTTATATACGGTTTTGTAACGTGTTGTTACTATTTATAAGGCGTCCTTCAATATAATAATGTGTTTTTCAAGGTGTTAATATGGCATATAGAGTTGTAAGATGTCATAAATTGTCGTACGATGTTCAAAGGACTCGTACGAATTCATTAGATTTATTATGAAGTTTTATGTTTATATACGGTATTGTAAGGTGTTGTTATGACTTGTAAGGCGTCCTACAATATAATATCGTGTTTTTCAAGGTGTTAATATGGCATACAATGTCGTAAGTTGCCCTAAATTGTCGTACGATGTTCAAAGGACTCGGACGAATTTATTAGGTTTATTATGGAGTTTTAAGTTTATATACGGTATTGTAAGATGTTGTTACGATTTGTAAGGCGTCCTACAATATAATATCGTGATTTTCAAGGTTTTAATATGGCATACAGTGTCGTAAGATGTCCTAAATTGTTGTACGATGTTCAAAGGACTCGGACGAATTCATTAGGTTTATTATGGAGTTTTAAGTTTTTATACGGTATTATAAGGTGTTGTTATGATTTGTAAAGCGTCCTACAATATAATATCGTGTTTTTCAAGGTGTTAATGTGGCATACATTGTCGTAAGTTATCCTAAATTGTCGTACGATATTCAAAGGACTCCGACGAATTCATTAGGGTTATTATGGAGTTTTAAGTTTATATACGGTTTTGTAAGGGTGTTGTTACTATTTATAAGGCGTCCTTCAATATAATAATGTGTTTTTCAAGGTGTTAATATGGTATATAGAGTTGTAAGATGT
This sequence comes from Tagetes erecta, assembly GCA_030867185.1. Taxonomy (NCBI): domain Eukaryota; kingdom Viridiplantae; phylum Streptophyta; class Magnoliopsida; order Asterales; family Asteraceae; genus Tagetes; species Tagetes erecta. The sequence continues at coordinate 30,458,605 of CM061488.1, forward strand.
CATAAATTGTCTTACGATGTTCAAAGGACTCGGAAGAATTCATTAGGTTTATTATGGAGTTTTAAGTTTATATACGATATTGTAAGGTGTTGTTACGATTTGTAAGGCGTCCTACAATATAATATCGTGTTTTTCAAGGTGTTAATATGGCATACAGTGTCGTAAGATGTCCTAAATTGTCGTACGAAGTTCAAAGGACTCCGACGAATTCATTAGGTTTATTATGAAGTTTTATGTTTATATACGGTATTGTAAGGTGTTGTTATGACTTGTAAGGCGTCCTACAATATAATATCGTGTTTTTCAAGGTGTTAATATGGCATACATTGTAGTAAGTTGCCCTAAATTGTCGTACGATGTTCAAAGGACTCGGACGAATTTATTAGGTTTATTATGGAGTTTTAAGTTTATATACGGTATTGTAAGGTGTTGTTACGATTTGTAAGGCGTCCTACAATATAATAACGTGCTTTTCAAGGTGTTAATATGGCATACAGAGTGGTAAGATGTCATAAACTGTCGTACGAAGTTCAAAGGACTCGTACGAATTCATTAGATTTATTATGAAGTTTTATGTTTATATACGGTATTGTAAGGTGTTGTTATGACTTGTAAGGCGTCCTACAATATAATATCGTGTTTTTCAAGGTGTTAATATGGCATACAATGTTGTAAGTTGCCCTAAATTGTCGTACGATGTTCAAAGGACTCGTACGAATTCATTAGGTTTATTATGGAGTTTTAAGTTTATATACGATATTGTAAGGTGTTGTTACGATTTGTAAGGCGTCCTACAATATAATATCGTGATTTTCAAGGTTTTAATATGGCATACAATGCCGTAAGATGTCCTAAATTGTTGTACGATATTCAAAGGACTCGGACGAATTCATTAGGTTTATTATAGAGTTTTAAGTCTATATACGGTTTTGTAAGGTGTTGTTACTATTTATAAGGTGTCCTTCAATATAATAATGTGTTTTTCAAGGTGTTAATATGGCATACAGAGTTGTAAGATGTCATAAATTGTCGTACGATGTTCAACGGACTCGTACGAATTCATTAGATTTATTATGAAGTTTTATGTTTATATACGGTATTTTATGGTGTTGTTATGACTTATAAGGCGTCCTACAATATAATATCGTGTTTTTCAAGGTGATAATATGGCATACAGTGTCGTAAGTTGCCCTAAATTGTCGTACGATGTTCAAAGGACTCAGACGAATTTATTACGTTTATTATGGACTTTTAAGTTTATATACGGTATTGTAAGGTGTTGTTACCATTTGTAAGGCGTCCTACAATATAATAACGTGCTTTTCAAGGTGTTAATATGGCATACAGAGTGGTAAGATGTCCTAAATTGTTGTACGATCTTCAAAGGACTCGTACGAATTCATTAGATTTATTATGGAGTTTTATGTTTATATACGGTATTATAAGGTGTAGTTATAACTTGTAAGGCGTCCTACAATATAATATCGTGTTTTTCAAGGTGTTAATATGGCTTACAGAGTGGTAAGATGTCCTAAATTGTTGTACGATGTTCAAAGGACTCGGACGAATTCATTAGGTTTATTATGGAGTTTTAAGTTTATATACGGTTTTGTAAGGTGTTGTTACTATTTATAAGGCGTCCTACAATATAATAATGTGTTTTTCAAGGTGTTAATATGGCATACAGAGTTGTAAGATGTCCTAAATTGTCGTATGAAGTTCAAAGGACTCGGACGAATTCATTAGGTTTATTATGGAGTTTTGTGTTTTTATACGGTATTATAAGGTGTTGTTATGATTTGTAAGGCGCCCTACAATATAATATCGTGTTTTTCAAGGTGTTAATATGACATACATTGTCGTAAGTTGTCCTAAATTGTCGTACGATATTCAAAGGACTCGGACGAATTCATTAGGTTTATTATAGAGTTTTAAGTTTATATACGGTTTTGTAAGGTGTTGTTACTATTTATAAGGTGTCCTTCAATATAATAATGTGTTTTTCAAGGTGTTAATATGGCATACAGAGTTGTAAGATGTCATAAATTGTCGTACGATGTTCAACGGACTCGTACGAATTCATTAGATTTATTATGAAGTTTTATGTTTATATACGGTATTGTAAGGTGTTGTTATGACTTGTAAGGTGTCCTACAATATAATATCGTGTTTTTCAAGGTGTTAATATGGCATACATTGTCGTAAGTTGCCCTAAATTGCCGTACGATGTTCAAAGGACTCGGACGAATTTATTAGGTTTATTATGGAGTTTTAAGTTTATATACGGTATTGTAAGGTGTTGTTACGATTTGTAAGGCGTCCTACAATATAATAACGTGCTTTTCAAGGTGTTAATATGGCATACAGAGTGGTAAGATGTCCTAAATTGTTGTACGATCTTCAAAGGACTCGTACGAATTCATTAGATTTATTAAGGAGTTTTATGTTTATATACGGTATTATAAGGTGTAGTTATAACTTGTAAGGCGTCCTACAATATAATATCGTGTTTTTCAAGGTGTTAATATGGCATACAGAGTGGTAAGATGTCCTAAATTGTTGTACGATGTTCAAAGGACTCGGACGAATTCATTAGGTTTATTATGGAGTTTTAAGTTTATATACGATATCGTAAGGTGTTGTTACGATTTGTAAGGCGTCCTACAATATAATATCGTGTTTTTCAAGGTATTAATATGGCATACAGTGTCGTAAGATGTCCTAAATTGTCGTACGATGTTCAAAGGACTCGGACGAATTCATTAGGTTTATTATGGAGTTTTAAGTTTGTATACGGTATTATAAGGTGTTGTTACGATTTGTAAGGCGTCCTACAATATAATATCGTGTATTTCAAGGTGTTATTACGGCATACATTGTCGTAAGTTGTCCTAAATTGTCGTACGATATTCAAAGGACTCAGACGAATTCATTAGGTTTATTATGGAGTTTTAAGTTTATATACGGTTTTGTAAGGTGTTGTTACTATTTATAAGGCGTCCTTCAATATAATAATGTGTTTTTCAAGGTGTTAATATGACATACAGAGTTGTAAGATGTCATAAATTGTCGTACGATGTTCAAAGGACTCGTACGAATTCATTAGATATATTATGAAGTTTTATGTTTATATACGGTATTGTAAGGTGTTGTTATGACTTGTAAGGCGTCCTACAATATATTATCGTGTTTTTCAAGGTGTTAATATGGCATACATTGTCGTAAGTTGCCCTAAATTGTCGTACGATGTTCAAAGGACTCGGACGAATTTATTAGGTTTATTATGGAGTTTTAAGTTTATATACGGTATTGTAAGATGTTGTTACGATTTGTAAGGCGTCCTACAATATAATAACGTGCTTTTCAAGGTGTTAATATGGCATACAGAGTGGTAAGATGTCCTAAATTGTTGTACGATCTTCAAAGGACTCGTACGAATTCATTAGATTTATTATGGAGTTTTATGTTTATATACGGTATTATAAGGTGTAGTTATAACTTGTAAGGCGTCCTACAATATAATATCGTGTTTTTCAAGGTGTTAATATGGCATACAGAGTGGTAAGATGTCCTAAATTGTTGTACGATGTTCAAAGGACTCGGACGAATTCATTAGGTTTATTATGGAGTTTTAAGTTTATATACGATATCGTAAGGTGTTGTTACGATTTGTAAGGCGTCCTACAATATAATATCGTGTTTTTCAAGGTGTTAATATGGCATACAGTGTCGTAAGATGTCCTAAATTGTCGTACGATGTTCAAAGGACTCGGACGAATTCATTAGGTTTATTATGGAGTTTTAAGTTTGTATACGGTATTATAAGGTGTTGTTACGATTTGTAAGGCGTCCTACAATATAATATCGTGTATTTCAAGGTGTTATTACGGCATACATTGTCGTAAGTTGTCCTAAATTGTCGTACGATATTCAAAGGACTCAGACGAATTCATTAGGTTTATTATGGAGTTTTAAGTTTATATACGGTTTTGTAAGGCGTTGTTACTATTTATAAGGCGTCCTTCAATATAATAATGTGTTTTTCAAGGTGTTAATATGACATACAGAGTTGTAAGATGTCATAAATTGTCGTACGATGTTCAAAGGACTCGTACGAATTCATTAGATATATTATGAAGTTTTATGTTTATATACGGTATTGTAAGGTGTTGTTATGACTTGTAAGGCGTCCTACAATATATTATCGTGTTTTTCAAGGTGTTAATATGGCATACATTGTCGTAAGTTGCCCTAAATTGTCGTACGATGTTCAAAGGACTCGGACGAATTTATTAGGTTTATTATGGAGTTTTAAGTTTATATACGGTATTGTAAGATGTTGTTACGATTTGTAAGGCGTCCTACAATATAATAACGTGCTTTTCAAGGTGTTAATATGGCATACAGAGTGGTAAGATGTCCTAAATTGTTGTACGATCTTCAAAGGACTCGTACGAATTCATTAGATTTATTATGGAGTTTTATGTTTATATACGGTATTATAAGGTATAGTTATAACTTGTAAGGCGTCCTACAATATAATATCGTGTTTTTCAAGGTGTTAATATGGCATACAGAGGGGTAAGATGTCCTAAATTGGTGTACGATGTTCAAAGGACTCGGACGAATTCATTAGGTTTATTATGGAGTTTTAAGTTTATATACGATATCGTAAGGTGTTGTTACGATTTGTAAGGCGGCCTACAATATAATATCGTGTTTTTCAAGGTGTTAATATGGTATACAGTGTCGTAAGATGTCCTAAATTGTTGTACGATGTTCAAAGGACTCGGACGAATTCATTAGGTTTATTATGGAGTTTTAAGTTTATATACGATATTCTAAGGTGTTGTTACGATTTGTAAGGCGTCCTAGAATATAATATCGTGTTTTTCAAGGTGTTAATATGGCATACAGTGTCGTAAGTTGCCCTAAATTGTCGTACGAAGTTCAAAGGACTCGGACGAATTCATTAGGTTTATTATAGAGTTTTAAGTTTTTATACGGTATTATAAGGTGTTGTTATGATTTGTAAGGCGTCCTACAATATAATATCGTGTTTTTCAAGGTGTTAATATGGCATACATTGTCGTAAGTTGTCCTAAATTATCGTACGATATTCAAAGGACTCGGACGAATTCACTAGGTTTATTATGGAGTTTTAAGTTTATATACGGTTTTGTAAGGTGTTGTTACTATTTATAAGGTGTCCTTCAATATAATAATGTGTTTTTCAAGGTGTTAATATGGCATACAGAGTTGTAAGATGTCATAAATTGTCGTACGATGTTCAAAGGACTCGTACGAATTCATTAGATTTATTATGAAGTTTTATGTTTATATACGGTATTGTAAGGTGTTGTTATGACATATAAGGCGTCCTACAATATAATATCGTGTTTTTCAAGGTGATAATATGGCATACAGTGTCGTAAGTTGCCCTAAATTGTCGTACGATGTTCAAAGGACTCGGACGAATTTATTAGGTTTATTATGGAGTTTTAAGTTTATATACGGTATTGTAAGGTGTTGTTATGATTTGTAAGGCGTCCTACAATATAATAACGTGCTTTTCAAGGTGTTAATATGGCATACAGAGTGGTAAAATGTCATAAATTGTCGTACGATGTTCAAAGGACTCGTACAAATTCATTAGATTTATTATGAAGTTTTATGTTTATATACGGTATTGTAAGGTGTTGTTATGTCTTGTAAGGCGCCCTACAATATAATATCGTGTTTTTCAAGGTGTTAATATGGCATACAGTGTCGTAAGTTGCCCTAAATTGTCGTACGATGTTCAAAGGACTCGGACGAATTCATTAGGTTTATTATGGAGTTTTGTGTTTTTATACGGTATTATAAGGTGTTGTTATGATTTGTAAGGCGTCCTACAATATAATATCGTGTTTTTCAAGGTGTTAATATGGCATACATTGTCGTAAGTTGTCCTAAATTGTCTTACGATATTCAAAGGACTTGGACGAATTCATTAGGTTTATTATGGAGTTTTAAGTTTATATACGGTTTTGTAAGGTGTTGTTACTATTTATAAGGCGTCCTACAATATAATAATGTGTTTTTCAAGGTGTTAATATGGCATACAGAGTTGTAAGATGTCCTAAATTGTCGTATGCAGTTCAAAGGACTCGGACGAATTCATTAGGTTTATTATGGAGTTTTGTGTTTTTATACGGTATTATAAGGTGTTGTTATGATTTGTAAGGCGCCCTACAATATAATATCGTGTTTTGAAGGTGTTAATATGGCATACATTGTCGTAAGTTGTCCTAAATTGTCGTACGATATTCAAAGGACTCAGACGAATTCATTAGGTTTATTATAGAGTTTTAAGTTTATATACGGTTTTGTAAGGTGTTGTTACTATTTATAAGGTGTCCTTCAATATAATAATGTGTTTTTCAATGTGTTAATATGGCATACAGAGTTGTAAGATGTCATAAATTGTCGTACGATGTTCAACGGACTCGTACGAATTCATTAGATTTATTATGGAGTTTTATGTTTATATACGGTATTATAAGGTATAGTTATAACTTGTAAGGCGTCCTACAATATAATATCGTGTTTTTCAAGGTGTTAATATGGCATACAGAGGGGTAAGATGTCCTAAATTGGTGTACGATGTTCAAAGGACTCGGACGAATTCATTAGGTTTATTATGGAGTTTTAAGTTTATATACGATATCGTAAGGTGTTGTTACGATTTGTAAGGCGGCCTACAATATAATATCGTGTTTTTCAAGGTGTTAATATGGTATACAGTGTCGTAAGATGTCCTAAATTGTTGTACGATGTTCAAAGGACTCGGACGAATTCATTAGGTTTATTATGGAGTTTTAAGTTTATATACGATATTCTAAGGTGTTGTTACGATTTGTAAGGCGTCCTAGAATATAATATCGTGTTTTTCAAGGTGTTAATATGGCATACAGTGTCGTAAGTTGCCCTAAATTGTCGTACGAAGTTCAAAGAACTCGGACGAATTCATTAGGTTTATTATAGAGTTTTAAGTTTTTATACGGTATTATAAGGTGTTGTTATGATTTGTAAGGCGTCCTACAATATAATATCGTGTTTTTCAAGGTGTTAATATGGCATACATTGTCGTAAGTTGTCCTAAATTATCGTACGATATTCAAAGGACTCGGACGAATTCACTAGGTTTATTATGGAGTTTTAAGTTTATATACGGTTTTGTAAGGTGTTGTTACTATTTATAAGGTGTCCTTCAATATAATAATGTGTTTTTCAAGGTGTTAATATGGCATACAGAGTTGTAAGATGTCATAAATTGTCGTACGATGTTCAAAGGACTCGTACGAATTCATTAGATTTATTATGAAGTTTTATGTTTATATACGGTATTGTAAGGTGTTGTTATGACATATAAGGCGTCCTACAATATAATATCGTGTTTTTCAAGGTGATAATATGGCATACAGTGTCGTAAGTTGCCCTAAATTGTCGTACGATGTTCAAAGGACTCGGACGAATTTATTAGGTTTATTATGGAGTTTTAAGTTTATATACGGTATTGTAAGGTGTTGTTATGATTTGTAAGGCGTCCTACAATATAATAACGTGCTTTTCAAGGTGTTAATATGGCATACAGAGTGGTAAAATGTCATAAATTGTCGTACGATGTTCAAAGGACTCGTACAAATTCATTAGATTTATTATGAAGTTTTATGTTTATATACGGTATTATAAGGTGTAGTTATAACTTGTAAGGCGTCCTACAATATAATATCGTGTTTTTCAAGGTGTTAATATGGCATACAGAGGGGTAAGATGTCCTAAATTGGTGTACGATGTTCAAAGGACTCGGACGAATTCATTAGGTTTATTATGGAGTTTTAAGTTTATATACGATATCGTAAGGTGTTGTTACGATTTGTAAGGCGGCCTACAATATAATATCGTGTTTTTCAAGGTGTTAATATGGTATACAGTGTCGTAAGATGTCCTAAATTGTTGTACGATGTTCAAAGGACTCGGACGAATTCATTAGGTTTATTATGGAGTTTTAAGTTTATATACGATATTCTAAGGTGTTGTTACGATTTGTAAGGCGTCCTAGAATATAATATCGTGTTTTTCAAGGTGTTAATATGGCATACAGTGTCGTAAGTTGCCCTAAATTGTCGTACGAAGTTCAAAGGACTCGGACGAATTCATTAGGTTTATTATAGAGTTTTAAGTTTTTATACGGTATTATAAGGTGTTGTTATGATTTGTAAGGCGTCCTACAATATAATATCGTGTTTTTCAAGGTGTTAATATGGCATACATTGTCGTAAGTTGTCCTAAATTATCGTACGATATTCAAAGGACTCGGACGAATTCACTAGGTTTATTATGGAGTTTTAAGTTTATATACGGTTTTGTAAGGTGTTGTTACTATTTATAAGGTGTCCTTCAATATAATAATGTGTTTTTCAAGGTGTTAATATGGCATACAGAGTTGTAAGATGTCATAAATTGTCGTACGATGTTCAAAGGACTCGTACGAATTCATTAGATTTATTATGAAGTTTTATGTTTATATACGGTATTGTAAGGTGTTGTTATGACATATAAGGCGTCCTACAATATAATATCGTGTTTTTCAAGGTGATAATATGGCATACAGTGTCGTAAGTTGCCCTAAATTGTCGTACGATGTTCAAAGGACTCGGACGAATTTATTAGGTTTATTATGGAGTTTTAAGTTTATATACGGTATTGTAAGGTGTTGTTATGATTTGTAAGGCGTCCTACAATATAATAACGTGCTTTTCAAGGTGTTAATATGGCATACAGAGTGGTAATATGTCATAAATTGTCGTACGATGTTCAAAGGACTCGTACGAATTCATTAGATTTATTATGGAGTTTTATGTTTATATACGGTATTATAAGGTGTAGTTATAACTTGTAAGGCGTCCTACAATATAATATCGTGTTTTTCAAGGTGTTAATATGGCATACAGAGTGGTAAGATGTCCTAAATTGTTGTACGATGTTCAAAGGACTCGGACGAATTCATTAGGTTTATTATGGCGTTTTAAGTTTATATACGATATCGTAAGGTGTTGTTACGATTTGTAAGGCGTCCTACAATATAATATCGTGTTTTTCAAGGTGTTAATATGGCATACATTGTCGTAAGTTGTCCTAAATTGTCTTACGATATTCAAAGGACTTGGACGAATTCATTAGGTTTATTATGGAGTTTTAAGTTTATATACGGTTTTGTAAGGTGTTGTTACTATTTATAAGGCGTCCTACAATATAATAATGTGTTTTTCAAGGTGTTAATATGGCATACAGAGTTGTAAGATGTCCTAAATTGTCGTATGCAGTTCAAAGGACTCGGACGAATTCATTAGGTTTATTATGGAGTTTTGTGTTTTTATACGGTATTATAAGGTGTTGTTATGATTTGTAAGGCGCCCTACAATATAATATCGTGTTTTGAAGGTGTTAATATGGCATACATTGTCGTAAGTTGTCCTAAATTGTCGTACGATATTCAAAGGACTCAGACGAATTCATTAGGTTTATTATAGAGTTTTAAGTTTATATACGGTTTTGTAAGGTGTTGTTACTATTTATAAGGTGTCCTTCAATATAATAATGTGTTTTTCAATGTGTTAATATGGCATACAGAGTTGTAAGATGTCATAAATTGTCGTACGATGTTCAACGGACTCGTACGAATTCATTAGATTTATTATGAAGTTTTATGTTTATATACGGTATTGTAAGGTGTTGTTATAACTTATAAGGCGTCCTACAATATAATATCGTGTTTTTCAAGGTGATAATATGGCATACAGTGTCGTAAGTTGCCCTAAATTGTCGTACGATGTTCAAAGGACTCGGACGAATTTATTACGTTTATTATGGAGTTTTAAGTTTATATACGGTATTGTAAGGTGTTGTTACGATTTGTAAGGCGTCCTACAATATAATAACGTGCTTTTCAAGGTGTTAATATGGCATACAGAGTGGTAAGATGTCCTAAATTGTTGTACGATCTTCAAAGGACTCGTACGAATTCATTAGATTTATTATGGAGTTTTATGTTTATATACGGTATTATAAGGTGTAGTTATAACTTGTAAGGCGTCCTACAATATAATATCGTGTTTTTCAAGGTGTTAATATGGCATACAGAGTGGTAAGATGTCCTAAATTGTTGTACGATGTTCAAAGGACTCGGACGAATTCATTAGGTTTATTATGGAGTTTTAAGTTTATATACGATATCGTAAGGTGTTGTTACGATTTGTAAGGCGTCCTACAATATAATATCGTGTTTTTCAAGGTGTTAATATGGCATACAGTGTCGTAAGATGTCCTAAATTTTCGTACGAAGTTCAAAGGACTCGGACGAATTCATTAGGTTTATTATGGAGTTTTAAGTTTTTATTCGGTATTATAAGGTGTTGTTATGATTTGTAAGGCGTCCTACAATATAATATCGTGTTTTTCAAGGTGTTAATATGGCATACATTGTCGTAAGTTGTCCTAAATTGTCGTACAATATTCAAAGGACTCGGACGAATTCATTAGGTTTATTATGGAGTTTTAAGTTTATATACGGTATTGTAAGATGTTGTTACGATTTGTAAGGCGTCCTACAATATAATAACGTGCTTTTCAAGGTGTTAATATGGCATACAGAGTGATAAGATGTCCTAAATTGTTGTACGATCTTCAAAGGACTCGTACGAATTCATTAGATTTATTATGGAGTTTTATGTTTATATACGGTATTATAAGGTGTAGTTATAACTTGTAAGGCGTCCTACAATATAATATCGTGTTTTTCAAGGTGTTAATATGGCATACAGAGTGGTAAGATGTCCTAAATTGTTGTACGATGTTCAAAGGACTCGGACGAATTCATTAGGTTTATTATGGAGTTTTAAGTTTATATACGATATCGTAAGGTGTTGTTACGATTTGTAAGGCGGCCTACAATATAATATCGTGTTTTTCAAGGTGTTAATATGGTATACAGTGTCGTAAGATGTCCTAAATTGTTATACGATGTTCAAAGGACTCGGACGAATTCATTAGGTTTATTATGGAGTTTTAAGTTTATATACGATATTCTAAGGTGTTGTTACGATTTGTAAGGCGTCCTAGAATATAATATCGTGTTTTTCAAGGTGTTAATATGGCATACAGTGTCGTAAGTTGTCCTAAATTGTCGTACGAAGTTCAAAGGACTCGGACGAATTCATTAGGTTTATTATAGAGTTTTAAGTTTTTATACGGTATTATAAGGTGTTGTTATGATTTGTAAGGCGTCCTACAATATAATATCGTGTTTTTCAAGGTGTTAATATGGCATACATTGTCGTAAGTTGTCCTAAATTATCGTACGATATTCAAAGGACCCGGACGAATTCACTAGGTTTATTATGGAGTTTTAAGTTTATATACGGTTTTGTAAGGTGTTGTTACTATTTATAAGGTGTCCTTCAATATAATAATGTGTTTTTCAAGGTGTTAATATGGCATACAGAGTTGTAAGATGTCATAAATTGTCGTACGATGTTCAACGGACTCGTACGAATTCATTAGATTTATTATGAAGTTTTATGTTTATATACGGTATTGTAAGGTGTTGTTATGACTTATAAGGCGTCCTACAATATAATATCGTGTTTTTCAAGGTGATAATATGGCATACAGTGTCGTAAGTTGCCCTAAATTGTCGTACGATGTTCAAAGGACTCGGACGAATTTATTAGGTTTATTATGGAGTTTTAAGTTTATATACGGTATTGTAAGGTGTTGTTATGATTTGTAAGGCGTCCTACAATATAATAACGTGCTTTTCAAGGTGTTAATATGGCATACAGAGTGGTAAAATGTCATAAATTGTCGTACGATGTTCAAAGGACTCGTACAAATTCATTAGATTTATTATGAAGTTTTATGTTTATATACGGTATTATAAGGTGTAGTTATAACTTGTAAGGCGTCCTACAATATAATATCGTGTTTTTCAAGGTGTTAATATGGCATACAGAGGGGTAAGATGTCCTAAATTGGTGTACGATGTTCAAAGGACTCGGACGAATTCATTAGGTTTATTATGGAGTTTTAAGTTTATATACGATATCGTAAGGTGTTGTTACGATTTGTAAGGCGGCCTACAATATAATATCGTGTTTTTCAAGGTGTTAATATGGTATACAGTGTCGTAAGATGTCCTAAATTGTTGTACGATGTTCAAAGGACTCGGACGAATTCATTAGGTTTATTATGGAGTTTTAAGTTTATATACGATATTCTAAGGTGTTGTTACGATTTGTAAGGCGTCCTAGAATATAATATCGTGTTTTTCAAGGTGTTAATATGGCATACAGTGTCGTAAGTTGCCCTAAATTGTCGTACGAAGTTCAAAGGACTCGGACGAATTCATTAGGTTTATTATAGAGTTTTAAGTTTTTATACGGTATTATAAGGTGTTGTTATGATTTGTAAGGCGTCCTACAATATAATATCGTGTTTTTCAAGGTGTTAATATGGCATACATTGTCGTAAGTTGTCCTAAATTATCGTACGATATTCAAAGGACTCGGACGAATTCACTAGGTTTATTATGGAGTTTTAAGTTTATATACGGTTTTGTAAGGTGTTGTTACTATTTATAAGGTGTCCTTCAATATAATAATGTGTTTTTCAAGGTGTTAATATGGCATACAGAGTTGTAAGATGTCATAAATTGTCGTACGATGTTCAAAGGACTCGTACGAATTCATTAGATTTATTATGAAGTTTTATGTTTATATACGGTATTGTAAGGTGTTGTTATGACATATAAGGCGTCCTACAATATAATATCGTGTTTTTCAAGGTGATAATATGGCATACAGTGTCGTAAGTTGCCCTAAATTGTCGTACGATGTTCAAAGGACTCGGACGAATTTATTAGGTTTATTATGGAGTTTTAAGTTTATATACGGTATTGTAAGGTGTTGTTATGATTTGTAAGGCGTCCTACAATATAATAACGTGCTTTTCAAGGTGTTAATATGGCATACAGAGTGGTAATATGTCATAAATTGTCGTACGATGTTCAAAGGACTCGTACGAATTCATTAGATTTATTATGGAGTTTTATGTTTATATACGGTATTATAAGGTGTAGTTATAACTTGTAAGGCGTCCTACAATATAATATCGTGTTTTTCAAGGTGTTAATATGGCATACAGAGTGGTAAGATGTCCTAAATTGTTGTACGATGTTCAAAGGACTCGGACGAATTCATTAGGTTTATTATGGCGTTTTAAGTTTATATACGATATCGTAAGGTGTTGTTACGATTTGTAAGGCGTCCTACAATATAATATCGTGTTTTTCAAGGTGTTAATATGGCATACATTGTCGTAAGTTGTCCTAAATTGTCTTACGATATTCAAAGGACTTGGACGAATTCATTAGGTTTATTATGGAGTTTTAAGTTTATATACGGTTTTGTAAGGTGTTGTTACTATTTATAAGGCGTCCTACAATATAATAATGTGTTTTTCAAGGTGTTAATATGGCATACAGAGTTGTAAGATGTCCTAAATTGTCGTATGCAGTTCAAAGGACTCGGACGAATTCATTAGGTTTATTATGGAGTTTTGTGTTTTTATACGGTATTATAAGGTGTTGTTATGATTTGTAAGGCGCCCTACAATATAATATCGTGTTTTGAAGGTGTTAATATGGCATACATTGTCGTAAGTTGTCCTAAATTGTCGTACGATATTCAAAGGACTCAGACGAATTCATTAGGTTTATTATAGAGTTTTAAGTTTATATACGGTTTTGTAAGGTGTTGTTACTATTTATAAGGTGTCCTTCAATATAATAATGTGTTTTTCAATGTGTTAATATGGCATACAGAGTTGTAAGATGTCATAAATTGTCGTACGATGTTCAACGGACTCGTACGAATTCATTAGATTTATTATGAAGTTTTATGTTTATATACGGTATTGTAAGGTGTTGTTATAACTTATAAGGCGTCCTACAATATAATATCGTGTTTTTCAAGGTGATAATATGGCATACAGTGTCGTAAGTTGCCCTAAATTGTCGTACGATGTTCAAAGGACTCGGACGAATTTATTACGTTTATTATGGAGTTTTAAGTTTATATACGGTATTGTAAGGTGTTGTTACGATTTGTAAGGCGTCCTACAATATAATAACGTGCTTTTCAAGGTGTTAATATGGCATACAGAGTGGTAAGATGTCCTAAATTGTTGTACGATCTTCAAAGGACTCGTACGAATTCATTAGATTTATTATGGAGTTTTATGTTTATATACGGTATTATAAGGTGTAGTTATAACTTGTAAGGCGTCCTACAATATAATATCGTGTTTTTCAAGGTGTTAATATGGCATACAGAGTGGTAAGATGTCCTAAATTGTTGTACGATGTTCAAAGGACTCGGACGAATTCATTAGGTTTATTATGGAGTTTTAAGTTTATATACGATATCGTAAGGTGTTGTTACGATTTGTAAGGCGTCCTACAATATAATATCGTGTTTTTCAAGGTGTTAATATGGCATACAGTGTCGTAAGATGTCCTAAATTTTCGTACGAAGTTCAAAGGACTCGGACGAATTCATTAGGTTTATTATGGAGTTTTAAGTTTTTATTCGGTATTATAAGGTGTTGTTATGATTTGTAAGGCGTCCTACAATATAATATCGTGTTTTTCAAGGTGTTAATATGGCATACATTGTCGTAAGTTGTCCTAAATTGTCGTACAATATTCAAAGGACTCGGACGAATTCATTAGGTTTATTATGGAGTTTTAAGTTTATATACGGTATTGTAAGATGTTGTTACGATTTGTAAGGCGTCCTACAATATAATAACGTGCTTTTCAAGGTGTTAATATGGCATACAGAGTGATAAGATGTCCTAAATTGTTGTACGATCTTCAAAGGACTCGTACGAATTCATTAGATTTATTATGGAGTTTTATGTTTATATACGGTATTATAAGGTGTAGTTATAACTTGTAAGGCGTCCTACAATATAATATCGTGTTTTTCAAGGTGTTAATATGGCATACAGAGTGGTAAGATGTCCTAAATTGTTGTACGATGTTCAAAGGACTCGGACGAATTCATTAGGTTTATTATGGAGTTTTAAGTTTATATACGATATCGTAAGGTGTTGTTACGATTTGTAAGGCGGCCTACAATATAATATCGTGTTTTTCAAGGTGTTAATATGGTATACAGTGTCGTAAGATGTCCTAAATTGTTATACGATGTTCAAAGGACTCGGACGAATTCATTAGGTTTATTATGGAGTTTTAAGTTTATATACGATATTCTAAGGTGTTGTTACGATTTGTAAGGCGTCCTAGAATATAATATCGTGTTTTTCAAGGTGTTAATATGGCATACAGTGTCGTAAGTTGTCCTAAATTGTCGTACGAAGTTCAAAGGACTCGGACGAATTCATTAGGTTTATTATAGAGTTTTAAGTTTTTATACGGTATTATAAGGTGTTGTTATGATTTGTAAGGCGTCCTACAATATAATATCGTGTTTTTCAAGGTGTTAATATGGCATACATTGTCGTAAGTTGTCCTAAATTATCGTACGATATTCAAAGGACCCGGACGAATTCACTAGGTTTATTATGGAGTTTTAAGTTTATATACGGTTTTGTAAGGTGTTGTTACTATTTATAAGGTGTCCTTCAATATAATAATGTGTTTTTCAAGGTGTTAATATGGCATACAGAGTTGTAAGATGTCATAAATTGTCGTACGATGTTCAACGGACTCGTACGAATTCATTAGATTTATTATGAAGTTTTATGTTTATATACGGTATTGTAAGGTGTTGTTATGACTTATAAGGCGTCCTACAATATAATATCGTGTTTTTCAAGGTGATAATATGGCATACAGTGTCGTAAGTTGCCCTAAATTGTCGTACGATGTTCAAAGGACTCGGACGAATTTATTACGTTTATTATGGAGTTTTAAGTTTATATACGGTATTGTAAGGTGTTGTTACGATTTGTAAGGCGTCCTACAATATAATAACGTGCTTTTCAAGGTGTTAATATGGCATACAGAGTGGTAAGATGTCCTAAATTGTTGTACGATCTTCAAAGGACTCGTACGAATTCATTAGATTTATTATGGAGTTTTATGTTTATATACGGTATTATAAGGTGTAGTTATAACTTGTAAGGCGTCCTACAATATAATATCGTGTTTTTCAAGGTGTTAATATGGCATACAGAGTGGTAAGATGTCCTAAATTGTTGTACGATGTTCAAAGGACTCGGACGAATTCATTAGGTTTATTATGGAGTTTTAAGTTTATATACGATATCGTAAGGTGTTGTTACGATTTGTAAGGCGTCCTACAATATAATATCGTGTTTTTCAAGGTGTTAATATGGCATACAGTGTCGTAAGATGTCCTAAATTTTCGTACGAAGTTCAAAGGACTCGGACGAATTCATTAGGTTTATTATGGAGTTTTAAGTTTTTATTCGGTATTATAAGGTGTTGTTATGATTTGTAAGGCGTCCTACAATATAATATCGTGTTTTTCAAGGTGTTAATATGGCATACATTGTCGTAAGTTGTCCTAAATTGTCGTACAATATTCAAAGGACTCGGACGAATTCATTAGGTTTATTATGGAGTTTTAAGTTTATATACGGTATTGTAAGATGTTGTTACGATTTGTAAGGCGTCCTACAATATAATAACGTGCTTTTCAAGGTGTTAATATGGCATACAGAGTGGTAAGATGTCCTAAATTGTTGTACGATCTTCAAAGGACTCGTACGAATTCATTAGATTTATTATGGAGTTTTATGTTTATATACGGTATTATAAGGTGTAGTTATAACTTGTAAGGCGTCCTACAATATAATATCGTGTTTTTCAAGGTGTTAATATGGCATACAGAGTGGTAAGATGTCCTAAATTGTTGTACGATGTTCAAAGGACTCGGACGAATTCATTAGGTTTATTATGGAGTTTTAAGTTTATATACGATATCGTAAGGTGTTGTTACGATTTGTAAGGCGGCCTACAATATAATATCGTGTTTTTCAAGGTGTTAATATGGTATACAGTGTCGTAAGATGTCCTAAATTGTTATACGATGTTCAAAGGACTCGGACGAATTCATTAGGTTTATTATGGAGTTTTAAGTTTATATACGATATTCTAAGGTGTTGTTACGATTTGTAAGGCGTCCTAGAATATAATATCGTGTTTTTCAAGGTGTTAATATGGCATACAGTGTCGTAAGTTGTCTAAAATTGTCGTACGAAGTTCAAAGGACTCGGACGAATTCATTAGGTTTATTTTAGAGTTTTAAGTTTTTATACGGTATTATAAGGTGTTGTTATGATTTGTAAGGCGTCCTACAATATAATATCGTGTTTTTCAAGGTGTTAATATGGCATACATTGTCGTAAGTTGTCCTAAATTATCGTACGATATTCAAAGGACCCGGACGAATTCACTAGGTTTATTATGGAGTTTTAAGTTTATATACGGTTTTGTAAGGTGTTGTTACTATTTATAAGGTGTCCTTCAATATAATAATGTGTTTTTCAAGGTGTTAATATGGCATACAGAGTTGTAAGATGTCATAAATTGTCGTACGATGTTCAAAGGACTCGTACGAATTCATTAGATTTATTATGAAGTTTTATGTTTATATACGGTATTGTAAGGTGTTGTTATGACTTATAAGGCGTCCTACAATATAATATCGTGTTTTTCAAGGTGATAATATGGCATACAGTGTCGTAAGTTGCCCTAAATTGTCGTACGATGTTCAAAGGACTCGGACGAATTTATTAGGTTTATTATGGAGTTTTAAGTTTATATACGGTATTGTAAGGTGTTGTTATGATTTGTAAGGCGTCCTACAATATAATAACGTGCTTTTCAAGGTGTTAATATGGCATACAGAGTGGTAAAATGTCATAAATTGTCGTACGATGTTCAAAGGACTCGTACGAATTCGTTAGATTTATTATGAAGTTTTATGTTTATATACGGTATTGTAAGGTGTTGTTATGTCTTGTAAGGCGCCCTACAATATAATATCGTGTTTTTCAAGGTGTTAATATGGCATACGGTGTCGTAAGTTGCCCTAAATTGTCGTACGATGTTCAAAGGACTCGGACGAATTCATTAGGTTTATTATGGGGTTTTGTGTTTTTATACGGTATTATAAGGTGTTGTTATGATTTGTAAGGCGTCCTACAATATAATATCGTGTTTTTCAAGGTGTTAATATGGCATACATTGTCGTAAGTTGTCCTAAATTGTCTTACGATATTCAAAGGACTTGGACGAATTCATTAGGTTTATTATGGAGTTTTAAGTTTATATACGGTTTTGTAAGGTGTTGTTACTATTTATAAGGCGTCCTACAATATAATAATGTGTTTTTCAAGGTGTTAATATGGCATACAGAGTTGTAAGATGTCCTAAATTGTCGTATGCAGTTCAAAGGACTCGGACGAATTCATTAGGTTTATTATGGAGTTTTGTGTTTTTATACGGTATTATAAGGTGTTGTTATGATTTGTAAGGCGCCCTACAATATAATATCGTGTTTTGAAGGTGTTAATATGGCATACATTGTCGTAAGTTGTCCTAAATTGTCGTACGATATTCAAAGGACTCAGACGAATTCATTAGGTTTATTATAGAGTTTTAAGTTTATATACGGTTTTGTAAGGTGTTGTTACTATTTATAAGGCGTCCTACAATATAATATCGTGTTTTTCAAGGTGTTAATATGGCATACAGAGTTGTAAGATGTCATAAATTGTCGTACGATGTTCAACGGACTCGTACGAATTCATTAGATTTATTATGAAGTTTTATGTTTATATACGGTATTGTAAGGTGTTGTTATGACTTATAAGGCGTCCTACAATATAATATCGTGTTTTTCAAGGTGTTAATATGGCATACAATGTCGTAAGTTGCCCTAAATTGTCGTACGATGTTCAAAGGACTCGTACGAATTCATTAGATTTATTATGAAGTTTTATGTTTATATACGGTATTGTAAGGTGTTGTTATGACTTGTAAGGCGCCCTACAATATAATATCGTGTTTTTCAAGGTGTTAATATGGCATACAGTGTCGTAAGTTGCCCTAAATTGTCGTACGATGTTCAAAGGACTCGGACGAATTCATTAGGTTTATTATGGAGTTTTGTGTTTTTATACGGTATTATAAGGTGTTGTTATGATTTGTAAGGCGTCCTACAATATAATATCGTGTTTTTCAATGTGTTAATATGGCATACATTGTCGTAAGTTGTCCTAAATTGTCTTACGATATTCAAAGGACTTGGACGAATTCATTAGGTTTATTATGGAGTTTTAAGTTTATATACGGTTTTGTAAGGTGTTGTTACGATTTATAAGGCGTCCTACAATATAATAATGTGTTTTTCAAGGTGTTAATATGGCATACAGAGTTGTAAGATGTCCTAAATTGCCGTATGAAGTTCAAAGGACTCGTACGAATTCATTAGGTTTATTATGGAGTTTTGTGTTTTTATACGGTATTATAAGGTGTTGTTATGATTTGTAAGGCGCCCTACAATATAATATCGTGTTTTTCAAGGTGTTAATATGGCATACATTGTCGTAAGTTGCCCTAAATTGTCGTACGATGTTCAAAGGACTCGGACGAATTTATTAGGTTTATTATGGAGTTTTAAGTTTATATACGGTATTGTAAGATGTTGTTACGATTTGTAAGGCGTCCTACAATATAATAACGTGCTTTTCAAGGTGTTAATATGGCATACAGAGTGGTAAGATGTCCTAAATTGTTGTACGATCTTCAAAGGACTCGTACGAATTCATTAGATTTATTATGGAGTTTTATGTTTATATACGGTATTATAAGGTGTAGTTATAACTTGTAAGGCGTCCTACAATATAATATCGTGTTTTTCAAGGTGTTAATATGGCATACAGAGTGGTAAGATGTCCTAAATTGTTGTACGATGTTCAAAGGACTCGGACGAATTCATTAGGTTTATTATGGAGTTTTAAGTTTATATACGATATTGTAAGGTGTTGTTACGATTTGTAAGGCGTCCTACAATATAATATCGTGTTTTTCAAGGTGTTAATATGGCATACAGTGTCGTAAGATGTCCTAAATTGTCGTACGAAGTTCAAAGGACTCGTACAAATTCATTAGATTTATTATGAAGTTTTATGTTTATATACGGTATTGTAAGGTGTTGTTATGACTTGTAAGGTGTCCTACAATATAATATCGTGTTTTTCAAGGTGTTAATATGGCATACATTGTCGTAAGTTGCCCTAAATTGCCGTACGATGTTCAAAGGACTCGGACGAATTTATTAGGTTTATTATGGAGTTTTAAGTTTATATACGGTATTGTAAGGTGTTGTTACGATTTGTAAGGCGTCCTACAATATTATAACGTGCTTTTCAAGGTGTTAATATGGCATACAGAGTGGTAAGATGTCCTAAATTGTTGTACGATCTTCAAAGGACTCGTACGAATTCATTAGATATATTATGTAGTTTTATGTTTATATACGGTATTATAAGGTGTAGTTATAACTTGTAAGGCGTCCTACAATATAATATCGTGTTTTTCAAGGTGTTAATATGGCATACAGAGTGGTAAGATGTCCTAAATTGTTGTACGATGTTCAAAGGACTCGGACGAATTCATTAGGTTTATTATGGAGTTTTAAGTTTATATACGATATCGTAAGGTGTTGTTACGATTTGTAAGGCGTCCTACAATATAATATCGTGTTTTTCAAGGTGTTAATATGGCATACAGTGTCGTAAGATGTCCTAAATTGTCGTACGATGTTCAAAGGACTCGGACGAATTCATTAGGTTTATTATGGAGTTTTAAGTTTGTATACGGTATTATAAGGTGTTGTTACGATTTGTAAGGCGTCCTACAATATAATAATGTGTTTTTCAAGGTGTTAATATGACATACAGAGTTGTAAGATGTCATAAATTGTTGTACGATGTTCAAAGGACTCGTACGAATTCATTAGATTTATTATGAAGTTTTATGTTTATATACGGTATTGTAAGGTGTTGTTATGACTTATAAGGCGTCCTACAATATAATATCGTGTTTTTCAAGGTGATAATATGGCATACAGTGTCGTAAGTTGCCCTAAATTGTCGTACGATGTTCAAAGGACTCGGACGAATTTATTAGGTTTATTATGGAGTTTTAAGTTTATATACGGTATTGTAAGGTGTTGTTATGATTTGTAAGGCGTCCTACAATATAATAACGTGTTTTTCAAGGTGTTAATATGGCATACAGAGTGGTAAGATGTCATAAATTGTCGTACGATGTTCAAAGGACTCGTACGAATTCATTAGATTTATTATGAAGTTTTATGTTTATATACGGTATTGTAAGGTGTTGTTATGACTTGTAAGGCGCCCTACAATATAATATCGTGTTTTTCAAGGTGTTAATATGGCATACAGTGTCGTAAGTTGCCCTAAATTGTCGTACGATGTTCAAAGGACTCGGACGAATTCATTAGGTTTATTATGGAGTTTTGTGTTTTTATACGGTATTATAAGGTGTTGTTATGATTTGTAAGGCGTCCTACAATATAATATCGTGTTTTTCAAGGTGTTAATATGGCATACATTGTCGTAAGTTGTCCTAAATTGTCTTACGATATTCAAAGGACTTGGACGAATTCATTAGGTTTATTATGGAGATTTAAGTTTATATACGGTTTTGTAAGGTGTTGTTACTATTTATAAGGCGTCCTACAATATAATAATGTGTTTTTCAAGGTGTTAATATGGCATACAGAGTTGTAAGATGTCCTAAATTGTCGTATGAAGTTCAAAGGACTCGTACGAATTCATTAGGTTTATTATGGAGTTTTGTGTTTTTATACGGTATTATAAGGTGTTGTTATGATTTGTAAGGCGCCCTACAATATAATATCGTGTTTTTCAAGGTGTTAATATGGCATACATTGTCGTAAGTTGCCCTAAATTGTCGTACGATGTTCAAAGGACTCGGACGAATTTATTAGCTTTATTATGGAGTTTTAAGTTTATATACGGTATTGTAAGATGTTGTTACGATTTGTAAGGCGTCCTACAATATAATAACGTGCTTTTCAAGGTGTTAATATGGCATACAGAGTGGTAAGATGTCCTAAATTGTAGTAACGATCTTCAAAGGACTCGTACGAATTCATTAGATTTATTATGGAGTTTTATGTTTATATACGGTATTATAAGGTGTAGTTATAACTTGTAAGGCGTCCTACAATATAATATCGTGTTTTTCAAGGTGTTAATATGGCATACAGAGTGGTAAGATGTCCTAAATTGTTGTACGATGTTCAAAGGACTCGGACGAATTCATTAGGTTTATTATGGAGTTTTAAGTTTATATACGATATTGTAAGGTGTTGTTACGATTTGTAAGGCGTCCTACAATATAATATCGTGTTTTTCAAGGTGTTAATATGGCATACAGTGTCGTAAGATGTCCTAAATTGTCGTACGAAGTTCAAAGGACTCGTACGAATTCATTAGCTTTATTATGAAGTTTTATGTTTATATACGGTATTGTAAGGTGTTGTTATGACTTGTAAGGTGTCCTACAATATAATATCGTGTTTTTCAAGGTGTTAATATGGCATACATTGTCGTAAGTTGCCCTAAATTGCCGTACGATGTTCAAAGGACTCGGACGAATTTATTAGGTTTATTATGGAGTTTTAAGTTTATATACGGTATTGTAAGGTGTTGTTACGATTTGTAAGGCGTCCTACAATATTATAACGTGCTTTTCAAGGTGTGTTAATATGGCATACAGAGTGGTAAGATGTCCTAAATTGTTGTACGATCTTCAAAGGACTCGTACGAATTCATTAGATATATTATGTAGTTTTATGTTTATATACGGTATTATAAGGTGTAGTTATAACTTGTAAGGCGTCCTACAATATAATATCGTGTTTTTCAAGGTGTTAATATGGCATACAGAGTGGTAAGATGTCCTAAATTGTTGTACGATGTTCAAAGGACTCGGACGAATTCATTAGGTTTATTATGGAGTTTTAAGTTTATATACGATATCGTAAGGTGTTGTTACGATTTGTAAGGCGTCCTACAATATAATATCGTGTTTTTCAAGGTGTTAATATGGCATACAGTGTCGTAAGATGTCCTAAATTGTCGTACGATGTTCAAAGGACTCGGACGAATTCATTAGGTTTATTATGGAGTTTTAAGTTTTTATACGGTATTATAAGGTGTTGTTACGATTTGTAAGGCGTCCTACAATATAATAATGTGTTTTTCAAGGTGTTAATATGACATACAGAGTTGTAAGATGTCATAAATTGTTGTACGATGTTCAAAGGACTCGTACGAATTCATTAGATTTATTATGAAGTTTTATGTTTATATACGGTATTGTAAGGTGTTGTTATGACTTATAAGGCGTCCTACAATATAATATCGTGTTTTTCAAGGTGATAATATGGCATACAGTGTCGTAAGTTGCCCTAAATTGTCGTACGATGTTCAAAGGACTCGGACGAATTTATTAGGTTTATTATGGAGTTTTAAGTTTATATACGGTATTGTAAGGTGTTGTTATGATTTGTAAGGCGTCCTACAATATAATAACGTGTTTTTCAAGGTGTTAATATGGCATACAGAGTGGTAAGATGTCATAAATTGTCGTACGATGTTCAAAGGACTCGTACGAATTCATTAGATTTATTATGAAGTTTTATGTTTATATACGGTATTGTAAGGTGTTGTTATGACTTGTAAGGCGCCCTACAATATAATATCGTGTTTTTCAAGGTGTTAATATGGCATACAGTGTCGTAAGTTGCCCTAAATTGTCGTACGATGTTCAAAGGACTCGGACGAATTCATTAGGTTTATTATGGAGTTTTGTGTTTTTATACGGTATTATAAGGTGTTGTTATGATTTGTAAGGCGTCCTACAATATAATATCGTGTTTTTCAAGGTGTTAATATGGCATACATTGTCGTAAGTTGTCCTAAATTGTCTTACGATATTCAAAGGACTTGGACGAATTCATTAGGTTTATTATGGAGTTTTAAGTTTATATACGGTTTTGTAAGGTGTTGTTACTATTTATAAGGCGTCCTACAATATAATAATGTGTTTTTCAAGGTGTTAATATGGCATACAGAGTTGTAATATGTCCTAAATTGTCGTATGAAGTTCAAAGGACTCGTACGAATTCATTAGGTTTATTATGGAGTTTTGTGTTTTTATACGGTATTATAAGGTGTTGTTATGATTTGTAAGGCGCCCTACAATATAATATCGTGTTTTTCAAGGTCTTAATATGGCATACATTGTCGTAAGTTGCCCTAAATTGTCGTACGATGTTCAAAGGACTCGGACGAATTTATTAGGTTTATTATGGAGTTTTAAGTTTATATACGGTATTGTAAGATGTTGTTACGATTTGTAAGGCGTCCTACAATATAAAAACGTGCTTTTCAAGGTGTTAATATGGCATACAGAGTGGTAAGATGTCCTAAATTGTTGTACGATCTTCAAAGGACTCGTACGGATTCATTAGATTTATTATGGAGTTTTATGTTTATATACGGTATTATAAGGTGTAGTTATAACTTGTAAGGCGTCCTACAATATAATATCGTGTTTTTCAAGGTGTTAATATGGCATACAGAGTGGTAAGATGTCCTAAATTGTTGTACGATGTTCAAAGGACTCGGACGAATTCATTAGGTTTATTATGGAGTTTTAAGTTTATATACGATATTGTAAGGTGTTGTTAGGATTTGTAAGGCGTCCTACAATATAATATCGTGTTTTTCAAGGTGTTAATATGGCATACAGTGTCGTAAGATGTCCTAAATTGTCGTACGAAGTTCAAAGGACTCGTACGAATTCATTAGATTTATTATGAAGTTTTATGTTTATATACGGTATTGTAAGGTGTTGTTATGACTTGTAAGGTGTCCTACAATATAATATCGTGTTTTTCAAGGTGTTAATATGGCATACATTGTCGTAAGTTGCCCTAAATTGCCGTACGATGTTCAAAGGACTCGGACGAATTTATTAGGTTTATTATGGAGTTTTAAGTTTATATACGGTATTGTAAGGTGTTGTTACGATTTGTAAGGCGTCCTACAATATTATAACGTGCTTTTCAAGGTGTTAATATGGCATACAGAGTGGTAAGATGTCCTAAATTGTTGTACGATCTTCAAAGGACTCGTACGAATTCATTAGATATATTATGTAGTTTTATGTTTATATACGGTATTATAAGGTGTAGTTATAACTTGTAAGGCGTCCTACAATATAATATCGTGTTTTTCAAGGTGTTAATATGGCATACAGAGTGGTAAGATGTCCTAAATTGTTGTACGATGTTCAAAGGACTCGGACGAATTCATTAGGTTTATTATGGAGTTTTAAGTTTATATACGATATCGTAAGGTGTTGTTACGATTTGTAAGGCGTCCTACAATATAATATCGTGTTTTTCAAGGTGTTAATATGGCATACAGTGTCGTAAGATGTCCTAAATTGTCGTACGATGTTCAAAGGACTCGGACGAATTCATTAGGTTTATTATGGAGTTTTAAGTTTGTATACGGTATTATAAGGTGTTGTTACGATTTGTAAGGCGTCCTACAATATAATAATGTGTTTTTCAAGGTGTTAATATGACATACAGAGTTGTAAGATGTCATAAATTTTCGTACGATGTTCAAAGGACTCGTACGAATTCATTAGATTTATTATGAAGTTTTATGTTTATATACGGTATTGTAAGGTGTTGTTATGACTTATAAGGCGTCCTACAATATAATATCGTGTTTTTCAAGGTGATAATATGGCATACAGTGTCGTAAGTTGCCCTAAATTGTCGTACGATGTTCAAAGGACTCAGACGAATTTATTAGGTTTATTATGGAGTTTTAAGTTTATATACGGTATTGTGAGGTGTTGTTATGATTTGTAAGGCGTCCTACAATATAATAACGTGCTTTTCAAGGTGTTAATATGGCATACAGAGTGGTAAGATGTCCTAAATTGTTGTACGATCTTCAAAGGACTCGTACGGATTCATTAGATTTATTATGGAGTTTTATGTTTATATACGGTATTATAAGGTGTAGTTATAACTTGTAAGGCGTCCTACAATATAATATCGTGTTTTTCAAGGTGTTAATATGGCATACAGAGTGGTAAGATGTCCTAAATTGTTGTACGATGTTCAAAGGACTCGGACGAATTCATTAGGTTTATTATGGAGTTTTAAGTTTATATACGATATTGTAAGGTGTTGTTACGATTTGTAAGGCGTCCTACAATATAATATCGTGTTTTTCAAGGTGTTAATATGGCATACAGTGTCGTAAGATGTCCTAAATTGTCGTACGAAGTTCAAAGGACTCGTACGAATTCATTAGATTTATTATGAAGTTTTATGTTTATATACGGTATTGTAAGGTGTTGTTATGACTTGTAAGGTGTCCTACAATATAATATCGTGTTTTTCAAGGTGTTAATATGGCATACATTGTCGTAAGTTGCCCTAAATTGCCGTACGATGTTCAAAGGACTCGGACGAATTTATTAGGTTTATTATGGAGTTTTAAGTTTATATACGGTATTGTAAGGTGTTGTTACGATTTGTAAGGCGTCCTACAATATTATAACGTGCTTTTCAAGGTGTTAATATGGCATACAGAGTGGTAAGATGTCCTAAATTGTTGTACGATCTTCAAAGGACTCGTACGAATTCATTAGATATATTATGTAGTTTTATGTTTATATACGGTATTATAAGGTGTAGTTATAACTTGTAAGGCGTCCTACAATATAATATCGTGTTTTTCAAGGTGTTAATATGGCATACAGAGTGGTAAGATGTCCTAAATTGTTGTACGATGTTCAAAGGACTCGGACGAATTCATTAGGTTTATTATGGAGTTTTAAGTTTATATACGATATCGTAAGGTGTTGTTACGATTTGTAAGGCATCCTACAATATAATATCGTGTTTTTCAAGGTGTTAATATGGCATACAGTGTCGTAAGATGTCCTAAATTGTCGTACGATGTTCAAAGGACTCGGACGAATTCATTAGGTTTATTATGGAGTTTTAAGTTTGTATACGGTATTATAAGGTGTTGTTACGATTTGTAAGGCGTCCTACAATATAATAATGTGTTTTTCAAGGTGTTAATATGACATACAGAGTTGTAAGATGTCATAAATTGTCGTACGATGTTCAAAGGACTCGTACGAATTCATTAGATTTATTATGAAGTTTTATGTTTATATACGGTATTGTAAGGTGTTGTTATGACTTATAAGGCGTCCTACAATATAATATCGTGTTTTTCAAGGTGATAATATGGCATACAGTGTCGTAAGTTGCCCTAAATTGTCGTACGATGTTCAAAGGACTCGGACGAATTTATTAGGTTTATTATGGAGTTTTAAGTTTATATACGGTATTGTAAGGTGTTGTTATGATTTGTAAGGCGTCCTACAATATAATAACGTGTTTTTCAAGGTGTTAATATGGCATACAGAGTGGTAAGATGTCATAAATTGTCGTACGATGTTCAAAGGACTCGTACGAATTCATTAGATTTATTATGAAGTTTTATGTTTATATACGGTATTGTAAGGTGTTGTTATGACTTGTAAGGCGCCCTACAATATAATATCGTGTTTTTCAAGGTGTTAATATGGCATACAGTGTCGTAAGTTGCCCTAAATTGTCGTACGATGTTCAAAGGACTCGGACGAATTCATTAGGTTTATTATGGAGTTTTGTGTTTTTATACGGTATTATAAGGTGTTGTTATGATTTGTAAGGCGTCCTACAATATAATATCGTGTTTTTCAAGGTGTTAATATGGCATACATTGTCGTAAGTTGTCCTAAATTGTCTTACGATATTCAAAGGACTTGGACGAATTCATTAGGTTTATTATGGAGTTTTAAGTTTATATACGGTTTTGTAAGGTGTTGTTACTATTTATAAGGCGTCCTACAATATAATAATGTGTTTTTCAAGGTGTTAATATGGCATACAGAGTTGTAATATGTCCTAAATTGTCGTATGAAGTTCAAAGGACTCGTACGAATTCATTAGGTTTATTATGGAGTTTTGTGTTTTTATACGGTATTATAAGGTGTTGTTATGATTTGTAAGGCGCCCTACAATATAATATCGTGTTTTTCAAGGTCTTAATATGGCATACATTGTCGTAAGTTGCCCTAAATTGTCGTACGATGTTCAAAGGACTCGGACGAATTTATTAGGTTTATTATGGAGTTTTAAGTTTATATACGGTATTATAAGGTGTAGTTATAACTTGTAAGGCGTCCTACAATATAATATCGTGTTTTTCAAGGTGTTAATATGGCATACAGAGTGGTAAGATGTCCTAAATTGTTGTACGATGTTCAAAGGACTCGGACGAATTCATTAGGTTTATTATGGAGTTTTAAGTTTATATACGATATTGTAAGGTGTTGTTACGATTTGTAAGGCGTCCTACAATATAATATCGTGTTTTTCAAGGTGTTAATATGGCATACAGTGTCGTAAGATGTCCTAAATTGTCGTACGAAGTTCAAAGGACTCGTACGAATTCATTAGATTTATTATGAAGTTTTATGTTTATATACGGTATTGTAAGGTGTTGTTATGACTTGTAAGGTGTCCTACAATATAATATCGTGTTTTTCAAGGTGTTAATATGGCATACATTGTCGTAAGTTGCCCTAAATTGCCGTACGATGTTCAAAGGACTCGGACGAATTTATTAGGTTTATTATGGAGTTTTAAGTTTATATACGGTATTGTAAGGTGTTGTTACGATTTGTAAGGCGTCCTACAATATTATAACGTGCTTTTCAAGGTGTTAATATGGCATACAGAGTGGTAAGATGTCCTAAATTGTTGTACGATCTTCAAAGGACTCGTACGAATTCATTAGATATATTATGTAGTTTTATGTTTATATACGGTATTATAAGGTGTAGTTATAACTTGTAAGGCGTCCTACAATATAATATCGTGTTTTTCAAGGTGTTAATATGGCATACAGAGTGGTAAGATGTCCTAAATTGTTGTACGATGTTCAAAGGACTCGGACGAATTCATTAGGTTTATTATGGAGTTTTAAGTTTATATACGATATCGTAAGGTGTTGTTACGATTTGTAAGGCGTCCTACAATATAATATCGTGTTTTTCAAGGTGTTAATATGGCATACAGTGTCGTAAGATGTCCTAAATTGTCGTACGATGTTCAAAGGACTCGGACGAATTCATTAGGTTTATTATGGAGTTTTAAGTTTGTATACGGTATTATAAGGTGTTGTTACGATTTGTAAGGCGTCCTACAATATAATAATGTGTTTTTCAAGGTGTTAATATGACATACAGAGTTGTAAGATGTCATAAATTGTCGTACGATGTTCAAAGGACTCGTACGAATTCATTAGATTTATTATGAAGTTTTATGTTTATATACGGTATTGTAAGGTGTTGTTATGACTTATAAGGCGTCCTACAATATAATATCGTGTTTTTCAAGGTGATAATATGGCATACAGTGTCGTAAGTTGCCCTAAATTGTCGTACGATGTTCAAAGGACTCAGACGAATTTATTAGGTTTATTATGGAGTTTTAAGTTTATATACGGTATTGTGAGGTGTTGTTATGATTTGTAAGGCGTCCTACAATATAATAACGTGCTTTTCAAGGTGTTAATATGGCATACAGAGTGGTAAGATGTCCTAAATTGTTGTACGATCTTCAAAGGACTCGTACGGATTCATTAGATTTATTATGGAGTTTTATGTTTATATACGGTATTATAAGGTGTAGTTATAACTTGTAAGGCGTCCTACAATATAATATCGTGTTTTTCAAGGTGTTAATATGGCATACAGAGTGGTAAGATGTCCTAAATTGTTGTACGATGTTCAAAGGACTCGGACGAATTCATTAGGTTTATTATGGAGTTTTAAGTTTATATACGATATTGTAAGGTGTTGTTACGATTTGTAAGGCGTCCTACAATATAATATCGTGTTTTTCAAGGTGTTAATATGGCATACAGTGTCGTAAGATGTCCTAAATTGTCGTACGAAGTTCAAAGGACTCGTACGAATTCATTAGATTTATTATGAAGTTTTATGTTTATATACGGTATTGTAAGGTGTTGTTATGACTTGTAAGGTGTCCTACAATATAATATCGTGTTTTTCAAGGTGTTAATATGGCATACATTGTCGTAAGTTGCCCTAAATTGCCGTACGATGTTCAAAGGACTCGGACGAATTTATTAGGTTTATTATGGAGTTTTAAGTTTATATACGGTATTGTAAGGTGTTGTTACGATTTGTAAGGCGTCCTACAATATTATAACGTGCTTTTCAAGGTGTTAATATGGCATACAGAGTGGTAAGATGTCCTAAATTGTTGTACGATCTTCAAAGGACTCGTACGAATTCATTAGATATATTATGTAGTTTTATGTTTATATACGGTATTATAAGGTGTAGTTATAACTTGTAAGGCGTCCTACAATATAATATCGTGTTTTTCAAGGTGTTAATATGGCATACAGAGTGGTAAGATGTCCTAAATTGTTGTACGATGTTCAAAGGACTCGGACGAATTCATTAGGTTTATTATGGAGTTTTAAGTTTATATACGATATCGTAAGGTGTTGTTACGATTTGTAAGGCATCCTACAATATAATATCGTGTTTTTCAAGGTGTTAATATGGCATACAGTGTCGTAAGATGTCCTAAATTGTCGTACGATGTTCAAAGGACTCGGACGAATTCATTAGGTTTATTATGGAGTTTTAAGTTTGTATACGGTATTATAAGGTGTTGTTACGATTTGTAAGGCGTCCTACAATATAATAATGTGTTTTTCAAGGTGTTAATATGACATACAGAGTTGTAAGATGTCATAAATTGTCGTACGATGTTCAAAGGACTCGTACGAATTCATTAGATTTATTATGAAGTTTTATGTTTATATACGGTATTGTAAGGTGTTGTTATGACTTATAAGGCGTCCTACAATATAATATCGTGTTTTTCAAGGTGATAATATGGCATACAGTGTCGTAAGTTGCCCTAAATTGTCGTACGATGTTCAAAGGACTCGGACGAATTTATTAGGTTTATTATGGAGTTTTAAGTTTATATACGGTATTGTGAGGTGTTGTTATGATTTGTAAGGCGTCCTACAATATAATAACGTGCTTTTCAAGGTGTTAATATGGCATACAGAGTGGTAAGATGTCATAAATTGTCGTACGATGTTCAAAGGACTCGTACGAATTCATTAGATTTATTATGAAGTTTTATGTTTATATACGGTATTGTAAGGTGTTGTTATGACTTGTAAGGCGCCCTACAATATAATATCGTGTTTTTCATGGTGTTAATATGGCATACAGTGTCGTAAGTTGCCCTAAATTGTCGTACGATGTTCAAAGGACTCGGACGAATTCATTAGGTTTATTATGGAGTTTTGTGTTTTTATACGGTATTATAAGGTGTTGTTATGATTTGTAAGGCGTCCTACAATATAATATCGTGTTTTTCAAGGTGTTAATATGGCATACATTGTCGTAAGTTGTCCTAAATTGTCTTACGATATTCAAAGGACTTGGACGAATTCATTAGGTTTATTATGGAGTTTTAAGTTTATATACGGTTTTGTAAGGTGTTGTTACTATTTATAAGGCGTCCTACAATATAATAATGTGTTTTTCAAGGTGTTAATATGGCATACAGAGTTGTAAGATGTCCTAAATTGTCGTATGAAGTTCAAAGGACTCGGACGAATTCATTCGGTTTATTATGGAGTTTTGTGTTTTTATACGGTATTATAAGGTGTTGTTATGATTTGTAAGGCGTCCTACAATATAATATCGTGTTTTTCAAGGTGTTAATATGGCATACAGTGTCGTAAGATGTCCTAAATTGCCGTACGAAGTTCAAAGGACTCGTACGAATTCATTAGATTTATTATGAAGTTTTATGTTTATATACGGTATTGTAAGGTGTTGTTATGACTTGTAAGGTGTCCTACAATATAATATCGTGTTTTTCAAGGTGTTAATATGGCATACATTGTCGTAAGTTGCCCTAAATTGCCGTACGATGTTCAAAGGACTCGGACGAATTTATTAGGTTTATTATGGAGTTTTAAGTTTATATACGGTATTGTAAGGTGTTGTTACGATTTGTAAGGCGTCCTACAATATTATAACGTGCTTTTCAAGGTGTTAATATGGCATACAGAGTGGTAAGATGTCCTAAATTGTTGTACGATCTTCAAAGGACTCGTACGAATTCATTAGATATATTATGTAGTTTTATGTTTATATACGGTATTATAAGGTGTAGTTATAACTTGTAAGGCGTCCTACAATATAATATCGTGTTTTTCAAGGTGTTAATATGGCATACAGAGTGGTAAGATGTCCTAAATTGTTGTACGATGTTCAAAGGACTCGGACGAATTCATTAGGTTTATTATGGAGTTTTAAGTTTATATACGATATCGTAAGGTGTTGTTACGATTTGTAAGGCGTCCTACAATATAATATCGTGTTTTTCAAGGTGTTAATATGGCATACAGTGTCGTAAGATGTCCTAAATTGTCGTACGATGTTCAAAGGACTCGGACGAATTCATTAGGTTTATTATGGAGTTTTAAGTTTGTATACGGTATTATAAGGTGTTGTTACGATTTGTAAGGCGTCCTACAATATAATAATGTGTTTTTCAAGGTGTTAATATGACATACAGAGTTGTAAGATGTCATAAATTGTCGTACGATGTTCAAAGGACTCGTACGAATTCATTAGATTTATTATGAAGTTTTATGTTTATATACGGTATTGTAAGGTGTTGTTATGACTTATAAGGCGTCCTACAATATAATATCGTGTTTTTCAAGGTGATAATATGGCATACAGTGTCGTAAGTTGCCCTAAATTGTCGTACGATGTTCAAAGGACTCGGACGAATTTATTAGGTTTATTATGGAGTTTTAAGTTTATATACGGTATTGTAAGGTGTTGTTATGATTTGTAAGGCGTCCTACAATATAATAACGTGCTTTTCAAGGTGTTAATATGGCATACAGAGTGGTAAGATGTCATAAATTGTCGTACGATGTTCAAAGGACTCGTACGAATTCATTAGATTTATTATGAAGTTTTATGTTTATATACGGTATTGTAAGGTGTTGTTATGACTTGTAAGGCGCCCTACAATATAATATCGTGTTTTTCATGGTGTTAATATGGCATACAGTGTCGTAAGTTGCCCTAAATTGTCGTACGATGTTCAAAGGACTCGGACGAATTCATTAGGTTTATTATGGAGTTTTGTGTTTTTATACGGTATTATAAGGTGTTGTTATGATTTGTAAGGCGTCCTACAATATAATATCGTGTTTTTCAAGGTGTTAATATGGCATACATTGTCGTAAGTTGTCCTAAATTGTCTTACGATATTCAAAGGACTTGGACGAATTCATTAGGTTTATTATGGAGTTTTAAGTTTATATACGGTTTTGTAAGGTGTTGTTACTATTTATAAGGCGTCCTACAATATAATAATGTGTTTTTCAAGGTGTTAATATGGCATACAGAGTTGTAAGATGTCCTAAATTGTCGTATGAAGTTCAAAGGACTCGGACGAATTCATTCGGTTTATTATGGAGTTTTGTGTTTTTATACGGTATTATAAGGTGTTGTTATGATTTGTAAGGCGTCCTACAATATAATATCGTGTTTTTCAAGGTGTTAATATGGCATACAGTGTCGTAAGATGTCCTAAATTGTCGTACGAAGTTCAAAGGACTCGTACGAATTCATTAGATTTATTATGAAGTTTTATGTTTATATACGGTATTGTAAGGTGTTGTTATGACTTGTAAGGTGTCCTACAATATAATATCGTGTTTTTCAAGGTGTTAATATGGCATACAGAGTTGTAAGATGTCCTAAATTGTCGTACGATGTTCAAAGGACTCATACGAATTCATTAGATTTATTATGAAGTTTTATGTTTATATACGGTATTGTAAGGTGTTGTTATGACTTGTAAGGTGTCCTACAATATAATATCGTGTTTTTCAAGGTGTTAATATGGCATACATTGTCGTAAGTTGCCCTAAATTGCCGTACGATGTTCAAAGGACTCGGACGAATTTATTAGGTTTATTATGGAGTTTTAAGTTTATATACGGTATTGTAAGGTGTTGTTACGATTTGTAAGGCGTCCTTCAATATTATAACGTGCTTTTCAAGGTGTTAATATGGCATACAGAGTGGTAAGATGTCCTAAATTGTTGTACGATCTTCAAAGGACTCGTACGAATTCATTAGATATATTATGTAGTTTTATGTTTATATACGGTATTATAAGGTGTAGTTATAACTTGTAAGGCGTCCTACAATATAATATCGTGTTTTTCAAGGTGTTAATATGGCATACAGAGTGGTAAGATGTCCTAAATTGTTGTACGATGTTCAAAGGACTCGGACGAATTCATTAGGTTTATTATGGAGTTTTAAGTTTATATACGATATCGTAAGGTGTTGTTACGATTTGTAAGGCGTCCTACAATATAATATCGTGTTTTTCAAGGTGTTAATATGGCATACAGTGTCGTAAGATGTCCTAAATTGTCGTACGATGTTCAAAGGACTCGGACGAATTCATTAGGTTTATTATGGAGTTTTAAGTTTGTATACGGTATTATAAGGTGTTGTTACGATTTGTAAGGCGTCCTACAATATAATAATGTGTTTTTCAAGGTGTTAATATGACATACAGAGTTGTAAGATGTCATAAATTGTCGTACGATGTTCAAAGGACTCGTACGAATTCATTAGATTTATTATGAAGTTTTATGTTTATATACGGTATTGTAAGGTGTTGTTATGACTTATAAGGCGTCCTACAATATAATATCGTGTTTTTCAAGGTGATAATATGGCATACAGTGTCGTAAGTTGCCCTAAATTGTCGTACGATGTTCAAAGGACTCGGACGAATTTATTAGGTTTATTATGGAGTTTTAAGTTTATATACGGTATTGTAAGGTGTTGTTATGATTTGTAAGGCGTCCTACAATATAATAACGTGCTTTTCAAGGTGTTAATATGGCATACAGAGTGGTAAAATGTCATAAATTGTCGTACGATGTTCAAAGGACTCGTACGAATTCATTAGATTTATTATGAAGTTTTATGTTTATATACGGTATTGTAAGGTGTTGTTATGACTTGTAAGGCGCCCTACAATATAATATCGTGTTTTTCATGGTGTTAATATGGCATACAGTGTCGTAAGTTGCCCTAAATTGTCGTACGATGTTCAAAGGACTCGGACGAATTCATTAGGTTTATTATGGAGTTTTGTGTTTTTATACGGTATTATAAGGTGTTGTTATGATTTGTAAGGCGTCCTACAATATAATATCGTGTTTTTCAAGGTGTTAATATGGCATACATTGTCGTAAGTTGTCCTAAATTGTCTTACGATATTCAAAGGACTTGGACGAATTCATTAGGTTTATTATGGAGTTTTAAGTTTATATACGGTTTTGTAAGGTGTTGTTACTATTTATAAGGCGTCCTACAATATAATAATGTGTTTTTCAAGGTGTTAATATGGCATACAGAGTTGTAAGATGTCCTAAATTGTCGTATGAAGTTCAAAGGACTCGGACGAATTCATTCGGTTTATTATGGAGTTTTGTGTTTTTATACGGTATTATAAGGTGTTGTTATGATTTGTAAGGCGTCCTACAATATAATATCGTGTTTTTCAAGGTGTTAATATGGCATACAGTGTCGTAAGATGTCCTAAATTGTCGTACGAAGTTCAAAGGACTCGTACGAATTCATTAGATTTATTATGAAGTTTTATGTTTATATACGGTATTGTAAGGTGTTGTTATGACTTGTAAGGTGTCCTACAATATAATATCGTGTTTTTCAAGGTGTTAATATGGCATACATTGTCGTAAGTTGCCCTAAATTGCCGTACGATGTTCAAAGGACTCGGACGAATTTATTAGGTTTATTATGGAGTTTTAAGTTTATATACGGTATTGTAAGGTGTTGATACGATTTGTAAGGCGTCCTACAATATTATAACGTGCTTTTCAAGGTGTTAATATGGCATACAGAGTGGTAAGATGTCCTAAATTGTTGTACGATCTTCAAAGGACTCGTACGAATTCATTAGATATATTATGTAGTTTTATGTTTATATACGGTATTATAAGGTGTAGTTATAACTTGTAAGGCGTCCTACAATATAATATCGTGTTTTTCAAGGTGTTAATATGGCATACAGAGTGGTAAGATGTCCTAAATTGTTGTACGATGTTCAAAGGACTCGGACGAATTCATTAGGTTTATTATGGAGTTTTAAGTTTATATACGATATCGTAAGGTGTTGTTACGATTTGTAAGGCGTCCTACAATATAATATCGTGTTTTTCAAGGTGTTAATATGGCATACAGTGTCGTAAGATGTCCTAAATTGTCGTACGATGTTCAAAGGACTCGGACGAATTCATTAGGTTTATTATGGAGTTTTAAGTTTGTATACGGTATTATAAGGTGTTGTTACGATTTGTAAGGCGTCCTACAATATAATAATGTGTTTTTCAAGGTGTGAATATGACATACAGAGTTGTAAGATGTCATAAATTGTCGTACGATGTTCAAAGGACTCGTACGAATTCATTAGATTTATTATGAAGTTTTATGTTTATATACGGTATTGTAAGGTGTTGTTATGACTTATAAGGCGTCCTACAATATAATATCGTGTTTTTCAAGGTGATAATATGGCATACAGTGTCGTAAGTTGCCCTAAATTGTCGTACGATGTTCAAAGGACTCGGACGAATTTATTAGGTTTATTATGGAGTTTTAAGTTTATATACGGTATTGTAAGGTGTTGTTATGACTTGTAAGGCGCCCTACAATATAATATCGTGTTTTTCATGGTGTTAATATGGCATACAGTGTCGTAAGTTGCCCTAAATTGTCGTACGATGTTCAAAGGACTCGGACGAATTCATTAGGTTTATTATGGAGTTTTGTGTTTTTATACGGTATCATAAGGTGTTGTTATGATTTGTAAGGCGTCCTACAATATAATATCGTGTTTTTCAAGGTGTTAATATGGCATACATTGTCGTAAGTTGTCCTAAATTGTCTTACGATATTCAAAGGACTTGGACGAATTCATTAGGTTTATTATGGAGTTTTAAGTTTATATACGGTTTTGTAAGGTGTTGTTACTATTTATAAGGCGTCCTACAATATAATAATGTGTTTTTCAAGGTGTTAATATGGCATACAGAGTTGTAAGATGTCCTAAATTGTCGTATGAAGTTCTAAGGACTCGGACGAATTCATTAGGTTTATTATGGAGTTTTGTGTTTTTATACGGTATTATAAGGTGTTGTTATGATTTGTAAGGCGCCCTACAATATAATATCGTGTTTTTCAAGGTGTTAATATGGCATACATTGTCGTAAGTTGCCCTAAATTGTCGTACGATGTTCAAAGGACTCGGACGAATTTATTAGGTTTATTATGGAGTTTTAAGTTTATATACGGTATTCTAAGATGTTGTTACGATTTGTAAGGCGTCCTACAATATAATAACGTGCTTTTCAAGGTGTTAATATGGCATACAGAGTGGTAAGATGTCCTAAATTGTTGTACGATCTTCAAAGGACTCGTACGAATTCATTAGATTTATTATGGAGTTTTATGTTTATATACGGTATTATAAGGTGTAGTTATAACTTGTAAGGCGTCCTACAATATAATATCGTGTTTTTCAAGGTGTTAATATGGCATAAAGAGTGGTAAGATGTCCTAAATGGTTGTACGATGTTCAAAGGATTCGGACGAATTCATTAAGTTTATTATGGAGTTTTAAGTTTATATACGATATCGTAAGGTGTTGTTACGATTTGTAAGGCGGCCTACAATATAATATCGTGTTTTTCAAGGTGTTAATATGGTATACAGTGTCGTAAGATGTCCTAAATTGTTGTACGATGTTCAAAGGACTCGGACGAATTCATTAGGTTTATTATAGAGTTTTAAGTTTTTATACGGTATTATAAGGTGTTGTTATGATTTGTAAGGCGTCCTACAATATAATATCGTGTTTTTCAAGGTGTTAATATGGCATACATTGTCGTAAGTTGTCCTAAATTATCGTACGATATTCAAAGGACTCGGACGAATTCACTAGGTTTATTATGGAGTTTTAAGTTTATATACGGTTTTGTAAGGTGTTGTTACTATTTATAAGGTGTCCTTCAATATAATAATGTGTTTTTCAAGGTGTTAATATGGCATATAGAGTTGTAAGATGTCATAAATTGTCGTACGATGTTCAAAGGACTCGTACGAATTCATTAGATTTATTATGAAGTTTTATGTTTATATACGGTATTGTAAGGTGTTGTTATGACTTATAAGGCGTCCTACAATATAATATCGTGTTTTTCAAGGTGATAATATGGCATACAGTGTCGTAAGTTGCCCTAAATTGTCGTACGATGTTCAAAGGACTCGGACGAATTCATTAGGTTTATTATGGAGTTTTGTGTTTTTATACGGTATTATAAGGTGTTGTTATGATTTGTAAGGCGTCCTACAGTATAATATCGTGTTTTTCAAGGTGTTAATATGGCATACATTGTCGTAAGTTGTCCTAAATTGTCTTACGATATTCAAAGGACTTGGACGAATTCATTAGGTTTATTATGGAGTTTTAAGTTTAAATACGGTATTGTAAGGAGTTGTTATGATTTGTAAGGCGTCCTACAATATAATAACGTGCTTTTCAAGGTGTTAATATGGCATACAGAGTGGTAAGATGTCATAAATTGTCGTACGATGTTCAAAGGACTCGTACGAATTCATTAGATTTATTATGAAGTTTTATGTTTATATACGGTATTGTAAGGTGTTGTTATGACTTGTAAGGCGCCCTACAATATAATATCGTGTTTTTCAAGGTGTTAATATGGCATAAAGTGTCGTAAGTTGCCCTAAATTATCGTACGATGTTCAAAGGACTCGGACGAATTCATTAGGTTTATTATGGAGTTTTGTGTTTTTATACGGTATTATAAGGTGTTGTTATGATTTGTAAGGCGTCCTACAATATAATATCGTGTTTTTCAAGGTGTTAATATGGCATACATTGTCGTAAGTTGTCCTAAATTGTCTTACGATATTCAAAGGACTTGGACGAATTCATTAGGTTTATTATGGAGTTTTAAGTTTATATACGGTTTTGTAAGGTGTTGTTATAAGGCGTCTTACAATATAATAATGTGTTTTTCAAGGTGTTAATATGGCATACAGAGTTGTAAGATGTCCTAAATTGTCGTATGAAGTTCAAAGGACTCGGACGAATTCATTAGGTTTATTATGGAGTTTTGTGTTTTTATACGGTATTATAAGGTGTTGTTATGATTTGTAAGGCGCCCTACAATATAATATCGTGTTTTTCAAGGTGTTAATATGGCATACATTGTCGTAAGTTGTCCTAAATTGTCGTACGATATTCAAAGGACTCGGACGAATTCATTAGGTTTATTATAGAGTTTTAAGTTTATATACGGTTTTGTAAGGTGTTGTTACTATTTATAAGGTGTCCTTCAATATAATAATGTGTTTTTCAAGGTGTTAATATGGCATACAGAGTGGTAAGATGTCATAAATTGTCGTACGATGTTCAAAGGACTCGTACGAATTCATTAGATTTATTATGAAGTTTTATGTTTATATACGGTATTGTAAGGTGTTGTTATGACTTGTAAGGCGCCCTACAATATAATATCGTGTTTTTCAAGGTGTTAATATGGCATAAAGTGTCGTAAGTTGCCCTAAATTATCGTACGATGTTCAAAGGACTCGGACGAATTCATTAGGTTTATTATGGAGTTTTGTGTTTTTATACGGTATTATAAGGTGTTGTTATGATTTGTAAGGCGTCCTACAATATAATATCGTGTTTTTCAAGGTGTTAATATGGCATACATTGTCGTAAGTTGTCCTAAATTGTCTTACGATATTCAAAGGACTTGGACGAATTCATTAGGTTTATTATGGAGTTTTAAGTTTATATACGGTTTTGTAAGGTGTTGTTATAAGGCGTCTTACAATATAATAATGTGTTTTTCAAGGTGTTAATATGGCATACAGAGTTGTAAGATGTCCTAAATTGTCGTATGAAGTTCAAAGGACTCGGACGAATTCATTAGGTTTATTATGGAGTTTTGTGTTTTAATACGGTATTATAAGGTGTTGTTATGATTTGTAAGGCGCCCTACAATATAATATCGTGTTTTTCAAGGTGTTAATATGGCATACATTGTCGTAAGTTGTCCTAAATTGTCTTACGATATTCAAAGGACTTGGACGAATTCATTAGGTTTATTATGGAGTTTTAAGTTTATATACGGTTTTGTAAGGTGTTGTTATAAGGCGTCTTACAATATAATAATGTGTTTTTCAAGGTGTTAATATGGCATACAGAGTTGTAAGATGTCCTAAATTGTCGTATGAAGTTCAAAGGACTCGGACGAATTCATTAGGTTTATTATGGAGTTTTGTGTTTTTATACGGTATTATAAGGTGTTGTTATGATTTGTAAGGCGCCCTACAATATAATATCGTGTTTTTCAAGGTGTTAATATGGCATACATTGTCGTAAGTTGTCCTAAATTGTCGTACGATATTCAAAGGACTCGGACGAATTCATTAGGTTTATTATAGAGTTTTAAGTTTATATACGGTTTTGTAAGGTGTTGTTACTATTTATAAGGTGTCCTTCAATATAATAATGTGTTTTTCAAGGTGTTAATATGGCATACAGAGTGGTAAGATGTCATAAATTGTCGTACGATGTTCAAAGGACTCGTACGAATTCATTAGATTTATTATGAAGTTTTATGTTTATATACGGTATTGTAAGGTGTTGTTATGACTTGTAAGGCGCCCTACAATATAATATCGTGTTTTTCAAGGTGTTAATATGGCATAAAGTGTCGTAAGTTGCCCTAAATTATCGTACGATGTTCAAAGGACTCGGACGAATTCATTAGGTTTATTATGGAGTTTTGTGTTTTTATACGGTATTATAAGGTGTTGTTATGATTTGTAAGGCGTCCTACAATATAATATCGTGTTTTTCAAGGTGTTAATATGGCATACATTGTCGTAAGTTGTCCTAAATTGTCTTACGATATTCAAAGGACTTGGACGAATTCATTAGGTTTATTATGGAGTTTTAAGTTTATATACGGTTTTGTAAGGTGTTGTTATAAGGCGTCTTACAATATAATAATGTGTTTTTCAAGGTGTTAATATGGCATACAGAGTTGTAAGATGTCCTAAATTGTCGTATGAAGTTCAAAGGACTCGGACGAATTCATTAGGTTTATTATGGAGTTTTGTGTTTTTATACGGTATTATAAGGTGTTGTTATGATTTGTAAGGCGCCCTACAATATAATATCGTGTTTTTCAAGGTGTTAATATGGCATACATTGTCGTAAGTTGTCCTAAATTGTCGTACGATATTCAAAGGACTCGGACGAATTCATTAGGTTTATTATAGAGTTTTAAGTTTATATACGGTTTTGTAAGGTGTTGTTACTATTTATAAGGTGTCCTTCAATATAATAATGTGTTTTTCAAGGTGTTAATATGGCATACAGAGTGGTAAGATGTCATAAATTGTCGTACGATGTTCAAAGGACTCGTACGAATCCATTAGATTTATTATGAAGTTTTATGTTTATATACGGTATTGTAAGGTGTTGTTATGACTTGTAAGGCGCCCTACAATATAATATCGTGTTTTTCAAGGTGTTAATATGGCATAAAGTGTCGTAAGTTGCCCTAAATTATCGTACGATGTTCAAAGGACTCGGACGAATTCATTAGGTTTATTATGGAGTTTTGTGTTTTTATACGGTATTATAAGGTGTTGTTATGATTTGTAAGGCGTCCTACAATATAATATCGTGTTTTTCAAGGTGTTAATATGGCATACATTGTCGTAAGTTGTCCTAAATTGTCTTACGATATTCAAAGGACTTGGACGAATTCATTAGGTTTATTATGGAGTTTTAAGTTTATATACGGTTTTGTAAGGTGTTGTTATAAGGCGTCTTACAATATAATAATGTGTTTTTCAAGGTGTTAATATGGCATACAGAGTTGTAAGATGTCCTAAATTGTCGTATGAAGTTCAAAGGACTCGGACGAATTCATTAGGTTTATTATGGAGTTTTGTGTTTTAATACGGTATTATAAGGTGTTGTTATGATTTGTAAGGCGCCCTACAATATAATATCGTGTTTTTCAAGGTGTTAATATGGCATACATTGTCGTAAGTTGTCCTAAATTGTCGTACGATATTCAAAGGACTCGGACGAATTCATTAGGTTTATTATAGAGTTTTAAGTTTATATACGGTTTTGTAAGGTGTGGTTACTATTTATAAGGTGTCCTTCAATATAATAATGTGTTTTTCAAGGTGTTAATATGGCATACAGAGTTGTAAGATGTCATAAATTGTCGTACGATGTTCAACGGACTCGTACGAATTCATTAGATTTATTATGAAGTTTTATGTTTATATACGGTATTGTAAGGTGTTGTTATGACTTATAAGGCGTCCTACAATATAATATTGTGTTTTTCAAGGTGATAATATGGCATACAGTGTCGTAAGTTGCCCTAAATTGTCGTACGATGTTCAAAGGACTCGGACGAATTTATTAGGTTTATTATGGAGTTTTAAGTTTATATACGGTATTGTAAGGTGTTGTTATGATTTGTAAGGCGCCCTACAATATAATATCGTGTTTTTCAAGGTGTTAATATGGCATAAAGTGTCGTAAGTTGCCCTAAATTATCGTACGATGTTCAAAGGACTCGGACGAATTCATTAGGTTTATTATGGAGTTTTGTGTTTTTATACGGTATTATAAGGTGTTGTTATGATTTGTAAGGTGTCCTACAATATAATATCGTGTTTTTCAAGGTGTTAATATGGCATACATTGTCGTAAGTTGTCCTAAATTGTCTTACGATATTCAAAGGACTTGGACGAATTCATTAGGTTTATTATGGAGTTTTAAGTTTATATACGGTTTTGTAAGGTGTTGTTATAAGGCGTCTTACAATATAATAATGTGTTTTTCAAGGTGTTAATATGGCATACAGAGTTGTAAGATGTCCTAAATTGTCGTATGAAGTTCAAA
The DNA here is from genome assembly GCA_030867185.1 of Tagetes erecta. Classification (NCBI taxonomy): domain Eukaryota; kingdom Viridiplantae; phylum Streptophyta; class Magnoliopsida; order Asterales; family Asteraceae; genus Tagetes; species Tagetes erecta. Next base: position 30,502,107 of record CM061488.1, read on the forward strand.
GGACTCGGACGAATTCATTAGGTTTATTATGGAGTTTTGTGTTTTTATACGGTATTATAAGGTGTTGTTATGATTTGTAAGGCGCCCTACAATATAATATCGTGTTTTTCAAGGTGTTAATATGGCATACATTGTCGTAAGTTGTCCTAAATTGTCGTACGATATTCAAAGGACTCGGACGAATTCATTAGGTTTATTATAGAGTTTTAAGTTTATATACGGTTTTGTAAGGTGTTGTTACTATTTATAAGGTGTCCTTCAATATAATAATGTGTTTTTCAAGGTGTTAATATGGCATACAGAGTGGTAAGATGTCATAAATTGTCGTACGATGTTCAAAGGACTCGTACGAATTCATTAGATTTATTATGAAGTTTTATGTTTATATACGGTATTGTAAGGTGTTGTTATGACTTGTAAGGCGCCCTACAATATAATATCGTGTTTTTCAAGGTGTTAATATGGCATAAAGTGTCGTAAGTTGCCCTAAATTATCGTACGATGTTCAAAGGACTCGGACGAATTCATTAGGTTTATTATGGAGTTTTGTGTTTTTATACGGTATTATAAGGTGTTGTTATGATTTGTAAGGCGTCCTACAATATAATATCGTGTTTTTCAAGGTGTTAATATGGCATACATTGTCGTAAGTTGTCCTAAATTGTCTTACGATATTCAAAGGACTTGGACGAATTCATTAGGTTTATTATGGAGTTTTAAGTTTATATACGGTTTTGTAAGGTGTTGTTATAAGGCGTCTTACAATATAATAATGTGTTTTTCAAGGTGTTAATATGGCATACAGAGTTGTAAGATGTCCTAAATTGTCGTATGAAGTTCAAAGGACTCGGACGAATTCATTAGGTTTATTATGGAGTTTTGTGTTTTTATACGGTATTATAAGGTGTTGTTATGATTTGTAAGGCGCCCTACAATATAATATCGTGTTTTTCAAGGTGTTAATATGGCATACATTGTCGTAAGTTGTCCTAAATTGTCGTACGATATTCAAAGGACTCGGACGAATTCATTAGGTTTATTATAGAGTTTTAAGTTTATATACGGTTTTGTAAGGTGTGGTTACTATTTATAAGGTGTCCTTCAATATAATAATGTGTTTTTCAAGGTGTTAATATGGCATACAGAGTTGTAAGATGTCATAAATTGTCGTACGATGTTCAACGGACTCGTACGAATTCATTAGATTTATTATGAAGTTTTATGTTTATATACGGTATTGTAAGGTGTTGTTATGACTTATAAGGCGTCCTACAATATAATATTGTGTTTTTCAAGGTGATAATATGGCATACAGTGTCGTAAGTTGCCCTAAATTGTCGTACGATGTTCAAAGGACTCGGACGAATTTATTAGGTTTATTATGGAGTTTTAAGTTTATATACGGTATTGTAAGGTGTTGTTATGATTTGTAAGGCGTCCTACAATATAATAACGTGCTTTTCAAGGTGTTAATATGGCATACAGAGTGGTAAGATGTCATAAATTGTCGTACGATGTTCAAAGGACTCGTACGAATTCATTAGATTTATTATGAAGTTTTATGTTTATATACGGTATTGTAAGGTGTTGTTATGACTTGTAAGGCGCCCTACAATATAATATCGTGTTTTTCAAGGTGTTAATATGGCATAAAGTGTCGTAAGTTGCCCTAAATTATCGTACGATGTTCAAAGGACTCGGACGAATTCATTAGGTTTATTATGGAGTTTTGTGTTTTTATACGGTATTATAAGGTGTTGTTATGATTTGTAAGGCGTCCTACAATATAATATCGTGTTTTTCAAGGTGTTAATATGGCATACATTGTCGTAAGTTGTCCTAAATTGTCTTACGATATTCAAAGGACTTGGACGAATTCATTAGGTTTATTATGGAGTTTTAAGTTTATATACGGTTTTGTAAGGTGTTGTTATAAGGCGTCTTACAATATAATAATGTGTTTTTCAGGGTGTTAATATGGCATACAGAGTTGTAAGATGTCCTAAATTGTCGTATGAAGTTCAAAGGACTCGGACGAATTCATTAGGTTTATAATGGAGTTTTGTGTTTTTATACGGTATTATAAGGTGTTGTTATGATTTGTAAGGCGCCCTACAATATAATATCGTGTTTTTCAAGGTGTTAATATGGCATACATTGTCGTAAGTTGTCCTAAATTGTCGTACGATATTCAAAGGACTCGGACGAATTCATTAGGTTTATTATAGAGTTTTAAGTTTATATACGGTTTTGTAAGGTGTTGTTACTATTTATAAGGGGTCCTTCAATATAATAATGTGTTTTTCAAGGTGTTAATATGGCATACAGAGTTGTAAGATGTCATAAATTGTCGTACGATGTTCAACGGACTCGTACGAATTCATTAGATTTATTATGAAGTTTTATGTTTATATACGGTATTGTAAGGTGTTGTTATGACTTATAAGGCGTCCTACAATATAATATCGTGTTTTTCAAGGTGATAATATGGCATACAGTGTCGTAAGTTGCCCTAAATTGTCGTACGATGTTCAAAGGACTCGGACGAATTCATTAGGTTTATTATGGAGTTTTAAGTTTATATACGGTTTTGTAAGGTGTTGTTACTATTTATAAGGTGTCCTTCAATATAATAATGTGTTTTTCAAGGTGTTAATATGGCATACAGAGTTGTAAGATGTCATAAATTGTCGTACGATGTTCAAAGGACTCGGACGAATTCATTAGGTTTATTATGGAGTTTTAAGTTTATATACGGTTTTGTAAGGTGTTGTTACTATTTATAAGGTGTCCTTCAATATAATAATGTGTTTTTCAAGGTGTTAATATGGCATATAGAGTTGTAAGATGTCATAAATTGTCGTACGATGTTCAAAGGACTCGTACGAATTCATTAGATTTATTATGAAGTTTTATGTTTATATACGGTATTGTAAGGTGTTGTTATGACTTATAAGGCGTCCTACAATATAATATCGTGTTTTTCAAGGTGATAATATGGCATACAGTGTCGTAAGTTGCCCTAAATTGTCGTACGATGTTCAAAGGACTCGGACGAATTTATTAGGTTTATTATGGAGTTTTAAGTTTAAATACGGTATTGTAAGGTGTTGTTATGATTTGTAAGGCGTCCTACAATATAATAACGTGCTTTTCAAGGTGTTAATATGGCATACAGAGTGGTAAGATGTCATAAATTGTCGTACGATGTTCAAAGGACTCGTACGAATTCATTAGATTTATTATGAAGTTTTATGTTTATATACGGTATTGTAAGGTGTTGTTATGACTTGTAAGGCGCCCTACAATATAATATCGTGTTTTTCAAGGTGTTAATATGGCATAAAGTGTCGTAAGTTGCCCTAAATTATCGTACGATGTTCAAAGGACTCGGACGAATTCATTAGGTTTATTATGGAGTTTTGTGTTTTTATACGGTATTATAAGGTGTTGCTATGATTTGTAAGGCGTCCTACAATATAATATCGTGTTTTTCAAGGTGTTAATATGGCATACATTGTCGTAAGTTGTCCTAAATTGTCTTACGATATTCAAAGGACTTGGACGAATTCATTAGGTTTATTATGGAGTTTTAAGTTTATATACGGTTTTGTAAGGTGTTGTTATAAGGCGTCTTACAATATAATAATGTGTTTTTCAGGGTGTTAATATGGCATACAGAGTTGTAAGATGTCCTAAATTGTCGTATGAAGTTCAAAGGACTCGGACGAATTCATTAGGTTTATAATGGAGTTTTGTGTTTTTATACGGTATTATAAGGTGTTGTTATGATTTGTAAGGCGCCCTACAATATAATATCGTGTTTTTCAAGGTGTTAATATGGCATACATTGTCGTAAGTTGTCCTAAATTGTCGTACGATATTCAAAGGACTCGGACGAATTCATTAGGTTTATTATAGAGTTTTAAGTTTATATACGGTTTTGTAAGGTGTTGTTACTATTTATAAGGGGTCCTTCAATATAATAATGTGTTTTTCAAGGTGTTAATATGGCATACAGAGTTGTAAGATGTCATAAATTGTCGTACGATGTTCAACGGACTCGTACGAATTCATTAGATTTATTATGAAGTTTTATGTTTATATACGGTATTGTAAGGTGTTGTTATGACTTATAAGGCGTCCTACAATATAATATCGTGTTTTTCAAGGTGATAATATGGCATACAGTGTCGTAAGTTGCCCTAAATTGTCGTACGATGTTCAAAGGACTCGGACGAATTCATTAGGTTTATTATGGAGTTTTAAGTTTATATACGGTTTTGTAAGGTGTTGTTACTATTTATAAGGTGTCCTTCAATATAATAATGTGTTTTTCAAGGTGTTAATATGGCATACAGAGTTGTAAGATGTCATAAATTGTCGTACGATGTTCAAAGGACTCGGACGAATTCATTAGGTTTATTATGGAGTTTTAAGTTTATATACGGTTTTGTAAGGTGTTGTTACTATTTATAAGGTGTCCTTCAATATAATAATGTGTTTTTCAAGGTGTTAATATGGCATATAGAGTTGTAAGATGTCATAAATTGTCGTACGATGTTCAAAGGACTCGTACGAATTCATTAGATTTATTATGAAGTTTTATGTTTATATACGGTATTGTAAGGTGTTGTTATGACTTATAAGGCGTCCTACAATATAATATCGTGTTTTTCAAGGTGATAATATGGCATACAGTGTCGTAAGTTGCCCTAAATTGTCGTACGATGTTCAAAGGACTCGGACGAATTTATTAGGTTTATTATGGAGTTTTAAGTTTAAATACGGTATTGTAAGGTGTTGTTATGATTTGTAAGGCGTCCTACAATATAATAACGTGCTTTTCAAGGTGTTAATATGGCATACAGAGTGGTAAGATGTCATAAATTGTCGTACGATGTTCAAAGGACTCGTACGAATTCATTAGATTTATTATGAAGTTTTATGTTTATATACGGTATTGTAAGGTATTGTTATGACTTGTAAGGCGCCCTACAATATAATATCGTGTTTTTCAAGGTGTTAATATGGCATAAAGTGTCGTAAGTTGCCCTAAATTATCGTACGATGTTCAAAGGACTCGGACGAATTCATTAGGTTTATTATGGAGTTTTGTGTTTTTATACGGTATTATAAGGTGTTGCTATGATTTGTAAGGCGTCCTACAATATAATATCGTGTTTTTCAAGGTGTTAATATGGCATACATTGTCGTAAGTTGTCCTAAATTGTCTTACGATATTCAAAGGACTTGGACGAATTCATTAGGTTTATTATGGAGTTTTAAGTTTATATACGGTTTTGTAAGGTGTTGTTATAAGGCGTCTTACAATATAATAATGTGTTTTTCAAGGTGTTAATATGGCATACAGAGTTGTAAGATGTCCTAAATTGTCGTATGAAGTTCAAAGGACTCGGACGATTTCATTAGGTTTATAATGGAGTTTTGTGTTTTTATACGGTATTATAAGGTGTTGTTATGATTTGTAAGGCGCCCTACAATATAATATCGTGTTTTTCAAGGTGTTAATATGGCATACATTGTCGTAAGTTGTCCTAAATTGTCGTACGATATTCAAAGGACTCGGACGAATTCATTAGGTTTATTATAGAGTTTTAAGTTTATATACGGTTTTGTAAGGTGTTGTTACTATTTATAAGGGGTCCTTCAATATAATAATGTGTTTTTCAAGGTGTTAATATGGCATACAGAGTTGTAAGATGTCATAAATTGTCGTACGATGTTCAACGGACTCGTACGAATTCATTAGATTTATTATGAAGTTTTATGTTTATATACGGTATTGTAAGGTGTTGTTATGACTTATAAGGCGTCCTACAATATAATATCGTGTTTTTCAAGGTGATAATATGGCATACAGTGTCGTAAGTTGCCCTAAATTGTCGTACGATGTTCAAAGGACTCGGACGAATTCATTAGGTTTATTATGGAGTTTTAAGTTTATATACGGTTTTGTAAGGTGTTGTTACTATTTATAAGGTGTCCTTCAATATAATAATGTGTTTTTCAAGGTGTTAATATGGCATACAGAGTTGTAAGATGTCATAAATTGTCGTACGATGTTCAAAGGACTCGGACGAATTCATTAGGTTTATTATGGAGTTTTAAGTTTATATACGGTTTTGTAAGGTGTTGTTACTATTTATAAGGTGTCCTTCAATATAATAATGTGTTTTTCAAGGTGTTAATATGGCATATAGAGTTGTAAGATGTCATAAATTGTCGTACGATGTTCAAAGGACTCGTACGAATTCATTAGATTTATTATGAAGTTTTATGTTTATATACGGTATTGTAAGGTGTTGTTATGACTTATAAGGCGTCCTACAATATAATATCGTGTTTTTCAAGGTGATAATATGGCATATAGTGTCGTAAGTTGCCCTAAATTGTCGTACGATGTTCAAAGGACTCGGACGAATTTATTAGGTTTATTATGGAGTTTTAAGTTTAAATACGGTATTGTAAGGTGTTGTTATGATTTGTAAGGCGTCCTACAATATAATAACGTGCTTTTCAAGGTGTTAATATGGCATACAGAGTGGTAAGATGTCATAAATTGTCGTACGATGTTCAAAGGACTCGTACGAATTCATTAGATTTATTATGAAGTTTTATGTTTATATACGGTATTGTAAGGTATTGTTATGACTTGTAAGGCGCCCTACAATATAATATCGTGTTTTTCAAGGTGTTAATATGGCATAAAGTGTCGTAAGTTGCCCTAAATTATAGTACGATGTTCAAAGGACTCGGACGAATTCATTAAGTTTATTATGGAGTTTTGTGTTTTTATACGGTATTATAAGGTGTTGCTATGATTTGTAAGGCGTCCTACAATATAATATCGTGTTTTTCAAGGTGTTAATATGGCATACATTGTCGTAAGTTGTCCTAAATTGTCTTACGATATTCAAAGGACTTGGACGAATTCATTAGGTTTATTATGGAGTTTTAAGTTTATATACGGTTTTGTAAGGTGTTGTTATAAGGCGTCTTACAATATAATAATGTGTTTTTCAAGGTGTTAATATGGCATACAGAGTTGTAAGATGTCCTAAATTGTCGTTTGAAGTTCAAAGGACTCGGACGAATTCATTAGGTTTATAATGGAGTTTTGTGTTTTTATACGGTATTATAAGGTGTTGTTATGATTTGTAAGGCGCCCTACAATATAATATCGTGTTTTTCAAGGTGTTAATATGGCATACATTGTCGTAAGTTGTCCTAAATTGTCGTACGATATTCAAAGGACTCGGACGAATTCATTAGGTTTATTATAGAGTTTTAAGTTTATATACGGTTTTGTAAGGTGTTGTTACTATTTATAAGGGGTCCTTCAATATAATAATGTGTTTTTCAAGGTGTTAATATGGCATACAGAGTTGTAAGATGTCATAAATTGTCGTACGATGTTCAACGGACTCGTACGAATTCATTAGATTTATTATGAAGTTTTATGTTTATATACGGTATTGTAAGGTGTTGTTATGACTTATAAGGCGTCCTACAATATAATATCGTGTTTTTCAAGGTGATAATATGGCATACAGTGTCGTAAGTTGCCCTAAATTGTCGTACGATGTTCAAAGGACTCGGACGAATTCATTAGGTTTATTATGGAGTTTTAAGTTTATATACGGTTTTGTAAGGTGTTGTTACTATTTATAAGGTGTCCTTCAATATAATAATGTGTTTTTCAAGGTGTTAATATGGCATACAGAGTTGTAAGATGTCATAAATTGTCGTACGATGTTCAAAGGACTCGGACGAATTCATTAGGTTTATTATGGAGTTTTAAGTTTATATACGGTTTTGTAAGGTGTTGTTACTATTTATAAGGTGTCCTTCAATATAATAATGTGTTTTTCAAGGTGTTAATATGGCATATAGAGTTGTAAGATGTCATAAATTGTCGTACGATGTTCAAAGGACTCGTACGAATTCATTAGATTTATTATGAAGTTTTATGTTTATATACGGTATTGTAAGGTGTTGTTATGACTTATAAGGCGTCCTACAATATAATATCGTGTTTTTCAAGGTGATAATATGGCATACAGTGTCGTAAGTTGCCCTAAATTGTCGTACGATGTTCAAAGGACTCGGACGAATTTATTAGGTTTATTATGGAGTTTTAAGTTTAAATACGGTATTGTAAGGTGTTGTTATGATTTGTAAGGCGTCCTACAATATAATAACGTGCTTTTCAAGGTGTTAATATGGCATACAGAGTGGTAAGATGTCATAAATTGTCGTACGATGTTCAAAGGACTCGTACGAATTCATTAGATTTATTATGAAGTTTTATGTTTATATACGGTATTGTAAGGTATTGTTATGACTTGTAAGGCGCCCTACAATATAATATCGTGTTTTTCAAGGTGTTAATATGGCATAAAGTGTCGTAAGTTGCCCTAAATTATCGTACGATGTTCAAAGGACTCGGACGAATTCATTAGGTTTATTATGGAGTTTTGTGTTTTTATACGGTTTTATAAGGTGTTGCTATGATTTGTAAGGCGTCCTACAATATAATATCGTGTTTTTCAAGGTGTTAATATGGCATACATTGTCGTAAGTTGTCCTAAATTGTCTTACGATATTCAAAGGACTTGGACGAATTCATTAGGTTTATTATGGAGTTTTAAGTTTATATACGGTTTTGTAAGGTGTTGTTATAAGGCGTCTTACAATATAATAATGTGTTTTTCAAGGTGTTAATATGGCATACAGAGTTGTAAGATGTCCTAAATTGTCGTATGAAGTTCAAAGGACTCGGACGAATTCATTAGGTTTATTATGGAGTTTTGTGTTTTTATACGGTATTATAAGGTGTTGTTATGATTTGTAAGGCGCCCTACAATATAATATCGTGTTTTTCAAGGTGTTAATATGGCATACATTGTCGTAAGTTGTCCTAAATTGTCGTACGATATTCAAAGGACTCGGACGAATTCATTAGGTTTATTATAGAGTTTTAAGTTTATATACGGTTTTGTAAGGTGTTGTTACTATTTATAAGGTGTCCTTCAATATAATAATGTGTTTTTCAAGGTGTTAATATGGCATACAGAGTGGTAAGATGTCATAAATTGTCGTACGATGTTCAAAGGACTCGTACGAATTCATTAGATTTATTATGAAGTTTTATGTTTATATACGGTATTGTAAGGTGTTGTTATGACTTGTAAGGCGCCCTACAATATAATATCGTGTTTTTCAAGGTGTTAATATGGCATAAAGTGTCGTAAGTTGCCCTAAATTATCGTACGATGTTCAAAGGACTCGGACGAATTCATTAGGTTTATTATGGAGTTTTGTGTTTTTATACGGTATTATAAGGTGTTGTTATGATTTGTAAGGCGTCCTACAATATAATATCGTGTTTTTCAAGGTGTTAATATGGCATACATTGTCGTAAGTTGTCCTAAATTGTCTTAAGATATTCAAAGGACTTGGACGAATTCATTAGGTTTATTATGGAGTTTTAAGTTTATATACGGTTTTGTAAGGTGTTGTTATAAGGCGTCTTACAATATAATAATGTGTTTTTCAAGGTGTTAATATGGCATACAGAGTTGTAAGATGTCCTAAATTGCCGTATGAAGTTCAAAGGAATCGGACGAATTCATTAGGTTTATTATGGAGTTTTGTGTTTTTATACGGTATTATAAGGTGTTGTTATGATTTGTAAGGCGCCCTACAATATAATATCGTGTTTTTCAAGGTGTTAATATGGCATACATTGTCGTAAGTTGTCCTAAATTGTCGTACGATATTCAAAGGACTCGGACGAATTCATTAGGTTTATTATAGAGTTTTAAGTTTATATACGGTTTTGTAAGGTGTTGTTACTATTTATAAGGTGTCCTTCAATATAATAATGTGTTTTTCAAGGTGTTAATATGGCATACAGAGTGGTAAGATGTCATAAATTGTCGTACGATGTTCAAAGGACTCGTACGAATTCATTAGATTTATTATGAAGTTTTATGTTTATATACGGTATTGTAAGGTGTTGTTATGACTTGTAAGGCGCCCTACAATATAATATCGTGTTTTTCAAGGTGTTAATATGGCATAAAGTGTCGTAAGTTGCCCTAAATTATCGTACGATGTTCAAAGGACTCGGACGAATTCATTAGGTTTATTATGGAGTTTTGTGTTTTTATACGGTATTATAAGGTGTTGTTATGATTTGTAAGGCGTCCTACAATATAATATCGTGTTTTTCAAGGTGTTAATATGGCATACATTGTCGTAAGTTGTCCTAAATTGTCTTACGATATTCAAAGGACTTGGACGAATTCATTAGGTTTATTATGGAGTTTTAAGTTTATATACGGTTTTGTAAGGTGTTGTTATAAGGCGTCTTACAATATAATAATGTGTTTTTCAAGGTGTTAATATGGCATACAGAGTTGTAAGATGTCCTAAATTGCCGTATGAAGTTCAAAGGAATCGGACGAATTCATTAGGTTTATTATGGAGTTTTGTGTTTTTATACGGTATTATAAGGTGTTGTTATGATTTGTAAGGCGCCCTACAATATAATATCGTGTTTTTCAAGGTGTTAATATGGCATACATTGTCGTAAGTTGTCCTAAATTGTCGTACGATATTCAAAGGACTCGGACGAATTCATTAGGTTTATTATAGAGTTTTAAGTTTATATACGGTTTTGTAAGGTGTTGTTACTATTTATAAGGTGTCCTTCAATATAATAATGTGTTTTTCAAGGTGTTAATATGGCATACAGAGTGGTAAGATGTCATAAATTGTCGTACGATGTTCAAAGGACTCGTACGAATTCATTAGATTTATTATGAAGTTTTATGTTTATATACGGTATTGTAAGGTGTTGTTATGACTTGTAAGGCGCCCTACAATATAATATCGTGTTTTTCAAGGTGTTAATATGGCATAAAGTGTCGTAAGTTGCCCTAAATTATCGTACGATGTTCAAAGGACTCGGACGAATTCATTAGGTTTATTATGGAGTTTTGTGTTTTTATACGGTATTATAAGGTGTTGTTATGATTTGTAAGGCGTCCTACAATATAATATCGTGTTTTTCAAGGTGTTAATATGGCATACATTGTCGTAAGTTGTCCTAAATTGTCTTACGATATTCAAAGGACTTGGACGAATTCATTAGGTTTATTATGGAGTTTTAAGTTTATATACGGTTTTGTAAGGTGTTGTTATAAGGCGTCTTACAATATAATAATGTGTTTTTCAAGGTGTTAATATGGCATACAGAGTTGTAAGATGTCCTAAATTGTCGTATGAAGTTCAAAGGACTCGGACGAATTCATTAGGTTTATTATGGAGTTTTGTGTTTTTATACGGTATTATAAGGTGTTGTTATGATTTGTAAGGCGCCCTACAATATAATATCGTGTTTTTCAAGGTGTAAATATGGCATACATTGTCGTAAGTTGTCCTAAATTGTCGTACGATATTCAAAGGACTCGGACGAATTCATTAGTTTATTATAGAGTTTTAAGTTTATATACGGTTTTGTAAGGTGTGGTTACTATTTATAAGGTGTCCTTCAATATAATAATGTGTTTTTCAAGGTGTTAATATGGCATACAGAGTTGTAAGATGTCATAAATTGTCGTACGATGTTCAACGGACTCGTACGAATTCATTAGATTTATTATGAAGTTTTATGTTTATATACGGTATTGTAAGGTGTTGTTATGACTTATAAGGCGTCCTACAATATAATATCGTGTTTTTCAAGGTGATAATATGGCATACAGTGTCGTAAGTTGCCCTAAATTGTCGTACGATGTTCAAAGGACTCGGACGAATTTATTAGGTTTATTATGGAGTTTTAAGTTTATATACGGTATTGTAAGGTGTTGTTATGATTTGTAAGGCGTCCTACAATATAATAACGTGCTTTTCAAGGTGTTAATATGGCATACAGAGTGGTAAGATGTCATAAATTGTCGTACGATGTTCAAAGGACTCGTACGAATTCATTAGATTTATTATGAAGTTTTATGTTTATATACGGTATTGTAAGGTGTTGTTATGACTTGTAAGGCGCCCTACAATATAATATCGTGTTTTTCAAGGTGTTAATATGGCATAAAGTGTCGTAAGTTGCCCTAAATTATCGTACGATGTTCAAAGGACTCGGACGAATTCATTAGGTTTATTATGGAGTTTTGTGTTTTTATACGGTATTATAAGGTGTTGTTATGATTTGTAAGGCGTCCTACAATATAATATCGTGTTTTTCAAGGTGTTAATATGGCATACATTGTCGTAAGTTGTCCTAAATTGTCTTACGATATTCAAAGGACTTGGACGAATTCATTAGGTTTATTATGGAGTTTTAAGTTTATATACGGTTTTGTAAGGTGTTGTTATAAGGCGTCTTACAATATAATAATGTGTTTTTCAAGGTGTTAATATGGCATACAGAGTTGTAAGATGTCCTAAATTGTCGTATGAAGTTCAAAGGACTCGGACGAATTCATTAGGTTTATTATGGAGTTTTGTGTTTTTATACGGTATTATAAGGTGTTGTTATGATTTGTAAGGCGCCCTACAATATAATATCGTGTTTTTCAAGGTGTTAATATGGCATACATTGTCGTAAGTTGTCCTAAATTGTCGTACGATATTCAAAGGACTCGGACGAATTCATTAGGTTTATTATAGAGTTTTAAGTTTATATACGGTTTTGTAAGGTGTTGTTACTATTTATAAGGTGTCCTTCAATATAATAATGTGTTTTTCAAGGTGTTAATATGGCATACAGAGTTGTAAGATGTCATAAATTGTCGTACGATGTTCAACGGACTCGTACGAATTCATTAGATTTATTATGAAGTTTTATGTTTATATACGGTATTGTAAGGTGTTGTTATGACTTATAAGGCGTCCTACAATATAATATCGTGTTTTTCAAGGTGATAATATGGCATACAGTGTCGTAAGTTGCCCTAAATTGTCGTACGATGTTCAAAGGACTCGGACGAATTCATTAGGTTTATTATGGAGTTTTAAGTTTATATACGGTTTTGTAAGGTGTTGTTATGATTTGTAAGGCGTCCTTCAATATAATAATGTGTTTTTCAAGGTGTTAATATGGCATACAGAGTTGTAAGATGTCATAAATTGTCGTACGATGTTCAAAGGACTCGTACGAATTCATTAGATTTATTATGAAGTTTTATGTTTATATACGGTATTGTAAGGTGTTGTTATGACTTATAAGGCGTCCTACAATATAATATCGTGTTTTTCAAGGTGATAATATGGCATACAGTGTCGTAAGTTGCCCTAAATTGTCGTACGATGTTCAAAGGACTCGGACGAATTTATTAGGTTTATTATGGAGTTTTAAGTTTAAATACGGTATTGTAAGGTGTTGTTATGATTTGTAAGGCGTCCTACAATATAATAACGTGCTTTTCATGGTGTTAATATGACATACAGAGTGGTAAGATGTCATAAATTGTCGTACGATGTTCAAAGGACTCGTACGAATTCATTAGATTTATTATGAAGTTTTATGTTTATATACGGTATTGTAAGGTGTTGTTATGACTTGTAAGGCGCCCTACAATATAATATCATGTTTTTCAAGGTGTTAATATGGCATACAGTGTCGTAAGTTGCCCTAAATTGTCGTACGATGTTCAAAGGACTCGAACGAATTTATTAGGTTTATTATGGAGTTTTGTGTTTTTATACGGTATTATAAGGTGTTGTTATGATTTGTAAGGCGTCCTACAATATAATATCGTGTTTTTCAAGGTGTTAATATGGCATACATTGTCGTAAGTTGTCCTAAATTATCGTACGATATTCAAAGGACTCGGACGAATTCACTAGGTTTATTATGGAGTTTTAAGTTTATATACGGTTTTGTAAGGTGTTGTTACTATTTATAAGGTGTCCTTCAATATAATAATGTGTTTTTCAAGGTGTTAATATGGCATACAGAGTTGTAAGATGTCATAAATTGTCGTACGATGTTCAAAGGACTCGTACGAATTCATTAGATTTATTATGAAGTTTTATGTTTATATACGGTATTGTAAGGTGTTGTTATGACTTATAAGGCGTCCTACAATATAATATCGTGTTTTTCAAGGTGATAATATGGCATACAGTGTCGTAAGTTGCCCTAAATTGTCGTACGATGTTCAAAGGACTTGGACGAATTCATTAGGTTTATTATGGAGTTTTAAGTTTATATACGGTTTTGTAAGGTGTTGTTATAAGGCGTCTTACAATATAATAATGTGTTTTTCAAGGTGTTAATATGGCATACAGAGTTGTAAGATGTCCTAAATTGTCGTATGAAGTTCAAAGGACTCGGACGAATTCATTAGGTTTATAATGGAGTTTTGTGTTTTTATACGGTATTATAAGGTGTTGTTATGATTTGTAAGGCGCCCTACAATATAATATCGTGTTTTTCAAGGTGTTAATATGGCATACATTGTCGTAAGTTGTCCTAAATTGTCTTACGATATTCAAAGGACTTGGACGAATTCATTAGGTTTATTATGGAGTTTTAAGTTTATATACGGTTTTGTAAGGTGTTGTTACTATTTATAAGGTGTCCTTCAATATAATAATGTGTTTTTCAAGGTGTTAATATGGCATACAGAGTTGTAAGATGTCATAAATTGTCGTACGATGTTCAAAGGACTCGTACGAATTCATTAGATTTATTATGAAGTTTTATGTTTATATACGGTATTGTAAGGTGTTGTTATGACTTATAAGGCGTCCTACAATATAATATCGTGTTTTTCAAGGTGATAATATGGCATACAGTGTCGTAAGTTGCCCTAAATTGTCGTACGATGTTCAAAGGACTCGGACGAATTTATTAGGTTTATTATGGAGTTTTAAGTTTAAATACGGTATTGTAAGGTGTTGTTATGATTTGTAAGGCGTCCTACAATATAATAACGTGCTTTTCAAGGTGTTAATATGGCATACAGAGTGGTAAGATGTCATAAATTGTCGTACGATGTTCAAAGGACTCGTACGAATTCATTAGATTTATTATGAAGTTTTATGTTTATATACGGTATTGTAAGGTGTTGTTATGACTTGTAAGGCGCCCTACAATATAATATCGTGTTTTTCAAGGTGTTAATATGGCATAAAGTGTCGTAAGTTGCCCTAAATTATCGTACGATGTTCAAAGGACTCGGACGAATTCATTAGGTTTATTATGGAGTTTTGTGTTTTTATACGGTATTATAAGGTGTTGTTATGATTTGTAAGGCGTCCTACAATATAATATCGTGTTTTTCAAGGTGTTAATATGGCATACATTGTCGTAAGTTGTCCTAAATTGTCTTACGATATTCAAAGGACTTGGACGAATTCATTAGGTTTATTATGGAGTTTTAAGTTTATATACGGTTTTGTAAGGTGTTGTTATAAGGCGTCTTACAATATAATAATGTGTTTTTCAAGGTGTTAATATGGCATACAGAGTTGTAAGATGTCCTAAATTGTCGTATGAAGTTCAAAGGACTCGGACGAATTCATTAG
Source organism: Tagetes erecta (assembly GCA_030867185.1). NCBI lineage: Eukaryota > Viridiplantae > Streptophyta > Magnoliopsida > Asterales > Asteraceae > Tagetes > Tagetes erecta. Next base: position 30,517,683 of record CM061488.1, read on the forward strand.
GTTTATAATGGAGTTTTGTGTTTTTATACGGTATTATAAGGTGTTGTTATGATTTGTAAGGCGCCCTACAATATAATATCGTGTTTTTCAAGGTGTTAATATGGCATACATTGTCGTAAGTTGTCCTAAATTGTCGTACGATATTCAAAGGACTCGGACGAATTCATTAGGTTTATTATAGAGTTTTAAGTTTATATACGGTTTTGTAAGGTGTTGTTACTATTTATAAGGGGTCCTTCAATATAATAATGTGTTTTTCAAGGTGTTAATATGGCATACAGAGTTGTAAGATGTCATAAATTGTCGTACGATGTTCAACGGACTCGTACGAATTCATTAGATTTATTATGAAGTTTTATGTTTATATACGGTATTGTAAGGTGTTGTTATGACTTATAAGGCGTCCTACAATATAATATCGTGTTTTTCAAGGTGATAATATGGCATACAGTGTCGTAAGTTGCCCTAAATTGTCGTACGATGTTCAAAGGACTCGGACGAATTTATTAGGTTTATTATGGAGTTTTAAGTTTATATACAGTATTGTAAGGTGTTGTTATGATTTGTAAGGCGTCTTACAATATAATAACGTGCTTTTCAAGGTGTTAATATGACATACATAGTGGTAAGATGTCATAAATTGTCGTACGATGTTCAAAGGACTCGTACGAATTCATTAGATTTATTATGAAGTTTTATGTTTATATACGGTATTGTAAGGTGTTGTTATGACTTGTAAGGCGCCCTACAATATAATATCGTGTTTTTCAAGGTGTTAATATGGCATACAGTGTCGTAAGTTGCCCTAAATTGTCGTACGATGTTCAAAGGACTCGAACGAATTCATTAGGTTTATTATGGAGTTTTGTGTTTTTATACGGTATTATAAGGTGTTGTTATGATTTGTAAGGCGTCCTACAATATAATATCGTGTTTTTCAAGGTGTTAAATGGCATACATTGTCGTAAGTTGTCCTAAATTGTCTTACGATATTCAAAGGACTTGGACGAATTCATTAGGTTTATTATGGAGTTTTAAGTTTATATACGGTTTTGTAAGGTGTTGTTACTATTTATAAGGCGTCCTACAATATAATAATGTGTTTTTCTAGGTGTTAATATGGCATACAGAGTTGTAAGATTTCCTAAATTGTCGTACGAAGTTCAAAGGACTCGGACGAATTCATTAGGTTTATTATGGAGTTTTGTGTTTTTATACGGTATTATAAGGTGTTGTTATGATTTGTAAGGCGCCCTACAATATAATATCGTGTTTTTCAAGGTGTTAATATGGCATACATTGTCGTAAGTTGTCCTAAATTGTCGTACGATATTCAAAGGACTCGGACGAATTCATTAGGTTTATTATGGAGTTTTAAGTTTATATACGGTTTTGTAAGGTGTTGTTACTATTTATAAAGTGTCCTTCAATATAATAATGTGTTTTTCAAGGTGTTAATATGGCATACAGAGTTGTAAGATGTTATAAATTGTCGTACGATGTTCAAAGGACTCGTACGAATTAATTAGATTTATTATGAAGTTTTATGTTTATATAAGGTATTGTAAGGTGTTGTTATGACTTATAAGGCGTCCTACAATATAATATCGTGTTTTTCAAGGTGTTAATATGGCATACAGTGTCGTAAGTTGCCCTAAATTGTCGTACGATGTTCAAAGGACTCGGACGAATTTATTAGGTTTATTATGGAGTTTTAAGTTTATATACGGTATTGTAAGGTGTTGTTATGATTTGTAAGGCGTCCTACAATATAATAACGTGCTTTTCAAGGTGTTAATATGGCATACAGAGTGGTAAGATGTCATAAATTGTCGTACGATGTTCAAAGGACTCGTACGAATTCATTAGATTTATTATGAAGTTTTATGTTTATATACGGTATTGTAAGGTGTTGTTATGACTTGTAAGGCGCCCTACAATATAATATCGTGTTTTTCAAGGTGTTAATATGGCATACAGTGTCGTAAGTTGCCCTAAATTGTCGTACGATGTTCAAAGGACTCGGACGAATTCATTAGGTTTATTATGGAGTTTTAAGTTTATATACGATATTGTAAGGTGTTGTTACGATTCGTAAAGCGTCCTACAATATAATATCGTGTTTTTAAGGTGTTAATATGGCATACATTGTCGTAAGTTGTCCTAAATTGTCTTACGATATTCAAAGGACTTGGACGAATTCATTAGGTTTATTATGGAGTTTTAAGTTTATATACGGTTTTGTAAGGTGTTGTTACTATTTATAAGGCGTCCTACAATATAATAATGTGTTTTTCAAGGTGTTAATATGGCATACAGAGTTGTAAGATTTCCTAAATTGTCGTACGAAGTTCAAAGGACTCGGACGAATTCATTAGGTTTATTATGGAGTTTTGTGTTTTTATACGGTATTATAAGGTGTTGTTATGATTTGTAAGGCGCCCTACAATATAATATCGTGTTTTTCAAGGTGTTAATATGGCATACATTGTCGTAAGTTGTCCTAAATTGTCGTACGATATTCAAAGAACTCGGACGAATTCATTAGGTTTATTATGGAGTTTTAAGTTTATATACGGTTTTGTAAGGTGTTGTTACTATTTATAAAGTGTCCTTCAATATAATAATGTGTTTTTCAAGGTGTTAATATGACATACAGAGTTGTAAGATGTTTTAAATTGTCGTACGATGTTCAAAGGACTCGTACGAATTAATTAGATTTATTATGAAGTTTTATGTTTATATAAGGTATTGTAAGGTGTTGTTATGACTTATAAGGCGTCCTACAATATAATATCGTGTTTTTCAAGGTGTTAATATGGCATACAGTGTCGTAAGTTGCCCTAAATTGTCGTACGATGTTCAAAGGACTCGGACGAATTTATTAGGTTTATTATGGAGTTTTAAGTTTATATACGGTATTGTAAGGTGTTGTTATGATTTGTAAGGCGTCCTACAATATAATAACGTGCTTTTCAAGGTGTTAATATGGCATACAGAGTGGTAAGATGTCATAAATTGTCGTACGATGTTCAAAGGACTCGTACGAATTCATTAGATTTATTATGAAGTTTTATGTTTATATACGGTATTGTAAGGTGTTGTTATGACTTGTAAGGCGCCCTACAATATAATATCGTGTTTTTCAAGGTGTTAATATGGCATACAGTGTCGTAAGTTGCCCTAAATTGTCGTACGATGTTCAAAGGACTCGGACGAATTCATTAGGTTTATTATGGAGTTTTAAGTTTATATACCATATTGTAAGGTGTTGTTACGATTCGTAAAGCGTCCTACAATATAATATCGTGTTTTTAAGGTGTTAATATGGCATACATTGTCGTAAGTTGTCCTAAATTGTCTTACGATATTCAAAGGACTTGGACGAATTCATTAGGTTTATTATGGAGTTTTAAGTTTATATACGGTTTTGTAAGGTGTTGTTACTATTTATAAGGCGTCCTACAATATAATAATGTGTTTTTCAAGGTGTTAATATGGCATACAGAGTTGTAAGATTTCCTAAATTGTCGTACGAAGTTCAAAGGACTCGGACGAATTCATTATGTTTATTATGGAGTTTTGTGTTTTTATACGGTATTATAAGGTGTTGTTATGATTTGTAAGGCGCCCTACAATATAATATCGTGTTTTTCAAGGTGTTAATATGGCATACATTGTCGTAAGTTGTCCTAAATTGTCGTACGATATTCAAAGGACTCGGACGAATTCATTAGGTTTATTATGGAGTTTTAAGTTTATATACGGTTTTGTAAGGTGTTGTTACTATTTATAAAGTGTCCTTCAATATAATAATGTGTTTTTCAAGGTGTTAATATGGCATACAGAGTTGTAAGATGTTATAAATTGTCGTACGATGTTCAAAGGACTCGTACGAATTAATTAGATTTATTATGAAGTTCTATGTTTATATAAGGTATTGTAAGGTGTTGTTATGACTTATAAGGCGTCCTACAATATAATATCGTGTTTTTCAAGGTGTTAATATGGCATACAGTGTCGTAAGTTGCCCTAAATTGTCGTACGATGTTCAAAGGACTCGGACGAATTTATTAGGTTTATTATGGAGTTTTAAGTTTATATACGGTATTGTAAGGTGTTGTTATGATTTGTAAGGCGTCCTACAATATAATAACGTGCTTTTCAAGGTGTTAATATGGCATACAGAGTGGTCAGATGTCATAAATTGTCGTACGATGTTCAAAGGACTCGTACGAATTCATTAGATTTATTATGAAGTTTTATGTTTATATACGGTATTGTAAGGTGTTGTTATGACTTGTAAGGCGCCCTACAATATAATATCGTGTTTTTCAAGGTGTTAATATGGCATACAGTGTCGTAAGTTGCCCTAAATTGTCGTACGATGTTCAAAGGACTCGGACGAATTCATTAGGTTTATTATGGAGTTTTAAGTTTATACACCATATTGTAAGGTGTTGTTACGATTCGTAAAGCGTCCTACAATATAATATCGTGTTTTTAAGGTGTTAATATGGCATACATTGTCGTAAGTTGTCCTAAATTGTCTTACGATATTCAAAGGACTTGGACAAATTCATTAGGTTTATTATGGAGTTTTAAGTTTATATACGGTTTTGTAAGGTGTTGTTACTATTTATAAGGCGTCCTACAATATAATAATGTGTTTTTCAAGGTGTTAATATGGCATACAGAGTTGTAAGATTTCCTAAATTGTCGTACGAAGTTCAAAGGACTCGGACGAATTCATTATGTTTATTATGGAGTTTTGTGTTTTTATACGGTATTATAAGGTGTTGTTATGATTTGTAAGGCGCCCTACAATATAATATCGTGTTTTTCAAGGTGTTAATATGGCATACATTGTCGTAAGTTGTCCTAAATTGTCGTACGATATTCAAAGAACTCGGACGAATTCATTAGGTTTATTATGGAGTTTTAAGTTTATATACGGTTTTGTAAGGTGTTGTTACTATTTATAAAGTGTCCTTCAATATAATAATGTGTTTTTCAAGGTGTTAATATGACATACAGAGTTGTAAGATGTTTTAAATTGTCGTACGATGTTCAAAGGACTCGTACGAATTAATTAGATTTATTATGAAGTTTTATGTTTATATAAGGTATTGTAAGGTGTTGTTATGACTTATAAGGCGTCCTACAATATAATATCGTGTTTTTCAAGGTGTTAATATGGCATACAGTGTCGTAAGTTGCCCTAAATTGTCGTACGATGTTCAAAGGACTCGGACGAATTTATTAGGTTTATTATGGAGTTTTAAGTTTATATACGGTATTGTAAGGTGTTGTTATGATTTGTAAGGCGTCCTACAATATAATAACGTGCTTTTCAAGGTGTTAATATGGCATACAGAGTGGTAAGATGTCCTAAATTGCCGTACGAAGTTCAAAGGACTCGTACGAATTCATTAGATTTATTATGAAGTTTTATGTTTATATACGGTATTGTAAGGTATTGTTATGACTTGTAAGGCGCCCTACAATATAATATCATGTTTTTCAAGGTGTTAATATGGCATAAAGTGTCGTAAGTTGCCCTAAATTATCGTACGATGTTCAAAGGACTCGGACGAATTCATTAGGTTTATTATGGAGTTTTGTGTTTTTATACGGTATTATAAGGTGTTGCTATGATTTGTAAGGCGTCCTACAATATAATATCGTGTTTTTCAAGGTGTTAATATGGCATACATTGTCGTAAGTTGTCCTAAATTGTCTTACGATATTCAAAGGACTTGGACGAATTCATTAGGTTTATTATGGAGTTTTAAGTTTATATACGGTTTTGTAAGGTGTTGTTATAAGGCGTCTTACAATATAATAATGTGTTTTTCAAGGTGTTAATATGGCATACAGAGTTGTAAGATGTCCTAAATTGTCGTATGAAGTTCAAAGGACTCGGACGAATTCATTAGGTTTATTATGGAGTTTTGTGTTTTTATACGGTATTATAAGGTGTTGTTATGATTTGTAAGGCGCCCTACAATATAATATCGTGTTTTTCAAGGTGTTAATATGGCATACATTGTCGTAAGTTGTCCTAAATTGTCGTACGATATTCAAAGGACTCGGACGAATTCATTAGGTTTATTATAGAGTTTTAAGTTTATATACGGTTTTGTAAGGTGTTGTTACTATTTATAAGGTGTCCTTCAACATAATAATGTGTTTTTCAAGGTGTTAATATGGCATACAGAGTGGTAAGATGTCATAAATTGTCGTACGATGTTCAAAGGACTCGTACGAATTCATTAGATTTATTATGAAGTTTTATGTTTATATACGGTATTGTAAGGTGTTGTTATGACTTGTAAGGCGCTCTACAATATAATATCGTGTTTTTCAAGGTGTTAATATGGCATAAAGTGTCGTAAGTTGCCCTAAATTATCGTACGATGTTCAAAGGACTCGGACGAATTCATTAGGTTTATTATGGAGTTTTGTGTTTTTATACGGTATTATAAGGTGTTGTTATGATTTGTAAGGCGTCCTACAATATAATATCGTGTTTTTCAAGGTGTTAATATGGCATACATTGTCGTAAGTTGTCCTAAATTGTCTTAAGATATTCAAAGGACTTGGACGAATTCATTAGGTTTATTATGGAGTTTTAAGTTTATATACGGTTTTGTAAGGTGTTGTTATAAGGCGTCTTACAATATAATAATGTGTTTTTCAAGGTGTTAATATGGCATACAGAGTTGTAAGATGTCCTAAATTGCCGTATGAAGTTCAAAGGAATCGGACGAATTCATTAGGTTTATTATGGAGTTTTGTGTTTTTATACGGTATTATAAGGTGTTGTTATGATTTGTAAGGCGCCCTACAATATAATATCGTGTTTTTCAAGGTGTTAATATGGCATACATTGTCGTAAGTTGTCCTAAATTGTCGTACGATATTCAAAGGACTCGGACGAATTCATTAGGTTTATTATAGAGTTTTAAGTTTATATACGGTTTTGTAAGGTGTTGTTACTATTTATAAGGTGTCCTTCAATATAATAATGTGTTTTTCAAGGTGTTAATATGGCATACAGAGTGGTAAGATGTCATAAATTGTCGTACGATGTTCAAAGGACTCGTACGAATTCATTAGATTTATTATGAAGTTTTATGTTTATATACGGTATTGTAAGGTGTTGTTATGACTTGTAAGGCGCCCTACAATATAATATCGTGTTTTTCAAGGTGTTAATATGGCATAAAGTGTCGTAAGTTGCCCTAAATTATCGTACGATGTTCAAAGGACTCGGACGAATTCATTAGGTTTATTATGGAGTTTTGTGTTTTTATACGGTATTATAAGGTGTTGTTATGATTTGTAAGGCGTCCTACAATATAATATCGTGTTTTTCAAGGTGTTAATATGGCATACATTGTCGTAAGTTGTCCTAAATTGTCTTACGATATTCAAAGGACTTGGACGAATTCATTAGGTTTATTATGGAGTTTTAAGTTTATATACGGTTTTGTAAGGTGTTGTTATAAGGCGTCTTACAATATAATAATGTGTTTTTCAAGGTGTTAATATGGCATACAGAGTTGTAAGATGTCCTAAATTGTCGTATGAAGTTCAAAGGACTCGGACGAATTCATTAGGTTTATTATGGAGTTTTGTGTTTTTATACGGTATTATAAGGTGTTGTTATGATTTGTAAGGCGCCCTACAATATAATATCGTGTTTTTCAAGGTGTAAATATGGCATACATTGTCGTAAGTTGTCCTAAATTGTCGTACGATATTCAAAGGACTCGGACGAATTCATTAGTTTATTATAGAGTTTTAAGTTTATATACGGTTTTGTAAGGTGTGGTTACTATTTATAAGGTGTCCTTCAATATAATAATGTGTTTTTCAAGGTGTTAATATGGCATACAGAGTTGTAAGATGTCATAAATTGTCGTACGATGTTCAACGGACTCGTACGAATTCATTAGATTTATTATGAAGTTTTATGTTTATATACGGTATTGTAAGGTGTTGTTATGACTTATAAGGCGTCCTACAATATAATATCGTGTTTTTCAAGGTGATAATATGGCATACAGTGTCGTAAGTTGCCCTAAATTGTCGTACGATGTTCAAAGGACTCGGACGAATTTATTAGGTTTATTATGGAGTTTTAAGTTTATATACGGTATTGTAAGGTGTTGTTATGATTTGTAAGGCGTCCTACAATATAATAACGTGCTTTTCAAGGTGTTAATATGGCATACAGAGTGGTAAGATGTCATAAATTGTCGTACGATGTTCAAAGGACTCGTACGAATTCATTAGATTTATTATGAAGTTTTATGTTTATATACGGTATTGTAAGGTGTTGTTATGACTTGTAAGGCGCCCTACAATATAATATCGTGTTTTTCAAGGTGTTAATATGGCATAAAGTGTCGTAAGTTGCCCTAAATTATCGTACGATGTTCAAAGGACTCGGACGAATTCATTAGGTTTATTATGGAGTTTTGTGTTTTTATACGGTATTATAAGGTGTTGTTATGATTTGTAAGGCGTCCTACAATATAATATCGTGTTTTTCAAGGTGTTAATATGGCATACATTGTCGTAAGTTGTCCTAAATTGTCTTACGATATTCAAAGGACTTGGACGAATTCATTAGGTTTATTATGGAGTTTTAAGTTTATATACGGTTTTGTAAGGTGTTGTTATAAGGCGTCTTACAATATAATAATGTGTTTTTCAAGGTGTTAATATGGCATACAGAGTTGTAAGATGTCCTAAATTGTCGTATGAAGTTCAAAGGACTCGGACGAATTCATTAGGTTTATTATGGAGTTTTGTGTTTTTATACGGTATTATAAGGTGTTGTTATGATTTGTAAGGCGCCCTACAATATAATATCGTGTTTTTCAAGGTGTTAATATGGCATACATTGTCGTAAGTTGTCCTAAATTGTCGTACGATATTCAAAGGACTCGGACGAATTCATTAGGTTTATTATAGAGTTTTAAGTTTATATACGGTTTTGTAAGGTGTTGTTACTATTTATAAGGTGTCCTTCAATATAATAATGTGTTTTTCAAGGTGTTAATATGGCATACAGAGTTGTAAGATGTCATAAATTGTCGTACGATGTTCAACGGACTCGTACGAATTCATTAGATTTATTATGAAGTTTTATGTTTATATACGGTATTGTAAGGTGTTGTTATGACTTATAAGGCGTCCTACAATATAATATCGTGTTTTTCAAGGTGATAATATGGCATACAGTGTCGTAAGTTGCCCTAAATTGTCGTACGATGTTCAAAGGACTCGGACGAATTCATTAGGTTTATTATGGAGTTTTAAGTTTATATACGGTTTTGTAAGGTGTTGTTATGATTTGTAAGGCGTCCTTCAATATAATAATGTGTTTTTCAAGGTGTTAATATGGCATACAGAGTTGTAAGATGTCATAAATTGTCGTACGATGTTCAAAGGACTCGTACGAATTCATTAGATTTATTATGAAGTTTTATGTTTATATACGGTATTGTAAGGTGTTGTTATGACTTATAAGGCGTCCTACAATATAATATCGTGTTTTTCAAGGTGATAATATGGCATACAGTGTCGTAAGTTGCCCTAAATTGTCGTACGATGTTCAAAGGACTCGGACGAATTTATTAGGTTTATTATGGAGTTTTAAGTTTAAATACGGTATTGTAAGGTGTTGTTATGATTTGTAAGGCGTCCTACAATATAATAACGTGCTTTTCAAGGTGTTAATATGACATACAGAGTGGTAAGATGTCATAAATTGTCGTACGATGTTCAAAGGACTCGTACGAATTCATTAGATTTATTATGAAGTTTTATGTTTATATACGGTATTGTAAGGTGTTGTTATGACTTGTAAGGCGCCCTACAATATAATATCATGTTTTTCAAGGTGTTAATATGGCATACAGTGTCGTAAGTTGCCCTAAATTGTCGTACGATGTTCAAAGGACTCGAACGAATTCATTAGGTTTATTATGGAGTTTTGTGTTTTTATACGGTATTATAAGGTGTTGTTATGATTTGTAAGGCGTCCTACAATATAATATCGTGTTTTTCAAGGTGTTAATATGGCATACATTGTCGTAAGTTGTCCTAAATTATCGTACGATATTCAAAGGACTCGGACGAATTCACTAGGTTTATTATGGAGTTTTAAGTTTATATACGGTTTTGTAAGGTGTTGTTACTATTTATAAGGTGTCCTTCAATATAATAATGTGTTTTTCAAGGTGTTAATATGGCATACAGAGTTGTAAGATGTCATAAATTGTCGTACGATGTTCAAAGGACTCGTACGAATTCATTAGATTTATTATGAAGTTTTATGTTTATATACGGTATTGTAAGGTGTTGTTATGACTTATAAGGCGTCCTACAATATAATATCGTGTTTTTCAAGGTGATAATATGGCATACAGTGTCGTAAGTTGCCCTAAATTGTCGTACGATGTTCAAAGGACTTGGACGAATTCATTAGGTTTATTATGGAGTTTTAAGTTTATATACGGTTTTGTAAGGTGTTGTTATAAGGCGTCTTACAATATAATAATGTGTTTTTCAAGGTGTTAATATGGCATACAGAGTTGTAAGATGTCCTAAATTGTCGTATGAAGTTCAAAGGACTCGGACGAATTCATTAGGTTTATAATGGAGTTTTGTGTTTTTATACGGTATTATAAGGTGTTGTTATGATTTGTAAGGCGCCCTACAATATAATATCGTGTTTTTCAAGGTGTTAATATGGCATACATTGTCGTAAGTTGTCCTAAATTGTCTTACGATATTCAAAGGACTTGGACGAATTCATTAGGTTTATTATGGAGTTTTAAGTTTATATACGGTTTTGTAAGGTGTTGTTACTATTTATAAGGTGTCCTTCAATATAATAATGTGTTTTTCAAGGTGTTAATATGGCATACAGAGTTGTAAGATGTCATAAATTGTCGTACGATGTTCAAAGGACTCGTACGAATTCATTAGATTTATTATGAAGTTTTATGTTTATATACGGTATTGTAAGGTGTTGTTATGACTTATAAGGCGTCCTACAATATAATATCGTGTTTTTCAAGGTGATAATATGGCATACAGTGTCGTAAGTTGCCCTAAATTGTCGTACGATGTTCAAAGGACTCGGACGAATTTATTAGGTTTATTATGGAGTTTTAAGTTTAAATACGGTATTGTAAGGTGTTGTTATGATTTGTAAGGCGTCCTACAATATAATAACGTGCTTTTCAAGGTGTTAATATGGCATACAGAGTGGTAAGATGTCATAAATTGTCGTACGATGTTCAAAGGACTCGTACGAATTCATTAGATTTATTATGAAGTTTTATGTTTATATACGGTATTGTAAGGTGTTGTTATGACTTGTAAGGCGCCCTACAATATAATAACGTGTTTTTCAAGGTGTTAATATGGCATAAAGTGTCGTAAGTTGCCCTAAATTATCGTACGATGTTCAAAGGACTCGGACGAATTCATTAGGTTTATTATGGAGTTTTGTGTTTTTATACGGTATTATAAGGTGTTGTTATGATTTGTAAGGCGTCCTACAATATAATATCGTGTTTTTCAAGGTGTTAATATGGCATACATTGTCGTAAGTTGTCCTAAATTGTCTTACGATATTCAAAGGACTTGGACGAATTCATTAGGTTTATTATGGAGTTTTAAGTTTATATACGGTTTTGTAAGGTGTTGTTATAAGGCGTCTTACAATATAATAATGTGTTTTTCAAGGTGTTAATATGGCATACAGAGTTGTAAGATGTCCTAAATTGTCGTATGAAGTTCAAAGGACTCGGACGAATTCATTAGGTTTATAATGGAGTTTTGTGTTTTTATACGGTATTATAAGGTGTTGTTATGATTTGTAAGGCGCCCTACAATATAATATCGTGTTTTTCAAGGTGTTAATATGGCATACATTGTCGTAAGTTGTCCTAAATTGTCGTACGATATTCAAAGGACTCGGACGAATTCATTAGGTTTATTATAGAGTTTTAAGTTTATATACGGTTTTGTAAGGTGTTGTTACTATTTATAAGGGGTCCTTCAATATAATAATGTGTTTTTCAAGGTGTTAATATGGCATACAGAGTTGTAAGATGTCATAAATTGTCGTACGATGTTCAACGGACTCGTACGAATTCATTAGATTTATTATGAAGTTTTATGTTTATATACGGTATTGTAAGGTGTTGTTATGACTTATAAGGCGTCCTACAATATAATATCGTGTTTTTCAAGGTGATAATATGGCATACAGTGTCGTAAGTTGCCCTAAATTGTCGTACGATGTTCAAAGGACTCGGACGAATTTATTAGGTTTATTATGGAGTTTTAAGTTTATATACAGTATTGTAAGGTGTTGTTATGATTTGTAAGGCGTCTTACAATATAATAACGTGCTTTTCAAGGTGTTAATATGACATACATAGTGGTAAGATGTCATAAATTGTCGTACGATGTTCAAAGGACTCGTACGAATTCATTAGATTTATTATGAAGTTTTATGTTTATATACGGTATTGTAAGGTGTTGTTATGACTTGTAAGGCGCCCTACAATATAATATCGTGTTTTTCAAGGTGTTAATATGGCATACAGTGTAGTAAGTTGCCCTAAATTGTCGTACGATGTTCAAAGGACTCGAACGAATTCATTAGGTTTATTATGGAGTTTTGTGTTTTTATACGGTATTATAAGGTGTTGTTATGATTTGTAAGGCGTCCTACAATATAATATCGTGTTTTTCAAGGTGTTAAATGGCATACATTGTCGTAAGTTGTCCTAAATTGTCTTACGATATTCAAAGGACTTGGACGAATTCATTAGGTTTATTATGGAGTTTTAAGTTTATATACGGTTTTGTAAGGTGTTGTTACTATTTATAAGGCGTCCTACAATATAATAATGTGTTTTTCTAGGTGTTAATATGGCATACAGAGTTGTAAGATTTCCTAAATTGTCGTACGAAGTTCAAAGGACTCGGACGAATTCATTAGGTTTATTATGGAGTTTTGTGTTTTTATACGGTATTATAAGGTGTTGTTATGATTTGTAAGGCGCCCTACAATATAATATCGTGTTTTTCAAGGTGTTAATATGGCATACATTGTCGTAAGTTGTCCTAAATTGTCGTACGATATTCAAAGGACTCGGACGAATTCATTAGGTTTATTATGGAGTTTTAAGTTTATATACGGTTTTGTAAGGTGTTGTTACTATTTATAAAGTGTCCTTCAATATAATAATGTGTTTTTCAAGGTGTTAATATGGCATACAGAGTTGTAAGATGTTATAAATTGTCGTACGATGTTCAAAGGACTCGTACGAATTAATTAGATTTATTATGAAGTTTTATGTTTATATAAGGTATTGTAAGGTGTTGTTATGACTTATAAGGCGTCCTACAATATAATATCGTGTTTTTCAAGGTGTTAATATGGCATACAGTGTCGTAAGTTGCCCTAAATTGTCGTACGATGTTCAAAGGACTCGGACGAATTTATTAGGTTTATTATGGAGTTTTAAGTTTATATACGGTATTGTAAGGTGTTGTTATGATTTGTAAGGCGTCCTACAATATAATAACGTGCTTTTCAAGGTGTTAATATGGCATACAGAGTGGTAAGATGTCATAAATTGTCGTACGATGTTCAAAGGACTCGTACGAATTCATTAGATTTATTATGAAGTTTTATGTTTATATACGGTATTGTAAGGTGTTGTTATGACTTGTAAGGCGCCCTACAATATAATATCGTGTTTTTCAAGGTGTTAATATGGCATACAGTGTCGTAAGTTGCCCTAAATTGTCGTACGATGTTCAAAGGACTCGGACGAATTCATTAGGTTTATTATGGAGTTTTAAGTTTATATACGATATTGTAAGGTGTTGTTACGATTCGTAAAGCGTCCTACAATATAATATCGTGTTTTTAAGGTGTTAATATGGCATACATTGTCGTAAGTTGTCCTAAATTGTCTTACGATATTCAAAGGACTTGGACGAATTCATTAGGTTTATTATGGAGTTTTAAGTTTATATACGGTTTTGTAAGGTGTTGTTACTATTTATAAGGCGTCCTACAATATAATAATGTGTTTTTCAAGGTGTTAATATGGCATACAGAGTTGTAAGATTTCCTAAATTGTCGTACGAAGTTCAAAGGACTCGGACGAATTCATTAGGTTTATTATGGAGTTTTGTGTTTTTATACGGTATTATAAGGTGTTGTTATGATTTGTAAGGCGCCCTACAATATAATATCGTGTTTTTCAAGGTGTTAATATGGCATACATTGTCGTAAGTTGTCCTAAATTGTCGTACGATATTCAAAGAACTCGGACGAATTCATTAGGTTTATTATGGAGTTTTAAGTTTATATACGGTTTTGTAAGGTGTTGTTACTATTTATAAAGTGTCCTTCAATATAATAATGTGTTTTTCAAGGTGTTAATATGACATACAGAGTTGTAAGATGTTTTAAATTGTCGTACGATGTTCAAAGGACTCGTACGAATTAATTAGATTTATTATGAAGTTTTATGTTTATATAAGGTATTGTAAGGTGTTGTTATGACTTATAAGGCGTCCTACAATATAATATCGTGTTTTTCAAGGTGTTAATATGGCATACAGTGTCGTAAGTTGCCCTAAATTGTCGTACGATGTTCAAAGGACTCGGACGAATTTATTAGGTTTATTATGGAGTTTTAAGTTTATATACGGTATTGTAAGGTGTTGTTATGATTTGTAAGGCGTCCTACAATATAATAACGTGCTTTTCAAGGTGTTAATATGGCATACAGAGTGGTAAGATGTCATAAATTGTCGTACGATGTTCAAAGGACTCGTACGAATTCATTAGATTTATTATGAAGTTTTATGTTTATATACGGTATTGTAAGGTGTTGTTATGACTTGTAAGGCGCCCTACAATATAATATCGTGTTTTTCAAGGTGTTAATATGGCATACAGTGTCGTAAGTTGCCCTAAATTGTCGTACGATGTTCAAAGGACTCGGACGAATTCATTAGGTTTATTATGGAGTTTTAAGTTTATATACCATATTGTAAGGTGTTGTTACGATTCGTAAAGCGTCCTACAATATAATATCGTGTTTTTAAGGTGTTAATATGGCATACATTGTCGTAAGTTGTCCTAAATTGTCTTACGATATTCAAAGGACTTGGACGAATTCATTAGGTTTATTATGGAGTTTTAAGTTTATATACGGTTTTGTAAGGTGTTGTTACTATTTATAAGGCGTCCTACAATATAATAATGTGTTTTTCAAGGTGTTAATATGGCATACAGAGTTGTAAGATTTCCTAAATTATCGTACGAAGTTCAAAGGACTCGGACGAATTCATTATGTTTATTATGGAGTTTTGTGTTTTTATACGGTATTATAAGGTGTTGTTATGATTTGTAAGGCGCCCTACAATATAATATCGTGTTTTTCAAGGTGTTAATATGGCATACATTGTCGTAAGTTGTCCTAAATTGTCGTACGATATTCAAAGGACTCGGACGAATTCATTAGGTTTATTATGGAGTTTTAAGTTTATATACGGTTTTGTAAGGTGTTGTTACTATTTATAAAGTGTCCTTCAATATAATAATGTGTTTTTCAAGGTGTTAATATGGCATACAGAGTTGTAAGATGTTATAAATTGTCGTACGATGTTCAAAGGACTCGTACGAATTAATTAGATTTATTATGAAGTTCTATGTTTATATAAGGTATTGTAAGGTGTTGTTATGACTTATAAGGCGTCCTACAATATAATATCGTGTTTTTCAAGGTGTTAATATGGCATACAGTGTCGTAAGTTGCCCTAAATTGTCGTACGATGTTCAAAGGACTCGGACGAATTTATTAGGTTTATTATGGAGTTTTAAGTTTATATACGGTATTGTAAGGTGTTGTTATGATTTGTAAGGCGTCCTACAATATAATAACGTGCTTTTCAAGGTGTTAATATGGCATACAGAGTGGTAAGATGTCATAAATTGTCGTACGATGTTCAAAGGACTCGTACGAATTCATTAGATTTATTATGAAGTTTTATGTTTATATACGGTATTGTAAGGTGTTGTTATGACTTGTAAGGCGCCCTACAATATAATATCGTGTTTTTCAAGGTGTTAATATGGCATACAGTGTCGTAAGTTGCCCTAAATTGTCGTACGATGTTCAAAGGACTCGGACGAATTCATTAGGTTTATTATGGAGTTTTAAGTTTATATACCATATTGTAAGGTGTTGTTACGATTCGTAAAGCGTCCTACAATATAATATCGTGTTTTTAAGGTGTTAATATGGCATACATTGTCGTAAGTTGTCCTAAATTGTCTTACGATATTCAAAGGACTTGGACGAATTCATTAGGTTTATTATGGAGTTTTAAGTTTATATACGGTTTTGTAAGGTGTTGTTACTATTTATAAGGCGTCCTACAATATAATAATGTGTTTTTCAAGGTGTTAATATGGCATACAGAGTTGTAAGATTTCCTAAATTATCGTACGAAGTTCAAAGGACTCGGACGAATTCATTATGTTTATTATGGAGTTTTGTGTTTTTATACGGTATTATAAGGTGTTGTTATGATTTGTAAGGCGCCCTACAATATAATATCGTGTTTTTCAAGGTGTTAATATGGCATACATTGTCGTAAGTTGTCCTAAATTGTCGTACGATATTCAAAGGACTCGGACGAATTCATTAGGTTTATTATGGAGTTTTAAGTTTATATACGGTTTTGTAAGGTGTTGTTACTATTTATAAAGTGTCCTTCAATATAATAATGTGTTTTTCAAGGTGTTAATATGGCATACAGAGTTGTAAGATGTTATAAATTGTCGTACGATGTTCAAAGGACTCGTACGAATTAATTAGATTTATTATGAAGTTCTATGTTTATATAAGGTATTGTAAGGTGTTGTTATGACTTATAAGGCGTCCTACAATATAATATCGTGTTTTTCAAGGTGTTAATATGGCATACAGTGTCGTAAGTTGCCCTAAATTGTCGTACGATGTTCAAAGGACTCGGACGAATTTATTAGGTTTATTATGGAGTTTTAAGTTTATATACGGTATTGTAAGGTGTTGTTATGATTTGTAAGGCGTCCTACAATATAATAACGTGCTTTTCAAGGTGTTAATATGGCATACAGAGTGGTAAGATGTCATAAATTGTCGTACGATGTTCAAAGGACTCGTACGAATTCATTAGATTTATTATGAAGTTTTATGTTTATATACGGTATTGTAAGGTGTTGTTATGACTTGTAAGGCGCCCTACAATATAATATCGTGTTTTTCAAGGTGTTAATATGGCATACAGTGTCGTAAGTTGCCCTAAATTGTCGTACGATGTTCAAAGGACTCGGACGAATTCATTAGGTTTATTATGGAGTTTTAAGTTTATATACCATATTGTAAGGTGTTGTTACGATTCGTAAAGCGTCCTACAATATAATATCGTGTTTTTAAGGTGTTAATATGGCATACATTGTCGTAAGTTGTCCTAAATTGTCTTACGATATTCAAAGGACTTGGACGAATTCATTAGGTTTATTATGGAGTTTTAAGTTTATATACGGTTTTGTAAGGTGTTGTTACTATTTATAAGGCGTCCTACAATATAATAATGTGTTTTTAAGGTGTTAATATGGCATACAGAGTTGTAAGATTTCCTAAATTGTCGTACGAAGTTCAAAGGACTCGGACGAATTCATTATGTTTATTATGGAGTTTTGTGTTTTTATACGGTATTATAAGGTGTTGTTATGATTTGTAAGGCGCCCTACAATATAATATCGTGTTTTTCAAGGTGTTAATATGGCATACATTGTCGTAAGTTGTCCTAAATTGTCGTACGATATTCAAAGGACTCGGACGAATTCATTAGGTTTATTATGGAGTTTTAAGTTTATATACGGTTTTGTAAGGTGTTGTTACTATTTATAAAGTGTCCTTCAATATAATAATGTGTTTTTCAAGGTGTTAATATGACATACAGAGTTGTAAGATGTTTTAAATTGTCGTACGATGTTCAAAGGACTCGTACGAATTAATTAGATTTATTATGAAGTTTTATGTTTATATAAGGTATTGTAAGGTGTTGTTATGACTTATAAGGCGTCCTACAATATAATATCGTGTTTTTCAAGGTGTTAATATGGCATACAGTGTCGTAAGTTGCCCTAAATTGTCGTACGATGTTCAAAGGACTCGGACGAATTTATTAGGTTTATTATGGAGTTTTAAGTTTATATACGGTATTGTAAGGTGTTGTTATGATTTGTAAGGCGTCCTACAATATAATAACGTGCTTTTCAAGGTGTTAATATGGCATACAGAGTGGTAAGATGTCATAAATTGTCGTACGATGTTCAAAGGACTCGTACGAATTCATTAGATTTATTATGAAGTTTTATGTTTATATACGGTATTGTAAGGTGTTGTTATGACTTGTAAGGCGCCCTACAATATAATATCGTGTTTTTCAAGGTGTTAATATGGCATACAGTGTCGTAAGTTGCCCTAAATTGTCGTACGATGTTCAAAGGACTCGGACGAATTCATTAGGTTTATTATGGAGTTTTAAGTTTATATACCATATTGTAAGGTGTTGTTACGATTCGTAAAGCGTCCTACAATATAATATCGTGTTTTTAAGGTGTTAATATGGCATACATTGTCGTAAGTTGTCCTAAATTGTCTTACGATATTCAAAGGACTTGGACGAATTCATTAGGTTTATTATGGAGTTTTAAGTTTATATACGGTTATGTAAGGTGTTGTTACTATTTATAAGGCGTCCTACAATATAATAATTTGTTTTTCAAGGTGTTAATATGGCATACAGAGTTGTAAGATTTCCTAAATTATCGTACGAAGTTCAAAGGACTCGGACGAATTCATTAGGTTTATTATGGAGTTTTGTGTTTTTATACGGTATTATAAGGTGTTGTTATGATTTGTAAGGCGCCCTACAATATAATATCGTGTTTTTCAAGGTGTTAATATGGCATACATTGTCGTAAGTTGTCCTAAATTGTCGTACGATATTCAAAGGACTCGGACGAATTCATTAGGTTTATTATGGAGTTTTAAGTTTATATACGGTTTTGTAAGGTGTTGTTACTATTTATAAAGTGTCCTTCAATATAATAATGTGTTTTTCAAGGTGTTAATATGGCATACAGAGTTGTAAGATGTTATAAATTGTCGTACGATGTTCAAAGGACTCGTACGAATTAATTAGATTTATTATGAAGTTCTATGTTTATATAAGGTATTGTAAGGTGTTGTTATGACTTATAAGGCGTCCTACAATATAATATCGTGTTTTTCAAGGTGTTAATATGGCATACAGTGTCGTAAGTTGCCCTAAATTGTCGTACGATGTTCAAAGGACTCGGACGAATTTATTAGGTTTATTATGGAGTTTTAAGTTTATATACGGTATTGTAAGGTGTTGTTATGATTTGTAAGGCGTCCTACAATATAATAACGTGCTTTTCAAGGTGTTAATATGGCATACAGAGTGGTAAGATGTCATAAATTGTCGTACGATGTTCAAAGGACTCGTACGAATTCATTAGATTTATTATGAAGTTTTATGTTTATATACGGTATTGTAAGGTGTTGTTATGACTTGTAAGGCGCCCTACAATATAATATCGTGTTTTTCAAGGTGTTAATATGGCATACAGTGTCGTAAGTTGCCCTAAATTGTCGTACGATGTTCAAAGGACTCGGACGAATTCATTAGGTTTATTATGGAGTTTTAAGTTTATATACCATATTGTAAGGTGTTGTTACGATTCGTAAAGCGTCCTACAATATAATATCGTGTTTTTAAGGTGTTAATATGGCATACATTGTCGTAAGTTGTCCTAAATTGTCTTACGATATTCAAAGGACTTGGACGAATTCATTAGGTTTATTATGGAGTTTTAAGTTTATATACGGTTTTGTAAGGTGTTGTTACTATTTATAAGGCGTCCTACAATATAATAATGTGTTTTTCAAGGTGTTAATATGGCATACAGAGTTGTAAGATTTCCTAAATTGTCGTACGAAGTTCAAAGGACTCGGACGAATTCATTATGTTTATTATGGAGTTTTGTGTTTTTATACGGTATTATAAGGTGTTGTTATGATTTGTAAGGCGCCCTACAATATAATATCGTGTTTTTCAAGGTGTTAATATGGCATACATTGTCGTAAGTTGTCCTAAATTGTCGTACGATATTCAAAGGACTCGGACGAATTCATTAGGTTTATTATGGAGTTTTAAGTTTATATACGGTTTTGTAAGGTGTTGTTACTATTTATAAAGTGTCCTTCAATATAATAATGTGTTTTTCAAGGTGTTAATATGGCATACAGAGTTGTAAGATGTTATAAATTGTCGTACGATGTTCAAAGGACTCGTACGAATTAATTAGATTTATTATGAAGTTCTATGTTTATATAAGGTATTGTAAGGTGTTGTTATGACTTATAAGGCGTCCTACAATATAATATCGTGTTTTTCAAGGTGTTAATATGGCATACAGTGTCGTAAGTTGCCCTAAATTGTCGTACGATGTTCAAAGGACTCGGACGAATTTATTAGGTTTATTATGGAGTTTTAAGTTTATATACGGTATTGTAAGGTGTTGTTATGATTTGTAAGGCGTCCTACAATATAATAACGTGCTTTTCAAGGTGTTAATATGGCATACAGAGTGGTAAGATGTCATAAATTGTCGTACGATGTTCAAAGGACTCGTACGAATTCATTAGATTTATTATGAAGTTTTATGTTTATATACGGTATTGTAAGGTGTTGTTATGACTTGTAAGGCGCCCTACAATATAATATCGTGTTTTTCAAGGTGTTAATATGGCATACAATGTCGTAAGTTGCCCTAAATTGTCGTACGATGTTCAAAGGACTCGGACGAATTCATTAGGTTTATTATGGAGTTTTAAGTTTATATACGATATTGTAAGGTGTTGTTACGATTCGTAAAGCGTCCTACAATATAATATCGTGTTTTTAAGGTGTTAATATGGCATACATTGTCGTAAGTTGTCCTAAATTGTCTTACGATATTCAAAGGACTTGGACGAATTCATTAGGTTTATTATGGAGTTTTAAGTTTATATACGGTTTTGTAAGGTGTTGTTACTATTTATAAGGCGTCCTACAAAATAATAATGTGTTTTTCAAGGTGTTAATATGGCATACAGAGTTGTAAGATTTCCTAAATTGTCGTACGAAGTTCAAAGGACTCGGACGAATTCATTAGGTTTATTATGGAGTTTTGTGTTTTTATACGGTATTATAAGGTGTTGTTATGATTTGTAAGGCGCCCTACAATATAATATCGTGTTTTTCAAGGTGTTAATATGGCATACATTGTCGTAAGTTGTCCTAAATTGTCGTACGATATTCAAAGGACTCGGACGAATTCATTAGGTTTATTATGGAGTTTTAAGTTTATATACGGTTTTGTAAGGTGTTGTTACTATTTATAAAGTGTCCTTCAATATAATAATGTGTTTTTCAAGGTGTTAATATGGCATACAGAGTTGTAAGATGTTATAAATTGTCGTACGATGTTCAAAGGACTCGTACGAATTAATTAGATTTATTATGAAGTTCTATGTTTATATAAGGTATTGTAAGGTGTTGTTATGACTTATAAGGCGTCCTACAATATAATATCGTGTTTTTCAAGGTGTTAATATGGCATACAGTGTCGTAAGTTGCCCTAAATTGTCGTACGATGTTCAAAGGACTCGGACGAATTTATTAGGTTTATTATGGAGTTTTAAGTTTATATACGGTATTGTAAGGTGTTGTTATGATTTGTAAGGCGTCCTACAATATAATAACGTGCTTTTCAAGGTGTTAATATGGCATACAGAGTGGTAAGATGTCATAAATTGTCGTACGATGTTCAAAGGACTCGTACGAATTCATTAGATTTATTATGAAGTTTTATGTTTATATACGGTATTGTAAGGTGTTGTTATGACTTGTAAGGCGCCCTACAATATAATATCGTGTTTTTCAAGGTGTTAATATGGCATACACTGTCGTAAGTTGCCCTAAATTGTCGTACGATGTTCAAAGGACTCGGACGAATTCATTAGGTTTATTATGGAGTTTTAAGTTTATATACGATATTGTAAGGTGTTGTTACGATTCGTAAAGCGTCCTACAATATAATATCGTGTTTTTAAGGTGTTAATATGGCATACATTGTCGTAAGTTGTCCTAAATTGTCTTACGATATTCAAAGGACTTGGACGAATTCATTAGGTTTATTATGGAGTTTTAAGTTTATATACGGTTTTGTAAGGTGTTGTTACTATTTATAAGGCGTCCTACAAAATAATAATGTGTTTTTCAAGGTGTTAATATGGCATACAGAGTTGTAAGATTTCCTAAATTGTCGTACGAAGTTCAAAGGACTCGGACGAATTCATTAGGTTTATTATGGAGTTTTGTGTTTTTATACGGTATTATAAGGTGTTGTTATGATTTGTAAGGCGCCCTACAATATAATATCGTGTTTTTCAAGGTGTTAATATGGCATACATTGTCGTAAGTTGTCCTAAATTGTCGTACGATATTCAAAGGACTCGGACGAATTCATTAGGTTTATTATGGAGTTTTAAGTTTATATAAGGTTTTGTAAGGTGTTGTTACTATTTATAAGGTGTCCTTCAATATAATAATGTGTTTTTCAAGGTGTTAATATGGCATACAGAGTTGTAAGATGTTATAAATTGTCGTACGATGTTCAAAGGACTCGTACGAATTAATTAGATTTATTATGAAGTTTTATGTTTATATACGGTATTGTAAGGTGTTGTTATGACTTATAAGGCGTCCTACAATATAATATCGTGTTTTTCAAGGTGTTAATATGGCATACAGTGTCGTAAGTTGCCCTAAATTGTCGTACGATGTTCAAAGGACTCGGACGAATTTATTAGGTTTATTATGGAGTTTTAAGTTTATATACGGTGGTGTAAGTTGTTGTTATGATTTGTAAGGCGTCCTACAATATAATAACGTGCTTTTCAAGGTGTTAATATGGCATACAGAGTGGTAAGATGTCATAAATTGTCGTACGATGTTCAAAGGACTCGTACGAATTCATTAGATTTATTATGAAGTTTTATGTTTATATACGGTATTGTAAGGTGTTGTTATGACTTGTAAGGCGCTCTACAATATAATATCGTGTTTTTCAAGGTGTTAATATGGCATACAGTGTCGTAAGTTGCCCTAAATTGTCGTACGATGTTCAAAGGACTCGGACGAATTTATTAGGTTTATTATGGAGTTTTAAGTTTAAATACGGTATTGTAAGGTGTTGTTATGATTTGTAAGGCGTCCTACAATATAATAACGTGCTTTTCAAGGTGTTAATATGGCATACAGAGTGGTAAGATGTCATAAATTGTCGTACGATGTTCAAAGGACTCGTACGAATTCATTAGATTTATTATGAAGTTTTATGTTTATATACGGTATTGTAAGGTGTTGTTATGACTTGTAAGGCGCTCTACAATATAATATCGTGTTTTTCAAGGTGTTAATATGGCATACAGTGTCGTAAGTTGCCCTAAATTGTCGTACGATGTTCAAAGGACTCGGACGAATTCATTAGGTTTATTATGGAGTTTTAAGTTTATATACCATATTGTAAGGTGTTGTTACGATTCGTAAAGCGTCCTACAATATAATATCGTGTTTTTAAGGTGTTAATATGGCATACATTGTCGTAAGTTGTCCTAAATTGTCTTACGATATTCAAAGGACTTGGACGAATTCATTAGGTTTATTATGGAGTTTTAAGTTTATATACGGTTTTGTAAGGTGTTGTTACTATTTATAAGGCGTCCTACAATATAATAATGTGTTTTTCAAGGTGTTAATATGGCATACAGAGTTGTAAGATTTCCTAAATTGTCGTACGAAGTTCAAAGGACTCGGACGAATTCATTATGTTTATTATGGAGTTTTGTGTTTTTATACGGTATTATAAGGTGTTGTTATGATTTGTAAGGCGCCCTACAATATAATATCGTGTTTTTCAAGGTGTTAATATGGCATACATTGTCGTAAGTTGTCCTAAATTGTCGTACGATATTCAAAGGACTCGGACGAATTCATTAGGTTTATTATGGAGTTTTAAGTTTATATACGGTTTTGTAAGGTGTTGTTACTATTTATAAAGTGTCCTTCAATATAATAATGTGTTTTTCAAGGTGTTAATATGGCATACAGAGTTGTAAGATGTTATAAATTGTCGTACGATGTTCAAAGGACTCGTACGAATTAATTAGATTTATTATGAAGTTCTATGTTTATATAAGGTATTGTAAGGTGTTGTTATGACTTATAAGGCGTCCTACAATATAATATCGTGTTTTTCAAGGTGTTAATATGGCATACAGTGTCGTAAGTTGCCCTAAATTGTCGTACGATGTTCAAAGGACTCGGACGAATTTATTAGGTTTATTATGGAGTTTTAAGTTTATATACGGTATTGTAAGGTGTTGTTATGATTTGTAAGGCGTCCTACAATATAATAACGTGCTTTTCAAGGTGTTAATATGGCATACAGAGTGGTAAGATGTCATAAATTGTCGTACGATGTTCAAAGGACTCGTACGAATTCATTAGATTTATTATGAAGTTTTATGTTTATATACGGTATTGTAAGGTGTTGTTATGACTTGTAAGGCGCCCTACAATATAATATCGTGTTTTTCAAGGTGTTAATATGGCATACAGTGTCGTAAGTTGCCCTAAATTGTCGTACGATGTTCAAAGGACTCGGACAAATTCATTAGGTTTATTATGGAGTTTTAAGTTTATATACGATATTGTAAGGTGTTGTTACGATTCGTAAAGCGTCCTACAATATAATATCGTGTTTTTAAGGTGTTAATATGGCATACATTGTCGTAAGTTGTCCTAAATTGTCTTACGATATTCAAAGGACTTGGACGAATTCATTAGGTTTATTATGGAGTTTTAAGTTTATATACGGTTTTGTAAGGTGTTGTTACTATTTATAAGGCGTCCTACAAAATAATAATGTGTTTTTCAAGGTGTTAATATGGCATACAGAGTTGTAAGATTTCCTAAATTGTCGTACGAAGTTCAAAGGACTCGGACGAATTCATTAGGTTTATTATGGAGTTTTGTGTTTTTATACGGTATTATAAGGTGTTGTTATGATTTGTAAGGCGCCCTACAATATAATATCGTGTTTTTCAAGGTGTTAATATGGCATACATTGTCGTAAGTTGTCCTAAATTGTCGTACGATATTCAAAGGACTCGGACGAATTCATTAGGTTTATTATGGAGTTTTAAGTTTATATAAGGTTTTGTAAGGTGTTGTTACTATTTATAAGGTGTCCTTCAATATAATAATGTGTTTTTCAAGGTGTTAATATGGCATACAGAGTTGTAAGATGTTATAAATTGTCGTACGATGTTCAAAGGACTCGTACGAATTAATTAGATTTATTATGAAGTTTTATGTTTATATACGGTATTGTAAGGTGTTGTTATGACTTATAAGGCGTCCTACAATATAATATCGTGTTTTTCAAGGTGTTAATATGGCATACAGTGTCGTAAGTTGCCCTAAATTGTCGTACGATGTTCAAAGGACTCGGACGAATTTATTAGGTTTATTATGGAGTTTTAAGTTTATATACGGTGGTGTAAGTTGTTGTTATGATTTGTAAGGCGTCCTACAATATAATAACGTGCTTTTCAAGGTGTTAATATGGCATACAGAGTGGTAAGATGTCATAAATTGTCGTACGATGTTCAAAGGACTCGTACGAATTCATTAGATTTATTATGAAGTTTTATGTTTATATACGGTATTGTAAGGTGTTGTTATGACTTGTAAGGCGCTCTACAATATAATATCGTGTTTTTCAAGGTGTTAATATGGCATACAGTGTCGTAAGTTGCCCTAAATTGTCGTACGATGTTCAAAGGACTCGGACGAATTTATTAGGTTTATTATGGAGTTTTAAGTTTAAATACGGTATTGTAAGGTGTTGTTATGATTTGTAAGGCGTCCTACAATATAATAACGTGCTTTTCAAGGTGTTAATATGGCATACAGAGTGGTAAGATGTCATAAATTGTCGTACGATGTTCAAAGGACTCGTACGAATTCATTAGATTTATTATGAAGTTTTATGTTTATATACGGTATTGTAAGGTGTTGTTATGACTTGTAAGGCGCCCTACAATATAATATCGTGTTTTTCAAGGTGTTAATATGGCATAAAGTGTCGTAAGTTGCCCTAAATTATCGTACGATGTTCAAAGGACTCGGACGAATTCATTAGGTTTATTATGGAGTTTTGTGTTTTTATACGGTATTATAAGGTGTTGTTATGATTTGTAAGGCGTCCTACAATATAATATCGAGTTTTTCAAGGTGTTAATATGGCATACATTGTCGTAAGTTGTCCTAAATTGTCTTACGATATTCAAAGGACTTGGACGAATTCATTAGGTTTATTATGGAGTTTTAAGTTTATATACGGTTTTGTAAGGTGTTGTTACTATTTATAAGGCGTCCTACAATATAATAATGTGTTTTTCTAGGTGTTAATATGGCATACAGAGTTGTAAGATTTCCTAAATTGTCGTACGAAGTTCAAAGGACTCGGACGAATTCATTAGGTTTATTATGGAGTTTTGTGTTTTTATACGGTATTATAAGGTGTTGTTATGATTTGTAAGGCGCCCTACAATATAATATCGTGTTTTTCAAGGTGTTAATATGGCATACATTGTCGTAAGTTGTCCTAAATTGTCGTACGATATTCAAAGGACTCGGACGAATTCATTAGGTTTATTATGGAGTTTTAAGTTTATATAAGGTTTTGTAAGGTGTTGTTACTATTTATAAGGTGTCCTTCAATATAATAATGTGTTTTTCAAGGTGTTAATATGGCATACAGAGTTGTAAGATGTTATAAATTGTCGTACGATGTTCAAAGGACTCGTACGAATTAATTAGATTTATTATGAAGTTTTATGTTTATATACGGTATTGTAAGGTGTTGTTATGACTTATAAGGCGTCCTACAATATAATATCGTGTTTTTCAAGGTGTTAATATGGCATACAGTGTCGTAAGTTGCCCTAAATTGTCGTACGATGTTCAAAGGACTCGGACGAATTTATTAGGTTTATTATGGAGTTTTAAGTTTATATACGGTGGTGTAAGTTGTTGTTATGATTTGTAAGGCGTCCTACAATATAATAACGTGCTTTTCAAGGTGTTAATATGGCATACAGAGTGGTAAGATGTCATAAATTGTCGTACGATGTTCAAAGGACTCGTACGAATTCATTAGATTTATTATGAAGTTTTATGTTTATATACGGTATTGTAAGGTGTTGTTATGACTTGTAAGGCGCTCTACAATATAATATCGTGTTTTTCAAGGTGTTAATATGGCATACAGTGTCGTAAGTTGCCCTAAATTGTCGTACGATGTTCAAAGGACTCGGACGAATTTATTAGGTTTATTATGGAGTTTTAAGTTTAAATACGGTATTGTAAGGTGTTGTTATGATTTGTAAGGCGTCCTACAATATAATAACGTGCTTTTCAAGGTGTTAATATGGCATACATAGTGGTAAGATGTCATAAATTGTCGTACGATGTTCAAAGGACTCGTACGAATTCATTAGATTTATTATGAAGTTTTATGTTTATATACGGTATTGTAAGGTGTTGTTATGACTTGTAAGGCGCCCTACAATATAATATCGTGTTTTTCAAGGTGTTAATATGGCATAAAGTGTCGTAAGTTGCCCTAAATTATCGTACGATGTTCAAAGGACTCGGACGAATTCATTAGGTTTATTATGGAGTTTTGTGTTTTTATACGGTATTATAAGGTGTTGTTATGATTTGTAAGGCGTCCTACAATATAATATCGAGTTTTTCAAGGTGTTAATATGGCATACATTGTCGTAAGTTGTCCTAAATTGTCTTACGATATTCAAAGGACTTGGACGAATTCATTAGGTTTATTATGGAGTTTTAAGTTTATATACGGTTTTGTAAGGTGTTGTTACTATTTATAAGGCGTCCTACAATATAATAATGTGTTTTTCTAGGTGTTAATATGGCATACAGAGTTGTAAGATTTCCTAAATTGTCGTACGAAGTTCAAAGGACTCGGACGAATTCATTAGGTTTATTATGGAGTTTTGTGTTTTTATACGGTATTATAAGGTGTTGTTATGATTTGTAAGGCGCCCTACAATATAATATCGTGTTTTTCAAGGTGTTAATATGGCATACATTGTCGTAAGTTGTCCTAAATTGTCGTACGATATTCAAAGGACTCGGACGAATTCATTAGGTTTATTATGGAGTTTTAAGTTTATATACGGTTTTGTAAGGTGTTGTTACTATTTATAAAGTGTCCTTCAATATAATAATGTGTTTTTCAAGGTGTTAATATGGCATACAGAGTTGTAAGATGTTATAAATTGTCGTACGATGTTCAAAGGACTCGTACGAATTAATTAGATTTATTATGAAGTTTTATGTTTATATAAGGTATTGTAAGGTGTTGTTATGACTTATAAGGCGTCCTACAATATAATATCGTGTTTTTCAAGGTGTTAATATGGCATACAGTGTCGTAAGTTGCCCTAAATTGTCGTACGATGTTCAAAGGACTCGGACGAATTTATTAGGTTTATTATGGAGTTTTAAGTTTATATACGGTATTGTAAGGTGTTGTTATGATTTGTAAGGCGTCCTACAATATAATAACGTGCTTTTCAAGGTGTTAATATGGCATACAGAGTGGTAAGATGTCATAAATTGTCGTACGATGTTCAAAGGACTCGTACGAATTCATTAGATTTATTATGAAGTTTTATGTTTATATACGGTATTGTAAGGTGTTGTTATGACTTGTAAGGCGCCCTACAATATAATATCGTGTTTTTCAAGGTGTTAATATGGCATACAGTGTCGTAAGTTGCCCTAAATTGTCGTACGATGTTCAAAGGACTCGGACGAATTCATTAGGTTTATTATGGAGTTTTAAGTTTATATACGATATTGTAAGGTGTTGTTACGATTCGTAAAGCGTCCTACAATATAATATCGTGTTTTTAAGGTGTTAATATGGCATACATTGTCGTAAGTTGTCCTAAATTGTCTTACGATATTCAAAGGACTTGGACGAATTCATTAGGTTTATTATGGAGTTTTAAGTTTATATACGGTTTTGTAAGGTGTTGTTACTATTTATAAGGCGTCCTACAATATAATAATGTGTTTTTCAAGGTGTTAATATGGCATACAGAGTTGTAAGATTTCCTAAATTGTCGTACGAAGTTCAAAGGACTCGGACGAATTCATTAGGTTTATTATGGAGTTTTGTGTCTTTATACGGTATTATAAGGTGTTGTTATGATTTGTAAGGCGCCCTACAATATAATATCGTGTTTTTCAAGGTGTTAATATGGCATACATTGTCGTAAGTTGTCCTAAATTGTCGTACGATAATCAAAGGACTCGGACGAATTCATTAGGTTTATTATGGAGTTTTAAGTTTATATAAGGTTTTGTAAGGTGTTGTTACTATTTATAAGGTGTCCTTCAATATAATAATGTGTTTTTCAAGGTGTTAATATGGCATACAGAGTTGTAAGATGTTATAAATTGTCGTACGATGTTCAAAGGACTCGTACGAATTAATTAGATTTATTATGAAGTTTTATGTTTATATAAGGTATTGTAAGGTGTTGTTATGACTTATAAGGCGTCCTACAATATAATATCGTGTTTTTCAAGGTGTTAATATGGCATACAGTGTCGTAAGTTGCCCTAAATTGTCGTACGATGTTCAAAGGACTCGGACGAATTTATTAGGTTTATTATGGAGTTTTATGTTTATATACGGTATTGTAAGGTGTTGTTATGATTTGTAAGGCGTCCTACAATATAATAACGTGCTTTTCAAGGTGTTAATATGGCATACAGAGTGGTAAGATGTCATAAATTGTCGTACGATGTTCAAAGGACTCGTACGAATTCATTAGATTTATTATGAAGTTTTATGTTTATATACGGTATTTTAAGGTGTTGTTATGACTTGTAAGGCGTCCTACAATATAATATCGTGTTTTTCAAGGTGTTAATATGGCATACAGTGTCGTAAGTTGCCCTAAATTGTCGTACGATGTTCAAAGGACTCGGACGAATTTATTAGGTTTATTATGGAGTTTTAAGTTTATATACGGTATTGTAAGGTGTTGTTATGATTTGTAAGGCGTCCTACAATATAATAACGTGCTTTTCAAGGTGTTAATATGGCATACAGAGTGGTAAGATGTCATAAATTGTCGTACGATGTTCAAAGGACTCGTACGAATTCATTAGATTTATTATGAAGTTTTATGTTTATATACGGTATTGTAAGGTGTTGTTATGACTTGTAAGGCGCCCTACAATATAATATCGTGTTTTTCAAGGTGTTAATATGGCATACAGTGTCGTAAGTTGCCCTAAATTGTCGTACGATGTTCAAAGGACTCGGACGAATTTATTAGGTTTATTATGGAGTTTTAAGTTTATATACGGTATTGTAAGGTGTTGTTATGATTTGTAAGGCGTCCTACAATATAATAACGTGCTTTTCAAGGTGTTAATATGGCATACAGAGTGGTAAGATGTCATAAATTGTCGTACGATGTTCAAAGGACTCGTACGAATTCATTAGATTTATTATGAAGTTTTATGTTTATATACGGTATTGTAAGGTGTTGTTATGACTTGTAAGGCGCCCTACAATATAATATCGTGTTTTTCAAGGTGTTAATATGGCATACAGAGTTGTAAGATTTCCTAAATTGTCGTACGAAGTTCAAAGGACTCGGACGAATTCATTAGGTTTATTATGGAGTTTTGTGTCTTTATACGGTATTATAAGGTGTTGTTATGATTTGTAAGGCGCCCTACAATATAATATCGTGTTTTTCAAGGTGTTAATATGGCATACATTGTCGTAAGTTGTCCTAAATTGTCGTACGATAATCAAAGGACTCGGACGAATTCATTAGGTTTATTATGGAGTTTTAAGTTTATATAAGGTTTTGTAAGGTGTTGTTACTATTTATAAGGTGTCCTTCAATATAATAATGTGTTTTTCAAGGTGTTAATATGGCATACAGAGTTGTAAGATGTTATAAATTGTCGTACGATGTTCAAAGGACTCGTACGAATTAATTAGATTTATTATGAAGTTTTATGTTTATATACGGTATTGTAAGGTGTTGTTATGACTTATAAGGCGTCCTACAATATAATATCGTGTTTTTCAAGGTGTTAATATGGAATACAGTGTCGTAAGTTGCCCTAAATTGTCGTACGATGTTCAAAGGACTCGGACGAATTTATTAGGTTTATTATGGAGTTTTAAGTTTATATACGGTATTGTAAGTTGTTGTTATGATTTGTAAGGCGTCCTACAATATAATAACGTGCTTTTCAAGGTGTTAATATGGCATACAGAGTGGTAAGATGTCATAAATTGTCGTACGATGTTCAAAGGACTCGTACGAATTCATTAGATTTATTATGAAGTTTTATGTTTATATACGGTATTGTAAGGTGTTGTTATGACTTGTAAGGCGCTCTACAATATAATATCGTGTTTTTCAAGGTGTTAATATGGCATACAGTGTCGTAAGTTGCCCTAAATTGTCGTACGATGTTCAAAGGATTCGGACGAATTCATTAGGTTTATTATGGAGTTTTAAGTTTATATACGATATTGTAAGGTGTTCTTACGATTCGTAAAGCGTCCTACAATATAATATCGTGTTTTTAAGGTGTTAATATGGCATAGAGTGTCGTAAGTTGCCCTAAATTGTCGTACGATGTTCAAAGGACTCGGACGAATTCATTAGGTTTATTATGGAGTTTTAAGTTTATATACGATATTGTAAGGTGTTGTTATGATTTGTAAGGCGTCCTACAATATAATATCGTGTTTTTAAGGTGTTAATATGGCATACATTGTCGTAAGTTGTCCTAAATTGTCTTACGATATTCAAAGGACTTGGACGAATTCATTAGGTTTATTATGGAGTTTTAAGTTTATATACGGTTTTGTATGGTGTTGTTACTATTTATAAGGCGTCCTACAATATAATAATGTGTTTTTCAAGGTGTTAATATGGCATACAGAGTTGTAAGATTTCCTAAATTGTCGTACGAAGTTCAAAGGACTCGGACGAATTCATTAGGTTTATTATGGAGTTTTGTGTCTTTATACGGTATTATAAGGTGTTGTTATGATTTGTAAGGCGCCCTACAATATAATATCGTGTTTTTCAAGGTGTTAATATGGCATACAGTGTCGTAAGTTGCCCTAAATTGTCGTACGATGTTCAAAGGACTCGGACGAATTCATTAGGTTTATTATGGAGTTTTAAGTTTATATACGATATTGTAAGGTGTTGTTATGATTTGTAAGGCGTCCTACAATATAATATCGTGTTTTTAAGGTGTTAATATGGCATACATTGTCGTAAGTTGTCCTAAATTGTCTTACGATATTCAAAGGACTTGGACGAATTTATTAGGTTTATTATGGAGTTTTAAGTTTATATACGGTTTTGTATGGTGTTGTTACTATTTATAAGGCGTCCTACAATATAATAATGTGTTTTTCAAGGTGTTAATATGGCATACAGAGTTGTAAGATTTCCTAAATTGTCGTACGAAGTTCAAAGGACTCGGACGAATTCATTAGGTTTATTATGGAGTTTTGTGTTTTTATACGGTATTATAAGGTGTTGTTATGATTTGTAAAGCGTCCTACAATATAATATCGTGTTTTTCAAGGTGTTAATATGGCATACATTGTCGTAAGTTGTCCTAAATTGTCTTACGATATTCAAAGGACTCGGACGAATTCATTAGGTTTATTATGGAGTTTTAAGTTTATATACGGTTTTGTAAGGTGTTGTTACTATTTATAAGGCGTCCTTCAATATAATAATGTGTTTTCATGGTGTTAATATGGCATACAGAGTTGTAAGATGTCCAAAATTGTCGTACGAAGTTCAAAGGAATCGGACGAATTCATTAGGTTTATTATGGAGTTTTGTGTTTATATACGATATTGTAAGGTGTTGTTACGATTTGTAAAGCGTCCTACAATAAAATATCGTGTTTTTAAGGTGTTAATATGGCATAGAGTGTCGTAAGATGTCCTAAATTGTCGTACGATGTTCAAAGGACTCGGACGAATTCATTAGGTTTATTATGGAGTTTTGTGTTTTTATACGGTATTATAAGGTGTAGTTATGACTTATAAGGCGTCCTACAATATAATATCGTGTTTTTCAAGGTGTTAATATGGGATACAGTGTGGTAAGATGTCCTAAATTGTCGTACGATGTTCAAAGGACTCGGACGAATTCATTAGGTTTATTATGGAGTTTTAAGTTTATATACGATATTGTAAGGTGTTGTTACGATTTGTAAAGCGTCCTACAATATAATATCGTGTTTTTAAGGTGTTAATATGGCATAGAGTGTCGTAAGATGTCCTAAATTGTCGTACGAAGTTCAAAGGACTCGGACGAATTCATTAGGTTTATTATGGAGTTTTAAGTTTTTATACGGTATTATAAGGTGTTGTTATGATTTGTAAGGCGTCCTACAATATAATATCGTGTTTTTCAAGGTGTTAATATGGCATACATTGTCGTAAGTTGTCCTAAATTGTCGTACGATATTCAAAGGACTCGGATGAATTCATTAGGTTTATTATGGAGTTTTAAGTTTATATACGGTTTTGTAAGGTGTTGTTACTATTTATAAGGCGTCCTTCAATATAATAATGTGTTTTTCAAGGTGTTAATATGGCATACAGAGTTGTAAGATGTCCTAAATTGTCGTACGAAGTTCAAAGGACTCGGACGAATTCATTAGGTTTATTATGGAGTTTTGTGTTTTTATACGGTATTATAAGGTGTTGTTATGATTTGTAAAGCGTCCTACAATATAATATCGTGTTTTTCAAGGTGTTAATATGGCATACATTGTCGTAAGTTGTCCTAAATTGTCTTACGATATTCAAAGGACTCGGACGAATTCATTAGGTTTATTATGGAGTTTTAAGTTTATATACGGTTTTGTAAGGTGTTGTTACTATTTATAAGGCGTCCTTCAATATAATAATGTGTTTTCAAGGTGTTAATATGGCATACAGAGTTGTAAGATGTCCAAAATTGTCGTACGAAGTTCAAAGGACTCGGACGAATTCATTAGGTTTATTATGGAGTTTTGTGTTTTTATACGGTATTATAAGGTGTTGTTATGACTTATAAGGCGTGCTACAATATAATATCGTGTTTTTGAAGGTGTTAATATGGCATACAGTGTGGTAAGATGTCCTAAATTGTCGTACGATGTTCAAAGGACTCCGACGAATTCATTAGGTTTATTATGGAGTTTTAAGTTTATATACGATATTGTAAGGTGTTGTTACGATTTGTAAAGCGTCCTACAATAAAATATCGTGTTTTTAAGGTGTTAATATGGCATAGAGTGTCGTAAGATGTCCTAAATTGTCGTACGAGTTCAAAGGACTCGGACGAATTCATTAGGTTTATTATGGAGTTTTAAGTTTTTATAAGGTATTATAAGGTGTTGTTATGATTTGTAAGGCGTCCTACAATATAATATCGTGTTTTTCAAGGTGTTAATATGGCATACATTGTCGTAAGTTGTCCTAAATTGTCGTACGATATTCAAAGGACTCGGACGAATTCATTAGGTTTATTATGGAGTTTTAAGTTTATATACGGTTTTGTAAGGTGTTGTTACTATTTATAAGGCGTCCTTCAATATAATAATGTGTTTTTCAAGGTGTTAATATGGCATACAGAGTTGTAAGATGTCCTAAATTGTCGTACGAAGTTTAAAGGACTCGGACGAATTCATTAGGTTTATTATGGAGTTTTGTGTTTTTATACGGTATTATAAGGTGTTGTTATGATTTGTAAAGCGTCCTACAATATAATATCGTGTTTTTCAAGGTGTTAATATGGCATACATTGTCGTAAGTTGTCCTAAATTGTCTTACGATATTCAAAGGACTCGGACGAATTCATTAGGTTTATTATGGAGTTTTAAGTTTATATACGGTTTTGTAAGGTGTTGTTACTATTTATAAGGCGTCCTTCAATATAATAATGTGTTTTCAAGGTGTTAATATGGCATATAGAGTTGTAAGATGTCCAAAATTGTCGTACGAAGTTCAAAGGACTCGGACGAATTCATTAGGTTTATTATGGAGTTTTGTGTTTTTATACGGTATTATAAGGTGTTGTTATGACTTATAAGGCGTGCTACAATATAATATCGTGTTTTTGAAGTTGTTAATATGGCATACAGTGTGGTAAGATGTCCTAAATTGTCGTACGATGTTCAAAGGACTCCGACGAATTCATTAGGTTTATTATGGAGTTTTAAGTTTATATACGATATTGTAAGGTGTTGTTACGATTTGTAAAGCGTCCTACAATAAAATATCGTGTTTTTAAGGTGTTAATATGGCATAGAGTGTCGTAAGATGTCCTAAATTGTCGTACGATGTTCAAAGGACTCGGACGAATTCATTAGGTTTATTATGGAGTTTTGTGTTTTTATACGGTATTATAAGGTGTAGTTATGACTTATAAGGCGTCCTACAATATAATATCGTGTTTTTCAAGGTGTTAATATGGCATACAGTATGGTAAGATGTCCTAAATTGTCGTACGATGTTCAAAGGACTCGGACGAATTCATTAGGTTTATTATGGAGTTTTAAGTTTATATACGATATTGTAAGGTGTTGTTACGATTTGTAAAGCGTCCTACAATATAATATCGTGTTTTTAAGGTGTTAATATGGCATAGAGTGTCGTAAGATGTCCTAAATTGTCGTACGAAGTTCAAAGGACTCGGACGAATTCATTAGGTTTATTATGGAGTTTTAAGTTTTTATACGGTATTATAAGGTGGTTTTATGATTTGTAAGGCGTCCTACAATATAATATCGTGTTTTTCAAGGTGTTAATATGGCATACATTGTCGTAAGTTGTCCTAAATTGTCGTACGATATTCAAAGGACTCGGACGAATTCATTAGGTTTATTATGAAGTTTTAAGTTTATATACGGTTTTGTAAGGTGTTGTTACTATTTATAAGGCGTCCTTCAATATACTAATGTGTTTTCAAGGTGTTAATATGGCATACAGAGTTGTAAGATGTCCAAAATTGTCGTACGAAGTTCAAAGGACTCGGACGAATTCATTAGGTTTATTATGGAGTTTTGTGTTTTTATACGGTATTATAAGGTGTTGTTATGACTTATAAGGCGTGCTACAATATAATATCGTGTTTTTGAAGGTGTTAATATGGCATACATTGTCGTAAGTTGTCCTAAATTGTCTTACGATATTCAAAGGACTCGGACGAATTCATTAGGTTTATTATGGAGTTTTAAGTTTATATACGGTTTTGTAAGGTGTTGTTACTATTTATAAGGCGTCCTTCAATATAATAATGTGTTTTCATGGTGTTAATATGGCATACAGAGTTGTAAGATGTCCAAAATTGTCGTACGAAGTTCAAAGGAATCGGACGAATTCATTAGGTTTATTATGGAGTTTTGTGTTTATATACGATATTGTAAGGTGTTGTTACGATTTGTAAAGCGTCCTACAATAAAATATCGTGTTTTTAAGGTGTTAATATGGCATAGAGTGTCGTAAGATGTCCTAAATTGTCGTACGATGTTCAAAGGACTCGGACGAATTCATTAGGTTTATTATGGAGTTTTGTGTTTTTATACGGTATTATAAGGTGTAGTTATGACTTATAAGGCGTCCTACAATATAATATCGTGTTTTTCAAGGTGTTAATATGGCATACAGTGTGGTAAGATGTCCTAAATTGTCGTACGATGTTCAAAGGACTCGGACGAATTCATTAGGTTTATTATGGAGTTTTAAGTTTATATACGATATTGTAAGGTGTTGTTACGATTTGTAAAGCGTCCTACAATATAATATCGTGTTTTTAAGGTGTTAATATGGCATAGAGTGTCGTAAGATGTCCTAAATTGTCGTACGAAGTTCAAAGGACTCGGACGAATTCATTAGGTTTATTATGGAGTTTTAAGTTTTTATACGGTATTATAAGGTGTTGTTATGATTTGTAAGGCGTCCTACAATATAATATCGTGTTTTTCAAGGTGTTAATATGGCATACATTGTCGTAAGTTGTCCTAAATTGTCGTACGATATTCAAAGGACTCGGACGAATTCATTAGGTTTATTATGGAGTTTTAAGTTTATATACGGTTTTGTAAGGTGTTGTTACTATTTATAAGGCGTCCTTCAATATAATAATGTGTTTTTCAAGGTGTTAATATGGCATACAGAGTTGTAAGATGTCCTAAATTGTCGTACGAAGTTCAAAGGACTCGGACGAATTCATTAGGTTTATTATGGAGTTTTGTGTTTTTATACGGTATTATAAGGTGTTGTTATGATTTGTAAAGCGTCCTACAATATAATATCGTGTTTTTCAAGGTGTTAATATGGCATACATTGTCGTAAGTTGTCCTAAATTGTCTTACGATATTCAAAGGACTCGGACGAATTCATTAGGTTTATTATGGAGTTTTAAGTTTATATACGGTTTTGTAAGGTGTTGTTACTATTTATAAGGCGTCCTTCAATATAATAATGTGTTTTCAAGGTGTTAATATGGCATACAGAGTTGTAAGATGTCCAAAATTGTCGTACGAAGTTCAAAGGACTCGGACGAATTCATTAGGTTTATTATGGAGTTTTGTGTTTTTATACGGTATTATAAGGTGTTGTTATGACTTATAAGGCGTGCTACAATATAATATCGTGTTTTTGAAGGTGTTAATATGGCATACAGTGTGGTAAGATGTCCTAAATTGTCGTACGATGTTCAAAGGACTCCGACGAATTCATTAGGTTTATTATGGAGTTTTAAGTTTATATACGATATTGTAAGGTGTTGTTACGATTTGTAAAGCGTCCTACAATAAAATATCGTGTTTTTAAGGTGTTAATATGGCATAGAGTGTCGTAAGATGTCCTAAATTGTCGTACGAGTTCAAAGGACTCGGACGAATTCATTAGGTTTATTATGGAGTTTTAAGTTTTTATATGGTATTATAAGGTGTTGTTATGATTTGTAAGGCGTCCTACAATATAATATCGTGTTTTTCAAGGTGTTAATATGGCATACATTGTCGTAAGTTGTCCTAAATTGTCGTACGATATTCAAAGGACTCGGACGAATTCATTAGGTTTATTATGGAGTTTTAAGTTTATATACGGTTTTGTAAGGTGTTGTTACTATTTATAAGGCGTCCTTCAATATAATAATGTGTTTTTCAAGGTGTTAATATGGCATACAGAGTTGTAAGATGTCCTAAATTGTCGTACGAAGTTCAAAGGACTCGGACGAATTCATTAGGTTTATTATGGAGTTTTGTGTTTTTATACGGTATTATAAGGTGTTGTTATGATTTGTAAAGCGTCCTACAATATAATATCGTGTTTTTCAAGGTGTTAATATGGCATACATTGTCGTAAGTTGTCCTAAATTGTCTTACGATATTCAAAGGACTCGGACGAATTCATTAGGTTTATTATGGAGTTTTAAGTTTATATACGGTTTTGTAAGGTGTTGTTACTATTTATAAGGCGTCCTTCAATATAATAATGTGTTTTCAAGGTGTTAATATGGCATACAGAGTTGTAAGATGTCCAAAATTGTCGTACGAAGTTCAAAGGACTCGGACGAATTCATTAGGTTTATTATGGAGTTTTGTGTTTTTATACGGTATTATAAGGTGTTGTTATGACTTATAAGGCGTGCTACAATATAATATCGTGTTTTTGAAGTTGTTAATATGGCATACAGTGTGGTAAGATGTCCTAAATTGTCGTACGATGTTCAAAGGACTCCGACGAATTCATTAGGTTTATTATGGAGTTTTAAGTTTATATACGATATTGTAAGGTGTTGTTACGATTTGTAAAGCGTCCTACAATAAAATATCGTGTTTTTAAGGTGTTAATATGGCATAGAGTGTCGTAAGATGTCCTAAATTGTCGTACGATGTTCAAAGGACTCGGACGAATTCATTAGGTTTATTATGGAGTTTTGTGTTTTTATACGGTATTATAAGGTGTAGTTATGACTTATAAGGCGTCCTACAATATAATATCGTGTTTTTCAAGGTGTTAATATGGCATACAGTGTGGTAAGATGTCCTAAATTGTCGTACGATGTTCAAAGGACTCGGACGAATTCATTAGGTTTATTATGGAGTTTTAAGTTTATATACGATATTGTAAGGTGTTGTTACGATTTGTAAAGCGTCCTACAATATAATATCGTGTTTTTAAGGTGTTAATATGGCATAGAGTGTCGTAAGATGTCCTAAATTGTCGTACGAAGTTCAAAGGACTCGGACGAATTCATTAGGTTTATTATGGAGTTTTAAGTTTTTATACGGTATTATAAGGTGGTTTTATGATTTGTAAGGCGTCCTACAATATAATATCGTGTTTTTCAAGGTGTTAATATGGCATACATTGTCGTAAGTTGTCCTAAATTGTCGTACGATATTCAAAGGACTCGGACGAATTCATTAGGTTTATTATGAAGTTTTAAGTTTATATACGGTTTTGTAAGGTGTTGTTACTATTTATAAGGCGTCCTTCAATATAATAATGTGTTTTCAAGGTGTTAATATGGCATACAGAGTTGTAAGATGTCCAAAATTGTCGTACGAAGTTCAAAGGACTCGGACGAATTCATTAGGTTTATTATGGAGTTTTGTGTTTTTATACGGTATTATAAGGTGTTGTTATGACTTATAAGGCGTGCTACAATATAATATCGTGTTTTTGAAGGTGTTAATATGGCATACAGTGTGGTAAGATGTCCTAAATTGTCGTACGATGTTCAAAGGACTCCGACGAATTCATTAGGTTTATTATGGAGTTTTAAGTTTATATACGATATTGTAAGGTGTTGTTACGATTTGTAAAGCGTCCTACAATAAAATATCGTGTTTTTAAGGTGTTAATATGGCATAGAGTGTCGTAAGATGTCCTAAATTGTCGTACGAGTTCAAAGGACTCGGACGAATTCATTA
Source organism: Tagetes erecta (assembly GCA_030867185.1). Classification (NCBI taxonomy): domain Eukaryota; kingdom Viridiplantae; phylum Streptophyta; class Magnoliopsida; order Asterales; family Asteraceae; genus Tagetes; species Tagetes erecta. The sequence goes on from CM061488.1 coordinate 30,558,057, forward strand.
GGTTTATTATGGAGTTTTAAGTTTTTATAAGGTATTATAAGGTGTTGTTATGATTTGTAAGGCGTCCTACAATATAATATCGTGTTTTTCAAGGTGTTAATATGGCATACATTGTCGTAAGTTGTCCTAAATTGTCGTACGATATTCAAAGGACTCGGACGAATTCATTAGGTTTATTATGGAGTTTTAAGTTTATATACGGTTTTGTAAGGTGTTGTTACTATTTATAAGGCGTCCTTCAATATAATAATGTGTTTTTCAAGGTGTTAATATGGCATACAGAGTTGTAAGATGTCCTAAATTGTCGTACGAAGTTCAAAGGACTCGGACGAATTCATTAGGTTTATTATGGAGTTTTGTGTTTTTATACGGTATTATAAGGTGTTGTTATGATTTGTAAAGCGTCCTACAATATAATATCGTGTTTTTCAAGGTGTTAATATGGCATACATTGTCGTAAGTTGTCCTAAATTGTCTTACGATATTCAAAGGACTCGGACGAATTCATTAGGTTTATTATGGAGTTTTAAGTTTATATACGGTTTTGTAAGGTGTTGTTACTATTTATAAGGCGTCCTTCAATATAATAATGTGTTTTCAAGGTGTTAATATGGCATACAGAGTTGTAAGATGTCCAAAATTGTCGTACGAAGTTCAAAGGACTCGGACGAATTCATTAGGTTTATTATGGAGTTTTGTGTTTTTATACGGTATTATAAGGTGTTGTTATGACTTATAAGGCGTGCTACAATATAATATCGTGTTTTTGAAGTTGTTAATATGGCATACAGTGTGGTAAGATGTCCTAAATTGTCGTACGATGTTCAAAGGACTCCGACGAATTCATTAGGTTTATTATGGAGTTTTAAGTTTATATACGATATTGTAAGGTGTTGTTACGATTTGTAAAGCGTCCTACAATAAAATATCGTGTTTTTAAGGTGTTAATATGGCATAGAGTGTCGTAAGATGTCCTAAATTGTCGTACGATGTTCAAAGGACTCGGACGAATTCATTAGGTTTATTATGGAGTTTTGTGTTTTTATACGGTATTATAAGGTGTAGTTATGACTTATAAGGCGTCCTACAATATAATATCGTGTTTTTCAAGGTGTTAATATGGCATACAGTGTGGTAAGATGTCCTAAATTGTCGTACGATGTTCAAAGGACTCGGACGAATTCATTAGGTTTATTATGGAGTTTTAAGTTTATATACGATATTGTAAGGTGTTGTTACGATTTGTAAAGCGTCCTACAATATAATATCGTGTTTTTAAGGTGTTAATATGGCATAGAGTGTCGTAAGATGTCCTAAATTGTCGTACGAAGTTCAAAGGACTCGGACGAATTCATTAGGTTTATTATGGAGTTTTAAGTTTTTATACGGTATTATAAGGTGGTTTTATGATTTGTAAGGCGTCCTACAATATAATATCGTGTTTTTCAAGGTGTTAATATGGCATACATTGTCGTAAGTTGTCCTAAATTGTCGTACGATATTCAAAGGACTCGGACGAATTCATTAGGTTTATTATGAAGTTTTAAGTTTATATACGGTTTTGTAAGGTGTTGTTACTATTTATAAGGCGTCCTTCAATATAATAATGTGTTTTCAAGGTGTTAATATGGCATACAGAGTTGTAAGATGTCCAAAATTGTCGTACGAAGTTCAAAGGACTCGGACGAATTCATTAGGTTTATTATGGAGTTTTGTGTTTTTATACGGTATTATAAGGTGTTGTTATGACTTATAAGGCGTGCTACAATATAATATCGTGTTTTTGAAGGTGTTAATATGGCATACAGTGTGGTAAGATGTCCTAAATTGTCGTACGATGTTCAAAGGACTCCGACGAATTCATTAGGTTTATTATGGAGTTTTAAGTTTATATACGATATTGTAAGGTGTTGTTACGATTTGTAAAGCGTCCTACAATAAAATATCGTGTTTTTAAGGTGTTAATATGGCATAGAGTGTCGTAAGATGTCCTAAATTGTCGTACGAGTTCAAAGGACTCGGACGAATTCATTAGGTTTATTATGGAGTTTTAAGTTTTTATAAGGTATTATAAGGTGTTGTTATGATTTGTAAGGCGTCCTACAATATAATATCGTGTTTTTCAAGGTGTTAATATGGCATACATTGTCGTAAGTTGTCCTAAATTGTCGTACGATATTCAAAGGACTCGGACGAATTCATTAGGTTTATTATGGAGTTTTAAGTTTATATACGGTTTTGTAAGGTGTTGTTACTATTTATAAGGCGTCCTTCAATATAATAATGTGTTTTTCAAGGTGTTAATATGGCATACAGAGTTGTAAGATGTCCTAAATTGTCGTACGAAGTTCAAAGGACTCGGACGAATTCATTAGGTTTATTATGGAGTTTTGTGTTTTTATACGGTATTATAAGGTGTTGTTATGATTTGTAAAGCGTCCTACAATATAATATCGTGTTTTTCAAGGTGTTAATATGGCATACATTGTCGTAAGTTGTCCTAAATTGTCTTACGATATTCAAAGGACTCGGACGAATTCATTAGGTTTATTATGGAGTTTTAAGTTTATATACGGTTTTGTAAGGTGTTGTTACTATTTATAAGGCGTCCTTCAATATAATAATGTGTTTTCAAGGTGTTAATATGGCATACAGAGTTGTAAGATGTCCAAAATTGTCGTACGAAGTTCAAAGGACTCGGACGAATTCATTAGGTTTATTATGGAGTTTTGTGTTTTTATACGGTATTATAAGGTGTTGTTATGACTTATAAGGCGTGCTACAATATAATATCGTGTTTTTGAAGTTGTTAATATGGCATACAGTGTGGTAAGATGTCCTAAATTGTCGTACGATGTTCAAAGGACTCCGACGAATTCATTAGGTTTATTATGGAGTTTTAAGTTTATATACGATATTGTAAGGTGTTGTTACGATTTGTAAAGCGTCCTACAATAAAATATCGTGTTTTTAAGGTGTTAATATGGCATAGAGTGTCGTAAGATGTCCTAAATTGTCGTACGATGTTCAAAGGACTCGGACGAATTCATTAGGTTTATTATGGAGTTTTGTGTTTTTATACGGTATTATAAGGTGTAGTTATGACTTATAAGGCGTCCTACAATATAATATCGTGTTTTTCAAGGTGTTAATATGGCATACAGTGTGGTAAGATGTCCTAAATTGTCGTACGATGTTCAAAGGACTCGGACGAATTCATTAGGTTTATTATGGAGTTTTAAGTTTATATACGATATTGTAAGGTGTTGTTACGATTTGTAAAGCGTCCTACAATATAATATCGTGTTTTTAAGGTGTTAATATGGCATAGAGTGTCGTAAGATGTCCTAAATTGTCGTACGAAGTTCAAAGGACTCGGACGAATTCATTAGGTTTATTATGGAGTTTTAAGTTTTTATACGGTATTATAAGGTGGTTTTATGATTTGTAAGGCGTCCTACAATATAATATCGTGTTTTTCAAGGTGTTAATATGGCATACATTGTCGTAAGTTGTCCTAAATTGTCGTACGATATTCAAAGGACTCGGACGAATTCATTAGGTTTATTATGAAGTTTTAAGTTTATATACGGTTTTGTAAGGTGTTGTTACTATTTATAAGGCGTCCTTCAATATAATAATGTGTTTTCAAGGTGTTAATATGGCATACAGAGTTGTAAGATGTCCAAAATTGTCGTACGAAGTTCAAAGGACTCGGACGAATTCATTAGGTTTATTATGGAGTTTTGTGTTTTTATACGGTATTATAAGGTGTTGTTATGACTTATAAGGCGTGCTACAATATAATATCGTGTTTTTGAAGGTGTTAATATGGCATACATTGTCGTAAGTTGTCCTAAATTGTCTTACGATATTCAAAGGACTCGGACGAATTCATTAGGTTTATTATGGAGTTTTAAGTTTATATACGGTTTTGTAAGGTGTTGTTACTATTTATAAGGCGTCCTTCAATATAATAATGTGTTTTCATGGTGTTAATATGGCATACAGAGTTGTAAGATGTCCAAAATTGTCGTACGAAGTTCAAAGGAATCGGACGAATTCATTAGGTTTATTATGGAGTTTTGTGTTTATATACGATATTGTAAGGTGTTGTTACGATTTGTAAAGCGTCCTACAATAAAATATCGTGTTTTTAAGGTGTTAATATGGCATAGAGTGTCGTAAGATGTCCTAAATTGTCGTACGATGTTCAAAGGACTCGGACGAATTCATTAGGTTTATTATGGAGTTTTGTGTTTTTATACGGTATTATAAGGTGTAGTTATGACTTATAAGGCGTCCTACAATATAATATCGTGTTTTTCAAGGTGTTAATATGGCATACAGTGTGGTAAGATGTCCTAAATTGTCGTACGATGTTCAAAGGACTCGGACGAATTCATTAGGTTTATTATGGAGTTTTAAGTTTATATACGATATTGTAAGGTGTTGTTACGATTTGTAAAGCGTCCTACAATATAATATCGTGTTTTTAAGGTGTTAATATGGCATAGAGTGTCGTAAGATGTCCTAAATTGTCGTACGAAGTTCAAAGGACTCGGACGAATTCATTAGGTTTATTATGGAGTTTTAAGTTTTTATACGGTATTATAAGGTGTTGTTATGATTTGTAAGGCGTCCTACAATATAATATCGTGTTTTTCAAGGTGTTAATATGGCATACATTGTCGTAAGTTGTCCTAAATTGTCGTACGATATTCAAAGGACTCGGACGAATTCATTAGGTTTATTATGGAGTTTTAAGTTTATATACGGTTTTGTAAGGTGTTGTTACTATTTATAAGGCGTCCTTCAATATAATAATGTGTTTTTCAAGGTGTTAATATGGCATACAGAGTTGTAAGATGTCCTAAATTGTCGTACGAAGTTCAAAGGACTCGGACGAATTCATTAGGTTTATTATGGAGTTTTGTGTTTTTATACGGTATTATAAGGTGTTGTTATGATTTGTAAAGCGTCCTACAATATAATATCGTGTTTTTCAAGGTGTTAATATGGCATACATTGTCGTAAGTTGTCCTAAATTGTCTTACGATATTCAAAGGACTCGGACGAATTCATTAGGTTTATTATGGAGTTTTAAGTTTATATACGGTTTTGTAAGGTGTTGTTACTATTTATAAGGCGTCCTTCAATATAATAATGTGTTTTCAAGGTGTTAATATGGCATACAGAGTTGTAAGATGTCCAAAATTGTCGTACGAAGTTCAAAGGACTCGGACGAATTCATTAGGTTTATTATGGAGTTTTGTGTTTTTATACGGTATTATAAGGTGTTGTTATGACTTATAAGGCGTGCTACAATATAATATCGTGTTTTTGAAGGTGTTAATATGGCATACAGCGTGGTAAGATGTCCTAAATTGTCGTACGATGTTCAAAGGACTCCGACGAATTCATTAGGTTTATTATGGAGTTTTAAGTTTATATACGATATTGTAAGGTGTTGTTACGATTTGTAAAGCGTCCTACAATAAAATATCGTGTTTTTAAGGTGTTAATATGGCATAGAGTGTCGTAAGATGTCCTAAATTGTCGTACGAGTTCAAAGGACTCGGACGAATTCATTAGGTTTATTATGGAGTTTTAAGTTTTTATATGGTATTATAAGGTGTTGTTATGATTTGTAAGGCGTCCTACAATATAATATCGTGTTTTTCAAGGTGTTAATATGGCATACATTGTCGTAAGTTGTCCTAAATTGTCGTACGATATTCAAAGGACTCGGACGAATTCATTAGGTTTATTATGGAGTTTTAAGTTTATATACGGTTTTGTAAGGTGTTGTTACTATTTATAAGGCGTCCTTCAATATAATAATGTGTTTTTCAAGGTGTTAATATGGCATACAGAGTTGTAAGATGTCCTAAATTGTCGTACGAAGTTCAAAGGACTCGGACGAATTCATTAGGTTTATTATGGAGTTTTGTGTTTTTATACGGTATTATAAGGTGTTGTTATGATTTGTAAAGCGTCCTACAATATAATATCGTGTTTTTCAAGGTGTTAATATGGCATACATTGTCGTAAGTTGTCCTAAATTGTCTTACGATATTCAAAGGACTCGGACGAATTCATTAGGTTTATTATGGAGTTTTAAGTTTATATACGGTTTTGTAAGGTGTTGTTACTATTTATAAGGCGTCCTTCAATATAATAATGTGTTTTCAAGGTGTTAATATGGCATACAGAGTTGTAAGATGTCCAAAATTGTCGTACGAAGTTCAAAGGACTCGGACGAATTCATTAGGTTTATTATGGAGTTTTGTGTTTTTATACGGTATTATAAGGTGTTGTTATGACTTATAAGGCGTGCTACAATATAATATCGTGTTTTTGAAGTTGTTAATATGGCATACAGTGTGGTAAGATGTCCTAAATTGTCGTACGATGTTCAAAGGACTCCGACGAATTCATTAGGTTTATTATGGAGTTTTAAGTTTATATACGATATTGTAAGGTGTTGTTACGATTTGTAAAGCGTCCTACAATAAAATATCGTGTTTTTAAGGTGTTAATATGGCATAGAGTGTCGTAAGATGTCCTAAATTGTCGTACGATGTTCAAAGGACTCGGACGAATTCATTAGGTTTATTATGGAGTTTTGTGTTTTTATACGGTATTATAAGGTGTAGTTATGACTTATAAGGCGTCCTACAATATAATATCGTGTTTTTCAAGGTGTTAATATGGCATACAGTGTGGTAAGATGTCCTAAATTGTCGTACGATGTTCAAAGGACTCGGACGAATTCATTAGGTTTATTATGGAGTTTTAAGTTTATATACGATATTGTAAGGTGTTGTTACGATTTGTAAAGCGTCCTACAATATAATATCGTGTTTTTAAGGTGTTAATATGGCATAGAGTGTCGTAAGATGTCCTAAATTGTCGTACGAAGTTCAAAGGACTCGGACGAATTCATTAGGTTTATTATGGAGTTTTAAGTTTTTATACGGTATTATAAGGTGGTTTTATGATTTGTAAGGCGTCCTACAATATAATATCGTGTTTTTCAAGGTGTTAATATGGCATACATTGTCGTAAGTTGTCCTAAATTGTCGTACGATATTCAAAGGACTCGGACGAATTCATTAGGTTTATTATGAAGTTTTAAGTTTATATACGGTTTTGTAAGGTGTTGTTACTATTTATAAGGCGTCCTTCAATATAATAATGTGTTTTCAAGGTGTTAATATGGCATACAGAGTTGTAAGATGTCCAAAATTGTCGTACGAAGTTCAAAGGACTCGGACGAATTCATTAGGTTTATTATGGAGTTTTGTGTTTTTATACGGTATTATAAGGTGTTGTTATGACTTATAAGGCGTGCTACAATATAATATCGTGTTTTTGAAGGTGTTAATATGGCATACAGTGTGGTAAGATGTCCTAAATTGTCGTACGATGTTCAAAGGACTCCGACGAATTCATTAGGTTTATTATGGAGTTTTAAGTTTATATACGATATTGTAAGGTGTTGTTACGATTTGTAAAGCGTCCTACAATAAAATATCGTGTTTTTAAGGTGTTAATATGGCATAGAGTGTCGTAAGATGTCCTAAATTGTCGTACGAGTTCAAAGGACTCGGACGAATTCATTAGGTTTATTATGGAGTTTTAAGTTTTTATAAGGTATTATAAGGTGTTGTTATGATTTGTAAGGCGTCCTACAATATAATATCGTGTTTTTCAAGGTGTTAATATGGCATACATTGTCGTAAGTTGTCCTAAATTGTCGTACGATATTCAAAGGACTCGGACGAATTCATTAGGTTTATTATGGAGTTTTAAGTTTATATACGGTTTTGTAAGGTGTTGTTACTATTTATAAGGCGTCCTTCAATATAATAATGTGTTTTTCAAGGTGTTAATATGGCATACAGAGTTGTAAGATGTCCTAAATTGTCGTACGAAGTTCAAAGGACTCGGACGAATTCATTAGGTTTATTATGGAGTTTTGTGTTTTTATACGGTATTATAAGGTGTTGTTATGATTTGTAAAGCGTCCTACAATATAATATCGTGTTTTTCAAGGTGTTAATATGGCATACATTGTCGTAAGTTGTCCTAAATTGTCTTACGATATTCAAAGGACTCGGACGAATTCATTAGGTTTATTATGGAGTTTTAAGTTTATATACGGTTTTGTAAGGTGTTGTTACTATTTATAAGGCGTCCTTCAATATAATAATGTGTTTTCAAGGTGTTAATATGGCATACAGAGTTGTAAGATGTCCAAAATTGTCGTACGAAGTTCAAAGGACTCGGACGAATTCATTAGGTTTATTATGGAGTTTTGTGTTTTTATACGGTATTATAAGGTGTTGTTATGACTTATAAGGCGTGCTACAATATAATATCGTGTTTTTGAAGTTGTTAATATGGCATACAGTGTGGTAAGATGTCCTAAATTGTCGTACGATGTTCAAAGGACTCCGACGAATTCATTAGGTTTATTATGGAGTTTTAAGTTTATATACGATATTGTAAGGTGTTGTTACGATTTGTAAAGCGTCCTACAATAAAATATCGTGTTTTTAAGGTGTTAATATGGCATAGAGTGTCGTAAGATGTCCTAAATTGTCGTACGATGTTCAAAGGACTCGGACGAATTCATTAGGTTTATTATGGAGTTTTGTGTTTTTATACGGTATTATAAGGTGTAGTTATGACTTATAAGGCGTCCTACAATATAATATCGTGTTTTTCAAGGTGTTAATATGGCATACAGTGTGGTAAGATGTCCTAAATTGTCGTACGATGTTCAAAGGACTCGGACGAATTCATTAGGTTTATTATGGAGTTTTAAGTTTATATACGATATTGTAAGGTGTTGTTACGATTTGTAAAGCGTCCTACAATATAATATCGTGTTTTTAAGGTGTTAATATGGCATAGAGTGTCGTAAGATGTCCTAAATTGTCGTACGAAGTTCAAAGGACTCGGACGAATTCATTAGGTTTATTATGGAGTTTTAAGTTTTTATACGGTATTATAAGGTGGTTTTATGATTTGTAAGGCGTCCTACAATATAATATCGTGTTTTTCAAGGTGTTAATATGGCATACATTGTCGTAAGTTGTCCTAAATTGTCGTACGATATTCAAAGGACTCGGACGAATTCATTAGGTTTATTATGGAGTTTTAAGTTTATATACGGTTTTGTAAGGTGTTGTTACTATTTATAAGGTATCCTTCAATATAATAATGTGTTTTTCAAGGTGTTAATATGGCATACAGAGTTGTAAGATGTCATAAATTGTCGTACGATGTACAAAGGACTCGAACGAATTCATTAGATTTATTATGAAGTTTTATGTTTATATACGGTATTGTAAGGTGTTGTTATGACTTATAAGGCGTCCTACAATATAATATCGTGTTTTTCAAGTTGTTAATATGGCATACAGTGTCGTAAGTTGCCCTAAATTGTCGTACGATGTTCAAAGGACTCGGATGAATTTATTAGGTTTATTATGGAGTTTTAAGTTTATATACGGTATTGTAAGGTGTTGTTATGATTTGTAAGGCGTCCTACAATATAATAACGTGCTTTTCAAGGTGTTAATATGGCATACAGAGTGGTAAGATGTCATAAATTGTCGTACGATGTTCAACGGACTCGTACGAATTCATTAGATTTATTATGAAGTTTTATGTTTATATACGGTATTGTAAGGTGTTGTTATGACTTGTAAGGCGCCCTACAATATAATATCGTGTTTTTCAAGGTGTTAATATGGCATACAGTGTCGTAAGTTGCCCTAAATTGTCGTACGATGTTCAAAGGACTCGGACGAATTCATTAGGTTTATTATGGAGTTTTAAGTTTATATACGATATTGTAAGGTGTTGTTACGATTCGTAAAGCGTCCTACAATATAATATCGTGTTTTTAAGGTGTTAATATGGCATAGAGTGTCGTAAGTTGTCCTAAATTGTCGTACGAAGTTCAAAGGACTCGGACGAATTCATTAGGTTTATTATGGAGTTTTAAGTTTTTATAAGGTATTATAAGGTGTTGTTATGATTTGTAAGGCGTCCTACAATATAATATCGTGTTTTTCAAGGTGTTAATATGGCATACATTGTCGTAAGTTGTCCTAAATTGTCGTACGATATTCAAAGGACTCGGACGAATTCATTAGGTTTATTATGGAGTTTTAAGTTTATATACGGTTTTGTAAGGTGTTGTTACTATTTATAAGGCGTCCTTCAATATAATAATGTGTTTTTCAAGGTGTTAATATGGCATACAGAGTTGTAAGATGTCCTAAATTGTCGTACGAAGTTCAAAGGACTCGGACGAATTCATTAGGTTTATTATGGAGTTTTGTGTTTTTATACGGTATTATAAGGTGTTGTTATGATTTGTAAAGCGTCCTACAATATAATATCGTGTTTTTCAAGGTGTTAATATGGCATACATTGTCGTAAGTTGTCCTAAATTGTCTTACGATATTCAAAGGACTCGGACGAATTCATTAGGTTTATTATGGAGTTTTAAGTTTATATACGGTTTTGTAAGGTGTTGTTACTATTTATAAGGCGTCCTTCAATATAATAATGTGTTTTCAAGTCGTTAATATGGCATACAGAGTTGTAAGATGTCCAAAATTGTCGTACGAAGTTCAAAGGACTCGGACGAATTCATTAGGTTTATTATGGAGTTTTGTGTTTTTATACGGTATTATAAGGTGTTGTTATGACTTATAAGGCGTGCTACAATATAATATCGTGTTTTTGAAGGTGTTAATATGGCATACAGTGTGGTAAGATGTCCTAAATTGTCGTACGATGTTCAAAGGACTCCGACGAATTCATTAGGTTTATTATGGAGTTTTAAGTTTATATACGATATTGTAAGGTGTTGTTACGATTTGTAAAGCGTCCTACAATAAAATATCGTGTTTTTAAGGTGTTAATATGGCATAGAGTGTCGTAAGATGTCCTAAATTGTCGTACGAGTTCAAAGGACTCGGACGAATTCATTAGGTTTATTATGGAGTTTTAAGTTTTTATAAGGTATTATAAGGTGTTGTTATGATTTGTAAGGCGTCCTACAATATAATATCGTGTTTTTCAAGGTGTTAATATGGCATACATTGTCGTAAGTTGTCCTAAATTGTCGTACGATATTCAAAGGACTCGGACGAATTCATTAGGTTTATTATGGAGTTTTAAGTTTATATACGGTTTTGTAAGGTGTTGTTACTATTTATAAGGCGTCCTTCAATATAATAATGTGTTTTTCAAGGTGTTAATATGGCATACAGAGTTGTAAGATGTCCTAAATTGTCGTACGAAGTTCAAAGGACTCGGACGAATTCATTAGGTTTATTATGGAGTTTTGTGTTTTTATACGGTATTATAAGGTGTTGTTATGATTTGTAAAGCGTCCTACAATATAATATCGTGTTTTTCAAGGTGTTAATATGGCATACATTGTCGTAAGTTGTCCTAAATTGTCTTACGATATTCAAAGGACTCGGACGAATTCATTAGGTTTATTATGGAGTTTTAAGTTTATATACGGTTTTGTAAGGTGTTGTTACTATTTATAAGGCGTCCTTCAATATAATAATGTGTTTTCAAGGTGTTAATATGGCATACAGAGTTGTAAGATGTCCAAAATTGTCGTACGAAGTTCAAAGGACTCGGACGAATTCATTAGGTTTATTATGGAGTTTTGTGTTTTTATACGGTATTATAAGGTGTTGTTATGACTTATAAGGCGTGCTACAATATAATATCGTGTTTTTGAAGTTGTTAATATGGCATACAGTGTGGTAAGATGTCCTAAATTTTCGTACGATGTTCAAAGGACTCCGACGAATTCATTAGGTTTATTATGGAGTTTTAAGTTTATATACGATATTGTAAGGTGTTGTTACGATTTGTAAAGCGTCCTACAATAAAATATCGTGTTTTTAAGGTGTTAATATGGCATAGAGTGTCGTAAGATGTCCTAAATTGTCGTACGAGTTCAAAGGACTCGGACGAATTCATTAGGTTTATTATGGAGTTTTAAGTTTTTATATGGTATTATAAGGTGTTGTTATGATTTGTAAGGCGTCCTACAATATAATATCGTGTTTTTCAAGGTGTTAATATGGCATACATTGTCGTAAGTTGTCCTAAATTGTCGTACGATATTCAAAGGACTCGGACGAATTCATTAGGTTTATTATGGAGTTTTAAGTTTATATACGGTTTTGTAAGGTGTTGTTACTATTTATAAGGCGTCCTTCAATATAATAATGTGTTTTTCAAGGTGTTAATATGGCATACAGAGTTGTAAGATGTCCTAAATTGTCGTACGAAGTTCAAAGGACTCGGACGAATTCATTAGGTTTATTATGGAGTTTTGTGTTTTTATACGGTATTATAAGGTGTTGTTATGATTTGTAAAGCGTCCTACAATATAATATCGTGTTTTTCAAGGTGTTAATATGGCATACATTGTCGTAAGTTGTCCTAAATTGTCTTACGATATTCAAAGGACTCGGACGAATTCATTAGGTTTATTATGGAGTTTTAAGTTTATATACGGTTTTGTAAGGTGTTGTTACTATTTATAAGGCGTCCTTCAATATAATAATGTGTTTTCAAGGTGTTAATATGGCATACAGAGTTGTAAGATGTCCAAAATTGTCGTACGAAGTTCAAAGGACTCGGACGAATTCATTAGGTTTATTATGGAGTTTTGTGTTTTTATACGGTATTATAAGGTGTTGTTATGACTTATAAGGCGTGCTACAATATAATATCGTGTTTTTGAAGTTGTTAATATGGCATACAGTGTGGTAAGATGTCCTAAATTGTCGTACGATGTTCAAAGGACTCCGACGAATTCATTAGGTTTATTATGGAGTTTTAAGTTTATATACGATATTGTAAGGTGTTGTTACGATTTGTAAAGCGTCCTACAATAAAATATCGTGTTTTTAAGGTGTTAATATGGCATAGAGTGTCGTAAGATGTCCTAAATTGTCGTACGATGTTCAAAGGACTCGGACGAATTCATTAGGTTTATTATGGAGTTTTGTGTTTTTATACGGTATTATAAGGTGTAGTTATGACTTATAAGGCGTCCTACAATATAATATCGTGTTTTTCAAGGTGTTAATATGGCATACAGTGTGGTAAGATGTCCTAAATTGTCGTACGATGTTCAAAGGACTCGGACGAATTCATTAGGTTTATTATGGAGTTTTAAGTTTATATACGATATTGTAAGGTGTTGTTACGATTTGTAAAGCGTCCTACAATATAATATCGTGTTTTTAAGGTGTTAATATGGCATAGAGTGTCGTAAGATGTCCTAAATTGTCGTACGAAGTTCAAAGGACTCGGACGAATTCATTAGGTTTATTATGGAGTTTTAAGTTTTTATACGGTATTATAAGGTGGTTTTATGATTTGTAAGGCGTCCTACAATATAATATCGTGTTTTTCAAGGTGTTAATATGGCATACATTGTCGTAAGTTGTCCTAAATTGTCGTACGATATTCAAAGGACTCGGACGAATTCATTAGGTTTATTATGAAGTTTTAAGTTTATATACGGTTTTGTAAGGTGTTGTTACTATTTATAAGGCGTCCTTCAATATAATAATGTGTTTTCAAGGTGTTAATATGGCATACAGAGTTGTAAGATGTCCAAAATTGTCGTACGAAGTTCAAAGGACTCGGACGAATTCATTAGGTTTATTATGGAGTTTTGTGTTTTTATACGGTATTATAAGGTGTTGTTATGACTTATAAGGCGTGCTACAATATAATATCGTGTTTTTGAAGGTGTTAATATGGCATACAGTGTGGTAAGATGTCCTAAATTGTCGTACGATGTTCAAAGGACTCCGACGAATTCATTAGGTTTATTATGGAGTTTTAAGTTTATATACGATATTGTAAGGTGTTGTTACGATTTGTAAAGCGTCCTACAATAAAATATCGTGTTTTTAAGGTGTTAATATGGCATAGAGTGTCGTAAGATGTCCTAAATTGTCGTACGAGTTCAAAGGACTCGGACGAATTCATTAGGTTTATTATGGAGTTTTAAGTTTTTATAAGGTATTATAAGGTGTTGTTATGATTTGTAAGGCGTCCTACAATATAATATCGTGTTTTTCAAGGTGTTAATATGGCATACATTGTCGTAAGTTGTCCTAAATTGTCGTACGATATTCAAAGGACTCGGACGAATTCATTAGGTTTATTATGGAGTTTTAAGTTTATATACGGTTTTGTAAGGTGTTGTTACTATTTATAAGGCGTCCTTCAATATAATAATGTGTTTTTCAAGGTGTTAATATGGCATACAGAGTTGTAAGATGTCCTAAATTGTCGTACGAAGTTCAAAGGACTCGGACGAATTCATTAGGTTTATTATGGAGTTTTGTGTTTTTATACGGTATTATAAGGTGTTGTTATGATTTGTAAAGCGTCCTACAATATAATATCGTGTTTTTCAAGGTGTTAATATGGCATACATTGTCGTAAGTTGTCCTAAATTGTCTTACGATATTCAAAGGACTCGGACGAATTCATTAGGTTTATTATGGAGTTTTAAGTTTATATACGGTTTTGTAAGGTGTTGTTACTATTTATAAGGCGTCCTTCAATATAATAATGTGTTTTCAAGGTGTTAATATGGCATACAGAGTTGTAAGATGTCCAAAATTGTCGTACGAAGTTCAAAGGACTCGGACGAATTCATTAGGTTTATTATGGAGTTTTGTGTTTTTATACGGTATTATAAGGTGTTGTTATGACTTATAAGGCGTGCTACAATATAATATCGTGTTTTTGAAGTTGTTAATATGGCATACAGTGTGGTAAGATGTCCTAAATTGTCGTACGATGTTCAAAGGACTCCGACGAATTCATTAGGTTTATTATGGAGTTTTAAGTTTATATACGATATTGTAAGGTGTTGTTACGATTTGTAAAGCGTCCTACAATAAAATATCGTGTTTTTAAGGTGTTAATATGGCATAGAGTGTCGTAAGATGTCCTAAATTGTCGTACGATGTTCAAAGGACTCGGACGAATTCATTAGGTTTATTATGGAGTTTTGTGTTTTTATACGGTATTATAAGGTGTAGTTATGACTTATAAGGCGTCCTACAATATAATATCGTGTTTTTCAAGGTGTTAATATGGCATACAGTGTGGTAAGATGTCCTAAATTGTCGTACGATGTTCAAAGGACTCGGACGAATTCATTAGGTTTATTATGGAGTTTTAAGTTTATATACGATATTGTAAGGTGTTGTTACGATTTGTAAAGCGTCCTACAATATAATATCGTGTTTTTAAGGTGTTAATATGGCATAGAGTGTCGTAAGATGTCCTAAATTGTCGTACGAAGTTCAAAGGACTCGGACGAATTCATTAGGTTTATTATGGAGTTTTAAGTTTTTATACGGTATTATAAGGTGGTTTTATGATTTGTAAGGCGTCCTACAATATAATATCGTGTTTTTCAAGGTGTTAATATGGCATACATTGTCGTAAGTTGTCCTAAATTGTCGTACGATATTCAAAGGACTCGGACGAATTCATTAGGTTTATTATGGAGTTTTAAGTTTATATACGGTTTTGTAAGGTGTTGTTACTATTTATAAGGTATCCTTCAATATAATAATGTGTTTTTCAAGGTGTTAATATGGCATACAGAGTTGTAAGATGTCATAAATTGTCGTACGATGTACAAAGGACTCGAACGAATTCATTAGATTTATTATGAAGTTTTATGTTTATATACGGTATTGTAAGGTGTTGTTATGACTTATAAGGCGTCCTACAATATAATATCGTGTTTTTCAAGTTGTTAATATGGCATACAGTGTCGTAAGTTGCCCTAAATTGTCGTACGATGTTCAAAGGACTCGGATGAATTTATTAGGTTTATTATGGAGTTTTAAGTTTATATACGGTATTGTAAGGTGTTGTTATGATTTGTAAGGCGTCCTACAATATAATAACGTGCTTTTCAAGGTGTTAATATGGCATACAGAGTGGTAAGATGTCATAAATTGTCGTACGATGTTCAACGGACTCGTACGAATTCATTAGATTTATTATGAAGTTTTATGTTTATATACGGTATTGTAAGGTGTTGTTATGACTTGTAAGGCGCCCTACAATATAATATCGTGTTTTTCAAGGTGTTAATATGGCATACAGTGTCGTAAGTTGCCCTAAATTGTCGTACGATGTTCAAAGGACTCGGACGAATTCATTAGGTTTATTATGGAGTTTTAAGTTTATATACGATATTGTAAGGTGTTGTTACGATTCGTAAAGCGTCCTACAATATAATATCGTGTTTTTAAGGTGTTAATATGGCATAGAGTGTCGTAAGTTGTCCTAAATTGTCGTACGAAGTTCAAAGGACTCGGACGAATTCATTAGGTTTATTATGGAGTTTTAAGTTTTTATAAGGTATTATAAGGTGTTGTTATGATTTGTAAGGCGTCCTACAATATAATATCGTGTTTTTCAAGGTGTTAATATGGCATACATTGTCGTAAGTTGTCCTAAATTGTCGTACGATATTCAAAGGACTCGGACGAATTCATTAGGTTTATTATGGAGTTTTAAGTTTATATACGGTTTTGTAAGGTGTTGTTACTATTTATAAGGCGTCCTTCAATATAATAATGTGTTTTTCAAGGTGTTAATATGGCATACAGAGTTGTAAGATGTCCTAAATTGTCGTACGAAGTTCAAAGGACTCGGACGAATTCATTAGGTTTATTATGGAGTTTTGTGTTTTTATACGGTATTATAAGGTGTTGTTATGATTTGTAAAGCGTCCTACAATATAATATCGTGTTTTTCAAGGTGTTAATATGGCATACATTGTCGTAAGTTGTCCTAAATTGTCTTACGATATTCAAAGGACTCGGACGAATTCATTAGGTTTATTATGGAGTTTTAAGTTTATATACGGTTTTGTAAGGTGTTGTTACTATTTATAAGGCGTCCTTCAATATAATAATGTGTTTTCAAGTCGTTAATATGGCATACAGAGTTGTAAGATGTCCAAAATTGTCGTACGAAGTTCAAAGGACTCGGACGAATTCATTAGGTTTATTATGGAGTTTTGTGTTTTTATACGGTATTATAAGGTGTTGTTATGACTTATAAGGCGTGCTACAATATAATATCGTGTTTTTGAAGGTGTTAATATGGCATACAGTGTGGTAAGATGTCCTAAATTGTCGTACGATGTTCAAAGGACTCCGACGAATTCATTAGGTTTATTATGGAGTTTTAAGTTTATATACGATATTGTAAGGTGTTGTTACGATTTGTAAAGCGTCCTACAATAAAATATCGTGTTTTTAAGGTGTTAATATGGCATAGAGTGTCGTAAGATGTCCTAAATTGTCGTACGAGTTCAAAGGACTCGGACGAATTCATTAGGTTTATTATGGAGTTTTAAGTTTTTATAAGGTATTATAAGGTGTTGTTATGATTTGTAAGGCGTCCTACAATATAATATCGTGTTTTTCAAGGTGTTAATATGGCATACATTGTCGTAAGTTGTCCTAAATTGTCGTACGATATTCAAAGGACTCGGACGAATTCATTAGGTTTATTATGGAGTTTTAAGTTTATATACGGTTTTGTAAGGTGTTGTTACTATTTATAAGGCGTCCTTCAATATAATAATGTGTTTTTCAAGGTGTTAATATGGCATACAGAGTTGTAAGATGTCCTAAATTGTCGTACGAAGTTCAAAGGACTCGGACGAATTCATTAGGTTTATTATGGAGTTTTGTGTTTTTATACGGTATTATAAGGTGTTGTTATGATTTGTAAAGCGTCCTACAATATAATATCGTGTTTTTCAAGGTGTTAATATGGCATACATTGTCGTAAGTTGTCCTAAATTGTCTTACGATATTCAAAGGACTCGGACGAATTCATTAGGTTTATTATGGAGTTTTAAGTTTATATACGGTTTTGTAAGGTGTTGTTACTATTTATAAGGCGTCCTTCAATATAATAATGTGTTTTCAAGGTGTTAATATGGCATACAGAGTTGTAAGATGTCCAAAATTGTCGTACGAAGTTCAAAGGACTCGGACGAATTCATTAGGTTTATTATGGAGTTTTGTGTTTTTATACGGTATTATAAGGTGTTGTTATGACTTATAAGGCGTGCTACAATATAATATCGTGTTTTTGAAGTTGTTAATATGGCATACAGTGTGGTAAGATGTCCTAAATTGTCGTACGATGTTCAAAGGACTCCGACGAATTCATTAGGTTTATTATGGAGTTTTAAGTTTATATACGATATTGTAAGGTGTTGTTACGATTTGTAAAGCGTCCTACAATAAAATATCGTGTTTTTAAGGTGTTAATATGGCATAGAGTGTCGTAAGATGTCCTAAATTGTCGTACGATGTTCAAAGGACTCGGACGAATTCATTAGGTTTATTATGGAGTTTTGTGTTTTTATACGGTATTATAAGGTGTAGTTATGACTTATAAGGCGTCCTACAATATAATATCGTGTTTTTCAAGGTGTTAATATGGCATACAGTGTGGTAAGATGTCCTAAATTGTCGTACGATGTTCAAAGGACTCGGACGAATTCATTAGGTTTATTATGGAGTTTTAAGTTTATATACGATATTGTAAGGTGTTGTTACGATTTGTAAAGCGTCCTACAATATAATATCGTGTTTTTAAGGTGTTAATATGGCATAGAGTGTCGTAAGATGTCCTAAATTGTCGTACGAAGTTCAAAGGACTCGGACGAATTCATTAGGTTTATTATGGAGTTTTAAGTTTTTATACGGTATTATAAGGTGGTTTTATGATTTGTAAGGCGTCCTACAATATAATATCGTGTTTTTCAAGGTGTTAATATGGCATACATTGTCGTAAGTTGTCCTAAATTGTCGTACGATATTCAAAGGACTCGGACGAATTCATTAGGTTTATTATGGAGTTTTAAGTTTATATACGGTTTTGTAAGGTGTTGTTACTATTTATAAGGTATCCTTCAATATAATAATGTGTTTTTCAAGGTGTTAATATGGAATACAGAGTTGTAAGATGTCATAAATTGTCGTACGATGTACAAAGGACTCGAACGAATTCATTAGATTTATTATGAAGTTTTATGTTTATATACGGTATTGTAAGGTGTTGTTATGACTTATAAGGCGTCCTACAATATAATATCGTGTTTTTCAAGTTGTTAATATGGCATACAGTGTCGTAAGTTGCCCTAAATTGTCGTACGATGTTCAAAGGACTCGGATGAATTTATTAGGTTTATTATGGAGTTTTAAGTTTATATACGGTATTGTAAGGTGTTGTTATGATTTGTAAGGCGTCCTACAATATAATAACGTGCTTTTCAAGGTGTTAATATGGCATACAGAGTGGTAAGATGTCATAAATTGTCGTACGATGTTCAACGGACTCGTACGAATTCATTAGATTTATTATGAAGTTTTATGTTTATATACGGTATTGTAAGGTGTTGTTATGACTTGTAAGGCGCCCTACAATATAATATCGTGTTTTTCAAGGTGTTAATATGGCATACAGTGTCGTAAGTTGCCCTAAATTGTCGTACGATGTTCAAAGGACTCGGACGAATTCATTAGGTTTATTATGGAGTTTTAAGTTTATATACGATATTGTAAGGTGTTGTTACGATTCGTAAAGCGTCCTACAATATAATATCGTGTTTTTAAGGTGTTAATATGGCATAGAGTGTCGTAAGTTGTCCTAAATTGTCGTACGAAGTTCAAAGGACTCGGACGAATTCATTAGGTTTATTATGGAGTTTTAAGTTTTTATAAGGTATTATAAGGTGTTGTTATGATTTGTAAGGCGTCCTACAATATAATATCGTGTTTTTCAAGGTGTTAATATGGCATACATTGTCGTAAGTTGTCCTAAATTGTCGTACGATATTCAAAGGACTCGGACGAATTCATTAGGTTTATTATGGAGTTTTAAGTTTATATACGGTTTTGTAAGGTGTTGTTACTATTTATAAGGCGTCCTTCAATATAATAATGTGTTTTTCAAGGTGTTAATATGGCATACAGAGTTGTAAGATGTCCTAAATTGTCGTACGAAGTTCAAAGGACTCGGACGAATTCATTAGGTTTATTATGGAGTTTTGTGTTTTTATACGGTATTATAAGGTGTTGTTATGATTTGTAAAGCGTCCTACAATATAATATCGTGTTTTTCAAGGTGTTAATATGGCATACATTGTCGTAAGTTGTCCTAAATTGTCTTACGATATTCAAAGGACTCGGACGAATTCATTAGGTTTATTATGGAGTTTTAAGTTTATATACGGTTTTGTAAGGTGTTGTTACTATTTATAAGGCGTCCTTCAATATAATAATGTGTTTTCAAGGTGTTAATATGGCATACAGAGTTGTAAGATGTCCAAAATTGTCGTACGAAGTTCAAAGGACTCGGACGAATTCACTAGGTTTATTATGGAGTTTTGTGTTTTTATACGGTATTATAAGGTGTTGTTATGACTTATAAGGCGTGCTACAATATAATATCGTGTTTTTGAAGGTGTTAATATGGCATACAGTGTGGTAAGATGTCCTAAATTGTCGTACGATGTTCAAAGGACTCCGACGAATTCATTAGGTTTATTATGGAGTTTTAAGTTTATATACGATATTGTAAGGTGTTGTTACGATTTGTAAAGCGTCCTACAATAAAATATCGTGTTTTTAAGGTGTTAATATGGCATAGAGTGTCGTAAGATGTCCTAAATTGTCGTACGAGTTCAAAGGACTCGGACGAATTCATTAGGTTTATTATGGAGTTTTAAGTTTTTATAAGGTATTATAAGGTGTTGTTATGATTTGTAAGGCGTCCTACAATATAATATCGTGTTTTTCAAGGTGTTAATATGGCATACATTGTCGTAAGTTGTCCTAAATTGTCGTACGATATTCAAAGGACTCGGACGAATTCATTAGGTTTATTATGGAGTTTTAAGTTTATATACGGTTTTGTAAGGTGTTGTTACTACTTATAAGGCGTCCTACAATATAATATCGTATTTTTAAGGTGTTAATATGGCATAGAGTGTCGTAAGATGTCCTAAATTGTCGTACGAAGTTCAAAGGACTCGGACGAATTCATTAGGTTTATTATGGAGTTTTAAGTTTTTATACGGTATTATAAGGTGGTTTTATGATTTGTAAGGCGTCCTACAATATAATATCGTGTTTTTCAAGGTGTTAATATGGCATACATTGTCGTAAGTTGTCCTAAATTGTCGTACGATATTCAAAGGACTCGGACGAATTCATTAGGTTTATTATGGAGTTTTAAGTTTATATACGGTTTTGTAAGGTGTTGTTACTATTTATAAGGTGTCCTTCAATATAATAATGTGTTTTTCAAGGTGTTAATATGGCATACAGAGTTGTAAGATGTCATAAATTGTCGTACGATGTACAAAGGACTCGAACGAATTCATTAGATTTATTATGAAGTTTTATGTTTATATACGGTATTGTAAGGTGTTGTTATGACTTATAAGGCGTCCTACAATATAATATCGTGTTTTTCAAGTTGTTAATATGGCATACAGTGTCGTAAGTTGCCCTAAATTGTCGTACGATGTTCAAAGGACTCGGATGAATTTATTAGGTTTATTATGGAGTTTTAAGTTTATATACGGTATTGTAAGGTGTTGTTATGATTTGTAAGGCGTCCTACAATATAATAACGTGCTTTTCAAGGTGTTAATATGGCATACAGAGTGGTAAGATGTCATAAATTGTCGTACGATGTTCAAAGGACTCGTACGAATTCATTAGATTTATTATGAAGTTTTATGTTTATATACGGTATTGTAAGGTGTTGTTATGACTTGTAAGGCGCCCTACAATATAATATCGTGTTTTTCAAGGTGTTAATATGGCATACAGTGTCGTAAGTTGCCCTAAATTGTCGTACGATGTTCAAAGGACTCGGACGAATTCATTAGGTTTATTATGGAGTTTTAAGTTTATATACGATATTGTAAGGTGTTGTTACGATTCGTAAAGCGTCCTACAATATAATATCGTGTTTTTAAGGTGTTAATATGGCATAGAGTGTCGTAAGTTGTCCTAAATTGTCGTACGAAGTTCAAAGGACTCGGACGAATTCATTAGGTTTATTATGGAGTTTTAAGTTTTTATAAGGTATTATAAGGTGTTGTTATGATTTGTAAGGCGTCCTACAATATAATATCGTGTTTTTCAAGGTGTTAATATGGCATACATTGTCGTAAGTTGTCCTAAATTGTCGTACGATATTCAAAGGACTCGGACGAATTCATTAGGTTTATTATGGAGTTTTAAGTTTATATACGGTTTTGTAAGGTGTTGTTACTATTTATAAGGCGTCCTTCAATATAATAATGTGTTTTTCAAGGTGTTAATATGGCATACAGAGTTGTAAGATGTCCTAAATTGTCGTACGAAGTTCAAAGGACTCGGACGAATTCATTAGGTTTATTATGGAGTTTTGTGTTTTTATACGGTATTATAAGGTGTTGTTATGATTTGTAAAGCGTCCTACAATATACTATCGTGTTTTTCAAGGTGTTAATATGGCATACATTGTCGTAAGTTGTCCTAAATTGTCTTACGATATTCAAAGGACTCGGACAAATTCATTAGGTTTATTATGGAGTTTTAAGTGTATATACGGTTTTGTAAGGTGTTGTTACTATTTATAAGGCGTCCTTCAATATAATAATGTGTTTTCAAGGTGTTAATATGGCATACAGAGTTCTAAGATGTCCTAAATTGTCGTACGAAGTTCAAAGGACTCGGACGAATTCATTAGGTTTATTATGGAGTTTTGTGTTTTTATACGGTATTATAAGGTGTTGTTATGACTTATAAGGCGTCCTACAATATAATATCGTGTTTTTGAAGGTGTTAATATGGCATACAGTGTGGTAAGATGTCCTAAATTGTCGTACGATGTTCAAAGGACTCCGACGAATTCATTAGGTTTATTATGGAGTTTTAAGTTTATATACGATATTGTAAGGTGTTGTTACGATTTGTAAAGCGTCCTACAATATAATATTGTGTTTTTAAGGTGTTAATATGGCATAGAGTGTCGTAAGATGTCCTAAATTGTCGTACGATGTTCAAAGGACTCGGACGAATTCATTAGGTTTATTATGGAGTTTTGTGTTTTTATACGGTATTATAAGGTGTTGTTATGACTTATAAGGCGTCCTACAATATAATATCGTGTTTTTGAAGGTGTTAATATGGCATACAGTGTGGTAAGATGTCCTAAATTGTCGTACGATGTTCAAAGGACTCCGACGAATTCATTAGGTTTATTATGGAGTTTTAAGTTTATATACGATATTGTAAGGTGTTGTTACGATTTGTAAAGCGTCCTACAATATAATATCGTGTTTTTAAGGTGTTAATATGGCATAGAGTGTCGTAAGATGTCCTAAATTGTCGTACGATGTTCAAAGGACTCGGACGAATTCATTAGGTTTATTATGGAGTTTTGTGTTTTTATACGGTATTATAAGGTGTTGTTATGACTTATAAGGCGTCCTACAATATAATATCGTGTTTTTCAAGGTGTTAATATGGCATACAGTGTGGTAAGATGTCCTAAATTGTCGTACGATGTTCAAAGGACTCGGACGAATTCATTAGGTTTATTATGGAGTTTTAAGTTTATATACGATATTGTAAGGTGTTGTTACGATTTGTAAAGCGTCCTACAATATAATATCGTGTTTTTATGGTGTTAATATGGCATAGAGTGTTGTAAGATGTCCTAAATTGTCGTACGAAGTTCAAAGGACTCGGACGAATTCATTAGGTTTATTATGGAGTTTTAAGTTTTTATACGGTATTATAAGGTGTTGTTACGATTTGTAAGGTGTCCTACAATATAATATCGTGTTTTTCAAGGTGTTAATATGGCATACATTGTCGTAAGTTGTCCTAAATTGTCGTACGATATTCAAAGGACTCGGACGAATTCATTAGGTTTATTATGGAGTTTTAAGTTTATATACGGTTTTGTAAGGTGTTGTTACTATTTATAAGGTGTCCTTCAATATAATAATGTGTTTTTCAAGGTGTTAATATGGCATACAGAGTTGTAAGATGTCATAAATTGTCGTACGATGTACAAAGGACTCGAACGAATTCATTAGATTTATTATGAAGTTTTATGTTTATATACGGTATTGTAAGGTGTTGTTATGACTTATAAGGCGTCCTACAATATAATATCGTGTTTTTCAAGGTGTTAATATGACATACAGTGTCGTAAGTTGCCCTAAATTGTCGTACGATGTTCAAAGGACTCGGATGAATTTATTAGGTTTATTATGGAGTTTTAAGTTTATATACGGTATTGTAAGGTGTTGTTATGATTTGTAAGGCGTCTTACAATATAATAACGTGCTTTTCAAGGTGTTAATATGGCATACAGAGTGGTAAGATGTCATAAATTGTCGTACGATGTTCAAAGGACTCGTACGAATTCATTAGATTTATTATGAAGTTTTATGTTTATATACGGTATTGTAAGGTGTTGTTATGACTTGTAAGGCGCCCTACAATATAATATCGTGTTTTTCAAGGTGTTAATATGGCATACAGTGTCGTAAGTTCCCTAAATTGTCGTACGATGTTTAAAGGACTCGGACGAATTCATTAGGTTTATTATGGAGTTTTAAGTTTATATACGATATTGTAAGGTGTTGTTACGATTCGTAAAGCGTCCTACAATATAATATCGTGTTTTTCAAGGTGTTAATATGGCATACATTGTCGTAAGTTGTCCTAAATTGTCGTACGATATTCAAAGGACTCGGACGAATTCATTAGGTTTATTATGGAGTTTTAAGTTTATATACGGTTTTGTAAGGTGTTGTTACTATTTATAAGGCGTCCTTCAATATAATAATGTGTTTTTCAAGGTGTTAATATGGCATACAGAGTTGTAAGATGTCCTAAATTGTCGTACGAAGTTCAAAGGACTCGGACGAATTCATTAGGTTTATTATGGAGTTTTGTGTTTTTATACGGTATTATAAGGTGTTGTTATGATTTGTAAAGCGTCCTACAATATAATATCGTGTTTTTCAAGGTGTTAATATGGCATACATTGTCGTAAGTTGTCCTAAATTGTCTTACGATATTCAAAGGACTCGGACGAATTCATTAGGTTTATTATGGAGTTTTAAGTTTATATACGGTTTTGTAAGGTGTTGTTACTATTTATAAGGCGTCCTTCAATATAATAATGTGTTTTCAAGGTGTTAATATGGCATACAGAGTTGTAAGATGTCCAAAATTGTCGTACGAAGTTCAAAGGACTCGGACGAATTCATTAGGTTTATTATGGAGTTTTGTGTTTTTATACGGTATTATAAGGTGTTGTTATGACTTATAAGGCGTGCTACAATATAATATCGTGTTTTTGAAGGTGTTAATATGGCATACAGTGTGGTAAGATGTCCTAAATTGTCGTATGATGTTCAAAGGACTCCGACGAATTCATTAGGTTTATTATGGAGTTTTAAGTTTATATACGATATTGTAAGGTGTTGTTACGATTTGTAAAGCGTCCTACAATAAAATATCGTGTTTTTAAGGTGTTAATATGGCATAGAGTGTCGTAAGATGTCCTAAATTGTCGTACGAGTTCAAAGGACTCGGACGAATTCATTAGGTTTATTATGGAGTTTTAAGTTTTTATAAGGTATTATAAGGTGTTGTTATGATTTGTAAGGCGTCCTACAATATAATATCGTGTTTTTCAAGGTGTTAATATGGCATACATTGTCGTAAGTTGTCCTAAATTGTCGTACGATATTCAAAGGACTCGGACGAATTCATTAGGTTTATTATGGAGTTTTAAGTTTATATACGGTTTTGTAAGGTGTTGTTACTATTTATAAGGCGTCCTACAATATAATATCGTATTTTTAAGGTGTTAATATGGCATAGAGTGTCGTAAGATGTCCTAAATTGTCGTACGAAGTTCAAAGGACTCGGACGAATTCATTAGGTTTATTATGGAGTTTTAAGTTTTTATACGGTATTATAAGGTGGTTTTATGATTTGTAAGGCGTCCTACAATATAATATCGTGTTTTTCAAGGTGTTAATATGGCATACATTGTCGTAAGTTGTCCTAAATTGTCGTACGATATTCAAAGGACTCGGACGAATTCATTAGGTTTATTATGGAGTTTTAAGTTTATATACGGTTTTGTAAGGTGTTGTTACTATTTATAAGGTGTCCTTCAATATAATAATGTGTTTTTCAAGGTGTTAATATGGCATACAGAGTTGTAAGATGTCATAAATTGTCGTACGATGTACAAAGGACTCGAACGAATTCATTAGATTTATTATGAAGTTTTATGTTTATATACGGTATTGTAAGGTGTTGTTATGACTTATAAGGCGTCCTACAATATAATATCGTGTTTTTCAAGTTGTTAATATGGCATACAGTGTCGTAAGTTGCCCTAAATTGTCGTACGATGTTCAAAGGACTCGGATGAATTTATTAGGTTTATTATGGAGTTTTAAGTTTATATACGGTATTGTAAGGTGTTGTTATGATTTGTAAGGCGTCCTACAATATAATAACGTGCTTTTCAAGGTGTTAATATGGCATACAGAGTGGTAAGATGTCATAAATTGTCGTACGATGTTCAAAGGACTCGTACGAATTCATTAGATTTATTATGAAGTTTTATGTTTATATACGGTATTGTAAGGTGTTGTTAAGACTTGTAAGGCGCCCTACAATATAATATCGTGTTTTTCAAGGTGTTAATATGGCATACAGTGTCGTAAGTTCCCTAAATTGTCGTACGATGTTTAAAGGACTCGGACGAATTCATTAGGTTTATTATGGAGTTTTAAGTTTATATACGATATTGTAAGGTGTTGTTACGATTCGTAAAGCGTCCTACAATATAATATCGTGTTTTTCAAGGTGTTAATATGGCATACATTGTCGTAAGTTGTCCTAAATTGTCGTACGATTTTCAAAGGACTCGGACGAATTCATTAGGTTTATTATGGAGTTTTAAGTTTATATACGGTTTTGTAAGGTGTTGTTACTATTTATAAGGCGTCCTTCAATATAATAATGTGTTTTTCAAGGTGTTAATATGGCATACAGAGTTGTAAGATGTCCTAAATTGTCGTACGAAGTTCAAAGGACTCGGACGAATTCATTAGGTTTATTATGGAGTTTTGTGTTTTTATACGGTATTATAAGGTGTTGTTATGATTTGTAAAGCGTCCTACAATATAATATCGTGTTTTTCAAGGTGTTAATATGGCATACATTGTCGTAAGTTGTCCTAAATTGTCTTACGATATTCAAAGGACTCGGACGAATTCATTAGGTTTATTATGGAGTTTTAAGTTTATATACGGTTTTGTAAGGTGTTGTTACTATTTATAAGGCGTCCTTCAATATAATAATGTGTTTTCAAGGTGTTAATATGGCATACAGAGTTGTAAGATGTCCAAAATTGTCGTACGAAGTTCAAAGGACTCGGACGAATTCATTAGGTTTATTATGGAGTTTTGTGTTTTTATACGGTATTATAAGGTGTTGTTATGACTTATAAGGCGTGCTACAATATAATATCGTGTTTTTGAAGGTGTTAATATGGCATACAGTGTGGTAAGATGTCCTAAATTGTCGTACGATGTTCAAAGGACTCCGACGAATTCATTAGGTTTATTATGGAGTTTTAAGTTTATATACGATATTGTAAGGTGTTGTTACGATTTGTAAAGCGTCCTACAATAAAATATCGTGTTTTTAAGGTGTTAATATGGCATAGAGTGTCGTAAGATGTCCTAAATTGTCGTACGAGTTCAAAGGACTCGGACGAATTCATTAGGTTTATTATGGAGTTTTAAGTTTTTATAAGGTATTATAAGGTGTTGTTATGATTTGTAAGGCGTCCTACAATATAATATCGTGTTTTTCAAGGTGTTAATATGGCATACATTGTCGTAAGTTGTCCTAAATTGTCGTACGATATTCAAAGGACTCGGACGAATTCATTAGGTTTATTATGGAGTTTTAAGTTTATATACGGTTTTGTAAGGTGTTGTTACTATTTATAAGGCGTCCTACAATATAATATCGTATTTTTAAGGTGTTAATATGGCATAGAGTGTCGTAAGATGTCCTAAATTGTCGTACGAAGTTCAAAGGACTCGGACGAATTCATTAGGTTTATTATGGAGTTTTAAGTTTTTATACGGTATTATAAGGTGGTTTTATGATTTGTAAGGCGTCCTACAATATAATATCGTGTTTTTCAAGGTGTTAATATGGCATACATTGTCGTAAGTTGTCCTAAATTGTCGTACGATATTCAAAGGACTCGGACGAATTCATTAGGTTTATTATGGAGTTTTAAGTTTATATACGGTTTTGTAAGGTGTTGTTACTATTTATAAGGTGTCCTTCAATATAATAATGTGTTTTTCAAGGTGTTAATATGGCATACAGAGTTGTAAGATGTCATAAATTGTCGTACGATGTACAAAGGACTCGAACGAATTCATTAGATTTATTATGAAGTTTTATGTTTATATACGGTATTGTAAGGTGTTGTTATGACTTATAAGGCGTCCTACAATATAATATCGTGTTTTTCAAGTTGTTAATATGGCATACAGTGTCGTAAGTTGCCCTAAATTGTCGTACGATGTTCAAAGGACTCGGATGAATTTATTAGGTTTATTATGGAGTTTTAAGTTTATATACGGTATTGTAAGGTGTTGTTAAGATTTGTAAGGCGTCCTACAATATAATAACGTGCTTTTCAAGGTGTTAATATGGCATACAGAGTGGTAAGATGTCATAAATTGTCGTACGATGTTCAAAGGACTCGTACGAATTCATTAGATTTATTATGAAGTTTTATGTTTATATACGGTATTGTAAGGTGTTGTTAAGACTTGTAAGGCGCCCTACAATATAATATCGTGTTTTTCAAGGTGTTAATATGGCATACAGTGTCGTAAGTTCCCTAAATTGTCGTACGATGTTTAAAGGACTCGGACGAATTCATTAGGTTTATTATGGAGTTTTAAGTTTATATACGATATTGTAAGGTGTTGTTACGATTCGTAAAGCGTCCTACAATATAATATCGTGTTTTTAAGGTGTTAATATGGCATAGAGTGTCGTAAGTTGTCCTAAATTGTCGTACGAAGTTCAAAGGACTCGGACGAATTCATTAGGTTTATTATGGAGTTTTAAGTTTTTATAAGGTATTATAAGGTGTTGTTATGATTTGTAAGGCGTCCTACAATATAATGTCGTGTTTTTCAAGGTGTTAATATGGCATACATTGTCGTAAGTTGTCCTAAATTGTCGTACGATATTCAAAGGACTCGGACGAATTCATTAGGTTTATTATGGAGTTTTAAGTTTATATACGGTTTTGTAAGGTGTTGTTAC
This sequence comes from Tagetes erecta, assembly GCA_030867185.1. Classification (NCBI taxonomy): domain Eukaryota; kingdom Viridiplantae; phylum Streptophyta; class Magnoliopsida; order Asterales; family Asteraceae; genus Tagetes; species Tagetes erecta. Next base: position 30,587,618 of record CM061488.1, read on the forward strand.
TATTTATAAGGCGTCCTTCAATATAATAATGTGTTTTTCAAGGTGTTAATATGGCATACAGAGTTGTAAGATGTCCTAAATTGTCGTACGAAGTTCAAAGGACTCGGACGAATTCATTAGGTTTATTATGGAGTTTTGTGTTTTTATACGGTATTATAAGGTGTTGTTATGATTTGTAAAGCGTCCTACAATATACTATCGTGTTTTTCAAGGGGTTAATATGGCATACATTGTCGTAAGTTGTCCTAAATTGTCTTACGATATTCAAAGGACTCGGACAAATTCATTAGGTTTATTATGGAGTTTTAAGTGTATATACGGTTTTGTAAGGTGTTGTTACTATTTATAAGGCGTCCTTCAATATAATAATGTGTTTTCAAGGTGTTAATATGGCATACAGAGTTGTAAGATGTCCTAAATTGTCGTACGAAGTTCAAAGGACTCGGACGAATTCATTAGGTTTATTATGGAGTTTTGTGTTTTTATACGGTATTATAAGGTGTTGTTATGACTTATAAGGCGTCCTACAATATAATATCGTGTTTATGAAGGTGTTAATATGGCATACAGTGTGGTAAGATGTCCTAAATTGTCGTACGATGTTCAAAGGACTCCGACGAATTCATTAGGTTTATTATGGAGTTTTAAGTTTATATACGATATTGTAAGGTGTTGTTACGATTTGTAAAGCGTCCTACAATATAATATTGTGTTTTTAAGGTGTTAATATGGCATAGAGTGTCGTAAGATGTCCTAAATTGTCGTACGATGTTCAAAGGACTCGGACGAATTCATTAGGTTTATTATGGAGTTTTGTGTTTTTATACGGTATTATAAGGTGTTGTTATGACTTATAAGGCGTCCTACAATATAATATCGTGTTTTTGAAGGTGTTAATATGGCATACAGTGTGGTAAGATGTCCTAAATTGTCGTACGATGTTCAAAGGACTCCGACGAATTCATTAGGTTTATTATGGAGTTTTAAGTTTATATACGATATTGTAAGGTGTTGTTACGATTTGTAAAGCGTCCTACAATATAATATCGTGTTTTTAAGGTGTTAATATGGCATAGAGTGTCGTAAGATGTCCTAAATTGTCGTACGATGTTCAAAGGACTCGGACGAATTCATTAGGTTTATTATGGAGTTTTGTGTTTTTATACGGTATTATAAGGTGTTGTTATGACTTATAAGGCGTCCTACAATATAATATCGTGTTTTTCAAGGTGTTAATATGGCATACAGTGTGGTAAGATGTCCTAAATTGTCGTACGATGTTCAAAGGACTCGGACGAATTCATTAGGTTTATTATGGAGTTTTAAGTTTATATACGATATTGTAAGGTGTTGTTACGATTTGTAAAGCGTCCTACAATATAATATCGTGTTTTTATGGTGTTAATATGGCATAGAGTGTTGTAAGATGTCCTAAATTGTCGTACGAAGTTCAAAGGACTCGGACGAATTCATTAGGTTTATTATGGAGTTTTAAGTTTTTATACGGTATTATAAGGTGTTGTTACGATTTGTAAGGTGTCCTACAATATAATATCGTGTTTTTCAAGGTGTTAATATGGCATACATTGTCGTAAGTTGTCCTAAATTGTCGTACGATATTCAAAGGACTCGGACGAATTCATTAGGTTTATTATGGAGTTTTAAGTTTATATACGGTTTTGTAAGGTGTTGTTACTATTTATAAGGTGTCCTTCAATATAATAATGTGTTTTTCAAGGTGTTAATATGGCATACAGAGTTGTAAGATGTCATAAATTGTCGTACGATGTACAAAGGACTCGAACGAATTCATTAGATTTATTATGAAGTTTTATGTTTATATACGGTATTGTAAGGTGTTGTTATGACTTATAAGGCGTCCTACAATATAATATCGTGTTTTTCAAGGTGTTAATATGACATACAGTGTCGTAAGTTGCCCTAAATTGTCGTACGATGTTCAAAGGACTCGGACGAATTTATTAGGTTTATTATGGAGTTTTAAGTTTATATACGGTATTGTAAGGTGTTGTTATGATTTGTAAGGCGTCTTACAATATAATAACGTGCTTTTCAAGGTGTTAATATGGCATACAGAGTGGTAAGATGTCATAAATTGTCGTACGATGTTCAAAGGACTCGTACGAATTCATTAGATTTATTATGAAGTTTTATGTTTATATACGGTATTGTAAGGTGTTGTTATGACTTGTAAGGCGCCCTACAATATAATATCGTGTTTTTCAAGGTGTTAATATGGCATACAGTGTCGTAAGTTCCCTAAATTGTCGTACGATGTTTAAAGGACTCGGACGAATTCATTAGGTTTATTATGGAGTTTTAAGTTTATATACGATATTGTAAGGTGTTGTTACGATTCGTAAAGCGTCCTACAATATAATATCGTGTTTTTCAAGGTGTTAATATGGCATACATTGTCGTAAGTTGTCCTAAATTGTCGTACGATATTCAAAGGACTCGGACGAATTCATTAGGTTTATTATGGAGTTTTAAGTTTATATACGGTTTTGTAAGGTGTTGTTACTATTTATAAGGCGTCCTTCAATATAATAATGTGTTTTTCAAGGTGTTAATATGGCATACAGAGTTGTAAGATGTCCTAAATTGTCGTACGAAGTTCAAAGGACTCGGACGAATTCATTAGGTTTATTATGGAGTTTTGTGTTTTTATACGGTATTATAAGGTGTTGTTATGATTTGTAAAGCGTCCTACAATATAATATCGTGTTTTTCAAGGTGTTAATATGGCATACATTGTCGTAAGTTGTCCTAAATTGTCTTACGATATTCAAAGGACTCGGACGAATTCATTAGGTTTATTATGGAGTTTTAAGTTTATATACGGTTTTGTAAGGTGTTGTTACTATTTATAAGGCGTCCTTCAATATAATAATGTGTTTTCAAGGTGTTAATATGGCATACAGAGTTGTAAGATGTCCAAAATTGTCGTACGAAGTTCAAAGGACTCGGACGAATTCATTAGGTTTATTATGGAGTTTTGTGTTTTTATACGGTATTATAAGGTGTTGTTATGACTTATAAGGCGTGCTACAATATAATATCGTGTTTTTGAAGGTGTTAATATGGCATACAGTGTGGTAAGATGTCCTAAATTGTCGTACGATGTTCAAAGGACTCCGACGAATTCATTAGGTTTATTATGGAGTTTTAAGTTTATATACGATATTGTAAGGTGTTGTTACGATTTGTAAAGCGTCCTACAATAATATATCGTGTTTTTAAGGTGTTAATATGGCATAGAGTTTCGTAAGATGTCCTAAATTGTCGTACGATGTTCAAAGGACTCGGACGAATTCATTAGGTTTATTATGGAGTTTTGTGTTTTTATACGGTATTATAAGGTGTAGTTATGACTTATAAGGCGTCCTACAATATAATATCGTGTTTTTCAAGGTGTTAATATGGCATACAGTGTGGTAAGATGTCCTAAATTGTCGTACGATGTTCAAAGGACTCGGACGAATTCATTAGGTTTATTATGGAGTTTTAAGTTTATATACGATATTGTAAGGTGTTGTTACGATTTGTAAAGCGTCCTACAATATAATATCGTGTTTTTAAGGTGTTAATATGGCATAGAGTGTCGTAAGATGTCCTAAATTGCCGTACGAAGTTCAAAGGACTCGGACGATTTCATTAGGTTTATTATGGAGTTTTAAGTTTTTATACGGTATTATAAGGTGTTGTTATGATTTGTAAGGCGTCCTACAATATAATATCGTGTTTTTCAAGGTGTTAATATGGCATACATTGTCGTAAGTTGTCCTAAATTGTCGTACGATATTCAAAGGACTCGGACGAATTCATTAGGTTTATTATAGAGTTTTAAGTTTATATACGGTTTTGTAAGGTGTTGTTACTATTTATAAGGTGTCCTTCAATATAATAATGTGTTTTTCAAGGTGTTAATATGGCATACAGAGTTGTAAGATGTCATAAATTGTCGTACGATGTACAAAGAACTCGAACGAATTCATTAGATTTATTATGAAGTTTTATGTTTATATACGGTATTGTAAGGTGTTGTTATGACTTATAAGGCGTCCTAAAATATAATATCGTGTTTTTCAAGTTGTTAATATGGCATACAGTGTCGTAAGTTGCCCTAAATTGTCGTACGATGTTCAAAGGACTCGGATGAATTTATTAGGTTTATTATGGAGTTTTAAGTTTATATACGGTATTGTAAGGTGTTGTTATGATTTGTAAGGCGTCCTACAATATAATAACGTGCTTTTCAAGGTGTTAATATGGCATACAGAGTGGTAAGATGTCATAATTGTCGTACGATGTTCAAAGGACTCGTACGAATTCATTAGATTTATTATGAAGTTTTATGTTTATATACGGTATTGTAAGGTGTTGTTATGACTTGTAAGGCGCCCTACAATATAATATCGTGTTTTTCAAGGTGTTAATATGGCATACAGTGTCGTAAGTTGCCCTAAATTGTCGTACGATGTTCAAAGGACTCGGACGAATTCATTAGGTTTATTATGGAGTTTTAAGTTTATATACGATATTGTAAGGTGTTGTTACGATTCGTAAAGCGTCCTACAATATAATATCGTGTTTTTAAGGTGTTAATATGGCATAGAGTGTCGTAAGTTGTCCTAAATTGTCGTACGAAGTTCAAAGGACTCGGACGAATTCATTAGGTTTATTATGGAGTTTTAAGTTTTTATAAGGTATTATAAGGTGTTGTTATGATTTGTAAGGCGTCCTACAATATAATATCGTGTTTTTCAAGGTGTTAATATGGCATACATTGTCGTAAGTTGTCCTAAATTGTCGTACGATATTCAAAGGACTCGGACGAATTCATTAGGTTTATTATGGAGTTTTAAGTTTATATACGGTTTTGTAAGGTGTTGTTACTATTTATAAGGCGTCCTTCAATATAATAATGTGTTTTTCAAGGTGTTAATATGGCATACAGAGTTGTAAGATGTCCTAAATTGTCGTACGAAGTTCAAAGGACTCGGACGAATTCATTAGGTTTATTATGGAGTTTTGTGTTTTTATACGGTATTATAAGGTGTTGTTATGATTTGTAAAGCGTCCTACAATATACTATCGTGTTTTTCAAGGTGTTAATATGGCATACATTGTCGTAAGTTGTCCTAAATTGTCTTACGATATTCAAAGGACTCGGACGAATTCATTACGTTTATTATGGAGTTTTAAGTGTATATACGGTTTTGTAAGGTGTTGTTACTATTTATAAGGCGTCCTTCAATATAATAATGTGTTTTCAAGGTGTTAATATGGCATACAGAGTTGTAAGATGTCCTAAATTGTCGTACGAAGTTCAAAGGACTCGGACGAATTCATTAGGTTTATTATGGAGTTTTGTGTTTTTATACGGTATTATAAGGTGTTGTTATGACTTATAAGGCGTCCTACAATATAATATCGTGTTTATGAAGGTGTTAATATGGCATACAGTGTGGTAAGATGTCCTAAATTGTCGTACGATGTTCAAAGGACTCCGACGAATTCATTAGGTTTATTATGGAGTTTTAAGTTTATATACGATATTGTAAGGTGTTGTTACGATTTGTAAAGCGTCCTACAATATAATATTGTGTTTTTAAGGTGTTAATATGGCATAGAGTGTCGTAAGATGTCCTAAATTGTCGTACGATGTTCAAAGGACTCGGACGAATTCATTAGGTTTATTATGGAGTTTTGTGTTTTTATACGGTATTATAAGGTGTTGTTATGACTTATAAGGCGTCCTACAATATAATATCGTGTTTTTGAAGGTGTTAATATGGCATACAGTGTGGTAAGATGTCCTAAATTGTCGTACGATGTTCAAAGGACTCTGACGAATTCATTAGGTTTATTATGGAGTTTTAAGTTTATATACGATATTGTAAGGTGTTGTTACGATTTGTAAAGCGTCCTACAATATAATATCGTGTTTTTAAGGTGTTAATATGGCATAGAGTGTCGTAAGATGTCCTAAATTGTCGTACGATGTTCAAAGGACTCGGACGAATTCATTAGGTTTATTATGGAGTTTTGTGTTTTTATACGGTATTATAAGGTGTTGTTATGACTTATAAGGCGTCCTACAATATAATATCGTGTTTTTCAAGGTGTTAATATGGCATACAGTGTGGTAAGATGTCCTAAATTGTCGTACGATGTTCAAAGGACTCGGACGAATTCATTAGGTTTATTATGAAGTTTTAAGTTTATATACGATATTGTAAGGTGTTGTTACGATTTGTAAAGCGTCCTACAATATAATATCGTGTTTTTATGGTGTTAATATGGCATAGAGTGTCGTAAGATGTCCTAAATTGTCGTACGAAGTTCAAAGGACTCGGACGAATTCATTAGGTTTATTATGGAGTTTTAAGTTTTTATACGGTATTATAAGGTGTTGTTACGATTTGTAAGGTGTCCTACAATATAATATCGTGTTTTTCAAGGTGTTAATATGGCATACATTGTCGTAAGTTGTCCTAAATTGTCGTACGATATTCAAAGGACTCGGACGAATTCATTAGGTTTATTATGGAGTTTTAAGTTTATATACGGTTTTGTAAGGTGTTGTTACTATTTATAAGGTGTCCTTCAATATAATAATGTGTTTTTCAAGGTGTTAATATGGCATACAGAGTTGTAAGATGTCATAAATTGTCGTACGATGTACAAAGGACTCGAACGAATTCATTAGATTTATTATGAAGTTTTATGTTTATATACGGTATTGTAAGGTGTTGTTATGACTTATAAGGCGTCCTACAATATAATATCGTGTTTTTCAAGGTGTTAATATGACATACAGTGTCGTAAGTTGCCCTAAATTGTCGTACGATGTTCAAAGGACTCGGACGAATTTATAAGGTTTATTATGGAGTTTTAAGTTTATATACGGTATTGTAAGGTGTTGTTATGATTTGTAAGGCGTCTTACAATTTAATAACGTGCTTTTCAAGGTGTTAATATGGCATACAGAGTGGTAAGATGTCATAAATTGTCGTACGATGTTCAAAGGACTCGTACGAAATCATTAGATTTATTATGAAGTTTTATGTTTATATACGGTATTGTAAGGTTTTGTTATGACTTGTAAGGCGCCCTACAATATAATATCGTGTTTTTCAAGGTGTTAATATGGCATACAGTGTCGTAAGTTCCCTAAATTGTCGTACGATGTTTAAAGGACTCGGACGAATTCATTAGGTTTATTATGGAGTTTTGTGTTTTTATACGGTATTATAAGGTGTTGTTATGATTTGTAAGGCGTCCTACAATATAATATCGTGTTTTTCAAGGTGTTAATATGGCATACATTGTCGTAAGTTGTCCTAAATTGTCAGACGATATTCAAAGGACTCGGACGAATTCATTAGGTTTATTATGGAGTTTTAAGTTTATATACGGTTTTGTAAGGTGTTGTTACTATTTATAAGGCGTCTTTTAATATAATAATGTGTTTTTCAAGGTGTTAATACGGCATACAGAGTTGTAAGATGTCCTAAATTGTCGTACGAAGTTCAAAGGACTCGGACGAATTCATTAGGTTTATTATGGAGTTTTGTGTTTTTATACGGTATTATAAGGTGTTGTTATGATTTGTAAGGCGTCCTACAATATAATAACGTGCTTTTCAAGGTGTTAATATGGCATACAGAGTGGTAAGATGTCATAAATTATCGTACGATGTTCAAAGGACTCGTACGAATTCATTAGATTTATTATGAATTTTTATGTTTATATACGGTATTGTAAGGTGTTGTTATGACTTGTAAGGCGCCCTACAATATAATATCGTGTTTTTCAAGGTGTTAATATGGCATACAGTGTCGTAAGTTGCCCTAAATTGTCGTACGATGTTCAAAGGACTCGGACGAATTCATTAGGTTTATTATGGAGTTTTAAGTTTATATACGATATTGTAAGGTATTGTTACGATTTGTAAAGCGTCCTACAATATAATATCGTGTGTTTAAGGTGTTAATATGGCATAGAGTGTCGTAAGATGTCCTAAATTGTCGTACGAAGTTCAAAGGACTCGGACGAATTCATTAGGTTTATTATGGAGTTTTAAGTTTTTATAAGGTATTATAATGTATTGTTATGATTTGTAAGGCGTCCTACAATATAATATCGTGTTTTTCAAGGTGTTAATATGGCATACATTGTCGTAAGTTGTCCTAAATTGTCGTACGATATTCAAAGGACTCGGACGAATTCATTAGGTTTATTATGGAGTTTTAAGTTTATATACGGTTTTGTAAGGTGTTGTTACTATTTATAAGGCGTCCTTCAATATAATAATGTGTTTTTCAAGGTGTTAATATGGCATACAGAGTTGTAAGATGTCCTAAATTGTCGTACGAAGTTCAAAGGACTCGGACGAATTCATTAGGTTTATTATGGAGTTTTGTGTTTTTATACGGTATTATAAGGTGTTGTTATGATTTGTAAAGCGTCCTACAATATACTATAGTGTTTTTCAAGGTGTTAATATGGCATACATTGTCGTAAGTTGTCCTAAATTGTCTTACGATATTCAAAGGACTCGGACGAATTCATTAGGTTTATTATGGAGTTTTAAGTGTATATACGGTTTTGTAAGGTGTTGTTACTATTTATAAGGCGTCCTTCAATATAATAATGTGTTTTCAAGGTGTTAATATGGCATACAGAGTTGTAAGATGTCCTAAATTGTCGTACGAAGTTAAAAGGACTCGGACGAATTCATTAGGTTTATTATGGAGTTTTGTGTTTTTATACGGTATTATAAGGTGTTGTTATGATTTGTAAGGCGTCCTACAATATAATATCGTGTTTTTCAAGGTGTTAATATGGCATACATTGTCGTAAGTTGTCCTAAATTGTCAGACGATATTCAAAGGACTCGGACGAATTCATTAGGTTTATTATGGAGTTTTAAGTTTATATACGGTTTTGTAAGGTGTTGTTACTATTTATAAGGCGTCTTTTAATATAATAATGTGTTTTTCAAGGTGTTAATACGGCATACAGAGTTGTAAGATGTCCTAAATTGTCGTACGAAGTTCAAAGGACTCGGACGAATTCATTAGGTTTATTATGGAGTTTTGTGTTTTTATACGGTATTATAAGGTGTTGTTATGATTTGTAAGGCGTCCTACAATATAATAACGTGCTTTTCAAGGTGTTAATATGGCATACAGAGTGGTAAGATGTCATAAATTATCGTACGATGTTCAAAGGACTCGTACGAATTCATTAGATTTATTATGAATTTTTATGTTTATATACGGTATTGTAAGGTGTTGTTATGACTTGTAAGGCGCCCTACAATATAATATCGTGTTTTTCAAGGTGTTAATATGGCATACAGTGTCGTAAGTTGCCCTAAATTGTCGTACGATGTTCAAAGGACTCGGACGAATTCATTAGGTTTATTATGGAGTTTTAAGTTTATATACGATATTGTAAGGTGTTGTTACGATTTGTAAAGCGTCCTACAATATAATATCGTGTGTTTAAGGTGTTAATATGGCATAGAGTGTCGTAAGATGTCCTAAATTGTCGTACGAAGTTCAAAGGACTCGGACGAATTCATTAGGTTTATTATGGAGTTTTAAGTTTTTATAAGGTATTATAATGTGTTGTTATGATTTGTAAGGCGTCCTACAATATAATATCGTGTTTTTCAAGGTGTTAATATGGCATACATTGTCGTAAGTTGTCCTAAATTGTCGTACGATATTCAAAGGACTCGGACGAATTCATTAGGTTTATTATGGAGTTTTAAGTTTATATACGGTTTTGTAAGGTGTTGTTACTATTTATAAGGCGTCCTTCAATATAATAATGTGTTTTTCAAGGTGTTAATATGGCATACAGAGTTGTAAGATGTCCTAAATTGTCGTACGAAGTTCAAAGGACTCGGACGAATTCATTAGGTTTATTATGGAGTTTTGTGTTTTTATACGGTATTATAAGGTGTTGTTATGATTTGTAAAGCGTCGTACAATATACTATAGTGTTTTTCAAGGTGTTAATATGGCATACATTGTCGTAAGTTGTCCTAAATTGTCTTACGATATTCAAAGGACTCGGACGAATTCATTAGGTTTATTATGGAGTTTTAAGTGTATATACGGTTTTGTAAGGTGTTGTTACTATTTATAAGGCGTCCTTCAATATAATAATGTGTTTTCAAGGTGTTAATATGGCATACAGAGTTGTAAGATGTCCTAAATTGTCGTACGAAGTTAAAAGGACTCGGACGAATTCATTAGGTTTATTATGGAGTTTTGTGTTTTTATATGGGATTATAAGGTGTTGTTATGACTTATAAGGCGTCCTACAATATAATATCGTGTTTTTGAAGGTGTTAATATGGCATACAATGTGGTAAGATGTCCTAAATTGTCGTACGATGTTCAAAGGACTCCGACGAATTCATTAGGTTTATTATGGAGTTTTAAGTTTATATACGATATTGTAAGGTGTTGTTACGATTTGTAAAGCGTCCTACAATATAATATCGTGTTTTTAAGGTGTTAATATGGCATACAGAGTTGTAAGATGTCCTAAATTGTCGTACGAAGTTAAAAGGACTCTGACGAATTCATTAGGTTTATTATGGAGTTTTGTGTTTTTATACGGTATTATAAGGTGTTGTTATGACTTATAAGGCGTCCTACAATATAATATCGTGTTTTTGAAGGTGTTAATATGGCATACAGTGTGGTAAGATGTCCTAAATTGTCGTACAATGTTCAAAGGACTCCGACGAATTCATTAGGTTTATTATGGAGTTTTAAGTTTATATACGATATTGTAAGGTGTTGTTACGATTTGTAAAGCGTCCTACAATATAATATCGTGTTTTTAAGGTGTTAATATGGCATAGAGTGTCGTAAGATGTCCTAAATTGTCGTACGATGTTCAAAGGACTCGGACGAATTCATTAGGTTTATTATGGAGTTTTGTGTTTTTATACGGTATTATAAGGTGTTGTTATGACTTATAAGGCGTCCTACAATATAATATCGTGTTTTTCAAGGTGTTAATATGGCATACAGTGTGGTAAGATGTCCTAAATTGTCGTACGATGTTCAAAGGACTCGGACGAATTCATTAGGTTTATTATGGAGTTTTAAGTTTATATACGATATTGTAAGGTGTTGTTACGATTTGTAAAGCGTCCTACAATATAATATCGTGTTTTTAAGGTGTTAATATGGCATAGAGTGTCGTAAGATGTCCTAAATTGTCGTACGAAGTTCAAAGGACTCGGACGAATTCATTAGGTTTATTATGGAGTTTTAAGTTTTTATACGGTATTATAAGGTGTTGTTACGATGTGTAAGGTGTCCTACAATATAATATCGTGTTTTTCAAGGTGTTAATATGGCATACAGTGTCGTAAGTTCCCTAAATTGTCGTACGATGTTCAAAGGACTCGGACGAATTCATTAGGTTTATTATGGAGTTTTGTGTTTTTATACGGTATTATAAGGTGTTGTTATGATTTGTAAGGCGTCCTACAATATAATATCGTGTTTTTCAAGGTGTTAATATGGCATACATTGTCGTAAGTTGTCCTAAATTGTCAGACGATATTCAAAGGACTCGGACGAATTCATTAGGTTTATTATGGAGTTTTAAGTGTATATACGGTTTTGTAAGGTGTTGTTACTATTTATAAGGCGTCCTTCAATATAATAATGTGTTTTCAAGGTGTTAATATGGCATACAGAGTTGTAAGATGTCCTAAATTGTCGTACGAAGTTAAAAGGACTCGGACGAATTCATTAGGTTTATTATGGAGTTTTGTGTTTTTATACGGTATTATAAGGTGTTGTTATGACTTATAAGGCGTCCTACAATATAATATCGTGTTTTTGAAGGTGTTAATATGGCATACAGTGTGGTAAGATGTCCTAAATTGTCGTACGATGTTCAAAGGACTCCGACGAATTCATTAGGTTTATTATGGAGTTTTAAGTTTATATACGATATTGTAAGGTGTTGTTACGATTTGTAAAGCGTCCTACAATATAATATCGTGTTTTTAAGGTGTTAATATGGCATACAGAGTTGTAAGATGTCCTAAATTGTCGTACGAAGTTAAAAGGACTCGGACGAATTCATTAGGTTTATTATGGAGTTTTGTGTTTTTATACGGTATTATAAGGTGTTGTTATGACTTATAAGGCGTCCTACAATATAATATCGTGTTTTTGAAGGTGTTAATATGGCATACAGTGTGGTAAGATGTCCTAAATTGTCGTACGATGTTCAAAGGACTCCGACGAATTCATTAGGTTTATTATGGAGTTTTAAGTTTATATACGATATTGTAAGGTGTTGTTACGATTTGTAAAGCGTCCTACAATATAATATCGTGTTTTTAAGGTGTTAATATGGCATAGAGTGTCGTAAGATGTCCTAAATTGTCGTACGATGTTCAAAGGACTCGGACGAATTCATTAGGTTTATTATGGAGTTTTGTGTTTTTATACGGTATTATAAGGTGTTGTTATGACTTATAAGGCGTCCTACAATATAATATCGTGTTTTTCAAGGTGTTAATATGGCATACAGTGTGGTAAGATGTCCTAAATTGTCGTACGATGTTCAAAGGACTCGGACGAATTCATTAGGTTTATTATGGAGTTTTAAGTTTATATACGATATTGTAAGGTGTTGTTACGATTTGTAAAGCGTCCTACAATATAATATCGTGTTTTTAAGGTGTTAATATGGCATAGAGTGTCGTAAGATGTCCTAAATTGTCGTACGAAGTTCAAAGGACTCGGACGAATTCATTAGGTTTATTATGGAGTTTTAAGTTTTTATACGGTATTATAAGGTGTTGTTACGATGTGTAAGGTGTCCTACAATATAATATCGTGTTTTTCAAGGTGTAAATATGGCATACATTGTCGTAAGTTGTCCTAAATTGTCGTACGATATTCAAAGGACTCGGACGAATTCATTAGGTTTATTATGGAGTTTTAAGTTTATATACGGTTTTGTAAGGTGTTGTTACTATTTATAAGGTGTCCTTCAATATAATAATGTGTTTTTCAAGGTGTTAATATGGCATACAGAGTTGTAAGATGTCATAAATTGTCGTACGATGTACAAAGGACTCGAACGAATTCATTAGATTTATTATGAAGTTTTATGTTTATATACGGTATTGTAAGGTGTTGTTATGACTTATAAGGCGTCCTACAATATAATATCGTGTTTTTCAAGGTGTTAATATGGCATACAGTGTCGTAAGTTGCCCTAAATTGTCGTACGATGTTCAAAGGACTCGGACGAATTTATTAGGTTTATTATGGAGTTTTAAGTTTATATACGGTATTGTAAGGTGTTGTTATGATTTGTAAGGCGTCTTACAATATAATAACGTGCTTTTCAAGGTGTTAATATGGCATACAGAGTGGTAAGATGTCATAAATTGTCGTACGATGTTCAAGGGACTCGTACGAATTCATTAGATTTATTATGAAGTTTTATGTTTATATACGGTATTGTAAGGTGTTGTTATGACTTGTAAGGCGCCCTACAATATAATATCCTGTTTTTCAAGGTGTTAATATGGCATACAGTGTCGTAAGTTCCCTAAATTGTCGTACGATGTTCAAAGGACTCGGACGAATTCATTAGGTTTATTATGGAGTTTTGTGTTTTTATACGGTATTATAAGGTGTTGTTATGATTTGTAAGGCGTCCTACAATATAATATCGTGTTTTTCAAGGTGTTAATATGGCATACATTGTCGTAAGTTGTCCTAAATTGTCAGACGATATTCAAAGGACTCGGACGAATTCATTAGATTTATTATGGAGTTTTAAGTTTATATACGATATTGTAAGGTGTTGTTACGATTTGTAAAGCGTCCTACAATATAATATCGTGTTTTTAAGGTGTTAATATGGCATACAGAGTTGTAAGATGTCCTAAATTGTCGTACGAAGTTAAAAGGACTCGGACGAATTCATTAGGTTTATTATGGAGTTTTGTGTTTTTATACGGTATTATAAGGTGTTGTTATGACTTATAAGGCGTCCTACAATATAATATCGTGTTTTTGAAGGTGTTAATATGGCATACAGTGTGGTAAGATGTCCTAAATTGTCGTACGATGTTCAAAGGACTCCGACGAATTCATTAGGTTTATTATGGAGTTTTAAGTTTATATACGATATTGTAAGGTGTTGTTACGATTTGTAAAGCGTCCTACAATATAATATCGTGTTTTTAAGGTGTTAATATGGCATAGAGTGTCGTAAGATGTCCTAAATTGTCGTACGATGTTCAAAGGACTCGGACGAATTCATTAGGTTTATTATGGAGTTTTGTGTTTTTATACGGTATTATAAGGTGTTGTTATGACTTATAAGGCGTCCTACAATATAATATCGTGTTTTTCAAGGTGTTAATATGGCATACAGTGTGGTAAGATGTCCTAAATTGTCGTACGATGTTCAAAGGACTCGGACGAATTCATTAGGTTTATTATGGAGTTTTAAGTTTATATACGATATTGTAAGGTGTTGTTACGATTTGTAAAGCGTCCTACAATATAATATCGTGTTTTTAAGGTGTTAATATGGCATAGAGTGTCGTAAGATGTCCTAAATTGTCGTACGAAGTTCAAAGGACTCGGACGAATTCATTAGGTTTATTATGGAGTTTTAAGTTTTTATACGGTATTATAAGGTGTTGTTACGATGTGTAAGGTGTCCTACAATATAATATCGTGTTTTTCAAGGTGTAAATATGGCATACATTGTCGTAAGTTGTCCTAAATTGTCGTACGATATTCAAAGGACTCGGACGAATTCATTAGGTTTATTATGGAGTTTTAAGTTTATATACGGTTTTGTAAGGTGTTGTTACTATTTATAAGGTGTCCTTCAATATAATAATGTGTTTTTCAAGGTGTTAATATGGCATACAGAGTTGTAAGATGTCATAAATTGTCGTACGATGTACAAAGGACTCGAACGAATTCATTAGATTTATTATGAAGTTTTATGTTTATATACGGTATTGTAAGGTGTTGTTATGACTTATAAGGCGTCCTACAATATAATATCGTGTTTTTCAAGGTGTTAATATGGCATACAGTGTCGTAAGTTGCCCTAAATTGTCGTACGATGTTCAAAGGACTCGGACGAATTTATTAGGTTTATTATGGAGTTTTAAGTTTATATACGGTATTGTAAGGTGTTGTTATGATTTGTAAGGCGTCTTACAATATAATAACGTGCTTTTCAAGGTGTTAATATGGCATACAGAGTGGCAAGATGTCATAAATTGTCGTACGATGTTCAAAGGACTCGTACGAATTCATTAGATTTATTATGAAGTTTTATGTTTATATACGGTATTGTAAGGTGTTGTTATGACTTGTAAGGCGCCCTACAATATAATATCGTGTTTTTCAAGGTGTTAATATGGCATACAGTGTCGTAAGTTCCCTAAATTGTCGTACGATGTTCAAAGGACTCGGACGAATTCATTAGGTTTATTATGGAGTTTTGTGTTTTTATACGGTATTATAAGGTGTTGTTATGATTTGTAAGGCGTCCTACAATATAATATCGTGTTTTTCAAGGTGTTAATATGGCATACATTGTCGTAAGTTGTCCTAAATTGTCAGACGATATTCAAAGGACTCGGACGAATTCATTAGGTTTATTATGGAGTTTTAAGTTTATATACGGTTTTGTAAGGTGTTGTTACTATTTATAAGGCGTCTTTCAATATAATAATGTGTTTTTCAAGGTGTTAATACGGCATACAGAGTTGTAAGATGTCCTAAATTGTCGTACGAAGTTCAAAGGACTCGGACGAATTCATTAGGTTTATTATGGAGTTTTAAGTTTTTATAAGGTATTATAAGGTGTTGTTATGATTTGTATGGCGTCCTACAATATAATATCGTGTTTTTCAAGGTGTTAATATGGCATACATTGTCGTAAGTTGTCCTAAATTGTCGTACGATATTCAAAGGACTCGGACGAATTCATTAGGTTTATTATGGAGTTTTAAGTTTATATACGGTTTTGTAAGGTGTTGTTACTATTTATAAGGCGTCCTTCAATATAATAATGTGTTTTTCAAGGTGTTAATATGGCATACAGAGTTGTAAGATGTCCTAAATTGTCGTACGAAGTTCAAAGGACTCGGACGAATTCATTAGGTTTATTATGGAGTTTTGTGTTTTTATACGGTATTATAAGGTGTTGTTATGATTTGTAAAGCGTCCTACAATATAATATCGTGTTTTTCAAGGTGTTAATATGGCATACATTGTCGTAAGTTGTCCTAAATTGTCTTATGATATTCAAAGGACTCGGACGAATTCATTAGGTTTATTATGGAGTTTTAAGTTTATATACGGTTTTGTAAGGTGTTGTTACTATTTATAAGGCGTCCTTCAATATAATAATGTGTTTTCAAGGTGTTAATATGGCATACAGAGTTGTAAGATGTCCTAAATTGTCGTACGAAGTTCAAAGGACTCGGACGAATTCATTAGGTTTATTATGCAGTTTTGTGTTTTTATACGGTATTATAAGGTGTTGTTATGACTTATAAGGCGTGCTACAATATAATATCGTGTTTTTGAAGGTGTTAATATGGCATACAGTGTGGTAAGATGTCCTAAATTGTCGTACGATGTTCAAAGGACTCCGACGAATTCATTAGGTTTATTATGGAGTTTTAAGTTTATATACGATATTGTAAGGTGTTGTTACGATTTGTAAAGCGTCCTACAATATAATATCGTGTTTTTAAGGTGTTAATATGGCATAGAGTGTCGTAAGATGTCCTAAATTGTCGTACGATGTTCAAAGGACTCGGACGAATTCATTAGGTTTATTATGGAGTTTTGTGTTTTTATACGGTATTATAAGGTGTAGTTATGACTTATAAGGCGTCCTACAATATAATATCGTGTTTTTCAAGGTGTTAATATGGCATACAGTGTGGTAAGATGTCCTAAATTGTCGTACGATGGTCAAAGGACTCGGACGAATTCATTAGGTTTATTATGGAGTTTTAAGTTTATATACGATATTGTAAGGTGTTGATACGATTTGTAAAGCGTCCTACAATATAATATCGTGTTTTTAAGGTGTTAATATGGCATAGAGTGTCGTAAGATGTCCTAAATTGTCGTACGAAGTTCAAAGGACTCGGACGAATTCATTTGGTTTATTATGGAGTTTTAAGTTTTTATACGGTATTATAAGGTGTTGTTATGATTTGTAAGGCGTCCTACAATATAATATCGTGTTTTTCAAGGTGTTAATATGGCATACATTGTCGTAAGTTGTCCTAAATTGTCGTACGATATTCAAAGAACTCGGACGAATTCATTAGGTTTATTATGGAGTTTTAAGTTTATATACGGTTTTGTAAGGTGTTGTTACTATTTATAAGGTGTCCTTCAATATAATAATGTGTTTTTCAAGGTGTTAATATGGCATACAGAGTTGTATGATGTCATAAATTGTCGTACGATGTACAAAGGACTCGAACGAATTCATTAGATTTATTATGAAGTTTTATGTTTATATACGGTATTGTAAGGTGTTGTTATGACTTATAAGGCGTCCTACAATATATTATCGTGTTTTTCAAGTTGTTAATATGGCATACAGTGTCGTAAGTTGCCCTAAATTGTCATACGATGTTCAAAGGACTCGGACGAATTTATTAGGTTTATTATGGAGTTTTAAGTTTATATACGGTATTGTAAGGTGTTGTTATGATTTGTAAGGCGTCTTACAATATAATAACGTGCTTTTCAAGGTGTTAATATGGCATACAGAGTGGTAAGATGTCATAAATTGTCGTACGATGTTCAAAGGACTCGTATGAATTCATTAGATTTATTATGAAGTTTTATGTTTATATACGGTATTGTAAGGTGTTGTTATGACTTGTAAGGCGCCCTACAATATAATATCGTGTTTTTCAAGGTGTTAATATGGCATAAAGTGTCGTAAGTTCCCTAAATTGTCGTACGATGTTCAAAGGACTCGGACGAATTCATTAGGTTTATTATGGAGTTTTGTGTTTTTATACGGTATTATAAGGTGTTGTTATGATTTGTAAGGCGTCCTACAATATAATATCGTGTTTTTCAAGGTGTTAATATGGCATACATTGTCGTAAGTTGTCCTAAATTGTCAGACGATATTCAAAGGACTCGGACGAATTCATTAGGTTTATTATGGAGTTTTAAGTTTATATACGGTTTTGTAAGGTGTTGTTACTATTTATAAGGCGTCTTTCAATATAATAATATGTTTTTCAAGGTGTTAATACGGCATACAGAGTTGTAAGATGTCCTAAATTGTCGTACGAAGTTCAAAGGACTCGGACGAATTCATTAGGTTTATTATGGAGTTTTGCGTTTTTATACGGTATTATAAGGTGTTGTTATGATTTGTAAGGCGTCCTACAATATAATAACGTGCTTTTCAAGGTGTTAATATGGCATACATAGTGGTAAGATGTCATAAATTATCGTACGATGTTCAAAGGACTCTTACGAATTCATTAGATTTATTATCAAGTTTTATGTTTATATACGGTATTGTAAGGTGTTGTTATGACTTGTACGGCGCCCTACAATATAATATCGTGTTTTTCAAGGTGTTAATATGGCATACAGTGTCGTAAGCTTCCCTAAATTGTCGTACGATGTTCAAAGGACTCCGACGAATTCATTAGGTTTATTATGGAGTTTTAAGTTTATATACGATATTGTAAGGTGTTGTTACGATTTGTAAAGCGTCCTACAATATAATATCGTGTTTTTAAGGTGTTAATATGGCATAGAGTGTCGTAAGATGTCCTAAATTGTCGTACGATGTTCAAAGGACTCGGACGAATTCATTAGGTTTTTTATGGAGTTTTGTGTTTTTATACGGTATTATAAGGTGTAGTTATGACTTATAAGGCGTCCTACAATATAATATCGTGTTTTTCAAGGTGTTAATATGGCATACAGTGTGGTAAGATGTCCTAAATTGTCGTACGATGTTCAAAGGACTCGGACGAATTCATTAGGTTTATTATGGAGTTTTAAGTTTATATACGATATTGTAAGGTGTTGTTACGATTTGTAAAGCGTCCTACAATATAATATCGTGTTTTTAAGGTGTTAATATGGCATAGAGTGTCGTAAGATGTCCTAAATTGTCGTACGAAGTTTAAAGGACTCGGACGAATTCATTAGGTTTATTATGGAGTTTTAAGTTTTTATACGGTATTATAAGGTGTTGTTATGATTTGTAAGGCGTCCTACAATATAATATCGTGTTTTTCAAGGTGTTAATATGGCATACATTGTCGTAAGTTGTCCTAAATTGTCGTACGATATTCAAAGGACTCGGACGAATTCATTAGGTTTATTATGGAGTTTTAAGTTTATATACGGTTTTGTAAGGTGTTGTTACTATTTATAAGGTGTCCTTCAATATAATAATGTGTTTTTCAAGGTGTTAATATGGCATACAGAGTTGTAAGATGTCATAAATTGTCGTACGATGTACAAAGGACTCGAACGAATTCATTAGATTTATTATGAAGTTTTATGTTTATATACGGTATTGTAAGGTGTTGTTATGACTTATAAGGCGTCCTACAATATAATATCGTGTTTTTCAAGTTGTTAATATGGCATACAGTGTCGTAAGTTGCCCTAAATTGTCGTATGATGTTCAAAGGACTCGGACGAATTTATTAGGTTTATTATGGAGTTTTAAGTTTATATACGGTATTGTAAGGTGTTGTTATGATTTGTAAGGCGTCTTACAATATAATAACGTGCTTTTCAAGGTGTTAATATGGCATACAGAGTGGTAAGATGTCATAAATTGGCGTACGATGTTCAAAGGACTCGTACGAATTCATTAGATTTATTATGAAGTTTTATGTTTATATACGGTATTGTAAGGTGTTGTTATGACTTGTAAGGCGCTCTACAATATAATATCGTGTTTTTCAAGGTGTTAATATGGCATACAGTGTCGTAAGTTCCCTAAATTGTCGTACGATGTTCAAAGGACTCGGACGAATTCATTAGGTTTATTATGGAGTTTTGTGTTTTTATACGGTATTATAAGGTGTTGTTATGATTTGTAAGGCGTCCTACAATATAATATCGTGTTTTTCAAGGTGTTAATATGGCATACATTGTCGTAAGTTGTCCTAAATTGTCAGACGATATTCAAAGGACTCGGACGAATTCATTAGGTTTATTATGGAGTTTTAAGTTTATATACGGTTTTGTAAGGTGTTGTTACTATTTATAAGGCGTCTTTCAATATAATAATGTGTTTTTCAAGGTGTTAATACGGCATACAGAGTTGTAAGATGTCCTAAATTGTCGTACGAAGTTCAAAGGACTCGGACGAATTCATTAGGTTTATTATGGAGTTTTGTGTTTTTATACGGTATTATAAGGTGTTGTTATGATTTGTAAGGCGTCCTACAATATAATAACGTGCTTTTCAAGGTGTTAATATGGCATACAGAGTGGTAAGATGTCATAAATTATCGTACGGTGTTCAAAGGACTCGTACGAATTCATTAGATTTATTATGAAGTTTAATGTTTATATACGGTATTGTAAGGTGTTGTTATGACTTGTAAGGCGCCCTACAATATAATATCGTGTTTTTCAAGGTGTTAATATGGCATACAGTGTCGTAAATTGCCCTAAATTGTCGTACGATGTTCAAAGGACTCGGACGAATTCATTAGGTTTATTATGGAGTTTTAAGTTTATATACGATATTGTAAGGTGTTGTTACGATTTGTAAAGCGTCCTACAATATAATATCGTGTTTTTAAGGTGTTAATATGGCATAGAGTGTCGTAAGATGTCCTAAATTGTCGTACGATGTTCAAAGGACTCGGACGAATTCATTAGGTTTATTATGGAGTTTTGTGTTTTTAGACGGTATTATAAGGTGTAGTTATGACTTATAAGGCGTCCTACAACATAATATCGTGTTTTTCAAGATGTTAATATGGCATACATTGTCGTAAGTTGTCCTAAATTATCGTACGATATTCAAAGGACTCGGACGAATTCATTAGGTTTATTATGGAGTTTTAAGTTTATATACGGTTTTGTAAGGTGTTGTTACTATTTATAAGGCGTCCTTCAATATAATAATGTGTTTTTCAAGGTGTTAATATGGCATACAGAGTTGTAAGATGTCCTAAATTGTCGTACGAAGTTCAAAGGACTCGGACGAATTCATTAGGTTTATTATGGAGTTTTAAGTTTTTATACGGTATTATAAGGTGTTGTTATGATTTGTAAAGCGTCCTACAATATACTATCGTGTTTTTCAAGGTGTTAATATGGCATACATTGTCGTAAGTTGTCCTAAATTGTCTTACGATATTCAAAGGACTCGAACGAATTCATTAGGTTTATTATGGAGTTTTAAGTTTATATACGGTTTTGTAAGGTGTTGTTACTATTTATAAGGTGTCCTTCAATATAATAATGTGTTTTTCAAGGTGTTAATATGGCATACAGAGTTGTAAGATGTCATAAATTGTCGTACGATGTACAAAGGACTCGAACGAATTCATTAGATTTATTATGAAGTTTTATGTTTATATACGGTATTGTAAGGTGTTGTTATGACTTATAAGGCGTCCTACAATATAATATCGTGTTTTTCAAGTTGTTAATATGGCATACAGTGTCGTAAGTTGCCCTAAATTGTCGTATGATGTTCAAAGGACTCGGACGAATTTATTAGGTTTATTATGGAGTTTTAAGTTTATATACGGTATTGTAAGGTGTTGTTATGATTTGTAAGGCGTCTTACAATATAATAACGTGCTTTTCAAGGTGTTAATATGGCATACAGAGTGGTAAGATGTCATAAATTGGCGTACGATGTTCAAAGGACTCGTACGAATTCATTAGATTTATTATGAAGTTTTATGTTTATATACGGTATTGTAAGGTGTTGTTATGACTTGTAAGGCGCTCTACAATATAATATCGTGTTTTTCAAGGTGTTAATATGGCATACAGTGTCGTAAGTTCCCTAAATTGTCGTACGATGTTCAAAGGACTCGGACGAATTCATTAGGTTTATTATGGAGTTTTGTGTTTTTATACGGTATTATAAGGTGTTGTTATGATTTGTAAGGCGTCCTACAATATAATATCGTGTTTTTCAAGGTGTTAATATGGCATACATTGTCGTAAGTTGTCCTAAATTGTCAGACGATATTCAAAGGACTCGGACGAATTCATTAGGTTTATTATGGAGTTTTAAGTTTATATACGGTTTTGTAAGGTGTTGTTACTATTTATAAGGCGTCTTTCAATATAATAATGTGTTTTTCAAGGTGTTAATACGGCATACAGAGTTGTAAGATGTCCTAAATTGTCGTACGAAGTTCAAAGGACTCGGACGAATTCATTAGGTTTATTATGGAGTTTTGTGTTTTTATACGGTATTATAAGGTGTTGTTATGATTTGTAAGGCGTCCTACAATATAATAACGTGCTTTTCAAGGTGTTAATATGGCATACAGAGTGGTAAGATGTCATAAATTATCGTACGGTGTTCAAAGGACTCGTACGAATTCATTAGATTTATTATGAAGTTTAATGTTTATATACGGTATTGTAAGGTGTTGTTATGACTTGTAAGGCGCCCTACAATATAATATCGTGTTTTTCAAGGTGTTAATATGGCATACAGTGTCGTAAATTGCCCTAAATTGTCGTACGATGTTCAAAGGACTCGGACGAATTCATTAGGTTTATTATGGAGTTTTAAGTTTATATACGATATTGTAAGGTGTTGTTACGATTTGTAAAGCGTCCTACAATATAATATCGTGTTTTTAAGGTGTTAATATGGCATAGAGTGTCGTAAGATGTCCTAAATTGTCGTACGATGTTCAAAGGACTCGGACGAATTCATTAGGTTTATTATGGAGTTTTGTGTTTTTAGACGGTATTATAAGGTGTAGTTATGACTTATAAGGCGTCCTACAACATAATATCGTGTTTTTCAAGATGTTAATATGGCATACATTGTCGTAAGTTGTCCTAAATTGTCGTACGATATTCAAAGGACTCGGACGAATTCATTAGGTTTATTATGGAGTTTTAAGTTTATATACGGTTTTGTAAGGTGTTGTTACTATTTATAAGGCGTCCTTCAATATAATAATGTGTTTTTCAAGGTGTTAATATGGCATACAGAGTTGTAAGATGTCCTAAATTGTCGTACGAAGTTCAAAGGACTCGGACGAATTCATTAGGTTTATTATGGAGTTTTAAGTTTTTATACGGTATTATAAGGTGTTGTTATGATTTGTAAAGCGTCCTACAATATACTATCGTGTTTTTCAAGGTGTTAATATGGCATACATTGTCGTAAGTTGTCCTAAATTGTCTTACGATATTCAAAGGACTCGAACGAATTCATTAGGTTTATTATGGAGTTTTAAGTTTATATACGGTTTTGTAAGGTGTTGTTACTATTTATAAGGTGTCCTTCAATATAATAATGTGTTTTTCAAGGTGTTAATATGGCATACAGAGTTGTAAGATGTCATAAATTGTCGTACGATGTACAAAGGACTCGAACGAATTCATTAGATTTATTATGAAGTTTTATGTTTATATACGGTATTGTAAGGTGTTGTTATGACTTATAAGGCGTCCTACAATATAATATCGTGTTTTTCAAGTTGTTAATATGGCATACAGTGTCGTAAGTTGCCCTAAATTGTCGTATGATGTTCAAAGGACTCGGACGAATTTATTAGGTTTATTATGGAGTTTTAAGTTTATATACGGTATTGTAAGGTGTTGTTATGATTTGTAAGGCGTCTTACAATATAATAACGTGCTTTTCAAGGTGTTAATATGGCATACAGAGTGGTAAGATGTCATAAATTGGCGTACGATGTTCAAAGGACTCGTACGAATTCATTAGATTTATTATGAAGTTTTATGTTTATATACGGTATTGTAAGGTGTTGTTATGACTTGTAAGGCGCTCTACAATATAATATCGTGTTTTTCAAGGTGTTAATATGGCATACAGTGTCGTAAGTTCCCTAAATTGTCGTACGATGTTCAAAGGACTCGGACGAATTCATTAGGTTTATTATGGAGTTTTGTGTTTTTATACGGTATTATAAGGTGTTGTTATGATTTGTAAGGCGTCCTACAATATAATATCGTGTTTTTCAAGGTGTTAATATGGCATACATTGTCGTAAGTTGTCCTAAATTGTCAGACGATATTCAAAGGACTCGGACGAATTCATTAGGTTTATTATGGAGTTTTAAGTTTATATACGGTTTTGTAAGGTGTTGTTACTATTTATAAGGCGTCTTTCAATATAATAATGTGTTTTTCAAGGTGTTAATACGGCATACAGAGTTGTAAGATGTCCTAAATTGTCGTACGAAGTTCAAAGGACTCGGACGAATTCATTAGTTTTATTATGGAGTTTTGTGTTTTTATACGGTATTATAAGGTGTTGTTATGATTTGTAAGGCGTCCTACAATATAATAACGTGCTTTTCAAGGTGTTAATATGGCATACAGAGTGGTAAGATGTCATAAATTATCGTACGGTGTTCAAAGGACTCGTACGAATTCATTAGATTTATTATGAAGTTTTATGTTTATATACGGTATTGTAAGGTGTTGTTATGACTTGTAAGGCGCCCTACAATATAATATCGTGTTTTTCAAGGTGTTAATATGGCATACAGTGTCGTAAATTGCCCTAAATTGTCGTACGATGTTCAAAGGACTCGGACGAATTCATTAGGTTTATTATGGAGTTTTAAGTTTATATACGATATTGTAAGGTGTTGTTACGATTTGTAAAGCGTCCTACAATATAATATCGTGTTTTTAAGGTGTTAATATGGCATAGAGTGTCGTAAGATGTCCTAAATTGTCGTACGATGTTCAAAGGACTCGGACGAATTCATTAGGTTTATTATGGAGTTTTGTGTTTTTATACGGTATTATAAGGTGTAGTTATGACTTATAAGGCGTCCTACAATATAATATCGTGTTTTTCAAGATGTTAATATGGCATACATTGTCGTAAGTTGTCCTAAATTGTCGTACGATATTCAAAGGACTCGGACGAATTCATTAGGTTTATTATGGAGTTTTAAGTTTATATACGGTTTTGTAAGGTGTTGTTACTATTTATAAGGCGTCCTTCAATATAATAATGTGTTTTTCAAGGTGTTAATATGGCATACAGAGTTGTAAGATGTCCTAAATTGTCGTACGAAGTTCAAAGGACTCGGACGAATTCATTAGGTTTATTATGGAGTTTTAAGTTTTTATACGGTATTATAAGGTGTTGTTATGATTTGTAAAGCGTCCTACAATATACTATCGTGTTTTTCAAGGTGTTAATATGGCATACATTGTCGTAAGTTGTCCTAAATTGTCTTACGATATTCAAAGGACTCGAACGAATTCATTAGGTTTATTATGGAGTTTTAAGTTTATATACGGTTTTGTAAGGTGTTGTTACTATTTATAAGGTGTCCTTCAATATAATAATGTGTTTTTCAAGGTGTTAATATGGCATACAGAGTTGTAAGATGTCATAAATTGTCGTACGATGTACAAAGGACTCGAACGAATTCATTAGATTTATTATGAAGTTTTATGTTTATATACGGTATTGTAAGGTGTTGTTATGACTTATAAGGCGTCCTACAATATAATATCGTGTTTTTCAAGTTGTTAATATGGCATACAGTGTCGTAAGTTGCCCTAAATTGTCGTATGATGTTCAAAGGACTCGGACGAATTTATTAGGTTTATTATGGAGTTTTAAGTTTATATACGGTATTGTAAGGTGTTGTAATGATTTGTAAGGCGTCTTACAATATAATAACGTGCTTTTCAAGGTGTTAATATGGCATACAGAGTGGTAAGATGTCATAAATTGGCGTACGATGTTCAAAGGACTCGTACGAATTCATTAGATTTATTATGAAGTTTTATGTTTATATACGGTATTGTAAGGTGTTGTTATGACTTGTAAGGCGCTCTACAATATAATATCGTGTTTTTCAAGGTGTTAATATGGCATACAGTGTCGTAAGTTCCCTAAATTGTCGTACGATGTTCAAAGGACTCGGACGAATTCATTAGGTTTATTATGGAGTTTTGTGTTTTTATACGGTATTATAAGGTGTTGTTATGATTTGTAAGGCGTCCTACAATATAATATCGTGTTTTTCAAGGTGTTAATATGGCATACATTGTCGTAAGTTGTCCTAAATTGTCAGACGATATTCAAAGGACTCGGACGAATTCATTAGGTTTATTATGGAGTTTTAAGTTTATATACGGTTTTGTAAGGTGTTGTTACTATTTATAAGGCGTCTTTCAATATAATAATGTGTTTTTCAAGGTGTTAATACGGCATACAGAGTTGTAAGATGTCCTAAATTGTCGTACGAAGTTCAAAGGACTCGGACGAATTCATTAGGTTTAATATGGAGTTTTGTGTTTTTATACGGTATTATAAGGTGTTGTTATGATTTGTAAGGCGTCCTGCAATATAATAACGTGCTTTTCAAGGTGTTAATATGGCATACAGAGTGGTAAGATGTCATAAATTATCGTACGGTGTTCAAAGGACTCGTACGAATTCATTAGATTTATTATGAAGTTTTATGTTTATATACGGTATTGTAAGGTGTTGTTATGACTTGTAAGGCGCCCTACAATATAATATCGTGTTTTTCAAGGTGTTAATATGGCATACAGTGTCGTAAATTGCCCTAAATTGTCGTACGATGTTCAAATGACTCGGACGAATTCATTAGGTTTATTATGGAGTTTTAAGTTTATATACGATATGGTAAGGTGTTGTTACGATTTGTAAAGCGTCCTACAATATAATATCGTGTTTTTAAGGTGTTAATATGGCATAGAGTGTCGTAAGATGTCCTAAATTGTCGTACGATGTTCAAAGGACTCGGACGAATTCATTAGGTTTATTATGGAGTTTTGTGTTTTTATACGGTATTATAAGGTGTAGTTATGACTTATAAGGCGTCCTACAATATAATATCGTGTTTTTCAAGATGTTAATATGGCATACATTGTCGTAAGTTGTCCTAAATTGTCGTACGATATTCAAAGGACTCGGACGAATTCATTAGGTTTATTATGGAGTTTTAAGTTTATATACGGTTTTGTAAGGTGTTGTTACTATTTATAAGGCGTCCTTCAATATAATAATGTGTTTTTCAAGGTGTTAATATGGCATACAGAGTTGTAAGATGTCCTAAATTGTCGTACGAAGTTCAAAGGACTCGGACGAATTCATTAGGTTTATTATGGAGTTTTAAGTTTTTATACGGTATTATAAGGTGTTGTTATGATTTGTAAAGCGTCCTACAATATACTATCGTGTTTTTCAAGGTGTTAATATGGCATACATTGTCGTAAGTTGTCCTAAATTGTCTTACGATATTCAAAGGACTCGAACGAATTCATTAGGTTTATTATGGAGTTTTAAGTTTATATACGGTTTTGTAAGGTGTTGTTACTATTTATAAGGTGTCCTTCAATATAATAATGTGTTTTTCAAGGTGTTAATATGGCATACAGAGTTGTAAGATGTCATAAATTGTCGTACGATGTACAAAGGACTCGAACGAATTCATTAGATTTATTATGAAGTTTTATGTTTATATACGGTATTGTAAGGTGTTGTTATGACTTATAAGGCGTCCTACAATATAATATCGTGTTTTTCAAGTTGTTAATATGGCATACAGTGTCGTAAGTTGCCCTAAATTGTCGTATGATGTTCAAAGGACTCGGACGAATTTATTAGGTTTATTATGGAGTTTTAAGTTTATATACGGTATTGTAAGGTGTTGTAATGATTTGTAAGGCGTCTTACAATATAATAACGTGCTTTTCAAGGTGTTAATATGGCATACAGAGTGGTAAGATGTCATAAATTGGCGTACGATGTTCAAAGGACTCGTACGAATTCATTAGATTTATTATGAAGTTTTATGTTTATATACGGTATTGTAAGGTGTTGTTATGACTTGTAAGGCGCTCTACAATATAATATCGTGTTTTTCAAGGTGTTAATATGGCATACAGTGTCGTAAGTTCCCTAAATTGTCGTACGATGTTCAAAGGACTCGGACGAATTCATTAGGTTTATTATGGAGTTTTGTGTTTTTATACGGTATTATAAGGTGTTGTTATGATTTGTAAGGCGTCCTACAATATAATATCGTGTTTTTCAAGGTGTTAATATGGCATACATTGTCGTAAGTTGTCCTAAATTGTCAGACGATATTCAAAGGACTCGGACGAATTCATTAGGTTTATTATGGAGTTTTAAGTTTATATACGGTTTTGTAAGGTGTTGTTACGATTTGTAAAGCGTCCTACAATATAATATCGTGTTTTTAAGGTGTTAATATGGCATAGAGTGTCGTAAGATGTCCTAAATTGTCGTACGATGTTCAAAGGACTCGGACGAATTCATTAGGTTTATTATGGAGTTTTGTGTTTTTATACGGTATTATAAGGTGTAGTTATGACTTATAAGGCGTCCTACAATATAATATCGTGTTTTTCAAGATGTTAATATGGCATACATTGTCGTAAGTTGTCCTAAATTGTCGTACGATATTCAAAGGACTCGGACGAATTCATTAGGTTTATTATGGAGTTTTAAGTTTATATACGGTTTTGTAAGGTGTTGTTACTATTTATAAGGCGTCCTTCAATATAATAATGTGTTTTTCAAGGTGTTAATATGGCATACAGAGTTGTAAGATGTCCTAAATTGTCGTACGAAGTTCAAAGGACTCGGACGAATTCATTAGGTTTATTATGGAGTTTTAAGTTTTTATACGGTATTATAAGGTGTTGTTATGATTTGTAAAGCGTCCTACAATATACTATCGTGTTTTTCAAGGTGTTAATATGGCATACATTGTCGTAAGTTGTCCTAAATTGTCTTACGATATTCAAAGGACTCGAACGAATTCATTAGGTTTATTATGGAGTTTTAAGTTTATATACGGTTTTGTAAGGTGTTGTTACTATTTATAAGGTGTCCTTCAATATAATAATGTGTTTTTCAAGGTGTTAATATGGCATACAGAGTTGTAAGATGTCATAAATTGTCGTACGATGTACAAAGGACTCGAACGAATTCATTAGATTTATTATGAAGTTTTATGTTTATATACGGTATTGTAAGGTGTTGTTATGACTTATAAGGCGTCCTACAATATAATATCGTGTTTTTCAAGTTGTTAATATGGCATACAGTGTCGTAAGTTGCCCTAAATTGTCGTATGATGTTCAAAGGACTCGGACGAATTTATTAGGTTTATTATGGAGTTTTAAGTTTATATACGGTATTGTAAGGTGTTGTAATGATTTGTAAGGCGTCTTACAATATAATAACGTGCTTTTCAAGGTGTTAATATGGCATACAGAGTGGTAAGATGTCATAAATTGGCGTACGATGTTCAAAGGACTCGTACGAATTCATTAGATTTATTATGAAGTTTTATGTTTATATACGGTATTGTAAGGTGTTGTTATGACTTGTAAGGCGCTCTACAATATAATATCGTGTTTTTCAAGGTGTTAATATGGCATACAGTGTCGTAAGTTCCCTAAATTGTCGTACGATGTTCAAAGGACTCGGACGAATTCATTAGGTTTATTATGGAGTTTTGTGTTTTTATACGGTATTATAAGGTGTTGTTATGATTTGTAAGGCGTCCTACAATATAATATCGTGTTTTTCAAGGTGTTAATATGGCATACATTGTCGTAAGTTGTCCTAAATTGTCAGACGATATTCAAAGGACTCGGACGAATTCATTAGGTTTATTATGGAGTTTTAAGTTTATATACGGTTTTGTAAGGTGTTGTTACGATTTGTAAAGCGTCCTACAATATAATATCGTGTTTTTAAGGTGTTAATATGGCATAGAGTGTCGTAAGATGTCCTAAATTGTCGTACGATGTTCAAAGGACTCGGACGAATTCATTAGGTTTATTATGGAGTTTTGTGTTTTTATACGGTATTATAAGGTGTAGTTATGACTTATAAGGCGTCCTACAATATAATATCGTGTTTTTCAAGATGTTAATATGGCATACATTGTCGTAAGTTGTCCTAAATTGTCGTACGATATTCAAAGGACTCGGACGAATTCATTAGGTTTATTATGGAGTTTTAAGTTTATATACGGTTTTGTAAGGTGTTGTTACTATTTATAAGGCGTCCTTCAATATAATAATGTGTTTTTCAAGGTGTTAATATGGCATACAGAGTTGTAAGATGTCCTAAATTGTCGTACGAAGTTCAAAGGACTCGGACGAATTCATTAGGTTTATTATGGAGTTTTAAGTTTTTATACGGTATTATAAGGTGTTGTTATGATTTGTAAAGCGTCCTACAATATACTATCGTGTTTTTCAAGGTGTTAATATGGCATACATTGTCGTAAGTTGTCCTAAATTGTCTTACGATATTCAAAGGACTCGAACGAATTCATTAGGTTTATTATGGAGTTTTAAGTTTATATACGGTTTTGTAAGGTGTTGTTACTATTTATAAGGTGTCCTTCAATATAATAATGTGTTTTTCAAGGTGTTAATATGGCATACAGAGTTGTAAGATGTCATAAATTGTCGTACGATGTACAAAGGACTCGAACGAATTCATTAGATTTATTATGAAGTTTTATGTTTATATACGGTATTGTAAGGTGTTGTTATGACTTATAAGGCGTCCTACAATATAATATCGTGTTTTTCAAGTTGTTAATATGGCATACAGTGTCGTAAGTTGCCCTAAATTGTCGTATGATGTTCAAAGGACTCGGACGAATTTATTAGGTTTATTATGGAGTTTTAAGTTTATATACGGTATTGTAAGGTGTTGTAATGATTTGTAAGGCGTCTTACAATATAATAACGTGCTTTTCAAGGTGTTATTATGGCATACAGAGTGGTAAGATGTCATAAATTGGCGTACGATGTTCAAAGGACTCGTACGAATTCATTAGATTTATTATGAAGTTTTATGTTTATATACGGTATTGTAAGGTGTTGTTATGACTTGTAAGGCGCTCTACAATATAATATCGTGTTTTTCAAGGTGTTAATATGGCATACAGTGTCGTAAGTTCCCTAAATTGTCGTACGATGTTCAAAGGACTCGTACGAATTCATTAGATTTATTATGAAGTTTTATGTTTATATACGGTATTGTAAGGTGTTGTTATGACTTGTAAGGCGCCCTACAATATAATATCGTGTTTTTCAAGGTGTTAATATGGCATACAGTGTCGTAAATTGCCCTAATTTGTCGTACGATGTTCAAAGGACTCGGACGAATTCATTAGGTTTATTATGGAGTTTTAAGTTTATATACGATATTGTAAGGTGTTGTTACGATTTGTAAGGCGTCCTACAATATAATATCGTGTTTTTAAGGTGTTAATATGGCATAGAGTGTCGTAAGATGTCCTAAATTGTCGTACGATGTTCAAAGGACTCGGACGAATTCATTAGGTTTATTATGGAGTTTTGTGTTTTTATACGGTATTATAAGGTGTAGTTATGACTTATAAGGCGTCCTACAATATAATATCGTGTTTTTCAAGATGTTAATATGGCATACATTGTCGTAAGTTGTCCTAAATTGTCGTACGATATTCAAAGGACTCGGACGAATTCATTAGGTTTATTATGGAGTTTTTAGTTTATATACGGTTTTGTAAGGTGTTGTTACTATTTATAAGGCGTCCTTCAATATAATAATGTGTTTTTCAAGGTGTTAATATGGCATACAGAGTTGTAAGATGTCCTAAATTGCCGTACGAAGTTCAAAGGACTCGGACGAATTCATTAGGTTTATTATGGAGTTTTAAGTTTTTATACGGTATTATAAGGTGTTGTTATGATTTGTAAAGCTTCCTACAATATACTATCGTGTTTTTCAAGGTGTTAATATGGCATACATTGTCGTAAGTTGTCCTAAATTGTCTTACGATATTCAAAGGACTCGAACGAATTCATTAGGTTTATTATGGAGTTTTAAGTGTATATACGGTTTTGTAAGGTGTTGTTACTATTTATAAGGCGTCCTTCAATATAATAATGTGTTTTCAAGGTGTTAATATGGCATACAGAGTTGTAAGATGTCCTAAATTGTCGTACGAAGTTCAAAGGACTCGGACGAATTCATTAGGTTTATTATGGAGTTTTGTGTTTTTATACGGTATTATAAGGTGTTGTTATGACTTATAAGGCGTCCTACAATATAATATCGTGTTTTTGAAGGTGTTAATATGGCATACAGTGTGGTAAGATGTCCTAAATTGTCGTACGATGTTCAAAGGACTCCGACGAATTCATTAGGTTTATTATGGAGTTTTAAGTTTATATACGATATTGTAAGGTGTTGTTACGATTTGTAAAGCGTCCTACAATATAATATCGTGTTTTTAAGGTGTTAATATGGCATAGAGTGTCGTAAGATGTCCGAAATTGTCGTACGATGTTCAAAGGACTCGGACGAATTCATTAGGTTTATTATGGAGTTTTGTGTTTTTATACGGTATTATAAGGTGTTGTTATGACTTATAAGGCGTCCTACAATATAATATCGTGTTTTTCAATGTGTTAATATGGCATACAGTGTGGTAAGATGTCCTAAATTGTCGTACGATGTTCAAAGGACTCGGACGAATTCATTAGGTTTATTATGGAGTTTTAAGTTTATATACGATATTGTAAGGTGTTGTTACGATTTGTAAAGCGTCCTACAATATAATATCGTGTTTTTAAGGTGTTAATATGGCATAGAGTGTCGTAAGATGTCCTAAATTGTTGTACGATGTTCAAAGGACTCGGACGAATTCATTAGGTTTATTATGGAGTTTTGTGTTTTTATACGGTATTATAAGGTGTAGTTATGACTTATAAGGCGTCCTACAATATAATATCGTGTTTTTCAAGGTGTTAATATGGCATACAGTGTGGTAAGATGTCCTAAATTGTCGTACGATGTTCAAAGGACTCAGACGAATTCATTAGGTTTATTATGGAGTTTTAAGTTTATATACGATATTGTAAGGTGTTGTTACGATTTGTAAAGCGTCCTACAATATAATATCGTGTTTTTAAGGTGTTAATATGGCATAGAGTGTCGTAAGATGTCCTAAATTGTCGTACGAAGTTCAAAGGACTCGGACGAATTCATTAGGTTTATTATGGAGTTTTAAGTTTTTATACGGTATTATAAGGTGTTGTTATGATTTGTAAGGCGTCCTACAATATAATATCGTGTTTTTCAAGGTGTTAATATGGCATACATTGTCGTAAGTTGTCCTAAATTGTCGTACGATATTCAAAGGACTCGGACAAATTCATTAGGTTTATTATGGAGTTTTAAGTTTATATACGGTTTTGTAAGGTGTTGTTACTATTTATAAGGTGTCCTTCAATATAATAATGTGTTTTTCAAGGTGTTAATATGGCATACAGAGTTGTAAGATGTCATAAATTGTCGTACGATGTACAAAGGACTCGAACGAATTCATTAGATTTATTATGAAGTTTTATGTTTATATACGGTATTGTAAGGTGTTGTTATGACTTATAAGGCGTCCTACAATATAATATCGTGTTTTTCAAGTTGTTAATATGGCATACAGTGTCGTAAGTTGCCCTAAATTGTCGTACGATGTTCAAAGGACTCGGACGAATTTATTAGGTTTATTATGGAGTTTTAAGTTTATATACGGTATTGTAAGGTGTTGTTATGATTTGTAAGGCGTCTTACAATATAATAACGTGCTTTTCAAGGTGTTAATATCGCATACAGAGTGGTAAGATGTCATAAATTGTCGTACGATGTTCAAAGGACTCGTACGAATTCATTAGATTTATTATGAAGTTTTATGTTTATATACGGTATTGTAAGGTGTTGTTATGACTTGTAAGGCGCCCTACAATATAATATCGTGTTTTTCAAGGTGTTAATATGGCATACAGTGTCGTAAGTTCCCTAAATTGTCGTACGATGTTCAAAGGACTCGGACGAATTCATTAGGTTTATTATGGAGTTTTGTGTTTTTATACGGTATTATAAGGTGTTGTTATGATTTGTAAGGCGTCCTACAATATAATATCGTGTTTTTCAAGGTGTTAATATGGCATACATTGTCGTAAGTTGTCCTAAATTGTCAGACGATATTCAAAGGACTCGGACGAATTCATTAGGTTTATTATGGAGTTTTAAGTTTATATACGGTTTTGTAAGGTGTTGTTACTATTTATAAGGCGTCTTTCAATATAATAATGTGTTTTTCAAGGTGTTAATACGGCATACAGAGTTGTAAGATGTCCTAAATTGTCGTACAAAGTTCAAAGGACTCGGACGAATTCATTAGGTTTATTATGGAGTTTTGTGTTTTTATACGGTATTATAAGGTGTTGTTATGATTTGTAAGGCGTCCTACAATATAATAACGTGCTTTTCAAGGTGTTAATATGGCATACAGAGTGGTAAGATGTCATAAATTATCGTACGATGTTCAAAGGACTCGTACGAATTCATTAGATTTATTATGAAGTTTTATGTTTATATACGGTATTGTAAGGTGTTGTTATGACTTGTAAGGCGCCCTACAATATAATATCGTGTTTTTCAAGGTGTTAATATGGCATACAGTGTCGTAAGTTTCCCTAAATTGTCGTACGATGTTCAAAGGACTCCGACGAATTCATTAGGTTTATTATGGAGTTTTAAGTTTATATACGATATTGTAAGGTGTTGTTACGATTTGTAAAGCGTCCTACAATATAATATCGTGTTTTTAAGGTGTTAATATGGCATAGAGTGTCGTAAGATGTCCTAAATTGTCGTACGATGTTCAAAGGACTCGGACGAATTCATTAGGTTTATTATGGAGTTTTGTGTTTTTATACGGTATTATAAGGTGTAGTTATGACTTATAAGGCGTCCTACAATATAATATCGTGTTTTTCAAGGTGTTAATATGGCATACAGTGTGGTAAGATGTCCTAAATTGTCGTACGATGTTCAAAGGACTCGGACGAATTCATTAGGTTTATTATGGAGTTTTAAGTTTATATACGATATTGTAAGGTGTTGTTACGATTTGTAAAGCGTCCTACAATATAATATCGTGTTTTTAAGGTGTTAATATGGCATAGAGTTTCGTAAGATGTCCTAAATTGTCATACGAAGTTCAAAGGACTCGGACGAATTCATTAGGTTTATTATGGAGTTTTAAGTTTTTATACGGTATTATAAGGTGTTGTTATGATTTGTAAGGCGTCCTACAATATAATATCGTGTTTTTCAAGGTGTTAATATGGCATACATTGTCGTAAGTTGTCCTAAATTGTCGTACGATATTCAAAGGACTCGGACGAATTCATTAGGTTTATTATGGAGTTTTAAGTTTATATACGGTTTTGTAAGGTGTTGTTACTATTTATAAGGTGTCCTTCAATATAATAATGTGTTTTTCAAGGTGTTAATATGGCATACAGAGTTGTAAGATGTCATAAATTGTCGTACGATGTACAAAGGACTCGAACGAATTCATTAGATTTATTATGAAGTTTTATGTTTATATACGGTATTGTAAGGTGTTGTTATGACTTATAAGGCGTCCTACAATATAATATCGTGTTTTTCAAGTTGTTAATATGGCATACAGTGTCGTAAGTTGCCCTAAATTGTTGTACGATGTTCAAAGGACTCGGACGAATTTATTAGGTTTATTATGGAGTTTTAAGTTTATATACGGTATTGTAAGGTGTTGTTATGATTTGTAAGGCGTCTTACAATATAATAACGTGCTTTTCAAGGTGTTAATATGGCATACAGAGTGGTAAGATGTCATAAATTGTCGTACGATGTTCAAAGGACTCGTACGAATTCATTAGATTTATTATGAAGTTTTATGTTTATATACGGTATTGTAAGGTGTTGTTATGACTTGTAAGGCGCCCTACAATATAATATCGTGTTTTTCAAGTTGTTAATATGGCATACAGTGTCGTAAGTTCCCTAAATTGTCGTACGATGTTCAAAGGACTCGGACGAATTCATTAGGTTTATTATGGAGTTTTGTGTTTTTATACGGTATTATAAGGTGTTGTTATGATTTGTAAGGCGTCCTACAATATAATATCGTGTTTTTCAAGGTGTTAATATGGCATACATTGTCGTAAGTTGTCCTAAATTGTCAGACGATATTCAAAGGACTCGGACGAATTCATTAGGTTTATTATGGAGTTTTAAGTTTATATACGGTTTTGTAAGGTGTTGTTACTATTTATAAGGCGTCTTTCAATATAATAATGTGTTTTTCAAGGTGTTAATACGGCATACAGAGTTGTAAGATGTCCTAAATTGTCGTACGAAGTTCAAAGGACTCGGACGAATTCATTAGGTTTATTATGAAGTTTTATGTTTATATACGGTATTGTAAGGTGTTGTTATGACTTGTAAGGCGCCCTACAATATAATATCGTGTTTTTCAAGGTGTTAATATGGCATACAGTGTCGTAAGTTGCCCTAAATTGTCGTACGATGTTCAAAGGACTCGGACGAATTCATTAGGTTTATTATGGAGTTTTAAGTTTATATACGATATTGTAAGGTGTTGTTACGATTTGTAAAGCGTCCTACAATATAATATCGTGTTTTAAGGTGTTAATATGGCATAGAGTGTCGTAAGATGTCCTAAATTGTCGTACGAAGTTCAAAGGACTCGGACGAATTCATTAGGTTTATTATGGAGTTTTAAGTTTTTATAAGGTATTATAAGGTGTTGTTATGATTTGTAAGGCGTCCTACAATATAATATCGTGTTTTTCAAGGTGTTATTATGGCATACATTGTCGTAAGTTGTCCTAAATTGTCGTACGATATTCAAAGGACTCGGACGAATTCATTAGGTTTATTATGGAGTTTTAAGTTTATATACGGTTTTGTAAGGTGTTGTTACTATTTATAAGGCGTCCTTCAATATAATAATGTGTCTTTCAAGGTGTTAATATGGCATACAGAGTTGTAAGATGTCCTAAATTGTCGTACGAAGTTCAAAGGACTCGGACGAATTCATTAGGTTTATTATGGAGTTTTGTGTTTTTATACGGTATTATAAGGTGTTGTTATGATTTGTAAAGCGTCCTACAATATACTATCGTGTTTTTCAAGGTGTTAATATGGCATACATTGTCGTAAGTTGTCCTAAATTGTCAGACGATATTCAAAGGACTCGGACGAATTCATTAGGTTTATTATGGAGTTTTAAGTTTATATACGGTTTTGTAAGGTGTTGTTACTATTTATAAGGCGTCTTTCAATATAATAATGTGTTTTTCAAGGTGTTAATACGGCATACAGAGTTGTAAGATGTCCTAAATTGTCGTACGAAGTTCAAAGGACTCGGACGAATTCATTAGGTTTATTATGAAGTTTTATGTTTATATACGGTATTGT
Organism: Tagetes erecta; assembly: GCA_030867185.1. Taxonomy (NCBI): domain Eukaryota; kingdom Viridiplantae; phylum Streptophyta; class Magnoliopsida; order Asterales; family Asteraceae; genus Tagetes; species Tagetes erecta. The sequence goes on from CM061488.1 coordinate 30,625,283, forward strand.
AAGGTGTAGTTATGACTTATAAGGCGTCCTACAATATAATATCGTGTTTTTCAAGGTGTTAATATGGCATACAGTGTGGTAAGATGTCCTAAATTGTCGTACGATGTTCAAAGGACTCGGACGAATTCATTAGGTTTATTATGGAGTTTTAAGTTTATATACGATATTGTAAGGTGTTGTTACGATTTGTAAAGCGTCCTACAATATAATATCGTGTTTTTAAGGTGTTAATATGGCATAGAGTTTCGTAAGATGTCCTAAATTGTCATACGAAGTTCAAAGGACTCGGACGAATTCATTAGGTTTATTATGGAGTTTTAAGTTTTTATACGGTATTATAAGGTGTTGTTATGATTTGTAAGGCGTCCTACAATATAATATCGTGTTTTTCAAGGTGTTAATATGGCATACATTGTCGTAAGTTGTCCTAAATTGTCGTACGATATTCAAAGGACTCGGACGAATTCATTAGGTTTATTATGGAGTTTTAAGTTTATATACGGTTTTGTAAGGTGTTGTTACTATTTATAAGGTGTCCTTCAATATAATAATGTGTTTTTCAAGGTGTTAATATGGCATACAGAGTTGTAAGATGTCATAAATTGTCGTACGATGTACAAAGGACTCGAACGAATTCATTAGATTTATTATGAAGTTTTATGTTTATATACGGTATTGTAAGGTGTTGTTATGACTTATAAGGCGTCCTACAATATAATATCGTGTTTTTCAAGTTGTTAATATGGCATACAGTGTCGTAAGTTGCCCTAAATTGTTGTACGATGTTCAAAGGACTCGGACGAATTTATTAGGTTTATTATGGAGTTTTAAGTTTATATACGGTATTGTAAGGTGTTGTTATGATTTGTAAGGCGTCTTACAATATAATAACGTGCTTTTCAAGGTGTTAATATGGCATACAGAGTGGTAAGATGTCATAAATTGTCGTACGATGTTCAAAGGACTCGTACGAATTCATTAGATTTATTATGAAGTTTTATGTTTATATACGGTATTGTAAGGTGTTGTTATGACTTGTAAGGCGCCCTACAATATAATATCGTGTTTTTCAAGTTGTTAATATGGCATACAGTGTCGTAAGTTCCCTAAATTGTCGTACGATGTTCAAAGGACTCGGACGAATTCATTAGGTTTATTATGGAGTTTTGTGTTTTTATACGGTATTATAAGGTGTTGTTATGATTTGTAAGGCGTCCTACAATATAATATCGTGTTTTTCAAGGTGTTAATATGGCATACATTGTCGTAAGTTGTCCTAAATTGTCAGACGATATTCAAAGGACTCGGACGAATTCATTAGGTTTATTATGGAGTTTTAAGTTTATATACGGTTTTGTAAGGTGTTGTTACTATTTATAAGGCGTCTTTCAATATAATAATGTGTTTTTCAAGGTGTTAATACGGCATACAGAGTTGTAAGATGTCCTAAATTGTCGTACGAAGTTCAAAGGACTCGGACGAATTCATTAGGTTTATTATGAAGTTTTATGTTTATATACGGTATTGTAAGGTGTTGTTATGACTTGTAAGGCGCCCTACAATATAATATCGTGTTTTTCAAGGTGTTAATATGGCATACAGTGTCGTAAGTTGCCCTAAATTGTCGTACGATGTTCAAAGGACTCGGACGAATTCATTAGGTTTATTATGGAGTTTTAAGTTTATATACGATATTGTAAGGTGTTGTTACGATTTGTAAAGCGTCCTACAATATAATATCGTGTTTTAAGGTGTTAATACGGCATAGAGTGTCGTAAGATGTCCTAAATTGTCGTACGAAGTTCAAAGGACTCGGACGAATTCATTAGGTTTATTATGGAGTTTTAAGTTTTTATAAGGTATTATAAGGTGTTGTTATGATTTGTAAGGCGTCCTACAATATAATATCGTGTTTTTCAAGGTGTTATTATGGCATACATTGTCGTAAGTTGTCCTAAATTGTCGTACGATATTCAAAGGACTCGGACGAATTCATTAGGTTTATTATGGAGTTTTAAGTTTATATACGGTTTTGTAAGGTGTTGTTACTATTTATAAGGCGTCCTTCAATATAATAATGTGTTTTTCAAGGTGTTAATATGGCATACAGAGTTGTAAGATGTCCTAAATTGTCGTACGAAGTTCAAAGGACTCGGACGAATTCATTAGGTTTATTATGGAGTTTTGTGTTTTTATACGGTATTATAAGGTGTTGTTATGATTTGTAAAGCGTCCTACAATATACTATCGTGTTTTTCAAGGTGTTAATATGGCATACATTGTCGTAAGTTGTCCTAAATTGTCAGACGATATTCAAAGGACTCGGACGAATTCATTAGGTTTATTATGGAGTTTTAAGTTTATATACGGTTTTGTAAGGTGTTGTTACTATTTATAAGGCGTCTTTCAATATAATAATGTGTTTTTCAAGGTGTTAATACGGCATACAGAGTTGTAAGATGTCCTAAATTGTCGTACGAAGTTCAAAGGACTCGGACGAATTCATTAGGTTTATTATGAAGTTTTATGTTTATATACGGTATTGTAAGGTGTTGTTATGACTTGTAAGGCGCCCTACAATATAATATCGTGTTTTTCAAGGTGTTAATATGGCATACAGTGTCGTAAGTTGCCCTAAATTGTCGTACGATGTTCAAAGGACTCGGACGAATTCATTAGGTTTATTATGGAGTTTTAAGTTTATATACGATATTGTAAGGTGTTGTTACGATTTGTAAAGCGTCCTACAATATAATATCGTGTTTTAAGGTGTTAATATGGCATAGAGTGTCGTAAGATGTCCTAAATTGTCGTACGAAGTTCAAAGGACTCGGACGAATTCATTAGGTTTATTATGGAGTTTTAAGTTTTTATAAGGTATTATAAGGTGTTGTTATGATTTGTAAGGCGTCCTACAATATAATATCGTGTTTTTCAAGGTGTTATTATGGCATACATTGTCGTAAGTTGTCCTAAATTGTCGTACGATATTCAAAGGACTCGGACGAATTCATTAGGTTTATTATGGAGTTTTAAGTTTATATACGGTTTTGTAAGGTGTTGTTACTATTTATAAGGCGTCCTTCAATATAATAATGTGTCTTTCAAGGTGTTAATATGGCATACAGAGTTGTAAGATGTCCTAAATTGTCGTACGAAGTTCAAAGGACTCGGACGAATTCATTAGGTTTATTATGGAGTTTTGTGTTTTTATACGGTATTATAAGGTGTTGTTATGATTTGTAAAGCGTCCTACAATATACTATCGTGTTTTTCAAGGTGTTAATATGGCATACATTGTCGTAAGTTGTCCTAAATTGTCAGACGATATTCAAAGGACTCGGACGAATTCATTAGGTTTATTATGGAGTTTTAAGTTTATATACGGTTTTGTAAGGTGTTGTTACTATTTATAAGGCGTCTTTCAATATAATAATGTGTTTTTCAAGGTGTTAATACGGCATACAGAGTTGTAAGATGTCCTAAATTGTCGTACGAAGTTCAAAGGACTCGGACGAATTCATTAGGTTTATTATGAAGTTTTATGTTTATATACGGTATTGTAAGGTGTAGTTATGACTTATAAGGCGTCCTACAATATAATATCGTGTTTTTCAAGGTGTTAATATGGCATACAGTGTGGTAAGATGTCCTAAATTGTCGTACGATGTTCAAAGGACTCGGACGAATTCATTAGGTTTATTATGGAGTTTTAAGTTTATATACGATATTGTAAGGTGTTGTTACGATTTGTAAAGCGTCCTACAATATAATATCGTGTTTTTAAGGTGTTAATATGGCATAGAGTTTCGTAAGATGTCCTAAATTGTCATACGAAGTTCAAAGGACTCGGACGAATTCATTAGGTTTATTATGGAGTTTTAAGTTTTTATACGGTATTATAAGGTGTTGTTATGATTTGTAAGGCGTCCTACAATATAATATCGTGTTTTTCAAGGTGTTAATATGGCATACATTGTCGTAAGTTGTCCTAAATTGTCGTACGATATTCAAAGGACTCGGACAAATTCATTAGGTTTATTATGGAGTTTTAAGTTTATATACGGTTTTGTAAGGTGTTGTTACTATTTATAAGGTGTCCTTCAATATAATAATGTGTTTTTCAAGGTGTTAATATGGCATACAGAGTTGTAAGATGTCATAAATTGTCGTACGATGTACAAAGGACTCGAACGAATTCATTAGATTTATTATGAAGTTTTATGTTTATATACGGTATTGTAAGGTGTTGTTATGACTTATAAGGCGTCCTACAATATAATATCGTGTTTTTCAAGTTGTTAATATGGCATACAGTGTCGTAAGTTGCCCTAAATTGTTGTACGATGTTCAAAGGACTCGGACGAATTTATTAGGTTTATTATGGAGTTTTAAGTTTATATACGGTATTGTAAGGTGTTGTTATGATTTGTAAGGCGTCTTACAATATAATAACGTGCTTTTCAAGGTGTTAATATGGCATACAGAGTGGTAAGATGTCATAAATTGTCGTACGATGTTCAAAGGACTCGTACGAATTCATTAGATTTATTATGAAGTTTTATGTTTATATACGGTATTGTAAGGTGTTGTTATGACTTGTAAGGCGCCCTACAATATAATATCGTGTTTTTCAAGTTGTTAATATGGCATACAGTGTCGTAAGTTCCCTAAATTGTCGTACGATGTTCAAAGGACTCGGACGAATTCATTAGGTTTATTATGGAGTTTTGTGTTTTTATACGGTATTATAAGGTGTTGTTATGATTTGTAAGGCGTCCTACAATATAATATCGTGTTTTTCAAGGTGTTAATATGGCATACATTGTCGTAAGTTGTCCTAAATTGTCAGACGATATTCAAAGGACTCGGACGAATTCATTAGGTTTATTATGGAGTTTTAAGTTTATATACGGTTTTGTAAGGTGTTGTTACTATTTATAAGGCGTCTTTCAATATAATAATGTGTTTTTCAAGGTGTTAATACGGCATACAGAGTTGTAAGATGTCCTAAATTGTCGTACGAAGTTCAAAGGACTCGGACGAATTCATTAGGTTTATTATGAAGTTTTATGTTTATATACGGTATTGTAAGGTGTTGTTATGACTTGTAAGGCGCCCTACAATATAATATCGTGTTTTTCAAGGTGTTAATATGGCATACAGTGTCGTAAGTTGCCCTAAATTGTCGTACGATGTTCAAAGGACTCGGACGAATTCATTAGGTTTATTATGGAGTTTTAAGTTTATATACGATATTGTAAGGTGTTGTTACGATTTGTAAAGCGTCCTACAATATAATATCGTGTTTTAAGGTGTTAATATGGCATAGAGTGTCGTAAGATGTCCTAAATTGTCGTACGAAGTTCAAAGGACTCGGACGAATTCATTAGGTTTATTATGGAGTTTTAAGTTTTTATAAGGTATTATAAGGTGTTGTTATGATTTGTAAGGCGTCCTACAATATAATATCGTGTTTTTCAAGGTGTTATTATGGCATACATTGTCGTAAGTTGTCCTAAATTGTCGTACGATATTCAAAGGACTCGGACGAATTCATTAGGTTTATTATGGAGTTTTAAGTTTATATACGGTTTTGTAAGGTGTTGTTACTATTTATAAGGCGTCCTTCAATATAATAATGTGTCTTTCAAGGTGTTAATATGGCATACAGAGTTGTAAGATGTCCTAAATTGTCGTACGAAGTTCAAAGGACTCGGACGAATTCATTAGGTTTATTATGGAGTTTTGTGTTTTTATACGGTATTATAAGGTGTTGTTATGATTTGTAAAGCGTCCTACAATATACTATCGTGTTTTTCAAGGTGTTAATATGGCATACATTGTCGTAAGTTGTCCTAAATTGTCAGACGATATTCAAAGGACTCGGACGAATTCATTAGGTTTATTATGGAGTTTTAAGTTTATATACGGTTTTGTAAGGTGTTGTTACTATTTATAAGGCGTCTTTCAATATAATAATGTGTTTTTCAAGGTGTTAATACGGCATACAGAGTTGTAAGATGTCCTAAATTGTCGTACGAAGTTCAAAGGACTCGGACGAATTCATTAGGTTTATTATGAAGTTTTATGTTTATATACGGTATTGTAAGGTGTAGTTATGACTTATAAGGCGTCCTACAATATAATATCGTGTTTTTCAAGGTGTTAATATGGCATACAGTGTGGTAAGATGTCCTAAATTGTCGTACGATGTTCAAAGGACTCGGACGAATTCATTAGGTTTATTATGGAGTTTTAAGTTTATATACGATATTGTAAGGTGTTGTTACGATTTGTAAAGCGTCCTACAATATAATATCGTGTTTTTAAGGTGTTAATATGGCATAGAGTTTCGTAAGATGTCCTAAATTGTCATACGAAGTTCAAAGGACTCGGACGAATTCATTAGGTTTATTATGGAGTTTTAAGTTTTTATACGGTATTATAAGGTGTTGTTATGATTTGTAAGGCGTCCTACAATATAATATCGTGTTTTTCAAGGTGTTAATATGGCATACATTGTCGTAAGTTGTCCTAAATTGTCGTACGATATTCAAAGGACTCGGACGAATTCATTAGGTTTATTATGGAGTTTTAAGTTTATATACGGTTTTGTAAGGTGTTGTTACTATTTATAAGGTGTCCTTCAATATAATAATGTGTTTTTCAAGGTGTTAATATGGCATACAGAGTTGTAAGATGTCATAAATTGTCGTACGATGTACAAAGGACTCGAACGAATTCATTAGATTTATTATGAAGTTTTATGTTTATATACGGTATTGTAAGGTGTTGTTATGACTTATAAGGCGTCCTACAATATAATATCGTGTTTTTCAAGTTGTTAATATGGCATACAGTGTCGTAAGTTGCCCTAAATTGTTGTACGATGTTCAAAGGACTCGGACGAATTTATTAGGTTTATTATGGAGTTTTAAGTTTATATACGGTATTGTAAGGTGTTGTTATGATTTGTAAGGCGTCTTACAATATAATAACGTGCTTTTCAAGGTGTTAATATGGCATACAGAGTGGTAAGATGTCATAAATTGTCGTACGATGTTCAAAGGACTCGTACGAATTCATTAGATTTATTATGAAGTTTTATGTTTATATACGGTATTGTAAGGTGTTGTTATGACTTGTAAGGCGCCCTACAATATAATATCGTGTTTTTCAAGTTGTTAATATGGCATACAGTGTCGTAAGTTCCCTAAATTGTCGTACGATGTTCAAAGGACTCGGACGAATTCATTAGGTTTATTATGGAGTTTTGTGTTTTTATACGGTATTATAAGGTGTTGTTATGATTTGTAAGGCGTCCTACAATATAATATCGTGTTTTTCAAGGTGTTAATATGGCATACATTGTCGTAAGTTGTCCTAAATTGTCAGACGATATTCAAAGGACTCGGACGAATTCATTAGGTTTATTATGGAGTTTTAAGTTTATATACGGTTTTGTAAGGTGTTGTTACTATTTATAAGGCGTCTTTCAATATAATAATGTGTTTTTCAAGGTGTTAATACGGCATACAGAGTTGTAAGATGTCCTAAATTGTCGTACGAAGTTCAAAGGACTCGGACGAATTCATTAGGTTTATTATGAAGTTTTATGTTTATATACGGTATTGTAAGGTGTTGTTATGACTTGTAAGGCGCCCTACAATATAATATCGTGTTTTTCAAGGTGTTAATATGGCATACAGTGTCGTAAGTTGCCCTAAATTGTCGTACGATGTTCAAAGGACTCGGACGAATTCATTAGGTTTATTATGGAGTTTTAAGTTTATATACGATATTGTAAGGTGTTGTTACGATTTGTAAAGCGTCCTACAATATAATATCGTGTTTTAAGGTGTTAATACGGCATAGAGTGTCGTAAGATGTCCTAAATTGTCGTACGAAGTTCAAAGGACTCGGACGAATTCATTAGGTTTATTATGGAGTTTTAAGTTTTTATAAGGTATTATAAGGTGTTGTTATGATTTGTAAGGCGTCCTACAATATAATATCGTGTTTTTCAAGGTGTTATTATGGCATACATTGTCGTAAGTTGTCCTAAATTGTCGTACGATATTCAAAGGACTCGGACGAATTCATTAGGTTTATTATGGAGTTTTAAGTTTATATACGGTTTTGTAAGGTGTTGTTACTATTTATAAGGCGTCCTTCAATATAATAATGTGTTTTTCAAGGTGTTAATATGGCATACAGAGTTGTAAGATGTCCTAAATTGTCGTACGAAGTTCAAAGGACTCGGACGAATTCATTAGGTTTATTATGGAGTTTTGTGTTTTTATACGGTATTATAAGGTGTTGTTATGATTTGTAAAGCGTCCTACAATATACTATCGTGTTTTTCAAGGTGTTAATATGGCATACATTGTCGTAAGTTGTCCTAAATTGTCAGACGATATTCAAAGGACTCGGACGAATTCATTAGGTTTATTATGGAGTTTTAAGTTTATATACGGTTTTGTAAGGTGTTGTTACTATTTATAAGGCGTCTTTCAATATAATAATGTGTTTTTCAAGGTGTTAATACGGCATACAGAGTTGTAAGATGTCCTAAATTGTCGTACGAAGTTCAAAGGACTCGGACGAATTCATTAGGTTTATTATGAAGTTTTATGTTTATATACGGTATTGTAAGGTGTTGTTATGACTTGTAAGGCGCCCTACAATATAATATCGTGTTTTTCAAGGTGTTAATATGGCATACAGTGTCGTAAGTTGCCCTAAATTGTCGTACGATGTTCAAAGGACTCGGACGAATTCATTAGGTTTATTATGGAGTTTTAAGTTTATATACGATATTGTAAGGTGTTGTTACGATTTGTAAAGCGTCCTACAATATAATATCGTGTTTTTAAGGTGTTAATATGGCATAGAGTGTCGTAAGATGTCCTAAATTGTCGTACGAAGTTCAAAGGACTCGGACGAATTCATTAGGTTTATTATGGAGTTTTAAGTTTTTATAAGGTATTATAAGGTGTTGTTATGATTTGTAAGGCGTCCTACAATATAATATCGTGTTTTTCAAGGTGTTAATATGGCATACATTGTCGTAAGTTGTCCTAAATTGTCGTACGATATTCAAAGGACTCGGACGAATTCATTAGGTTTATTATGGAGTTTTAAGTTTATATACGGTTTTGTAAGGTGTTGTTACTATTTATAAGGCGTCCTTCAATATAATAATGTGTTTTTCAAGGTGTTAATATGGCATACAGAGTTGTAAGATGTCCTAAATTGTCGTACGAAGTTCAAAGGACTCGGACGAATTCATTAGGTTTATTATGGAGTTTTGTGTTTTTATACGGTATTATAAGGTGTTGTTATGATTTGTAAAGCGTCCTACAATATACTATCGTGTTTTTCAAGGTGTTAATATGGCATACATTGTCGTAAGTTGTCCTAAATTGTCTTACGATATTCAAAGGACTCGAACGAATTCATTAGGTTTATTATGGAGTTTTAAGTGTATATACGGTTTTGTAAGGTGTTGTTACTATTTATAAGGCGTCCTTCAATATAATAATGTGTTTTCAAGGTGTTAATATGGCATACAGAGTTGTAAGATGTCCTAAATTGTCGTACGAAGTTCAAAGGACTCGGACGAATTCATTAGGTTTATTATGGAGTTTTGTGTTTTTATACGGTATTATAAGGTGTTGTTATGACTTATAAGGCGTCCTACAATATAATATCGTGTTTTTGAAGGTGTTAATATGGCATACAGTGTGGTAAGATGTCCTAAATTGTCGTACGATGTTCAAAGGACTCCGACGAATTCATTAGGTTTATTATGGAGTTTTAAGTTTATATACGATATTGTAAGGTGTTGTTACGATTTGTAAAGCGTCCTACAATATAATATCGTGTTTTTAAGGTGTTAATATGGCATAGAGTGTCGTAAGATGTCCTAAATTGTCGTACGATGTTCAAAGGACTCGGACGAATTCATTAGGTTTATTATGGAGTTTTGTGTTTTTATACGGTATTATAAGGTGTTGTTATGACTTATAAGGCGTCCTACAATATAATATCGTGTTTTTCAATGTGTTAATATGGCATACAGTGTGGTAAGATGTCCTAAATTGTCGTACGATGTTCAAAGGACTCGGACGAATTCATTAGGTTTATTATGGAGTTTTAAGTTTATATACGATATTGTAAGGTGTTGTTACGATTTGTAAAGCGTCCTACAATATAATATCGTGTTTTTAAGGTGTTAATATGGCATAGAGTGTCGTAAGATGTCCTAAATTTTCGTACGAAGTTCAAAGGACTCGGACGAATTCATTAGGTTTATTATGGAGTTTTAAGTTTTTATACGGTATTATAAGGTGTTGTTACGATTTGTAAGGTGTCCTACAATATAATATCGTGTTTTTCAAGGTGTTAATATGGCATACATTGTCGTAAGTTGTCCTAAATTGTCGTATGATATTCAAAGGACTCGGACGAATTCATTAGGTTTATTATGGAGTTTTAAGTTTATATACGGTTTTGTAAGGTGTTGTTACTATTTATAAGGTGTCCTTCAATATAATAATGTGTTTTTCAAGGTGTTAATATGGCATACAGAGTTGTAAGATGTCATAAATTGTCGTACGATGTACAAAGGACTCGAACGAATTCATTAGATTTATTATGAAGTTTTATGTTTATATACGTTATTGTAAGGTGTTGTTATGACTTATAAGGCGTCCTACAATATAATATCGTGTTTTTCAAGGTGTTAATATGGCATACAGTTTCGTAAGTTGCCCTAAATTGTCGTACGATGTTCAAAGGACTCGGACGAATTTATTAGGTTTATTATGGAGTTTTAAGTTTATATACGGTATTGTAAGGTGTTGTTATGATTTGTAAGGCGTCTTACAATATAATAACGTGCTTTTCAAGGTGTTAATATGGCATACAGAGTGGTAAGATGTCATAAATTGTCGTACGATGTTCAAAGGACTCGTACGAATTCATTAGATTTATTATGAAGTTTTATGTTTATATACGGTATTGTAAGGTGTTGTTATGACTTGTAAGGCGCCCTACAATATAATATCGTGTTTTTCAAGGTGTTAATATGGCATACAGTGTCGTAAGTTCCCTAAATTGTCGTACGATGTTCAAAGGACTCGGACGAATTCATTAGGTTTATTATGGAGTTTTGTGTTTTTATACGGTATTATAAGGTGTTGTTATGATTTGTAAGGCGTCCTACAATATAATATCGTGTTTTTCAAGGTGTTAATATGGCATACATTGTCGTAAGTTGTCCTAAATTGTCAGACGATATTCAAAGGACTCGGACGAATTCATTAGGTTTATTATGGAGTTTTAAGTTTATATACGGTTTTGTAAGGTGTTGTTACTATTTATAAGGCGTCATTCAATATAATAATGTGTTTTTCAAGGTGTTAATACGGCATACAGAGTTGTAAGATGTCCTAAATTGTCGTACGAAGTTCAAAGGACTCGGAAGAATTCATTAGGTTTATTATGGAGTTTTGTGTTTTTATACGGTATTATAAGGTGTTGTTATGATTTGTAAGGCGTCCTACAATATAATAACGTGCTTTTCAAGGTGTTAATATGGCATACAGAGTGGTAAGATGTCATAAATTGTCGTACGATGTTCAAAGGACTCGTACGAATTCATTAGATTTATTATGAAGTTTTATGTTTATATACGGTATTGTAAGGTGTTGTTATGACTTGTAAGGCGCCCTACAATATAATATCGTGTTTTTCAAGGTGTTAATATGGCATACAGTGTCGTAAGTTGCCCTAAATTGTCGTACGATGTTCAAAGGACTCGGACGAATTCATTAGGTTTATTATGGAGTTTTGTCTTTTTATACGGTATTATAAGGTGTTGTTATGATTTGTAAGGCGTCCTACAATATAATATCGTGTTTTTCAAGGTGTTAATATGGCATACATTGTCGTAAGTTGTCCTAAATTGTCTTACGATATTCAAAGGACTCGGACGAATTCATTAGGCTTATTATGGAGTTTTAAGTTTATATACGGTTTTGTAAGGTGTTGTTACTATTTATAAGGTGTCCTTCAATATAATAATGTGTTTTTCAAGGTGTTAATATGACATACAGAGTTCTAAGATGTCATAAATTGTCGTACGATGTTCAAAGGACTCGTACGAATTCATTAGATTTATTATGAAGTTTTATGTTTATATACGGTATTGTAAGGTGTTGTTATGACTTATAAGGCGTCCTACAATATAATATCGTGTTTTTCAAGGTGTTAATATGGCATACAGTGTCGTAAGTTGCCCTAAATTGTCGTACGATGTTCAAAGGACTCAGACGAATTTATTAGGTTAATTATGGAGTTTTAAGTTTATATACGGTATTATAAGGTGTTGTTATGATTTATATGGCGTCCTACAATATAATAACGTGTTTTTCAAGGTGTTAATATGGCATACAGAGTGGTAAGATGTCATAAATTGTCGTACGATATTCAAAGGACTCAGACGAATTCATTAGGTTTATTATGTAGTTTTAAGTTTATATACGGTTTTGTAAGGTGTTGTTACTATTTATAAGGCGTCCTTCAATATAATAATGTGTTTTTCAAGGTGTTAATATGGCATACAGAGTTGTAAGATGTCCTAAATTGTCTTACGATGTACAAAGGACTCGTACGAATTCATTAGATTTATTATGAAGTTTTATGTTTATATACGGTATTGTAAGGTGTTGTTATGACTTGTAAGGCGTCCTACAATATAGTATCGTGTTTTTCAAGGTGTTAATATGGCATACATTGTCGTATGTTGCCCTAAATTGTCGTACGATGTTCAAAGGACTCGGACGAATTCATTAGGTTTATTATGGAGTTTTAAGTTTATATACGGTTTAGTAAGGTGTTGTTACTATTTATAAGGCGTCTTTCAATATAATAATGTGTTTTTCAAGGTGTTAATACGGCATACAGAGTTGTAAGATGTCCTAAATTGTCGTACGAAGTTCAAAGGACTCGGACGAATTCATTAGGTTTATTATGGAGTTTTGTGTTTTTATACGGTATTATAAGGTGTTGTTATGATTTGTAAGGCGTCCTACAATATAATAACGTGCTTTTCAAGGTGTTAATATGGCATACAGAGTGGTAAGATGTCATAAATTGTCGTACGATGTTCAAAGGACTCGTACGAATTCATTAGATTTATTATGAAGTTTTATGTTTATATACGGTATTGTAAGGTGTTGTTTTGACTTGTAAGGCGCCCTACAATATAATATCGTGTTTTTCAAGGTGTTAATATGGCATACAGTGTCGTAAGTTGCCCTAAATTGTCGTACGATGTTCAAAGGACTCGGACGAATTCATTAGGTTTATTATGGAGTTTTGTGTTTTTATACGGTATTATAAGGTGTTGTTATGATTTGTAAGGCGTCCTACAATATAATATCGTGTTTTTCAAGGTGTTAATATGGCATACATTGTCGTAAGTTGTCCTAAATTGTCTTACGATATTCAAAGGACTCGGACGAATTCATTAGGTTTATTATGGAGTTTTAAGTTTATATACGGTTTTGTAAGATGTTGTTACTATTTATAAGGCGTCCTACAATATAATATCGTGTTTTTCAAGGTGTTAATATGGCATACAGTGTGGTAAGATGTCATAAATTGTCGTACGATGTTCAAAGGACTCGGACGAATTCATTAGGTTTATTATGGAGTTTTAAGTTTATATACGATATTGTAAGGTGTTGTTACGATTTGTAAAGCGTCCTACAATATAATATCGTGTTTTTAAGGTGTTAATATGGCATAGAGTGTCGTAAGATGTCCTAAATTGTCGTACGAAGTTCAAAGGACTCGGACGAATTCATTAGGTTTATTATGGAGTTTTAAGTTTTTATACGGTATTATAAGGTGTTGTTATGATTTGTAAGGCGTCCTACAATATAATATCGTGTTTTTCAAGGTGTTAATATGGCATACATTGTCGTAAGTTGTCCTAAATTGTCGTACGATATTCAAAGGACTCGGACGAATTCATTAGGTTTTTTATGGAGTTTTAAGTTTATATACGGTTTTGTAAGGTGTTGTTACTATTTATAAGGTGTCCTTCAATATAATAATGTGTTTTTCAAGGTGTTAATATGGCATACAAAGTTGTAAGATGTCATAAATTGTCTTACGATGTACAAAGGACTCGAACGAATTCATTAGATTTATTATGAAGTTTTATGTTTATATACGGTATTGTAAGGTGTTGTTATGACATATAAGGCGTCCTACAATATAATATCGTGTTTTTCAAGGTGTTAATATGGCATACAGTGTCGTAAGTTGCCCTAAATTGTCGTACGATGTTCAAAGGACTCGGACGAATTTATTAGGTTAATTATGGAGTTTTAAGTTTATATACGGTATTGTAAGGTGTTGTTATGATTTATATGGCGTCCTACAATATAATAACGTCCTTTTCAAGGTGTTAATATGGCATACAGAGTGGTAAGATGTCATAAATTGTCGTACGATATTCAAAGGACTCAGACGAATTCATTAGGTTTATTATGTAGTTTTAAGTTTATATACGGTTTTGTAAGGTGTTGTTACTATTTATAAGGCGTCCTTCAATATAATAATGTGTTTTTCAAGGTGTTAATATGGCATACAGAGTTGTAAGATATCCTAAATTGTCGTACGATGTTCAAAGGACTCGTACGAATTCATTAGATTTATTATGAAGTTTTATGTTTATATACGGTATTGTAAGGTGTTGTTATGACTTGTAAGGCGTCCTACAATATAGTATCGTGTTTTTCCAGGTGTTAATATGGCATACATTGTCGTAAGTTGTCCTAAATTGTCAGACGATATTCAAAGGACTCGGACGAATTCATTAGGTTTATTATGGAGTTTTAAGTTTATATACGGTTTTGTAAGGTGTTGTTACTATTTATAAGGCGTGTTTCAATATAATAATGTGTTTTTCAAGGTGTTAATACGGCATACAGAGTTGTAAGATGTCCTAAATTGTCGTACGAAGTTCAAAGGACTCGGACGAATTCATTAGATTTATTATGGAGTTTTGTGTTTTTATACGGTATTATAAGGTGTTGTTATGATTTGTAAGGCGTCCTACAATATAATAACGTGCTTTTCACGGTGTTAATATGGCATACAGAGTGGTAAGATGTCATAAATTGTCGTACGATGTTCAAAGGACTCGTACGAATTCATTAGATTTATTATGAAGTTTTATGTTTATATACGGTATTGTAAGGTGTTGTTATGACTTGTAAGGCGCCCTACAATATAATATCGTGTTTTTCAAGGTGTTAATATGGCATACAGTGTGGTAAGATGTCATAAATTGTCGTACGATGTTCAAAGGACTCGGACGAATTCATTAGGTTTATTATGGAGTTTTAAGTTTATATACGATATTGTAAGGTGTTGTTACGATTTGTAAAGCGTCCTACAATATAATATCGTGTTTTTAAGGTGTTAATATGGCATAGAGTGTCGTAAGATGTCCTAAATTGTCGTACGAAGTTCAAAGGACTCGGACGAATTCATTAGGTTTATTATGGAGTTTTAAGTTTTTATACGGTATTATAAGGTGTTGTTATGATTTGTAAGGCGTCCTACAATATAAAATCGTGTTTTTCAAGGTGTTAATATGGCATACATTGTCGTAAGTTGTCCTAAATTGTCGTACGATATTCAAAGGACTCGGACGAATTCATTAGGTTTTTTATGGAGTTTTAAGTTTATATACGGTTTTGTAAGGTGTTGTTACTATTAATAAGGTGTCCTTCAATATAATAATGTGTTTTTCAAGGTGTTAATATGGCATACAAAGTTGTAAGATGTCATAAATTGTCTTACGATGTACAAAGGACTCGAACGAATTCATTAGATTTATTATGAAGTTTTATGTTTATATACGGTATTGTAAGGTGTTGTTATGACATATAAGGCGTCCTACAATATAATATCGTGTTTTTCAAGGTGTTAATATGGCATACAGTGTCGTAAGTTGCCCTAAATTGTCGTACGATGTTCAAAGGACTCGGACGAATTTATTAGGTTAATTATGGAGTTTTAAGTTTATATACGGTAT
The DNA here is from genome assembly GCA_030867185.1 of Tagetes erecta. Taxonomy (NCBI): domain Eukaryota; kingdom Viridiplantae; phylum Streptophyta; class Magnoliopsida; order Asterales; family Asteraceae; genus Tagetes; species Tagetes erecta. Next base: position 30,641,409 of record CM061488.1, read on the forward strand.
TGTAAGGTGTTGTTATGATTTATATGGCGTCCTACAATATAATAACGTCCTTTTCAAGGTGTTAATATGGCATACAGAGTGGTAAGATGTCATAAATTGTCGTACGATATTCAAAGGACTCAGACGAATTCATTAGGTTTATTATGTAGTTTTAAGTTTATATACGGTTTTGTAAGGTGTTGTTACTATTTATAAGGCGTCCTTCAATATAATAATGTGTTTTTCAAGGTGTTAATATGGCATACAGAGTTGTAAGATATCCTAAATTGTCGTACGATGTTCAAAGGACTCGTACGAATTCATTAGATTTATTATGAAGTTTTATGTTTATATACGGTATTGTAAGGTGTTGTTATGACTTGTAAGGCGTCCTACAATATAGTATCGTGTTTTTCCAGGTGTTAATATGGCATACATTGTCGTAAGTTGTCCTAAATTGTCAGACGATATTCAAAGGACTCGGACGAATTCATTAGGTTTATTATGGAGTTTTAAGTTTATATACGGTTTTGTAAGGTGTTGTTACTATTTATAAGGCGTGTTTCAATATAATAATGTGTTTTTCAAGGTGTTAATACGGCATACAGAGTTGTAAGATGTCCTAAATTGTCGTACGAAGTTCAAAGGACTCGGACGAATTCATTAGGTTTATTATGGAGTTTTGTGTTTTTATACGGTATTATAAGGTGTTGTTATGATTTGTAAGGCGTCCTACAATATAATAACGTGCTTTTCACGGTGTTAATATGGCATACAGAGTGGTAAGATGTCATAAATTGTCGTACGATGTTCAAAGGACTCGTACGAATTCATTAGATTTATTATGAAGTTTTATGTTTATATACGGTATTGTAAGGTGTTGTTATGACTTGTAAGGCGCCCTACAATATAATATCGTGTTTTTCAAGGTGTTAATATGGCATACAGTGTCGTAAGTTGCCCTAAATTTTCGTACGATGTTCAAAGGACTCGGACGAATTCATTAGGTTTATTATGGAGTTTTGTGTTTTTATACGGTATTATAAGGTGTTGTTATGATTTGTAAGGCGTCCTACAATATAATATCGTGTTTTTCAAGGTGTTAATATGGCATACATTGTCGTAAGTTGTCCTAAATTGTCTTACGATATTCAAAGGACTCGGACGAATTCATTAGGTTTATTATGGAGTTTTAAGTTTATATACGGTTTTGTAAGGTGTTGTTACGATTTGTAAAGCGTCCTACAATATAATATCGTGTTTTTAAGGTGTTAATATGGCATAGAGTGTCGTAAGATGTCCTAAATTGTCGTACGAAGTTCAAAGGACTCGGACGAATTCATTAGGTTTATTATGGAGTTTTAAGTTTTTATACGGTATTATAAGGTGTTGTTATGATTTGTAAGGCGTCCTACAATTTAATATCGTGTTTTTCAAGGTGTTAATATGGCATACATTGTCGTAAGTTGTCCTAAATTGTCGTACGATATTCAAAGGACTCGGACGAATTCATTAGGTTTATTATGGAGTTTTAAGTTTATATACGGTTCTGTAAGGTGTTGTTACTATTTATAAGGCGACCTTCAATATAATAATGTGTTTTTCAAGGTGTTAATATGGCATACAGAGTTGTAAGATGTCATAAATTGTCGTACGATGTTCAAAGGACTCGTACGAATTCATTAGATTTATTATGAAGTTTTATGTTTATATACGGTATTGTAAGGTGTTGTTATGACTTGTAAGGCGCCCTACAATATAATATCGTGTTTTTCAAGGTGTTAATATGGCATACAGTGTGGTAAGATGTCATAAATTGTCGTACGATGTTCAAAGGACTCGGACGAATTCATTAGGTTTATTATGGAGTTTTAAGTTTATATACGATATTGTAAGGTGTTGTTACGATTTGTAAAGCGTCCTACAATATAATATCGTGTTTTTAAGGTGTTAATATGGCATAGAGTGTCGTAAGATGTCCTAAATTGTCGTACGAAGTTCAAAGGACTCGGACGAATTCATTAGGTTTATTATGGAGTTTTAAGTTTTTATACGGTATTATAAGGTGTTGTTATGATTTGTAAGGCGTCCTACAATATAAAATCGTGTTTTTCAAGGTGTTAATATGGCATACATTGTCGTAAGTTGTCCTAAATTGTCGTACGATATTCAAAGGACTCGGACGAATTCATTAGGTTTTTTATGGAGTTTTAAGTTTATATACGGTTTTGTAAGGTGTTGTTACTATTTATAAGGTGTCCTTCAATATAATAATGTGTTTTTCAAGGTGTTAATATGGCATACAAAGTTGTAAGATGTCATAAATTGTCTTACGATGTACAAAGGACTCGAACGAATTCATTAGATTTATTATGAAGTTTTATGTTTATATACGGTATTGTAAGGTGTTGTTATGACATATAAGGCGTCCTACAATATAATATCGTGTTTTTCAAGGTGTTAATATGGCATACAGTGTCGTAAGTTGCCCTAAATTGTCGTACGATGTTCAAAGGACTCGGACGAATTTATTAGGTTAATTATGGAGTTTTAAGTTTATATACGGTATTGTAAGGTGTTGTTATGATTTATATGGCGTCCTACAATATAATAACGTCCTTTTCAAGGTGTTAATATGGCATACAGAGTGGTAAGATGTCATAAATTGTCGTACGATATTCAAAGGACTCAGACGAATTCATTAGGTTTATTATGTAGTTTTAAGTTTATATACGGTTTTGTAAGGTGTTGTTACTATTTATAAGGCGTCCTTCAATATAATAATGTGTTTTTCAAGGTGTTAATATGGCATACAGAGTTGTAAGATATCCTAAATTGTCGTACGATGTTCAAAGGACTCGTACGAATTCATTAGATTTATTATGAAGTTTTATGTTTATATACGGTATTGTAAGGTGTTGTTATGACTTGTAAGGCGTCCTACAATATAGTATCGTGTTTTTCCAGGTGTTAATATGGCATACATTGTCGTAAGTTGTCCTAAATTGTCAGACGATATTCAAAGGACTCGGACGAATTCATTAGGTTTATTATGGAGTTTTAAGTTTATATACGGTTTTGTAAGGTGTTGTTACTATTTATAAGGCGTGTTTCAATATAATAATGTGTTTTTCAAGGTGTTAATACGGCATACAGAGTTGTAAGATGTCCTAAATTGTCGTACGAAGTTCAAAGGACTCGGACGAATTCATTAGGTTTATTATGGAGTTTTGTGTTTTTATACGGTATTATAAGGTGTTGTTATGATTTGTAAGGCGTCCTACAATATAATAACGTGCTTTTCACGGTGTTAATATGGCATACAGAGTGGTAAGATGTCATAAATTGTCGTACGATGTTCAAAGGACTCGTACGAATTCATTAGATTTATTATGAAGTTTTATGTTTATATACGGTATTGTAAGGTGTTGTTATGACTTGTAATGCGCCCTACAATATAATATCGTGTTTTTCAAGGTGTTAATATGGCATACAGTGTCGTAAGTTGCCCTAAATTTTCGTACGATGTTCAAAGGACTCGGACGAATTCATTAGGTTTATTATGGAGTTTTGTGTTTTTATACGGTATTATAAGGTGTTGTTATGATTTGTAAGGCGTCCTACAATATAATATCGTGTTTTTCAAGGTGTTAATATGGCATACATTGTCGTAAGTTGTCCTAAATTGTCTTACGATATTCAAAGGACTCGGACGAATTCATTAGGTTTATTATGGAGTTTTAAGTTTATATACGGTTTTGTAAGGTGTTGTTACGATTTGTAAAGCGTCCTACAATATAATATCGTGTTTTTAAGGTGTTAATATGGCATAGAGTGTCGTAAGATGTCCTAAATTGTCGTACGAAGTTCAAAGGACTCGGACGAATTCATTAGGTTTATTATGGAGTTTTAAGTTTTTATACGGTATTATAAGGTGTTGTTATGATTTGTAAGGCGTCCTACAATTTAATATCGTGTTTTTCAAGGTGTTAATATGGCATACATTGTCGTAAGTTGTCCTAAATTGTCGTACGATATTCAAAGGACTCGGACGAATTCATTAGGTTTATTATGGAGTTTTAAGTTTATATACGGTTCTGTAAGGTGTTGTTACTATTTATAAGGCGACCTTCAATATAATAATGTGTTTTTCAAGGTGTTAATATGGCATACAGAGTTGTAAGATGTCATAAATTGTCGTACGATGTTCAAAGGACTCGTACGAATTCATTAGATTTATTATGAAGTTTTATGTTTATATACGGTATTGTAAGGTGTTGTTATGACTTATAAGGCGTCGTACAATATAATATCGTGTTTTTCAAGGTGTTAATATGGCATACAGTGTCGTAAGTTGCCCTAAATTGTCGTACGATGTTCGAAGGACTCGTACGAATTTATTAGGTTAATTATGGAGTTTTAAGTTTATATACGGTATTGTAAGGTGTTGTTATGATTTATAAGGCGTCCTACAATATAATAACGTGCTTTTCAAGGTGTTAATATGGCATACAGAGTGGTAAGATGTCATAAATTGTCGTACGATATTCAAAGGACTCAGACGAATTCATTAGGTTTATTATGTAGTTTTAAGTTTATATATGGTTTTGTAAGGTGTTGTTACTATTTATAAGGCGACCTTCAATATAATAATGTGTTTTTCAAGGTGTTAATATGGCATACAGAGTTGTAAGATGTCATAAATTGTCGTACGATGTTCAAAGGACTCGTACGAATTCATTAGATTTATTATGAAGTTTTATGTTTATATACGGTATTGTAAGGTGTTGTTATTACTTGTAAGGCGCCCTACAATATAATATCGTGTTTTTCAAGGTGTTAATATGGCATACAGTGTCGTAAGTTGCCCTAAATTTTCGTACGATGTTCAAAGGACTCGGACGAATTCATTAGGTTTATTATGGAGTTTTGTGTTTTTATACGGTATTATAAGGTGTTGTTATGATTTGTAAGGCGTCCTACAATATAATATCGTGTTTTTCAAGGTGTTAATATGGCATACATTGTCGTAAGTTGTCCTAAATTGTCTTACGATATTCAAAGGACTCGGACGAATTCATTAGGTTTATTATGGAGTTTTAAGTTTATATACGGTTTTGTAAGGTGTTGTTACTATTTATAAGGCGTCCTTCAATATAATAATGTGTTTTTCAAGGTGTTAATATGGCATACAGAGTTGTAAGATGTCCTAAATTGTCGTACCAAGTTCAAAGGAATCGGACGAATTCATTAGGTTTATTATGGAGTTTTGTGTTTTTATACGGTATTATAAGGTGTTGTTATGATTTGTAAGGCGTCCTACAATATAATATCGTGTTTTTCAAGGTGTTAATATGGCATACATTGTCGTAAGTTGTCCTAAATTGTCTTACGATATTCAAAGGACTCGGACGAATTCATTAGGTTTATTATGGAGTTTTAAGTTTATATACGGTTTTGTAAGGTGTTGTTACGATTTGTAAAGCGTCCTACAATATAATATCGTGTTTTTAAGGTGTTAATATGGCATAGAGTGTCGTAAGATGTCCTAAATTGTCGTACGAAGTTCAAAGGACTCGGACGAATTCATTAGGTTTATTATGGAGTTTTAAGTTTTTATACGGTATTATAAGGTGTTGTTATGATTTGTAAGGCGTCCTACAATTTAATATCGTGTTTTTCAAGGTGTTAATATGGCATACATTGTCGTAAGTTGTCCTAAATTGTCGTACGATATTCAAAGGACTCGGACGAATTCATTAGGTTTATTATGGAGTTTTAAGTTTATATACGGTTCTGTAAGGTGTTGTTACTATTTATAAGGCGACCTTCAATATAATAATGTGTTTTTCAAGGTGTTAATATGGCATACAGAGTTGTAAGATGTCATAAATTGTCGTACGATGTTCAAAGGACTCGTACGAATTCATTAGATTTATTATGAAGTTTTATGTTTATATACGGTATTGTAAGGTGTTGTTATGACTTGTAAGGCGTCCTACAATATAGTATCGTGTTTTTCAAGGTGTTAATATGGCATACATTGTCGTATGTTGCCCTAAATTGTCGTACGATGTTCAAAGGACTCGGACGAATTCATTAGGTTTATTATGGAGTTTTAAGTTTATATACGGCTTAGTAAGGTGTTGTTACTATTTATAAGGCGTCTTTCAATATAATAATGTGTTTTTCAAGGTGTTAATACGGCATACAGAGTTGTAAGATGTCCTAAATTGTCGTACGAAGTTCAAAGGACTCGGACGAATTCATTAGGTTTATTATGGAGTTTTGTGTTTTTATACGGTATTATAAGGTGTTGTTATGATTTGTAAGGCGTCCTACAATATAATAACGTGCTTTTCAAGGTGTTAATATGGCATACAGAGTGGTAAGATGTCATAAATTGTCGTACGATGTTCAAAGGACTCGTACGAATTCATTAGATTTATTATGAAGTTTTATGTTTATATACGGTATTGTAAGGTGTTGTTATGACTTGTAAGGCGCCCTACAATATAATATCGTGTTTTTCAAGGTGTTAATATGGCATACAGTGTCGTAAGTTGCCCTAAATTGTCGTACGATGTTCAAAGGACTCGGACGAATTCATTAGGTTTATTATGGAGTTTTGTGTTTTTATACGGTATTATAAGGTGTTGTTATGATTTGTAAGGCGTCCTACAATATAATATCGTGTTTTTCAAGGTGTTAATATGGCATACATTGTCGTAAGTTGTCCTAAATTGTCTTACGATATTCAAAGGACTCGGACGAATTCATTAGGTTTATTATGGAGTTTTAAGTTTATATACGGTTTTGTAAGATGTTGTTACTATTTATAAGGCGTCCTACAATATAATATCGTGTTTTTCAAGGTGTTAATATGGCATACAGTGTGGTAAGATGTCATAAATTGTCGTACGATGTTCAAAGGACTCGGACGAATTCATTAGGTTTATTATGGAGTTTTAAGTTTATATACGATATTGTAAGGTGTTGTTACGATTTGTAAAGCGTCCTACAATATAATATCGTGTTTTTAAGGTGTTAATATGGCATAGAGTGTCGTAAGATGTCCTAAATTGTCGTACGAAGTTCAAAGGACTCGGACGAATTCATTAGGTTTATTATGGAGTTTTAAGTTTTTATACGGTATTATAAGGTGTTGTTATGATTTGTAAGGCGTCCTACAATATAATATCGTGTTTTTCAAGGTGTTAATATGGCATACATTGTCGTAAGTTGTCCTAAATTGTCGTACGATATTCAAAGGACTCGGACGAATTCATTAGGTTTTTTATGGAGTTTTAAGTTTATATACGGTTTTGTAAGGTGTTGTTACTATTTATAAGGTGTCCTTCAATATAATAATGTGTTTTTCAAGGTGTTAATATGGCATACAAAGTTGTAAGATGTCATAAATTGTCTTACGATGTACAAAGGACTCGAACGAATTCATTAGATTTATTATGAAGTTTTATGTTTATATACGGTATTGTAAGGTGTTGTTATGACATATAAGGCGTCCTACAATATAATATCGTGTTTTTCAAGGTGTTAATATGGCATACAGTGTCGTAAGTTGCCCTAAATTGTCGTACGATGTTCAAAGGACTCGGACGAATTTATTAGGTTAATTATGGAGTTTTAAGTTTATATACGGTATTGTAAGGTGTTGTTATGATTTATATGGCGTCCTACAATATAATAACGTCCTTTTCAAGGTGTTAATATGGCATACAGAGTGGTAAGATGTCATAAATTGTCGTACGATATTCAAAGGACTCAGACGAATTCATTAGGTTTATTATGTAGTTTTAAGTTTATATACGGTTTTGTAAGGTGTTGTTACTATTTATAAGGCGTCCTTCAATATAATAATGTGTTTTTCAAGGTGTTAATATGGCATACAGAGTTGTAAGATATCCTAAATTGTCGTACGATGTTCAAAGGACTCGTACGAATTCATTAGATTTATTATGAAGTTTTATGTTTATATACGGTATTGTAAGGTGTTGTTATGACTTGTAAGGCGTCCTACAATATAGTATCGTGTTTTTCCAGGTGTTAATATGGCATACATTGTCGTAAGTTGTCCTAAATTGTCAGACGATATTCAAAGGACTCGGACGAATTCATTAGGTTTATTATGGAGTTTTAAGTTTATATACGGTTTTGTAAGGTGTTGTTACTATTTATAAGGCGTGTTTCAATATAATAATGTGTTTTTCAAGGTGTTAATACGGCATACAGAGTTGTAAGATGTCCTAAATTGTCGTACGAAGTTCAAAGGACTCGGACGAATTCATTAGGTTTATTATGGAGTTTTGTGTTTTTATACGGTATTATAAGGTGTTGTTATGATTTGTAAGGCGTCCTACAATATAATAACGTGCTTTTCACGGTGTTAATATGGCATACAGAGTGGTAAGATGTCATAAATTGTCGTACGATGTTCAAAGGACTCGTACGAATTCATTAGATTTATTATGAAGTTTTATGTTTATATACGGTATTGTAAGGTGTTGTTATGACTTGTAAGGCGCCCTACAATATAATATCGTGTTTTTCAAGGTGTTAATATGGCATACAGTGTCGTAAGTTGCCCTAAATTTTTGTACGATGTTCAAAGGACTCGGACGAATTCATTAGGTTTATTATGGAGTTTTGTGTTTTTATACGGTATTATAAGGTGTTGTTATGATTTGTAAGGCGTCCTACAATATAATATCGTGTTTTTCAAGGTGTTAATATGGCATACATTGTCGTAAGTTGTCCTAAATTGTCTTACGATATTCAAAGGACTCGGACGAATTCATTAGGTTTATTATGGAGTTTTAAGTTTATATACGGTTTTGTAAGGTGTTGTTACTATTTATAAGGCGTCCTTCAATATAATAATGTGTTTTTCAAGGTGTTAATATGGCATACAGAGTTGTAAGATGTCCTAAATTGTCGTACCAAGTTCAAAGGAATCGGACGAATTCATTAGGTTTATTATGGAGTTTTGTGTTTTTATACGGTATTATAAGGTGTTGTTATGATTTGTAAGGCGTCCTACAATATAATATCGTGTTTTTCAAGGTGTTAATATGGCATACATTGTCGTAAGTTGTCCTAAATTGTCTTACGATATTCAAAGGACTCGGACGAATTCATTAGGTTTATTATGGAGTTTTAAGTTTATATACGGTTTTGTAAGGTGTTGTTACGATTTGTAAAGCGTCCTACAATATAATATCGTGTTTTTAAGGTGTTAATATGGCATAGAGTGTCGTAAGATGTCCTAAATTGTCGTACGAAGTTCAAAGGACTCGGACGAATTCATTAGGTTTATTATGGAGTTTTAAGTTTTTATACGGTATTATAAGGTGTTGTTATGATTTGTAAGGCGTCCTACAATTTAATATCGTGTTTTTCAAGGTGTTAATATGGCATACATTGTCGTAAGTTGTCCTAAATTGTCGTACGATATTCAAAGGACTCGGACGAATTCATTAGGTTTATTATGGAGTTTTAAGTTTATATACGGTTCTGTAAGGTGTTGTTACTATTTATAAGGCGACCTTCAATATAATAATGTGTTTTTCAAGGTGTTAATATGGCATACAGAGTTGTAAGATGTCATAAATTGTCGTACGATGTTCAAAGGACTCGTACGAATTCATTAGATTTATTATGAAGTTTTATGTTTATATACGGTATTGTAAGGTGTTGTTATGACTTGTAAGGCGTCCTACAATATAGTATCGTGTTTTTCAAGGTGTTAATATGGCATACATTGTCGTATGTTGCCCTAAATTGTCGTACGATGTTCAAAGGACTCGGACGAATTCATTAGGTTTATTATGGAGTTTTAAGTTTATATACGGTTTAGTAAGGTGTTGTTACTATTTATAAGGCGTCTTTCAATATAATAATGTGTTTTTCAAGGTGTTAATACGGCATACAGAGTTGTAAGATGTCCTAAATTGTCGTACGAAGTTCAAAGGACTCGGACGAATTCATTAGGTTTATTATGGAGTTTTGTGTTTTTATACGGTATTATAAGGTGTTGTTATGATTTGTAAGGCGTCCTACAATATAATAACGTGCTTTTCAAGGTGTTAATATGGCATACAGAGTGGTAAGATGTCATAAATTGTCGTACGATGTTCAAAGGACTCGTACGAATTCATTAGATTTATTATGAAGTTTTATGTTTATATACGGTATTGTAAGGTGTTGTTATGACTTGTAAGGCGCCCTACAATATAATATCGTGTTTTTCAAGGTGTTAATATGGCATACAGTGTCGTAAGTTGCCCTAAATTGTCGTACGATGTTCAAAGGACTCGGACGAATTCATTAGGTTTATTATGGAGTTTTGTGTTTTTATACGGTATTATAAGGTGTTGTTATGATTTGTAAGGCGTCCTACAATATAATATCGTGTTTTTCAAGGTGTTAATATGGCATACATTGTCGTAAGTTGTCCTAAATTGTCTTACGATATTCAAAGGACTCGGACGAATTCATTAGGTTTATTATGGAGTTTTAAGTTTATATACGGTTTTGTAAGATGTTGTTACTATTTATAAGGCGTCCTACAATATAATATCGTGTTTTTCAAGGTGTTAATATGGCATACAGTGTGGTAAGATGTCATAAATTGTCGTACGATGTTCAAAGGACTCGGACGAATTCATTAGGTTTATTATGGAGTTTTAAGTTTATATACGATATTGTAAGGTGTTGTTACGATTTGTAAAGCGTCCTACAATATAATATCGTGTTTTTAAGGTGTTAATATGGCATAGAGTGTCGTAAGATGTCCTAAATTGTCGTACGAAGTTCAAAGGACTCGGACGAATTCATTAGGTTTATTATGGAGTTTTAAGTTTTTATACGGTATTATAAGGTGTTGTTATGATTTGTAAGGCGTCTTACAATATAATATCGTGTTTTTCAAGGTGTTAATATGGCATACATTGTCGTAAGTTGTCCTAAATTGTCGTACGATATTCAAAGGACTCGGACGAATTCATTAGGTTTTTTATGGAGTTTTAAGTTTATATACGGTTTTGTAAGGTGTTGTTACTATTTATAAGGTGTCCTTCAATATAATAATGTGTTTTTCAAGGTGTTAATATGGCATACAAAGTTGTAAGATGTCATAAATTGTCTTACGATGTACAAAGGACTCGAACGAATTCATTAGATTTATTATGAAGTTTTATGTTTATATACGGTATTGTAAGGTGTTGTTATGACATATAAGGCGTCCTACAATATAATATCGTGTTTTTCAAGGTGTTAATATGGCATACAGTGTCGTAAGTTGCCCTAAATTGTCGTACGATGTTCAAAGGACTCGGACGAATTTATTAGGTTAATTATGGAGTTTTAAGTTTATATACGGTATTGTAAGGTGTTGTTATGATTTATATGGCGTCCTACAATATAATAACGTCCTTTTCAAGGTGTTAATATGGCATACAGAGTGGTAAGATGTCATAAATTGTCGTACGATATTCAAAGGACTCAGACGAATTCATTAGGTTTATTATGTAGTTTTAAGTTTATATACGGTTTTGTAAGGTGTTGTTACTATTTATAAGGCGTCCTTCAATATAATAATGTGTTTTTCAAGGTGTTAATATGGCATACAGAGTTGTAAGATATCCTAAATTGTCGTACGATGTTCAAAGGACTCGTACGAATTCATTAGATTTATTATGAAGTTTTATGTTTATATACGGTATTGTAAGGTGTTGTTATGACTTGTAAGGCGTCCTACAATATAGTATCGTGTTTTTCCAGGTGTTAATATGGCATACATTGTCGTAAGTTGTCCTAAATTGTCAGACGATATTCAAAGGACTCGGACGAATTCATTAGGTTTATTATGGAGTTTTAAGTTTATATACGGTTTTGTAAGGTGTTGTTACTATTTATAAGGCGTGTTTCAATATAATAATGTGTTTTTCAAGGTGTTAATACGGCATACAGAGTTGTAAGATGTCCTAAATTGTCGTACGAAGTTCAAAGGACTCGGACGAATTCATTAGGTTTATTATGGAGTTTTGTGTTTTTATACGGTATTATAAGGTGTTGTTATGATTTGTAAGGCGTCCTACAATATAATAACGTGCTTTTCACGGTGTTAATATGGCATACAGAGTGGTAAGATGTCATAAATTGTCGTACGATGTTCAAAGGACTCGTACGAATTCATTAGATTTATTATGAAGTTTTATGTTTATATACGGTATTGTAAGGTGTTGTTATGACTTGTAAGGCGCCCTACAATATAATATCGTGTTTTTCAAGGTGTTAATATGGCATACAGTGTCGTAAGTTGCCCTAAATTTTTGTACGATGTTCAAAGGACTCGGACGAATTCATTAGGTTTATTATGGAGTTTTGTGTTTTTATACGGTATTATAAGGTGTTGTTATGATTTGTAAGGCGTCCTACAATATAATATCGTGTTTTTCAAGGTGTTAATATGGCATACATTGTCGTAAGTTGTCCTAAATTGTCTTACGATATTCAAAGGACTCGGACGAATTCATTAGGTTTATTATGGAGTTTTAAGTTTATATACGGTTTTGTAAGGTGTTGTTACGATTTGTAAAGCGTCCTACAATATAATATCGTGTTTTTAAGGTGTTAATATGGCATAGAGTGTCGTAAGATGTCCTAAATTGTCGTACGAAGTTCAAAGGACTCGGACGAATTCATTAGGTTTATTATGGAGTTTTAAGTTTTTATACGGTATTATAAGGTGTTGTTATGATTTGTAAGGCGTCCTACAATTTAATATCGTGTTTTTCAAGGTGTTAATATGGCATACATTGTCGTAAGTTGTCCTAAATTGTCGTACGATATTCAAAGGACTCGGACGAATTCATTAGGTTTATTATGGAGTTTTAAGTTTATATACGGTTCTGTAAGGTGTTGTTACTATTTATAAGGCGACCTTCAATATAATAATGTGTTTTTCAAGGTGTTAATATGGCATACAGAGTTGTAAGATGTCATAAATTGTCGTACGATGTTCAAAGGACTCGTACGAATTCATTAGATTTATTATGAAGTTTTATGTTTATATACGGTATTGTAAGGTGTTGTTATGACTTATAAGGCGTCGTACAATATAATATCGTGTTTTTCAAGGTGTTAATATGGCATACAGTGTCGTAAGTTGCCCTAAATTGTCGTACGATGTTCGAAGGACTCGTACGAATTTATTAGGTTAATTATGGAGTTTTAAGTTTATATACGGTATTGTAAGGTGTTGTTATGATTTATAAGGCGTCCTACAATATAATAACGTGCTTTTCAAGGTGTTAATATGGCATACAGAGTGGTAAGATGTCATAAATTGTCGTACGATATTCAAAGGACTCAGACGAATTCATTAGGTTTATTATGTAGTTTTAAGTTTATATATGGTTTTGTAAGGTGTTGTTACTATTTATAAGGCGACCTTCAATATAATAATGTGTTTTTCAAGGTGTTAATATGGCATACAGAGTTGTAAGATGTCATAAATTGTCGTACGATGTTCAAAGGACTCGTACGAATTCATTAGATTTATTATGAAGTTTTATGTTTATATACGGTATTGTAAGGTGTTGTTATGACTTGTAAGGCGCCCTACAATATAATATCGTGTTTTTCAAGGTGTTAATATGGCATACAGTGTCGTAAGTTGCCCTAAATTTTCGTACGATGTTCAAAGGACTCGGACGAATTCATTAGGTTTATTATGGAGTTTTGTGTTTTTATACGGTATTATAAGGTGTTGTTATGATTTGTAAGGCGTCCTACAATATAATATCGTGTTTTTCAAGGTGTTAATATGGCATACACTGTCGTAAGTTGTCCTAAATTGTCTTACGATATTCAAAGGACTCGGACGAATTCATTAGGTTTATTATGGAGTTTTAAGTTTATATACGGTTTTGTAAGGTGTTGTTACTATTTATAAGGCGTCCTTCAATATAATAACGTGTTTTTCAAGGTGTTAATATGGCATACAGAGTTGTAAGATGTCCTAAATTGTCGTACCAAGTTCAAAGGAATCGGACGAATTCATTAGGTTTATTATGGAGTTTTGTGTTTTTATACGGTATTATAAGGTGTTGTTATGATTTGTAAGGCGTCCTACAATATAATATCGTGTTTTTCAAGGTGTTAATATGGCATACATTGTCGTAAGTTGTCCTAAATTGTCTTACGATATTCAAAGGACTCGGACGAATTCATTAGGTTTATTATGGAGTTTTAAGTTTATATACGGTTTTGTAAGGTGTTGTTACGATTTCTAAAGCGTCCTACAATATAATATCGTGTTTTTAAGGTGTTAATATGGCATAGAGTGTCGTAAGATGTCCTAAATTGTCGTACGAAGTTCAAAGGACTCGGACGAATTCATTAGGTTTATTATGGAGTTTTAAGTTTTTATACGGTATTATAAGGTGTTGTTATGATTTGTAAGGCGTCCTACAATTTAATATCGTGTTTTTCAAGGTGTTAATATGGCATACATTGTCGTAAGTTGTCCTAAATTGTCGTACGATATTCAAAGGACTCGGACGAATTCATTAGGTTTATTATGGAGTTTTAAGTTTATATACGGTTCTGTAAGGTGTTGTTACTATTTATAAGGCGACCTTCAATATAATAATGTGTTTTTCAAGGTGTTAATATGGCATACAGAGTTGTAAGATGTCATAAATTGTCGTACGATGTTCAAAGGACTCGTACGAATTCATTAGATTTATTATGAAGTTTTATGTTTATATACGGTATTGTAAGGTGTTGTTATGACTTATAAGGCGTCGTACAATATAATATCGTGTTTTTCAAGGTGTTAATATGGCATACAGTGTCGTAAGTTGCCCTAAATTGTCGTACGATGTTCGAAGGACTCGTACGAATTTATTAGGTTAATTATGGAGTTTTAAGTTTATATACGGTATTGTAAGGTGTTGTTATGATTTATAAGGCGTCCTACAATATAATAACGTGCTTTTCAAGGTGTTAATATGGCATATAGAGTGGTAAGATGTCATAAATTGTCGTACGATATTCAAAGGACTCAGACGAATTCATTAGGTTTATTATGTAGTTTTAAGTTTATATACGGTTTTGTAAGGTGTTGTTACTATTTATAAGGCGACCTTCAATATAATAATGTGTTTTTCAAGGTGTTAATATGGCATACAGAGTTGTAAGATGTCATAAATTGTCGTACGATGTTCAAATGACTCGTACGAATTCATTAGATTTATTATGAAGTTTTATGTTTATATACGGTATTGTAAGGTGTTGTTATGACTTATAAGGCGTCGTACAATATAATATCGTGTTTTTCAAGGTGTTAATATGGCATACAGTGTCGTAAGTTGCCCTAAATTGTCGTACGATGTTCGAAGGACTCGTACTAATTTATTAGGTTAATTATGGAGTTTTAAGTTTATATACGGTATTGTAAGGTGTTGTTATGATTTATAAGGCGTCCTACAATATAATAACGTGCTTTTCAAGGTGTTAATATGGCATACAGAGTGGTAAGATGTCATAAATTGTCGTACGATATTCAAAGGACTCAGACGAATTCATTAGGTTTATTATGTAGTTTTAAGTTTATATACGGTTTTGTAAGGTGTTGTTACTATTTATAAGGCGTCCTTCAATATAATAATGTGTTTTTCAAGGTTTTAATATGGCATACAGAGTTGTAAGATGTCCTAAATTGTCGTACGATGTTCAAAGGACTCGTACGAATTCATTAGATTTATTATGAAGTTTTATGTTTATATACGTTATTGTAAGGTGTTGTTATGACTTGTAAGGCGTCCTACAATATAGTATCGTGTTTTTCAAGGTGTTAATATGGCATACATTGTCGTATGTTGCCCTAAATTGTCGTACGATGTTCAAAGGACTCGGACGAATTTATTAGGTTTATTATGGAGTTTTAAGTTTATATACGGTATTGTAAGGTGTTGTTATGATTTGTAAGGCGTCTTACAATATAATAACGTGCTTTTCAAGGTGTTAATATGGCATACAGAGTGGTAAGATGTCATAAATTGTCGTACGATGTTCAAAGGACTCGTACGAATTCATTAGATTTATTATGAAGTTTTATGTTTATATACGGTATTGTAAGGTGTTGTTATGACTTGTAAGGCGCCCTACAATATAATATCGTGTTTTTCAAGGTGTTAATATGGCATACAGTGTCGTAAGATGTCCTAAATTGTCGTACGATGTTCGAAGGACTCGTACGAATTTATTAGGTTAATTATGGAGTTTTAAGTTTATATACGGTATTGTAAGGTGTTGTTATGATTTATAAGGCGTCCTACAATATAATAACGTGCTTTTCAAGGTGTTAATATGGCATACAGAGTGGTAAGATGTCATAAATTGTCGTACGATATTCAAAGGACTCAGACGAATTCATTAGGTTTATTATGTAGTTTTAAGTTTATATACGGTTTTGTAAGGTGTTGTTACTATTTATAAGGCGTCCTTCAATATAATAATGTGTTTTTCAAGGTGTTAATATGGCATACAGAGTTGTAAGATGTCCTAAATTGTCGTACAATGTTCAAAGGACTCGT
Organism: Tagetes erecta; assembly: GCA_030867185.1. Taxonomy (NCBI): domain Eukaryota; kingdom Viridiplantae; phylum Streptophyta; class Magnoliopsida; order Asterales; family Asteraceae; genus Tagetes; species Tagetes erecta. Next base: position 30,658,013 of record CM061488.1, read on the forward strand.
ACGAATTCATTAGATTTATTATGAAGTTTTATGTTTATATACGTTATTGTAAGGTGTTGTTATGACTTGTAAGGCGTCCTACAATATAGTATCGTGTTTTTCAAGGTGTTAATATGGCATACATTGTCGTATGTTGCCCTAAATTGTCGTACGATGTTCAAAGGACTCGGACGAATTTATTAGGTTTATTATGGAGTTTTAAGTTTATATACGGTATTGTAAGGTGTTGTTATGATTTGTAAGGCGTCTTACAATATAATAACGTGCTTTTCAAGGTGTTAATATGGCATACAGAGTGGTAAGATGTCATAAATTGTCGTACGATGTTCAAAGGACTCGTACGAATTCATTAGATTTATTATGAAGTTTTATGTTTATATACGGTATTGTAAGGTGTTGTTATGACTTGTAAGGCGCCCTACAATATAATATCGTGTTTTTCAAGGTGTTAATATGGCATACAGTGTCGTAAGTTGCCCTAAATTGTCGTACGATGTTCAAAGGACTCGGACGAATTCATTAGGTTTATTATGGAGTTTTGTGTTTTTATACGGTATTATAAGGTGTTGTTATGACTTATAAGGCGTCCTACAATATAATATCGTGTTTTTGAAGGTGTTAATATGGCATACAGTGTGGTAAGATGTCCTAAATTGTCGTACGATGTTCAAAGGACTCGGACGAATTCATTAGGTTTATTATGGAGTTTTAAGTTTATATACGATATTGTAAGGTGTTGTTACGATTTGTAAAGCGTCCTACAATATAATATAGTGTTTTTAAGGTGTTAATATGGCATAGAGTGTCGTAAGATGTCCTAAATTGTCGTACGATGTTCAAAGGACTCGGACGAATTCATTAGGTTTATTATGGAGTTTTGTGTTTTTATACGGTATTATAAGGTGTTTTTATGACTTATAAGGCGTCCTACAATATAATATCGTGTTTTTCAAGGTGTTAATATGGCATACAGTGTGGTAAGATGTCCTAAATTGTCGTACGATGTTCAAAGGACTCGGACGAATTCATTAGGTTTATTATGGAGTTTTAAGTTTATATACGATATTGTAAGGTGTTGTTACGATTTGTAAAGCGTCCTACAATATAATATCGTGTTTTTAAGGTGTTAATATGGCATAGAGTGTCGTAAGATGTCCTAAATTGTCGTACGAAGTTCAAAGGACTCGGACGAATTCATTAGGTTTATTATGGAGTTTTAAGTTTTTATACGGTATTATAAGGTGTTGTTATGATTTATAAGGCGTCCTACAATTTAATATCGTGTTTTTCAAGGTGTTAATATGGCATACATTGTCGTAAGTTGTCCTAAATTGTCGTACGATATTCAAAGGACTCGGACGAATTCATTAGGTTTATTATGGAGTTTTAAGTTTATATACGGTTTTGTAAGGTGTTGTTACTATTTATAAGGCGACCTTCAATATAATAATGTGTTTTTCAAGGTGTTAATATGGCATACAGAGTTGTAAGATGTCATAAATTGTCGTACGATGTTCAAAGGACTCGTACGAATTCATTAGATTTATTATGAAGTTTTATGTTTATATACGGTATTGTAAGGTGTTGTTATGACTTATAAGGCGTCGTACAATATAATATCGTGTTTTTCAAGGTGTTAATATGGCATACAGTGTCGTAAGTTGCCCTAAATTGTCGTACGATGTTCGAAGGACTCGTACGAATTTATTAGGTTAATTATGGAGTTTTAAGTTTATATACGGTATTGTAAGGTGTTGTTATGATTTATAAGGCGTCCTACAATATAATAACGTGCTTTTCAAGGTGTTAATATGGCATATAGAGTGGTAAGATGTCATAAATTGTCGTACGATATTCAAAGGACTCAGACGAATTCATTAGGTTTATTATGTAGTTTTAAGTTTATATACGGTTTTGTAAGGTGTTGTTACTATTTATAAGGCGACCTTCAATATAATAATGTGTTTTTCGAGGTGTTAATATGGCATACAGAGTTGTAAGATGTCATAAATTGTCGTACGATGTTCAAATGACTCGTACGAATTCATTAGATTTATTATGAAGTTTTATGTTTATATACGGTATTGTAAGGTGTTGTTATGACTTATAAGGCGTCGTACAATATAATATCGTGTTTTTCAAGGTGTTAATATGACATACAGTGTCGTAAGTTGCCCTAAATTGTCGTACGATGTTCGAAGGACTCGTACTAATTTATTAGGTTAATTATGGAGTTTTAAGTTTATATACGGTATTGTAAGGTGTTGTTATGATTTATAAGGCGTCCTACAATATAATAACGTGCTTTTCAAGGTGTTAATATGGCATACAGAGTGGTAAGATGTCATAAATTGTCGTACGATATTCAAAGGACTCAGACGAATTCATTAGGTTTATTATGTAGTTTTAAGTTTATATACGGTTTTGTAAGGTGTTGTTACTATTTATAAGGCGTCCTTCAATATAATAATGTGTTTTTCAAGGTTTTAATATGGCATACAGAGTTGTAAGATGTCCTAAATTGTCGTACGATGTTCAAAGGACTCGTACGAATTCATTAGATTTATTATGAAGTTTTATGTTTATATACGTTATTGTAAGGTGTTGTTATGACTTGTAAGGCGTCCTACAATATAGTATCGTGTTTTTCAAGGTGTTAATATGGCATACATTGTCGTATGTTGCCCTAAATTGTCGTACGATGTTCAAAGGACTCGGACGAATTTATTAGGTTTATTATGGAGATTTAAGTTTATATACGGTATTGTAAGGTGTTGTTATGATTTGTAAGGCGTCTTACAATATAATAACGTGCTTTTCAAGGTGTTAATATGGCATACAGAGTGGTAAGATGTCATAAATTGTCGTACGATGTTCAAAGGACTCGTACGAATTCATTAGATTTATTATGAAGTTTTATGTTTATATACGGTATTGTAAGGTGTTGTTATGACTTGTAAGGCGCCCTACAATATAATATCGTGTTTTTCAAGGTGTTAATATGGCATACAGTGTCGTAAGTTGCCCTAAATTGTCGTACGATGTTCAAAGGACTCGGACGAATTCATTAGGTTTATTATGGAGTTTTGTGTTTTTATACGGTATTATAAGGTGTTGTTATGACTTATAAGGCGTCCTACAATATAATATAGTGTTTTTGAAGGTGTTAATATGGCATACAGTGTGGTAAGATGTCCTAAATTGTCGTACGATGTTCAAAGGACTCGGACGAATTCATTCGGTTTATTATGGAGTTTTAAGTTTATATACGATATTGTAAGGTGTTGTTACGATTTGTAAAGCGTCCTACAATATAATATCGTGTTTTTAAGGTGTTAATATGGCATAGAGTGTCGTAAGATGTCCTAAATTGTCGTACGATGTTCAAAGGACTCGGACGAATTCATTAGGTTTATTATGGAGTTTTGTGTTTTTATACGGTATTATAAGGTGTTGTTATGACTTATAAGGCGTCCTACAATATAATATCGTGTTTTTCAAGGTGTTAATATGGCATACAGAGTGGTATGATGTCCTAAATTGTTGTACGATGTTCAAAGGACTCGGACGAATTCATTAGGTTTATTATGGAGTTTTAAGTTTTTATACGGTATTATAAGGTGTTGTTATGATTTGTAAGGCGTCCTACAATATAATATCGTGTGTTTTCAAGGTGTTAATATGGCATACATTGTCGTAAGTTGTCCTAAATTGTCGTACGATATTCAAAGGACTCGGACGAATTCATTAGGTTTATTATGGAGTTTTAAGTTTATATACGGTTTTGTAAGGTGTTGTTACTATTTATAAGGTGTCCTTCAATATAATAATGTGTTTTTCAAGGTGTTAATATGGCATACAGAGTTGTAAGATGTCATAAATTGTCGTACGATGTTCAAAGGACTCGTACGAATTCATTAGATTTATTATGAAGTTTTATGTTTATATACGGTATTGTAAGGTGTTGTTATGACTTATAAGGCGTCGTACAATATAATATCGTGTTTTTCAAGGTGTTAATATGGCATACAGTGTCGTAAGTTGCCCTAAATTGTCGTACGATGTTCGAAGGACTCGTACGAATTTATTAGGTTAATTATGGAGTTTTAAGTTTATATACGGTATTGTAAGGTGTTGTTATGATTTATAAGGCGTCCTACAATATAATAACGTGCTTTTCAAGGTGTTAATATGGCATATAGAGTGGTAAGATGTCATAAATTGTCGTACGATATTCAAAGGACTCAGACGAATTCATTAGGTTTATTATGTAGTTTTAAGTTTATATACGGTTTTGTAAGGTGTTGTTACTATTTATAAGGCGACCTTCAATATAATAATGTGTTTTTCGAGGTGTTAATATGGCATACAGAGTTGTAAGATGTCATAAATTGTCGTACGATGTTCAAATGACTCGTACGAATTCATTAGATTTATTATGAAGTTTTATGTTTATATACGGTATTGTAAGGTGTTGTTATGACTTATAAGGCGTCGTACAATATAATATCGTGTTTTTCAAGGTGTTAATATGACATACAGTGTCGTAAGTTGCCCTAAATTGTCGTACGATGTTCGAAGGACTCGTACTAATTTATTAGGTTAATTATGGAGTTTTAAGTTTATATACGGTATTGTAAGGTGTTGTTATGATTTATAAGGCGTCCTACAATATAATAACGTGCTTTTCAAGGTGTTAATATGGCATACAGAGTGGTAAGATGTCATAAATTGTCGTACGATATTCAAAGGACTCAGACGAATTCATTAGGTTTATTATGTAGTTTTAAGTTTATATACGGTTTTGTAAGGTGTTGTTACTATTTATAAGGCGTCCTTCAATATAATAATGTGTTTTTCAAGGTTTTAATATGGCATACAGAGTTGTAAGATGTCCTAAATTGTCGTACGATGTTCAAAGGACTCGTACGAATTCATTAGATTTATTATGAAGTTTTATGTTTATATACGTTATTGTAAGGTGTTGTTATGACTTGTAAGGCGTCCTACAATATAGTATCGTGTTTTTCAAGGTGTTAATATGGCATACATTGTCGTATGTTGCCCTAAATTGTCGTACGATGTTCAAAGGACTCGGACGAATTTATTAGGTTTATTATGGAGATTTAAGTTTATATACGGTATTGTAAGGTGTTGTTATGATTTGTAAGGCGTCTTACAATATAATAACGTGCTTTTCAAGGTGTTAATATGGCATACAGAGTGGTAAGATGTCATAAATTGTCGTACGATGTTCAAAGGACTCGTACGAATTCATTAGATTTATTATGAAGTTTTATGTTTATATACGGTATTGTAAGGTGTTGTTATGACTTGTAAGGCGCCCTACAATATAATATCGTGTTTTTCAAGGTGTTAATATGGCATACAGTGTCGTAAGTTGCCCTAAATTGTCGTACGATGTTCAAAGGACTCGGACGAATTCATTAGGTTTATTATGGAGTTTTGTGTTTTTATACGGTATTATAAGGTGTTGTTATGACTTATAAGGCGTCCTACAATATAATATAGTGTTTTTGAAGGTGTTAATATGGCATACAGTGTGGTAAGATGTCCTAAATTGTCGTACGATGTTCAAAGGACTCGGACGAATTCATTCGGTTTATTATGGAGTTTTAAGTTTATATACGATATTGTAAGGTGTTGTTACGATTTGTAAAGCGTCCTACAATATAATATCGTGTTTTTAAGGTGTTAATATGGCATAGAGTGTCGTAAGATGTCCTAAATTGTCGTACGATGTTCAAAGGACTCGGACGAATTCATTAGGTTTATTATGGAGTTTTGTGTTTTTATACGGTATTATAAGGTGTTGTTATGACTTATAAGGCGTCCTACAATATAATATCGTGTTTTTCAAGGTGTTAATATGGCATACAGAGTGGTATGATGTCCTAAATTGTTGTACGATGTTCAAAGGACTCGGACGAATTCATTAGGTTTATTATGGAGTTTTAAGTTTTTATACGGTATTATAAGGTGTTGTTATGATTTGTAAGGCGTCCTACAATATAATATCGTGTGTTTTCAAGGTGTTAATATGGCATACATTGTCGTAAGTTGTCCTAAATTGTCGTACGATATTCAAAGGACTCGGACGAATTCATTAGGTTTATTATGGAGTTTTAAGTTTATATACGGTTTTGTAAGGTGTTGTTACTATTTATAAGGTGTCCTTCAATATAATAATGTGTTTTTCAAGGTGTTAATATGGCATACAGAGTTGTAAGATGTCATAAATTGTCGTACGATGTACAAAGGACTCGAACGAATTCATTAGATTTATTATGAAGTTTTATGTTTATATACGGTATTGGAAGGTGTTGTTATGACTTATAAGGCGTCCTACAATATAATATCGTGTTTTTCAAGGTGTTAATATGGCATACAGTGTCGTAAGTTGCCCTAAATTGTCGTACGATGTTCAAAGGACTCGGACGAATTTATTAGGTTTATTATGGAGTTTTAAGTTTATATACTGTATTGTAAGGTGTTGTTATGATTTGTAAGGCGTCTTACAATATAATAACGTGCTTTTCAAGGTGTTAATATGGCATACAGAGTGGTAAGATGTCATAAATTGTCGTACGATGTTCAAAGGACTCGTACGAATTCATTAGATTTATTATGAAGTTTTATGTTTATATACGGTATTTTAAGGTGTTGTTATGACTTGTAAGGCGCCCTACAATATAATATCGTGTTTTTTAAGGTGTTAATATGGCATACAGTGTCGTAAGTTCCCTAAATTGTCGTACGATGTTCAAAGGACTCGTACGAATTCATTAGATTTATTATGGAGTTTTATGTTTATATACGGTATTATAAGGTGTAGTTATAACTTGTAAGGCGTCCTACAATATAATATCGTGTTTTTCAAGATGTTAATATGGCATACAGAGTGGTAAGATGTCTTAAATTGTTGTACGATGTTCAAAGGACTCGGACGAATTCATTAGGTTTATTATGGAGTTTTAAGTTTATATACGTTATTGTAAGGTGTTGTTACGATTTGTAAAGCGTCCTACAATATAATATCGTGTTTTTAAGGTGTTAATATGGCATAGAGTGTCGTAAGATGTCCTAAATTGTCGTACGAAGTTCAAAGGACTCGGACGAATTCATTAGGTTTATTATGGAGTTTTAAGTTTTTATACGGTATTATAAGGTGTTGTTATGATTTGTAAGGCGTCCTACAATATAATATCGTGTTTTTCAAGGTGTTAATATGGCATACATTGTCGTAAGTTGTCCTAAATTGTCGTACGATATTCAAAAGACTCGGACGAATTCATTAGGTTTATTATGGAGTTTTAAGTTTATATACCGTTTTGTAAGGTGTTGTTACTATTTATAAGGCGTCCTTCAATATAATAATGTGTTTTTCAAGGTGTTAATATGGCATACAGAGTTGTAAGATGTCCTAAATTGTCGTACGAAGTTCAAAGGACTCGGACGAATTCATTAGGTTTATTATGGAATTTTTTTGTTTTTATACGGTATTATAAGGTGTTGTTATGATTTGTAAGGCGTCCTACAATATAATATCGTGTTTTTCAAGGTGTTAATATGGCATACATTGTCGTAAGTTGTCCTAAATTGTCTTACGATATTCAAAGGACTCGGACGAATTCATTAGGTTTATTATGGAGTTTTAAGTTTATATACGGTTTTGTAAGGTGTTGTTACTATTTATAAGGTGACCTTCAATATAATAATGTGTTTTTCAAGGTGTTAATATGGCATACAGAGTTGTAAGATGTCCTAAATTGTCGTACGATGTTCAAAGGACTCGTACGAATTCATTAGATTTATTATGAAGTTTTATGTTTATATACGGTATTGTAAGGTGTTGTTATGACTTATAAGGCGTCCTACAATATAATATCGTGTTTTTCAAGGTGTTAATATGGCATACAGTGTCGTAAGTTGCCCTAAATTGTCGTACGATGTTCAAAGGACTCGGACGAATTTATTAGGTTAATTATGGAGTTTTAAGTTTATATACGGTATTGTAAGGTGTTGTTATGATTTATAAGGCCTCCTACAATATAATAACGTGCTTTTCAAGGTGTTAATATGGCATACAGAGTGGTAAGATGTCATAAATTGTCGTACGATGTTCAAAGGACTCGTACGAATTCATTAGATTTATTATGAAGTTTTATGTTTATATACGGTATTGTAAGGTGTTGTTATGACTTGTAAGGCGCCCTACAATATAATATCGTGTTTTTTAAGGTGTTAATATGGCATACAGTGTCGTAAGTTCCCTAAATTGTCGTACGATGTTCAAAGGACTCGTACGAATTCATTAGATTTATTATGGAGTTTTATGTTTATATACGGTATTATAAGGTGTAGTTATAACTTGTAAGGCGTCCTACAATATAATATCGTGTTTTTCAAGATGTTAATATGGCATACAGAGTGGTAAGATGTCTTAAATTGTTGTACGATGTTCAAAGGACTCGGACGAATTCATTAGGTTTATTATGGAGTTTTAAGTTTATATACGTTATTGTAAGGTGTTGTTACGATTTGTAAAGCGTCCTACAATATAATATCGTGTTTTTAAGGTGTTAATATGGCATAGAGTGTCGTAAGATGTCCTAAATTGTCGTACGAAGTTCAAAGGACTCGGACGAATTCATTAGGTTTATTATGGAGTTTTAAGTTTTTATACGGTATTATAAGGTGTTGTTATGATTTGTAAGGCGTCCTACAATATAATATCGTGTTTTTCAAGGTGTTAATATGGCATACATTGTCGTAAGTTGTCCTAAATTGTCGTACGATATTCAAAAGACTCGGACGAATTCATTAGGTTTATTATGGAGTTTTAAGTTTATATACGGTTTTGTAAGGTGTTGTTACTATTTATAAGGTGTCCTTCAATATAATAATGTGTTTTTCAAGGTGTTAATATGGCATACAGAGTTGTAAGATGTCATAAATTGTCGTACGATGTTCAAAGAACTCGTACGAATTCATTAGATTTATTATGAAGTTTTATGTTTATATACGGTATTGTAAGGTGTTGTTATGACTTATAAGGCGTCCTACAATATAATATCGTGTTTTTCAAGGTGTTAATATGGCATACAGTGTCGTAAGTTGCCCTAAATTGTCGTACGATGTTCAAAGGACTCGGACGAATTTATTAGGTTAATTATGGAGTTTTAAGTTTATATACGGTATTGTAAGGTGTTGTTATGATTTATAAGGCCTCCTACAATATAATAACGTGCTTTTCAAGGTGTTAATATGGCATACAGAGTGGTAAGATGTCATAAATTGTCATACGATATTCAAAGGACTCAGACGAATTCATTAGGTTTATTATGTAGTTTTAAGTTTATACACGGTTTTGTAAGGTGTTGTTACTATTTATAAGGCGACCTTCAATATAATAATGTGTTTTTCAAGGTGTTAATATGGCATACAGAGTTGTAAGAAGTCCTAAATTGTCGTACGATGTTCAAAGGACTCGTACGAATTCATTAGATTTATTATGAAGTTTTATGTTTATATACGGTATTGTAAGGTGTTGTTATGACTTGTATGGCGTCCTACAATATAGTATCGTGTTTTTCAAGGTGTTAATATGGCATACATTGTCGTATGTTGCCCTAAATTGTCGTACGATGTTCAAAGGACTCGGACGAATTTATTAGCTTTATTATGGAGTTTTAAGTTTATATACGGTATTGTAAGGTGTTGTTACGATTTGTAAGGCGTCCTACAATATAATAACGTGCTTTTCAAGGTGTTAATATGGCATACAGAGTGGTAAGATGTCCTAAATTGTTGTACGATCTTCAAAGGACTCGGACGAATTCATTAGGTTTATTATGGAGTTTTAAGTTTATATACGATATTGTAAGGTGTTGTTACGATTTGTAAAGCGTCCTACAATATAATATCGTGTTTTTAAGGTGTTAATATGGCATAGAGTGTCGTAAGATGTCCTAAATTGTCGTACGAAGTTCAAAGGACTCGGACGAATTCATTAGGTTTATTATGGAGTTTTAAGTTTTTATACGGTATTATAAGGTGTTGTTATGATTTGTAAGGCGTCCTACAATATAATATCGTGTTTTTCAAGGTGTTAATATGGCATACATTGTCGTAAGTTGTCCTAAATTGTCGTACGATATTCAAAGGACTCGGACGAATTCATTAGGTTTATTATGGAGTTTTAAGTTTATATACGGTTTTGTAAGGTGTTGTTACTATTTATAAGGTGTCCTTCAATATAATAATGTGTTTTTCAAGGTGTTAATATGGCATACAGAGTTGTAAGATGTCATAAATTGTCGTACGATGTTTAAAGGACTCGTACGAATTCATTAGATTTATTATGAAGTTTTATGTTTATATACGGTATTGTATAGTGTTGTTATGACTTATAAGGCGTGCTACAATATAATATCGTGTTTTTCAAGGTGTTAATATGGCATACAGTGTGGTAAGATGTCCTAAATTGTTGTACGATGTTCAAAGGACTCGGATGAATTCATTAGGTTTATTATGGAGTTTTAAGTTTATATACGGTATTGTAAGGTGTTGTTATGATTTATAAGGCCTCCTACAATATAATAACGTGCTTTTCAAGGTGTTAATATGGCATACAGAGTGGTAAGATGTCCTAAATTGTTGTACGATCTTCAAAGGACTCGGACGAATTCATTAGGTTTATTATGGAGTTTTAAGTTTATATACGATATTGTAAGGTGTTGTTACGATTTGTAAAGCGTCCTACAATATAATATCGTGTTTTTAAGGTGTTAATATGGCATAGAGTGTCGTAAGATGTCCTAAATTGTCGTACGAAGTTCAAAGGACTCGGACGAATTCATTAGGTTTATTATGGAGTTTTAAGTTTTTATACGGTATTATAAGGTGTTGTTATGATTTGTAAGGCGTCCTACAATATAATATCGTGTTTTTCAAGGTGTTAATATGGCATACATTGTCGTAAGTTGTCCTAAATTGTCGTACGATATTCAAAGGACTCGGACGAATTCATTAGGTTTATTATGGAGTTTTAAGTTTATATACGGTTTTGTAAGGTGTTGTTACTATTTATAAGGTGTCCTTCAATATAATAATGTGTTTTTCAAGGTGTTAATATGGCATACAGAGTTGTAAGATGTCATAAATTGTCGTACGATGTTCAAAGAACTCGTACGAATTCATTAGATTTATTATGAAGTTTTATGTTTATATACGGTATTGTAAGGTGTTGTTATGACTTATAAGGCGTCCTACAATATAATATCGTGTTTTTCAAGGTGTTAATATGGCATACAGTGTCGTAAGTTGCCCTAAATTGTCGTACGATGTTCAAAGGACTCGGACGAATTTATTAGGTTAATTATGGAGTTTTAAGTTTATATACGGTATTGTAAGGTGTTGTTATGATTTATAAGGCCTCCTACAATATAATAACGTGCTTTTCAAGGTGTTAATATGGCATACAGAGTGGTAAGATGTCATAAATTGTCATACGATATTCAAAGGACTCAGACGAATTCATTAGGTTTATTATGTAGTTTTAAGTTTATACACGGTTTTGTAAGGTGTTGTTACTATTTATAAGGCGACCTTCAATATAATAATGTGTTTTTCAAGGTGTTAATATGGCATACAGAGTTGTAAGAAGTCCTAAATTGTCGTACGATGTTCAAAGGACTCGTACGAATTCATTAGATTTATTATGAAGTTTTATGTTTATATACGGTATTGTAAGGTGTTGTTATGACTTGTATGGCGTCCTACAATATAGTATCGTGTTTTTCAAGGTGTTAATATGGCATACATTGTCGTATGTTGCCCTAAATTGTCGTACGATGTTCAAAGGACTCGGACGAATTTATTAGCTTTATTATGGAGTTTTAAGTTTATATACGGTATTGTAAGGTGTTGTTACGATTTGTAAGGCGTCCTACAATATAATAACGTGCTTTTCAAGGTGTTAATATGACATACAGAGTGGTAAGATGTCCTAAATTGTTGTACGATCTTCAAAGGACTCGGACGAATTCATTAGGTTTATTATGGAGTTTTAAGTTTATATACGATATTGTAAGGTGTTGTTACGATTTGTAAAGCGTCCTACAATATAATATCGTGTTTTTAAGGTGTTAATATGGCATAGAGTGTCGTAAGATGTCCTAAATTGTCGTACGAAGTTCAAAGGACTCGGACGAATTCATTAGGTTTATTATGAAGTTTTAAGTTTTTATACGGTATTATAAGGTGTTGTTATGATTTGTAAGGCGTCCTACAATATAATATCGTGTTTTTCAAGGTGTTAATATGGCATACATTGTCGTAAGTTGTCCTAAATTGTCGTACGATATTCAAAGGACTCGGACGAATTCATTAGGTTTATTATGGAGTTTTAAGTTTATATACGGTTTTGTAAGGTGTTGTTACTATTTATAAGGTGTCCTTCAATATAATAATGTGTTTTTCAAGGTGTTAATATGGCATACAGAGTTGTAAGATGTCATAAATTGTCGTACGATGTTTAAAGGACTCGTACGAATTCATTAGATTTATTATGAAGTTTTATGTTTATATACGGTATTGTATAGTGTTGTTATGACTTATAAGGCGTGCTACAATATAATATCGTGTTTTTCAAGGTGTTAATATGGCATACAGTGTGGTAAGATGTCCTAAATTGTTGTACGATGTTCAAAGGACTCGGATGAATTCATTAGGTTTATTATGGAGTTTTAAGTTTATATACGGTATTGTAAGGTGTTGTTATGATTTATAAGGCCTCCTACAATATAATAACGTGCTTTTCAAGGTGTTAATATGGCATACAGAGTGGTAAGATGTCATAAATTGTCGTACGATGTTCAAAGGACTCGTACGAATTCATTAGATTTATTATGAAGTTTTATGTTTATATACGGTATTGTAAGGTGTTGTTATGACTTGTAAGGCGCCCTACAATATAATATCGTGTTTTTTAAGGTGTTAATATGGCATACAGTGTCGTAAGTTCCCTAAATTGTCGTACGATGTTCAAAGGACTCGTACGAATTCATTAGATTTATTATGGAGTTTTATGTTTATATACGGTATTATAAGGTGTAGTTATAACTTGTAAGGCGTCCTACAATATAATATCGTGTTTTTCAAGATGTTAATATGGCATACAGAGTGGTAAGATGTCTTAAATTGTTGTACGATGTTCAAAGGACTCGGACGAATTCATTAGGTTTATTATGGAGTTTTAAGTTTATATACGTTATTGTAAGGTGTTGTTACGATTTGTAAAGCGTCCTACAATATAATATCGTGTTTTTAAGGTGTTAATATGGCATAGAGTGTCGTAAGATGTCCTAAATTGTCGTACGAAGTTCAAAGGACTCGGACGAATTCATTAGGTTTATTATGGAGTTTTAAGTTTTTATACGGTATTATAAGGTGTTGTTATGATTTGTAAGGCGTCCTACAATATAATATCGTGTTTTTCAAGGTGTTAATATGGCATACATTGTCGTAAGTTGTCCTAAATTGTCGTACGATATTCAAAAGACTCGGACGAATTCATTAGGTTTATTATGGAGTTTTAAGTTTATATACCGTTTTGTAAGGTGTTGTTACTATTTATAAGGCGTCCTTCAATATAATAATGTGTTTTTCAAGGTGTTAATATGGCATACAGAGTTGTAAGATGTCCTAAATTGTCGTACGAAGTTCAAAGGACTCGGACGAATTCATTAGGTTTATTATGGAATTTTTTTGTTTTTATACGGTATTATAAGGTGTTGTTATGATTTGTAAGGCGTCCTACAATATAATATCGTGTTTTTCAAGGTGTTAATATGGCATACATTGTCGTAAGTTGTCCTAAATTGTCTTACGATATTCAAAGGACTCGGACGAATTCATTAGGTTTATTATGGAGTTTTAAGTTTATATACGGTTTTGTAAGGTGTTGTTACTATTTATAAGGTGACCTTCAATATAATAATGTGTTTTTCAAGGTGTTAATATAGCATACAGAGTTGTAAGATGTCCTAAATTGTCGTACGATGTTCAAAGGACTCGTACGAATTCATTAGATTTATTATGAAGTTTTATGTTTATATACGGTATTGTAAGGTGTTGTTATGACTTATAAGGCGTCCTACAATATAATATCGTGTTTTTCAAGGTGTTAATATGGCATACAGTGTCGTAAGTTGCCCTAAATTGTCGTACGATGTTCAAAGGACTCGGATGAATTCATTAGGTTTATTATGGAGTTTTAAGTTTATATACGGTATTGTAAGGTGTTGTTATGATTTATAAGGCCTCCTACAATATAATAACGTGCTTTTCAAGGTGTTAATATGGCATACAGAGTGGTAAGATGTCATAAATTGTCGTACGATGTTCAAAGGACTCGTACGAATTCATTAGATTTATTATGAAGTTTTATGTTTATATACGGTATTGTAAGGTGTTGTTATGACTTGTAAGGCGCCCTACAATATAATATCGTGTTTTTTAAGGTGTTAATATGGCATACAGTGTCGTAAGTTCCCTAAATTGTCGTACGATGTTCAAAGGACTCGTACGAATTCATTAGATTTATTATGGAGTTTTATGTTTATATACGGTATTATAAGGTGTAGTTATAACTTGTAAGGCGTCCTACAATATAATATCGTGTTTTTCAAGATGTTAATATGGCATACAGAGTGGTAAGATGTCTTAAATTGTTGTACGATGTTCAAAGGACTCGGACGAATTCATTAGGTTTATTATGGAGTTTTAAGTTTATATACGTTATTGTAAGGTGTTGTTACGATTTGTAAAGCGTCCTACAATATAATATCGTGTTTTTAAGGTGTTAATATGGCATAGAGTGTCGTAAGATGTCCTAAATTGTCGTACGAAGTTCAAAGGACTCGGACGAATTCATTAGGTTTATTATGGAGTTTTAAGTTTTTATACGGTATTATAAGGTGTTGTTATGATTTGTAAGGCGTCCTACAATATAATATCGTGTTTTTCAAGGTGTTAATATGGCATACATTGTCGTAAGTTGTCCTAAATTGTCGTACGATATTCAAAAGACTCGGACGAATTCATTAGGTTTATTATGGAGTTTTAAGTTTATATACCGTTTTGTAAGGTGTTGTTACTATTTATAAGGCGTCCTTCAATATAATAATGTGTTTTTCAAGGTGTTAATATGGCATACAGAGTTGTAAGATGTCCTAAATTGTCGTACGAAGTTCAAAGGACTCGGACGAATTCATTAGGTTTATTATGGAATTTTTTTGTTTTTATACGGTATTATAAGGTGTTGTTATGATTTGTAAGGCGTCCTACAATATAATATCGTGTTTTTCAAGGTGTTAATATGGCATACATTGTCGTAAGTTGTCCTAAATTGTCTTACGATATTCAAAGGACTCGGACGAATTCATTAGGTTTATTATGGAGTTTTAAGTTTATATACGGTTTTGTAAGGTGTTGTTACTATTTATAAGGTGACCTTCAATATAATAATGTGTTTTTCAAGGTGTTAATATAGCATACAGAGTTGTAAGATGTCCTAAATTGTCGTACGATGTTCAAAGGACTCGTACGAATTCATTAGATTTATTATGAAGTTTTATGTTTATATACGGTATTGTAAGGTGTTGTTATGACTTATAAGGCGTCCTACAATATAATATCGTGTTTTTCAAGGTGTTAATATGGCATACAGTGTCGTAAGTTGCCCTAAATTGTCGTACGATGTTCAAAGGACTCGGACGAATTTATTAGGTTAATTATGGAGTTTTAAGTTTATATACGGTATTGTAAGGTGTTGCTATGATTTATAAGGCCTCCTACAATATAATAACGTGCTTTTCAAGGTGTTAATATGGCATACAGAGTGGTAAGATGTCATAAATTGTCGTACGATATTCAAAGGACTCGGACGAATTCATTAGGTTTATTATGTAGTTTTAAGTTTATATACGGTTTTGTAAGGTGTTGTTACTATTTATAAGGCGACCTTCAATATAATAATGTGTTTTTCAAGGTGTTAATATGGCATACAGAGTTGTAAGAAGTCCTAAATTGTCGTACGATGTTCAAAGGACTCGTACGAATTCATTAGATTTATTATGAAGTTTTATGTTTATATACGGTATTGTAAGGTGTTGTTATGACTTGTAAGGCGTCCTACAATATAGTATCGTGTTTTTCAAGGTGTTAATATGGCATACATTGTCGTATGTTGCCCTAAATTGTCGTACGATGTTCAAAGGACTCGGACGAATTTATTAGCTTTATTATGGAGTTTTAAGTTTATATACGGTATTGTAAGGTGTTGTTACGATTTGTAAGGCGTCCTACAATATAATAACGTGCTTTTCAAGGTGTTAATATGGCATACAGAGTGGTAAGATGTCCTAAATTGTTGTACGATCTTCAAAGGACTCGGACGAATTCATTAGGTTTATTATGGAGTTTTAAGTTTATATACGATATTGTAAGGTGTTGTTACGATTTGTAAAGCGTCCTACAATATAATATCGTGTTTTTAAGGTGTTAATATGGCATAGAGTGTCGTAAGATGTCCTAAATTGTCGTACGAAGTTCAAAGGACTCGGACGAATTCATTAGGTTTATTATGGAGTTTTAAGTTTTTATACGGTATTATAAGGTGTTGTTATGATTTGTAAGGCGTCCTACAATATAATATCGTGTTTTTCAAGGTGTTAATATGGCATACATTGTCGTAAGTTGTCCTAAATTGTCGTACGATATTCAAAAGACTCGGACGAATTCATTAGGTTTATTATGGAGTTTTAAGTTTATATACCGTTTTGTAAGGTGTTGTTACTATTTATAAGGCGTCCTTCAATATAATAATGTGTTTTTCAAGGTGTTAATATGGCATACAGAGTTGTAAGATGTCCTAAATTGTCGTACGAAGTTCAAAGGACTCGGACGAATTCATTAGGTTTATTATGGAATTTTTTTGTTTTTATACGGTATTATAAGGTGTTGTTATGATTTGTAAGGCGTCCTACAATATAATATCGTGTTTTTCAAGGTGTTAATATGGCATACATTGTCGTAAGTTGTCCTAAATTGTCTTACGATATTCAAAGGACTCGGACGAATTCATTAGGTTTATTATGGAGTTTTAAGTTTATATACGGTTTTGTAAGGTGTTGTTACTATTTATAAGGTGACCTTCAATATAATAATGTGTTTTTCAAGGTGTTAATATAGCATACAGAGTTGTAAGATGTCCTAAATTGTCGTACGATGTTCAAAGGACTCGTACGAATTCATTAGATTTATTATGAAGTTTTATGTTTATATACGGTATTGTAAGGTGTTGTTATGACTTATAAGGCGTCCTACAATATAATATCGTGTTTTTCAAGGTGTTAATATGGCATACAGTGTCGTAAGTTGCCCTAAATTGTCGTACGATGTTCAAAGGACTCGGATGAATTCATTAGGTTTATTATGGAGTTTTAAGTTTATATACGGTATTGTAAGGTGTTGTTATGATTTATAAGGCCTCCTACAATATAATAACGTGCTTTTCAAGGTGTTAATATGGCATACAGAGTGGTAAGATGTCATAAATTGTCGTACGATGTTCAAAGGACTCGTACGAATTCATTAGATTTATTATGAAGTTTTATGTTTATATACGGTATTGTAAGGTGTTGTTATGACTTGTAAGGCGCCCTACAATATAATATCGTGTTTTTTAAGGTGTTAATATGGCATACAGTGTCGTAAGTTCCCTAAATTGTCGTACGATGTTCAAAGGACTCGTACGAATTCATTAGATTTATTATGGAGTTTTATGTTTATATACGGTATTATAAGGTGTAGTTATAACTTGTAAGGCGTCCTACAATATAATATCGTGTTTTTCAAGATGTTAATATGGCATACAGAGTGGTAAGATGTCTTAAATTGTTGTACGATGTTCAAAGGACTCGGACGAATTCATTAGGTTTATTATGGAGTTTTAAGTTTATATACGTTATTGTAAGGTGTTGTTACGATTTGTAAAGCGTCCTACAATATAATATCGTGTTTTTAAGGTGTTAATATGGCATAGAGTGTCGTAAGATGTCCTAAATTGTCGTACGAAGTTCAAAGGACTCGGACGAATTCATTAGGTTTATTATGGAGTTTTAAGTTTTTATACGGTATTATAAGGTGTTGTTATGATTTGTAAGGCGTCCTACAATATAATATCGTGTTTTTCAAGGTGTTAATATGGCATACATTGTCGTAAGTTGTCCTAAATTGTCGTACGATATTCAAAAGACTCGGACGAATTCATTAGGTTTATTATGGAGTTTTAAGTTTATATACCGTTTTGTAAGGTGTTGTTACTATTTATAAGGCGTCCTTCAATATAATAATGTGTTTTTCAAGGTGTTAATATGGCATACAGAGTTGTAAGATGTCCTAAATTGTCGTACGAAGTTCAAAGGACTCGGACGAATTCATTAGGTTTATTATGGAATTTTTTTGTTTTTATACGGTATTATAAGGTGTTGTTATGATTTGTAAGGCGTCCTACAATATAATATCGTGTTTTTCAAGGTGTTAATATGGCATACATTGTCGTAAGTTGTCCTAAATTGTCTTACGATATTCAAAGGACTCGGACGAATTCATTAGGTTTATTATGGAGTTTTAAGTTTATATACGGTTTTGTAAGGTGTTGTTACTATTTATAAGGTGACCTTCAATATAATAATGTGTTTTTCAAGGTGTTAATATAGCATACAGAGTTGTAAGATGTCCTAAATTGTCGTACGATGTTCAAAGGACTCGTACGAATTCATTAGATTTATTATGAAGTTTTATGTTTATATACGGTATTGTAAGGTGTTGTTATGACTTATAAGGCGTCCTACAATATAATATCGTGTTTTTCAAGGTGTTAATATGGCATACAGTGTCGTAAGTTGCCCTAAATTGTCGTACGATGTTCAAAGGACTCGGACGAATTTATTAGGTTAATTATGGAGTTTTAAGTTTATATACGGTATTGTAAGGTGTTGCTATGATTTATAAGGCCTCCTACAATATAATAACGTGCTTTTCAAGGTGTTAATATGGCATACAGAGTGGTAAGATGTCATAAATTGTCGTACGATATTCAAAGGACTCGGACGAATTCATTAGGTTTATTATGTAGTTTTAAGTTTATATACGGTTTTGTAAGGTGTTGTTACTATTTATAAGGCGACCTTCAATATAATAATGTGTTTTTCAAGGTGTTAATATGGCATACAGAGTTGTAAGAAGTCCTAAATTGTCGTACGATGTTCAAAGGACTCGTACGAATTCATTAGATTTATTATGAAGTTTTATGTTTATATACGGTATTGTAAGGTGTTGTTATGACTTGTAAGGCGTCCTACAATATAGTATCGTGTTTTTCAAGGTGTTAATATGGCATACATTGTCGTATGTTGCCCTAAATTGTCGTACGATGTTCAAAGGACTCGGACGAATTTATTAGCTTTATTATGGAGTTTTAAGTTTATATACGGTATTGTAAGGTGTTGTTACGATTTGTAAGGCGTCCTACAATATAATAACGTGCTTTTCAAGGTGTTAATATGGCATACAGAGTGGTAAGATGTCCTAAATTGTTGTACGATCTTCAAAGGACTCGGACGAATTCATTAGGTTTATTATGGAGTTTTAAGTTTATATACGATATTGTAAGGTGTTGTTACGATTTGTAAAGCGTCCTACAATATAATATCGTGTTTTTAAGGTGTTAATATGGCATAGAGTGTCGTAAGATGTCCTAAATTGTCGTACGAAGTTCAAAGGACTCGGACGAATTCATTAGGTTTATTATGGAGTTTTAAGTTTTTATACGGTATTATAAGGTGTTGTTATGATTTGTAAGGCGTCCTACAATATAATATCGTGTTTTTCAAGGTGTTAATATGGCATACATTGTCGTAAGTTGTCCTAAATTGTCGTACGATATTCAAAGGACTCGGACGAATTCATTAGGTTTATTATGGAGTTTTAAGTTTATATACGGTTTTGTAAGGTGTTGTTACTATTTATAAGGTGTCCTTCAATATAATAATGTGTTTTTCAAGGTGTTAATATGGCATACAGAGTTGTAAGATGTCATAAATTGTCGTACGATGTTCAAAGAACTCGTACGAATTCATTAGATTTATTATGAAGTTTTATGTTTATATACGGTATTGTAAGGTGTTGTTATGACTTATAAGGCGTCCTACAATATAATATCGTGTTTTTCAAGGTGTTAATATGGCATACAGTGTCGTAAGTTGCCCTAAATTGTCGTACGATGTTCAAAGGACTCGGACGAATTTATTAGGTTAATTATGGAGTTTTAAGTTTATATACGGTATTGTAAGGTGTTGTTATGATTTATAAGGCCTCCTACAATATAATAACGTGCTTTTCAAGGTGTTAATATGGCATACAGAGTGGTAAGATGTCATAAATTGTCATACGATATTCAAAGGACTCAGACGAATTCATTAGGTTTATTATGTAGTTTTAAGTTTATACACGGTTTTGTAAGGTGTTGTTACTATTTATAAGGCGACCTTCAATATAATAATGTGTTTTTCAAGGTGTTAATATGGCATACAGAGTTGTAAGAAGTCCTAAATTGTCGTACGATGTTCAAAGGACTCGTACGAATTCATTAGATTTATTATGAAGTTTTATGTTTATATACGGTATTGTAAGGTGTTGTTATGACTTGTATGGCGTCCTACAATATAGTATCGTGTTTTTCAAGGTGTTAATATGGCATACATTGTCGTATGTTGCCCTAAATTGTCGTACGATGTTCAAAGGACTCGGACGAATTTATTAGCTTTATTATGGAGTTTTAAGTTTATATACGGTATTGTAAGGTGTTGTTACGATTTGTAAGGCGTCCTACAATATAATAACGTGCTTTTCAAGGTGTTAATATGGCATACAGAGTGGTAAGATGTCCTAAATTGTTGTACGATCTTCAAAGGACTCGGACGAATTCATTAGGTTTATTATGGAGTTTTAAGTTTATATACGATATTGTAAGGTGTTGTTACGATTTGTAAAGCGTCCTACAATATAATATCGTGTTTTTAAGGTGTTAATATGGCATAGAGTGTCGTAAGATGTCCTAAATTGTCGTACGAAGTTCAAAGGACTCGGACGAATTCATTAGGTTTATTATGGAGTTTTAAGTTTTTATACGGTATTATAAGGTGTTGTTATGATTTGTAAGGCGTCCTACAATATAATATCGTGTTTTTCAAGGTGTTAATATGGCATACATTGTCGTAAGTTGTCCTAAATTGTCGTACGATATTCAAAGGACTCGGACGAATTCATTAGGTTTATTATGGAGTTTTAAGTTTATATACGGTTTTGTAAGGTGTTGTTACTATTTATAAGGTGTCCTTCAATATAATAATGTGTTTTTCAAGGTGTTAATATGGCATACAGAGTTGTAAGATGTCATAAATTGTCGTACGATGTTTAAAGGACTCGTACGAATTCATTAGATTTATTATGAAGTTTTATGTTTATATACGGTATTGTATAGTGTTGTTATGACTTATAAGGCGTGCTACAATATAATATCGTGTTTTTCAAGGTGTTAATATGGCATACAGTGTGGTAAGATGTCCTAAATTGTTGTACGATGTTCAAAGGACTCGGATGAATTCATTAGGTTTATTATGGAGTTTTAAGTTTATATACGATATTGTAAGGTGTTGTTACGATTTGTAAAGCGTCCTACAATATAATATCGTGTTTTTAAGGTGTTAATATGGCATAGAGTGTCGTAAGATGTCCTAAATTGTCGTACGAAGTTCAAAGGACTCGGACGAATTCATTAGGTTTATTATGGGATTTTAAGTTTTTATACGGTATTATAAGGTGTTGTTATGATTTGTAAGGCGTCCTACAATATAATATCGTGTTTTTCAAGGTGTTAATATGGCATACATTGTCGTAAGTTGACCTAAATTGTCGTACGATATTCAAAGGACTCGAACGAATTCATTAGGTTTATTATGGAGTTTTAAGTTTATATACGATATTGTAAGGTGTTGTTACTATTTATAAGGTGTCCTTCAATATAATAATGTGTTTTTCAAGGTGTTAATATGGCATACAGAGTTGTAAGATGTCCTAAATTGTCGTACGATGTTCAAAGGACTCGTACGAATTCATTAGATTTATTATGAAGTTTTATGTTTATATACGGTATTGTAAGGTGTTGTTATGACTTATAAGGCGTCCTACAATATAATATCGTGTTTTTCAAGGTGTTAATATGGCATACAGTGTCGTAAGTTGCCCTAAATTGTCGTACGATGTTCAAAGGACTCGGACGAATTTATTAGGTTAATTATGGAGTTTTAAGTTTATATACGGTATTGTAAGGTGCTGTTATGATTTATAAGGCCTCCTACAATATAATAACGTGCTTTTCAAGGTGTTAATATGGCATACAGAGTGGTAAGATGTCATAAATTGTCGTACGATATTCAAAGGACTCAGACGAATTCATTAGGTTTATTATGTAGTTTTAAGTTTATATACGGTTTTGTAAGGTGTTGTTACTATTTATAAGGCGACCTTCAATATAATAATGTGTTTTTCAAGGTGTTAATATGGCATACAGAGTTGTAAGAAGTCCTAAATTGTCGTACGATGTTCAAAAGACTCGTACGAATTCATTAGATTTATTATGAAGTTTTATGTTTATATACGGTATTGTAAGGTGTTGTTATGACTTGTAAGGCGTCCTACAATATAGTATCGTGTTTTTCAAGGTGTTAATATGGCATACATTGTCGTATGTTGCCCTAAATTGTCGTACGATGTTCAAAGGACTCGGACGAATTTATTAGCTTTATTATGGAGTTTTAAGTTTATATACGGTATTGTAAGGTGTTGTTACGATTTGTAAGGCGTCCTACAATATAATAACGTGCTTTTCAAGGTGTTAATATGGCATACAGAGTGGTAAGATGTCCTAAATTGTTGTACGATCTTCAAAGGACTCGGACGAATTCATTAGGTTTATTATGGAGTTTTAAGTTTATATACGATATTGTAAGGTGTTGTTACGATTTGTAAAGCGTCCTACAATATAATATCGTGTTTTTAAGGTGTTAATATGGCATAGAGTGTCGTAAGATGTCCTAAATTGTCGTACGAAGTTCAAAGGACTCGGACGAATTCATTAGGTTTATTATGGAGTTTTAAGTTTTTATACGGTATTATAAGGTGTTGTTATGATTTGTAAGGCGTCCTACAATATAATATCGTGTTTTTCAAGGTGTTAATATGGCATACATTGTCGTAAGTTGTCCTAAATTGTCGTACGATATTCAAAGGACTCGGACGAATTCATTAGGTTTATTATGGAGTTTTAAGTTTATATACGGTTTTGTAAGGTGTTGTTACTATTTATAAGGTGTCCTTCAATATAATAATGTGTTTTTCAAGGTGTTAATATGGCATACAGAGTTGTAAGATGTCATAAATTGTCGTACGATGTTCAAAGGACTCGTACGAATTCATTAGATTTATTATGAAGTTTTATGTTTATATACGGTATTGTATAGTGTTGTTATGACATACAAGGCGTCCTACAATATAATATCGTGTTTTTCAAGGTGTTAATATGGCATACAGTGTGGTAAGATGTCCTAAATTGTTGTACGATGTTCAAAGGACTCGGACGAATTCATTAGGTTTATTATGGAGTTTTAAGTTTATATACGATATTGTAAGGTGTTGTTACGATTTGTAAAGCGTCCTACAATATAATATCGTGTTTTTAAGGTGTTAATATGGCATAGAGTGTCGTAAGATGTCCTAAATTGTCGTACGAAGTTCAAAGGACTCGGACGAATTCATTAGGTTTATTATGGGATTTTAAGTTTTTATACGGTATTATAAGGTGTTGTTATGATTTGTAAGGCGTCCTACAATATAATATCGTGTTTTTCAAGGTGTTAATATGGCATACATTGTCGTAAGTTGACCTAAATTGTCGTACGATATTCAAAGGACTCGAACGAATTCATTAGGTTTATTATGGAGTTTTAAGTTTATATACGATATTGTAAGGTGTTGTTACTATTTATAAGGTGTCCTTCAATATAATAATGTGTTTTTCAAGGTGTTAATATGGCATACAGAGTTGTAAGATGTCATAAATTGTCGTACGATGTTCAAAGGACTCGTACGAATTCATTAGATTTATTATGAAGTTTTATGTTTATATACGTTATTGTAAAGTGTTGTTATGACTTATAAGGCGTCCTACAATATAATATCGTGTTTTTCAAGGTGTTAATATGGCATACAGTGTCGTAAGTTGCCCTAAATTGTCGTACGATGTTCAAAGGACTCGGACGAATTTATTAGGTTTATTATGGAGTTTTAAGTTTATATACGATATTGTAAGGTGTTGTTACGATTTGTAAAGCGTCCTACAATATAATATCGTGTTTTTAAGGTGTTAATATGGCATAGAGTGTCGTAAGATGTCCTAAATTGTCGTACGAAGTTCAAAGGACTCGGACGAATTCATTAGGTTTATTATGGAGTTTTAAGTTTTTATACGGTATTATAAGGTGTTGTTATGATTTGTAAGGCGTCCTACAATATAATATCGTGTTTTTCAAGGTGTTAATATGGCATACATTGTCGTAAGTTGTCCTAAATTGTCGTACGATATTCAAAGGACTCGGACGAATTCATTAGGTTTATTATGGAGTTTTAAGTTTATATACGGTTTTGTAAGGTGTTGTTACTATTTATAAGGCGTCCTTCAATATAATAATGTGTTTTTCAAGGTGTTAATATGGCATACAGAGTTGTAAGATGTCCTAAATTGTCGTACGAAGTTCAAAGGACTCGGACGAATTCATTAGGTTTATTATGGAGTTTTGTGTTTTTATACGGTATTATAAGGTGTTGTTATGATTTGTAAGGCGTCCTACAATATAATATCGTGTTTTTCAAGGTGTTAATATGGCATACATTGTCGTAAGTTGTCCTAAATTGTCTTACGATATTCAAAGGACTCGGACGAATTCATTAGGTTTATTATGGAGTTTTAAGTTTATATACGGTTTTGTAAGGTGTTGTTACTATTTATAAGGCGACCTTCAATATAATAATGTGTTTTTCAAGGTGTTAATATGGCATACAGAGTTGTAAGAAGTCCTAAATTGTCGTACGATGTTCAAAGGACTCGTACGAATTCATTAGATTTATTATGAAGTTTTATGTTTATATACGGTATTGTAAGGTGTTGTTATGACTTGTAAGGCGTCCTACAATATAGTATCGTGTTTTTCAAGGTGTTAATATGGCATACATTGCCGTATGTTGCCCTAAATTGTCGTACGATGTTCAAAGGACTCGGACGAATTTATTAGCTTTATTATGGAGTTTTAAGTTTATATACGGTATTGTAAGGTGTTGTTACGATTTGTAAGGCGTCCTACAATATAATAACGTGCTTTTCAAGGTGTTAATATGGCATACAGAGTGGTAAGATGTCCTAAATTGTCGTACGATATTCAAAGGACTCGGACGAATTCATTAGGTTTATTATGGAGTTTTAAGTTTATATAGGGTTTTGTAAGGTGTTGTTACTATTTATAAGGTGTCCTTCAATATAATAATGTGTTTTTCAAGGTGTTAATATGGCATACAGTGTGGTAAGATGTCCTAAATTGTTGTACGATGTTCAAAGGACTCGGACGAATTCATTAGGTTTATTATGGAGTTTTGTGTTTTTATACGGTATTATAAGGTGTTGTTATGATTTGTAAGGCGTCCTACAATATAATATCGTGTTTTTCAAGGTGTTAATATGGCATACATTGTCGTAAGTTGTCCTAAATTGTCTTACGATATTCAAAGGACTCGGACGAATTCATTAGGTTTATTATGTAGTTTTAAGTTTATATACGGTTTTGTAAGGTGTTGTTACTATTTATAAGGCGACCTTCAATATAATAATGTGTTTTTCAAGGTGTTAATATGGCATACAGAGTTGTAAGAAGTCCTAAATTGTCGTACGATGTTCAAAGGACTCGTACGAATTCATTAGATTTATTATGAAGTTTTATGTTTATATACGGTATTGTAAGGTGTTGTTATGACTTGTAAGGCGTCCTACAATATAGTATCGTGTTTTTCAAGGTGTTAATATGGCATACAGTGTCGTAAGTTGCCCTAAATTGTCGTACGATGTTCAAAGGACTCGGACGAATTTATTAGGTTAATTATGGAGTTTTAAGTTTATATACGGTATTG
The DNA here is from genome assembly GCA_030867185.1 of Tagetes erecta. NCBI lineage: Eukaryota > Viridiplantae > Streptophyta > Magnoliopsida > Asterales > Asteraceae > Tagetes > Tagetes erecta. Next base: position 30,684,395 of record CM061488.1, read on the forward strand.
TAAGGTGTTGTTATGATTTATAAGGCCTCCTACAATATAATAACGTGCTTTTCAAGGTGTTAATATGGCATACAGAGTGGTAAGATGTCATAAATTGTCGTACGATATTCAAAGGACTCAGACGAATTCATTAGGTTTAATATGTAGTTTTAAGTTTATATACGGTTTTGTAAGGTGTTGTACTATTTATAAGGCGACCTTCAATATAATAATGTGTTTTTCAAGGTGTTAATATGGCATACAGAGTTGTAAGAAGTCCTAAATTGTCGTACGATGTTCAAAGGACTCGTACGAATTCATTAGATTTATTATGAAGTTTTATGTTTATATACGGTATTGTAAGGTGTTGTTATGACTTGTAAGGCGTCCTACAATATAGTATCGTGTTTTTCAAGGTGTTAATATGGCATACATTGTCGTATGTTGCCCTAAATTGTCGTACGATGTTCAAAGGACTCGGACGAATTTATTAGCTTTATTATGGAGTTTTAAGTTTTTATACGGTATTGTAAGGTGTTGTTACGATTTGTAATGCGTCCTACAATATAATAACGTGCTTTTCAAGGTGTTAATATGGCATACAGAGTGGTAAGATGTCCTAAATTGTTGTACGATCTTCAAAGGACTCGGACGAATTCATTAGGTTTATTATGGAGTTTTAAGTTTATATACGATATTGTAAGGTGTTGTTACGATTTGTAAAGCGTCCTACAATATAATATCGTGTTTTTAAGGTGTTAATATGGCATAGAGTGTCGTAAGATGTCCTAAATTGTCGTACGAAGTTCAAAGGACTCGGACGAATTCATTAGGTTTATTATGGAGTTTTAAGTTTTTATACGGTATTATAAGGTGTTGTTATGACATATAAGGCGTCCTACAATATAATATCGTGTTTTTCAAGGTGTTAATATGGCATACAGTGTGGTAAGATGTCCTATACTGTATTATGAGGTGTTGTTACTATTTATAAGGCGTCCAACAATATAATAATGTGTTTTTGTTGGTCCCAATAACAGTAATGAATCAGTAATTTGTGAAGATTTTGGATCAAAGTGACAAAATATTGATGAACTTTGGATGAACAATAAAGAACACACTTAAAACTCAGATTTGATTCTTGTTGATTTGCATCAGATGTTGTTTACATGGAAAGACCCCAAATCATGCTCATTCAAGCCCCTGTAAACCCTAAGTGCACTTTACTATTTATAGTGAGTGCCAAACATTCTAATTACACTAATAGTCCCTACACTTAGACTAATTAGAAAATAACAAGTTAAAAGGCTAAAACATGTCTAAAACTAGATTAAATATATTTTGTTGACACAAAATATATTTATTACATTAACGATCCTAGACATAAAACAACTTCAACGTCTTGACTCGGTTCTTCGTCTCTAACGCGCCATTTGACTTTTTACGTGGCCTTTGACCGGACGTTGACTTTTGTTGACTTTGACTGTGTTGATAATATTAGACTACAATTCAGGTCCAACAATACTCCCCCATAGTCTATTATTATCAACGTCTTGCATCGTGTTCAGCACCGATAAGTCAATACTGTTGGATCTTCAATTTGGTAAGCTTCAGTCTTAATTTTTGATCCAACAAAACTCCCCCAAGACTGATGCTTGCCAAATTATGTTGCTGAAGATCTTTATCTCACAATCTCCCCCATTTTGTATGCTCCCCCATTTTTTGTGCTTCCTTTCGTAAAATCTGGAACTCCTTTCCAACTATCTTTTCTTGAGTGCTTAAGAAGATGTAGGAGGAGGATTCCTAGCTCGGTATCTTCTGAAAACTTTGAGGAACAGGTTCTCTGGTCAGGTGCTTTGCTCAACTGATGATCGGCCATCACTTGCAGCAAATATCTGTAACACAGCAATCACAGACAGAATCTCGAGATTTCTCATTAGATCATTTCATTAAACAAAATAAACCCGTGTTTATTTGTGTATGAAGACAAGCGAACCCGTGTTCGTTTGTATGTGCAATTTCCCGTGAAATGCATGTGAAAATGATAGCATATTAATAGCATAATATAGAAGACTTGAAAATAATTTGAAATGAAAATCTTTTTGGATTTTTTTTTTAATTAAAATTAAAAATTCGAAAATGAGAGGACGAGTCCGACAAGATCACAAATATTTTAGACAAAGTGAACACATCCCAAAGGGTACACACGACCAACAAGACTCAAGAAACCAAACACAAAATAAAATAAAATAAAAACTTCACGAAAGGATATCAGATAATGCGTTTCGAGCAACCATCCGGAAAAACATAGACTTGGCAAGATTGTCAATATGTTTGTCCATTTAAACCCATGCCTTGTTCCTTTCAACAAACAATCCTGTGACGCTCTTATCATGTTTTGGTTCGATTTGAAGAAACTCGGGCAACTCGGTCCCCACAGACATCTAGGTAAAAAGAACTTGTCCTATCATCAGGGTTTATTGAGCAATATGATTGACTTTGCTTGAATTTCAATGATCAACTTTTGAATATTGATCAATTTATGAGCCACTTTTGACTTTCTGCATTTTTGCATTTTTGGGAGAGGAGCTTGTCAGCAATGATTCTTTTGAATACATTGCGACTTATTATTTGGGAAACTCAAATGGTTTAGAGCTCCAGGTCTATACTGACGTATAACAGAGGAGATAAACATTTGAGCATGCTCGGTGAATCTTCAGGTCAATACTTCCGTATAGCAGAGAAGATCCACCAACTCCAGGTCAATACTTCCGTATAGCAGAGGAGTTAAGCACTTTGACTCAATACATTCTGAGGAGTTAACAAGTAACTCACTCAGAGGCTTTTCCGAAGAGCATCACTAGCAGCTTTTAGCAAACTAGAAACTCGATTCGGGGATAGGGCGAGGGTGATTTGGGATATTTGGGGAAATCAAGGCAAAGATTTGACGCTCTCAACCCATTTTTGTCAAAACTTATTACTTTGTGCAAGCCAAATGTCTGTGAAAGTACTCCTCATCACTGAGCTCTTTTTGAATTTAGTTTGGTCACAGAATTGCTGTCTAATTGTATTCGGGCTGAGCCTATTGACACATCATTACACAAATCAACGTCCTCCTTTGGTTGCTTTTCCATGAAAACCTGAAACCTTCAAAAGACACAAAATATTTACATAGAAAGGACTTTGCACTAATGATATTCAATTCATTTTCATTTGAGATTTTACTCCCCCAAAATTTCTATTTTAGTGCAAAATTGAAATTTTTCAAGAGACACAAGAGTGACCATAAAGGGATGTGAAAACTTGATCAAAACTACAAGTAAAAATGTTAGACCCCCCCTTTTTTATAATCTTTTAATTTAATTTTTTTTTTTTTTTTTAATTAATTTTTTTTTTTTTTAACTATTTACAATATATAAAAACAGAAATTACGAAAGAAACGCCTTCCATATTACTCTATCAAAAGATTATAAATGAGATATCAAGAAAAATGCAGTGAATGTGGATAAGATACCAGAACCGTAACCTGTTTGTTCCGCCTCAAATTTAAATAAGGAACATTCTCTGTCAGTAAACCGGATTACTAACAGTCCTCCTGAAATGTTCCTGTACTCATTAACAGATTAGTTAGAAAGGGGAACCCAGGCCATCGTAGTCCTGGGCGTTCCATTTTCATCAGCGTAGTACACCTGTTTAAACTCACAACGAGTTTTTGTATCACTTATCTTTTCCTCTTTCTTTTTAATTTGCCAAATTTGTTTAGGTTCAAACATTTTCGATTTGAAAGAGTTAAATTTGGAAATCATTTTCTGTTTAAGCCCCGAGGAATAAGAATTTGGTTTTGATGATTTTGTCATATTCATCTTTGAATCATGTGAAACCGGCTTCCCATGAGAAGGTGGGGATGGAATGTTCGTCATCCGACCATTCAAAGATGTATGATTATTAACTTGAAATTCAAATAAACAAACTTGTTTACCTTTACCAAGTGGAGGATTCTTTCTAGACTCTGATCCGGAGAAGCAAACCTGTTTGCCTTTACCGTCCGAAGCATGTCCTTTTGGGCATTTCTTGAGCACATGATCACCCTTTCCACACTTGAAGCAAGCCTTGAATGGCTTTTGATGCTTGACTGGCTCGTATGGAGCAGTTGAGGGTGAGGCTTTCTTCGAGCTTGATGCAACTTGTTGAGAAGCTTTTGGCGTCTTTTGTCGAGTTGTGGGTGGTTGCTTGATTTTTGTTTTGCTTTGTTGGATGGGAGATGAGATCTTCACTTGCTTATTCTCAAGTCTTTTACAAACTTGAGATATGATGGATAGAGGTGAAGGCTTCTTCTTTTGAGCTTTTGATGGAGGACTGACTTGTCTTGCAGCTGGAAATGAGATCCTGATTTGACTTGATTCAGGTTTTAGAAGCATTTCAGATTTGACAGTTGTAGATGACATCTTGATCTTTGAATCTCCGAGACTCTCCTTTGTCTTTGATTCATCATCTGAACTTGTCCAATCTTCAATAAGTACCTCTGCTTCCAACAGATCTTGATTGATTGCTTGATGAGTACGTGAATCCGACTTTATCTCTTCCTTCGCAACCAGAACAGGCTCAAAAGTAGGAATTTCACCTGCTTTAAACTTGTCAAAGAAGTTAGAAGAAACAGATTGTACAGATTTACTAACACCGGAAACTGAACAATCATTGGTTTGACTGACAACATCCAGTTTACTGTATCCAATACCAGTCGGGGACTCATAATCATCTCGCACCTCTTTAAGACTCACATTTTCCAATCCTGCATACAAACTATCAGTATCTTTCTGAATTATTTCATGAATCAACTCATTGGTCGGGTGTGGAGTTGGTGTAGGAGAGTAACAGTAAGTGCTGGGAGGAGGATATACAAAAGCCTTATCCTCATGACCCAACCCAGTCTTAATACGAGCCCCTCGTTGGCTTTTGATTAAATCCTCAAGTTTCATCCCCGAAATTGTCCACTTTTCGAGTTTCGTTTGCAACTTACTGGTTTCAAACTCAGCCAGGGCGACACGTTCAGTTAGCATATTGACTTCCACATTTCTTTTCAAAAGACTCGTTTTCAAATGTTCATTTTCTTTCAAAGCTTCTCTTAATTTGACAAAATATTTTGACTCGTTAAGTTTAAGTTCTTTATTTACCTGAGTCAAATATTTTTCATTTTCGATTAACAATTTGTTAGCTTCATAAATACCAAATAAACGAGTTCTGCAATCAGAAGAACACATATCCTGAACTGTCTCGTATGGAAGCTCCATGATGATTTTTTCAGAAGCAAGAGCCTTCTCGCAGTTGCAGACTCTGGTATTTGTCTTTTGTTCCTCCTCCTTCTCATCATCACAAGCTTTATCATTTAGCTCTGCTCCATCTTTACCCACCGATGTCTGCTTGATCTCCCTTTGTACCTTTTCAATTTCAGGTTTCGGTAAACCTTTGAAATTGGAGGCAGAAACTGATATCTCTTCTGGTTTCTCTTTGGAGATTGAGGTGATCTTTGAATTTAAAGACATCGCTTCATCGTACTCACGACGTTTGATATCCAACTCCATTTCTTTTAGTTTGTTCATCACTTCCACCAGTTTGCAATCAGTAAATCCTCTTTCTCTTCTAATCGATTTTCCATGTGAACTCCACTTTGGTGGGAGAGAATCAAGCAATCTCTTAACCCGTTCATGATTTCCAAGTTCTGGATCATGCTTCTTCAGGTTATTTGCCACCATCACAAATCGATCGAGAAATTCAGGCATCCTTTCATTCTTTAAAACTGCAAAATTATCAAACCGGCTTTGTGCCATTGTGAGATCATCAGATTCAAAGGATTTGAAAAGTTCTGCATAAGCCATTTTTTTTTAATCGAAAACCCGTTTAAATTTTGGCCTAAAAATAAATTTTAGCAAGTCCCGGCCAACGACAAAACTTTTTCAACTTAAATGGAAAAATTTTGGCCCAAAGATTGACAAAATAAACACCCGGCCAAACATTAAACGAACCAACTCCAACACGGCCCAAAATTTAGAATGCTAACTCCCGGCCAATGACGTCACTTTTTCAAAATTTAATGACTAGTTTAATGAAAACGCCCATAAAATTTTAACTTTTAAAACCCGACGACTGCGTAGTCCTTTTAAGCCGAAACCCGAGCTTATTTTCACAGCTCAAAATCGCAGCCTAATTGTCAAGCCCAAAACCAACAAAATTTTCGGCCCAATGACCAAAAAAAAAACATTCAGCCCGTTTTTTTTTTTTTTTTTTTATAAAACTAGCCCAACCCAAATAGCCCAATAACCCAACCCTAACCCTAACCCTAACCCTAACAATTTAAACAACTTAACATCAACACAACACAACTCAAAAACTTGTTCTCCCTCTTCCAACACTCTCTCTACGTTTACAACAGCAACAACAAGAACAAGCACACACACATTCAAATAAAAATGTCTCGATCTGCTGCTGCTCTTCGTCTTGATTACTCTACCTGGTACGAAACAACACACACACACACCACTTCTTTAAGCAACAACAGCCGCACAACTGCAGCTCCTTTTTTTTGTTTTAACGACGGCAGCTGCTGCTTTTTCTTTGTCTTTCAGCTGAAACAGCAACAACAAGTTCTTTCTTTGAATCTTGAACAAACACAAGCTCACTACATACTCGATCTGCTGTAGCTTTCTTCTTCTTATAACAGTAACAGTCGATCTGCTGTTGTTTTGTTTTAACAATGGCAGCTGCTTCTCTTCTACTTCATCTTTGTAATTTCACAACACAAACAGCTATAACATCACAAACATAAGTCGATCTGCTGTTTCTTCTTCATACGCACAGTCACAACATCTGTTAACTTCTTCTTCACTTTTCTGTTGTTTCTTTTAAGTGAAGTTAAAGGTGAAACGGAGCGGTGGTACGGTTAGGTAGAGGTGGTGTTGGTGTGATAGTGACGAGGGTTCAGTGGTGGTTGTGAAGTTGATGGGGGTACGGGTAATTTGACAGGTGTGAATGGGCTGTTTTGAGATGTTTGTTCGACAATATGGATATGGTGGAGAGGTGGGTTTGGTTGAAATAGCAGCGAGTAGAGGTGTGGTTTTGGCTTATTGTTGATGGCTGGGTTGGATGATATGGGGTTTGGATCTGTTGACGTGGTAAATAGATACAGTGGTTTGGTTGGGTTTGGTTGTAGATCCTTGATGAACAGGTAATGTTGTGTATTTGGTTATGGGTGGGGGTTATGGTTGGAGATTGTTTAAGTTGATGGTATGGGTTAGGGTTACAAGTCAAATGAGTGTGGTTTGGTTTTGGTTTGGTTATGGAAATGTGGGTATAGATGGGTTTGGTTTGGGTCAATTGAAACTAAAATAATTATGGGTGTGGTTGTGGCTATGGGTTTGGGAATGTGTTTAATGAGTTTTGTTTTGTTGATTGTTGGTGCAGGAAAATGACAACAAATGGTAGGTTCGCTCAGATCTGTATGGTTTCGTAAGGTAGTGTGCAAGAACATGTAGGTTCGCTGGCTTCAAAGAGTCGGGCGAACTTATAGGTTCGCTAGGAACAACGGGCGAATCTATACAAATGCTTGGTATAGATTCGCTGGCTTACAAAGTGCCGGGCGAACTTATAGGTTCGCTAACAACAACGGGCGAATCTATGCAAATGCTTTGTATAGATTCGCTCAAAATTTTGAACTTTCGTTCAGATTTTAACTAGATTCGCTGGTTTTTGCAGATTTGAAGATTTGAAGAACACCAAGAACACACACACACTGTGTGTGAGAGAAACTTCCAGATCTGAAGATTTCTTCTTGTTTTCTTGTAGATCTCAGCTTGTAGATCACAAATATGTTGTTGAAATCAACAGATCTGATGATTGTAGATATAGATCTGATGATTTTGAACTCAGATCTGGTTTCTCTCTCTAAAAACCCATCAGATCTACTTTCTCACTCTAAAACTCTTTCTTCTACCTCTAAAATCAGCAACTATCTTCAACAAATGATTCAAAAATGGATCTCAGTTAGGCTCTGATACCAATTGTTGGTCCCAATAACAGTAATGAATCAGTAATTTGTGAAGATTTTGGATCAAAGTGACAAAATATTGATGAACTTTGGATGAACAATAAAGAACACACTTAAAACTCAGATTTGATTCTTGTTGATTTGCATCAGATGTTGTTTACATGGAAAGACCCCAAATCATGCTCATTCAAGCCCCTGTAAACCCTAAGTGCACTTTACTATTTATAGTGAGTGCCAAACATTCTAATTACACTAATAGTCCCTACACTTAGACTAATTAGAAAATAACAAGTTAAAAGGCTAAAACATGTCTAAAACTAGATTAAATATATTTTGTTGACACAAAATATATTTATTACATTAACGATCCTAGACATAAAACAACTTCAACGTCTTGACTCGGTTCTTCGTCTCTAACGCGCCATTTGACTTTTTACGTGGCCTTTGACCGGACGTTGACTTTTGTTGACTTTGACTGTGTTGATAATATTAGACTACAATTCAGGTCCAACAATACTCCCCCATAGTCTATTATTATCAACGTCTTGCATCGTGTTCAGCACCGATAAGTCAATACTGTTGGATCTTCAATTTGGTAAGCTTCAGTCTTAATTTTTGATACAACAGTTTTTCAAGGTGTTAATATGGCATACAGAGTTCTAAGATGTCATAAATTGTCGTACGATGTTCAAAGGACTCGTACGAATTCATTAGATTTATTATGAAGTTTTATGTTTATATACGGTATTGTAAGGTGTTGTTATGACTTGTAAGGCGTCCTACAATATAATATCGTGTTTTTCAAGGTGTTAATATGGCATACAGTGTCGTAAGTTGCCCTAAAATGTCGTACGAAGTTCAAAGGACTCGGACGAATTCATTAGGTTTATTATGGAGTTTTAAGTTGATATACGGTTTTGTAAGGTGTTGTTACTATTTATAAGGCGTCCTTCAATATAATAATGTGTTTTTCAAGGTGTTAATATGGCATACAGTGTTGTAAGATGTCATAAATTGTCGTACGATGTTCAAAGGACTCGTACGAATTCATTAGATTTATTATGAAGTTTTATGTTTATATACGGTATTGTAAGGTGTTGTTATGACTTGTAAGGCGTCCTACAATATAATATCGTGTTTTTCAAGGTGTTAATATGGCATACAGTGTCGTAAGTTGCCCTAAATTGTCGTACGATGTTCAAAGGACTCGGACGAATTTATTAGGTTTATTATGGAGTTTTAAGTTTTTATACTGTATTATAAGGTGTTGTTACTATTTATAAGGCGTCCAACAATATAATAATGTGTTTTTCAAGGTGTTAATATGGCATACAGAGTTCTAAGATGTCATAAATTGTCGTACGATGTTCAAAGGACTCGTACGAATTCATTAGATTTATTATGAAGTTTTATGTTTATATACGGTATTGTAAGGTGTTGTTATCACTTGTAAGGCGTCCTACAATATAATATCGTGTTTTTCAAGGTGTTAATATGGCATACAATGTCGTAAGTTGCCCTAAAATGTCGTACGAAGTTCAAAGGACTCGGACGAATTCATTAGGTTTATTATGGAGTTTTAAGTTGATATACGGTTTTGTAAGGTGTTGTTACTATTTATAAGGCGTCCTTCAATATAATAATGTGTTTTTCAAGGTGTTAATATGGCATACAGTGTTGTAAGATGTCATAAATTGTCGTACGATGTTCAAAGGACTCGTACGAATTCATTAGATTTATTATGAAGTTTTATGTTTATATACGGTATTGTAAGGTGTTGTTATGACTTGTAAGGCGTCCTACAATATAATATCGTGTTTTTCAAGGTGTTAATATGGCATACAGTGTCGTAAGTTGCCCTAAATTGTCGTACGATGTTCAAAGGACTCGGACGAATTTATTAGGTTTATTATGGAGTTTTAAGTTTTTATACTGTATTATAAGGTGTTGTTACTATTTATAAGGCGTCCAACAATATAATAATGTGTTTTTCAAGGTGTTAATATGGCATACAGAGTTCTAAGATGTCATAAATTGTCGTACGATGTTCAAAGGACTCGTACGAATTCATTAGATTTATTATGAAGTTTTATGTTTATATACGGTATTGTAAGGTGTTGTTATCACTTGTAAGGCGTCCTACAATATAATATCGTGTTTTTCAAGGTGTTAATATGGCATACAATGTCGTAAGTTGCCCTAAAATGTCGTACGAAGTTCAAAGGACTCGGACGAATTCATTAGGTTTATTATGGAGTTTTAAGTTGATATACGGTTTTGTAAGGTGTTGTTACTATTTATAAGGCGTCCTTCAATATAATAATGTGTTTTTCAAGGTGTTAATATGGCATACAGTGTTGTAAGATGTCATAAATTGTCGTACGATGTTCAAAGGACTCGTACGAATTCATTAGATTTATTATGAAGTTTTATGTTTATATACGGTATTGTAAGGTGTTGTTATGACTTGTAAGGCGTCCTACAATATAATATCGTGTTTTTCAAGGTGTTAATATGGCATACAGTGTCGTAAGTTGCCCTAAATTGTCGTACGATGTTCAAAGGACTCGGACGAATTTATTAGGTTTATTATGGAGTTTTAAGTTTTTATACTGTATTATAAGGTGTTGTTACTATTTATAAGGCGTCCAACAATATAATAATGTGTTTTTCAAGGTGTTAATATGGCATACAGAGTTTTAAGCTGTCATAAATTGTCGTACGATGTTCAAAGGACTCGTACGAATTCATTAGATTTATTATGAAGTTTTATGTTTATATACGGTATTGTAAGGTGTTGTTATGACTTGTAAGGCGTCCTACAATATAATATCGTGTTTTTCAAGGTGTTAATATGGCATACAGTGTCGTAAGTTGCCCTAAATTGTCGTACGATGTTCAAAGGACTCGGACGAATTTATAAGGTTTATTATGGAGTTTTAAGTTTTTATACTGTATTATAAGATGTTGTTACTATTTATAAGGCGTCCAACAATATAATAATGTGTTTTTCAAGGTGTTAATATGGCATACAGAGTTTTAAGCTGTCATAAATTGTCGTACGATGTTCAAAGGACTCGTACGAATTCATTAGATTTATTATGAAGTTTTATGTTTATATACGGTATTGTAAGGTGTTGTTATGACTTGTAAGGCGTCCTACAATATAATATCGTGTTTTTCAAGGTGTTAATATGGCATACAGTGTCGTAAGTTGCCCTAAATTGTCGTACGATGTTCAAAGGACTCGGACGAATTTACTAGGTTTATTATGGAGTTTTAAGTTTTTATACTGTATTATAAGGTGTTGTTATGATTTGTAAGGCGTCCTACAATATAATATCGTGTTTTTCAAGGTGTTAATATGGCATACATTGTCGTAAGTTGTCCTTCCTAAATATTCGTACGATATTCAAAGGACTCGGACAAATTCATTAGGTTTATTATGGAGTTTTAAGTTTATATACGGTTTTGTAAGGTTTTGTTACTATTTATAAGGTGTCCTTCAATATAATAATGTGTTTTTCAAGGTGTTAATATGGCATACAGAGTTCTAAGATGTCATAAATTGTCGTACGATGTTCAAAGGACTCGTACGAATTCATTAGATTTATTATCAAGTTTTATGTTTATATACGGTATTGTAAGGTGTTGTTATCACTTGTAAGGCGTCCTACAATATAATATCGTGTTTTTCAAGCTGTTAATATGGCATACAGTGTCGTAAGTTGCCCTAAATTGTCGTACGAAGTTCAAAAGACTCGGACGAATTCATTAGGTTTATTATGGAGTTTTAAGTTTATATACGGTTTTGTAAGGTGTTGTTACTATTTATAAGGCGTCCTTCAATATAATAATGTGTTTTTCAAGGTGTTAATATGGCATACAGTGTTGTAAGATGTCATAAATTGTCGTACGATGTTCAAAGGACTCGTACGAATTCATTAGATTTATTATGAAGTTTTATGTTTATATACGGTATTGTAAGGTGTTGTTATGACTTGTAAGGCGTCCTACAATATAATATCGTGTTTTTCAAGGTGTTAATATGGCATACAGTGTCGTAAGTTGCCCTAAATTGTCGTACGATGTTCATAGGACTCGGACGAATTTATTAGGTTTATTATGGAGTTTTAAGTTTTTATACTGTATTATGAGGTGTTGTTACTATTTATAAGGCGTCCAACAATATAATAATGTGTTTTTCAAGGTGTTAATATGGCATACAGAGTTCTAAGATGTCATAAATTGTCGTACGATGTTCAAAGGACTCGTACGAATTCATTAGATTTATTATGAAGTTTTATGTTTATATACGGTATTGTAAGGTGTTGTTATGACTTGTAAGGCGTCCTACAATATAATATCGTGTTTTTCAAGGTGTTAATATGGCATACAGTGTCGTAAGTTGCCCTAAAATGTCGTACGAAGTTCAAAGGTCTCGGACGAATTCATTAGGTTTATTATGGAGTTTTAAGTTGATATACGGTTTTGTAAGGTGTTGTTACTATTTATAAGGCGTCCTTCAATATAATAATGTGTTTTTCAAGGTGTTAATATGGCATACAGTGTTGTAAGATGTCATAAATTGTCGTACGATGTTCAAAGGACTCGTACGAATTCATTAGATTTATTATGAAGTTTTATGTTTATATACGGTATTGTAAGGTGTTGTTATGACTTGTAAGGCGTCCTACAATATAATATCGTGTTTTTCAAGGTGTTAATATGGCATACAGTGTCGTAAGTTGCCCTAAATTGTCGTACGATGTTCAAAGGACTCGGACGAATTTATTAGGTTTATTATGGAGTTTTAAGTTTTTATACTGTATTATAAGGTGTTGTTACTATTTATAAGGCGTCCAACAATATAATAATGTGTTTTTCAAGGTGTTAATATGGCATACAGAGTTCTAAGATGTCATAAATTGTCGTACGATGTTCAAAGGACTCGTACGAATTCATTAGATTTATTATGAAGTTTTATGTTTATATACGGTTTTGTAAGGTGTTGTTATCACTTGTAAGGCGTCCTACAATATAATATCGTGTTTTTCAAGGTGTTAATATGGCATACAGTGTCGTAAGTTGCCCTAAAATGTCGTACGAAGTTCAAAGGACTCGGACGAATTCATTAGGTTTATTATGGAGTTTTAAGTTGATATACGGTTTTGTAAGGTGTTGTTACTATTTATAAGGCGTCCTTCAATATAATAATGTGTTTTTCAAGGTGTTAATATGGCATACAGTGTTGTAAGATGTCATAAATTGTCGTACGATGTTCAAAGGACTCGTACGAATTCATTAGATTTATTATGAAGTTTTATGTTTATATACGGTATTGTAAGGTGTTGTTATGACTTGTAAGGCGTCCTACAATATAATATCGTGTTTTTCAAGATGTTAATATGGCATACAGTGTCGTAAGTTGCCCTAAATTGTCGTACGATGTTCAAAGGACTCGGACGAATTTATTAGGTTTATTATGGAGTTTTAAGTTTTTATACTGTATTATAAGGTGTTGTTACTATTTATAAGGCGTCCAACAATATAATAATGTGTTTTTCAAGGTGTTAATATGGCATACAGAGTTTTAAGCTGTCATAAATTGTCGTACGATGTTCAAAGGACTCGTACGAATTCATTAGATTTATTATGAAGTTTTATGTTTATATACGGTATTGTAAGGTGTTGTTATGACTTGTAAGGCGTCCTACAATATAATATCGTGTTTTTCAAGGTGTTAATATGGCATACAGTGTCGTAAGTTGCCCTAAATTGTCGTACGATGTTCAAAGGACTCGGACGAATTTATTAGGTTTATTATGGAGTTTTAAGTTTTTATACTGTATTATAAGATGTTGTTACTATTTATAAGGCGTCCAACAATATAATAATGTGTTTTTCAAGGTGTTAATATGGCATACAGAGTTTTAAGCTGTCATAAATTGTCGTACGATGTTCAAAGGACTCGTACGAATTCATTAGATTTATTATGAAGTTTTATGTTTATATACGGTATTGTAAGGTGTTGTTATGACTTGTAAGGCGTCCTACAATATAATATCGTGTTTTTCAAGGTGTTAATATGGCATACAGTGTCGTAAGTTGCCCTAAATTGTCGTACGATGTTCAAAGGACTCGGACGAATTTACTAGGTTTATTATGGAGTTTTAAGTTTTTATACTGTATTATAAGGTGTTGTTATGATTTGTAAGGCGTCCTACAATATAATATCGTGTTTTTCAAGGTGTTAATATGGCATACATTGTCGTAAGTTGTCCTTCCTAAATATTCGTACGATATTCAAAGGACTCGGACAAATTCATTAGGTTTATTATGGAGTTTTAAGTTTATATACGGTTTTGTAAGGTTTTGTTACTATTTATAAGGTGTCCTTCAATATAATAATGTGTTTTTCAAGGTGTTAATATGGCATACAGAGTTCTAAGATGTCATAAATTGTCGTACGATGTTCAAAGGACTCGTACGAATTCATTAGATTTATTATGAAGTTTTATGTTTATATACGGTATTGTAAGGTGTTGTTATCACTTGTAAGGCGTCCTACAATATAATATCGTGTTTTTCAAGCTGTTAATATGGCATACAGTGTCGTAAGTTGCCCTAAATTGTCGTACGAAGTTCAAAAGACTCGGACGAATTCATTAGGTTTATTATGGAGTTTTAAGTTTATATACGGTTTTGTAAGGTGTTGTTACTATTTATAAGGCGTCCTTCAATATAATAATGTGTTTTTCAAGGTGTTAATATGGCATACAGTGTTGTAAGATGTCATAAATTGTCGTACGATGTTCAAAGGACTCGTACGAATTCATTAGATTTATTATGAAGTTTTATGTTTATATACGGTATTGTAAGGTGTTGTTATGACTTGTAAGGCGTCCTACAATATAATATCGTGTTTTTCAAGGTGTTAATATGGCATACAGTGTCGTAAGTTGCCCTAAATTGTCGTACGATGTTCAAAGGACTCGGACGAATTTATTAGGTTTATTATGGAGTTTTAAGTTTTTATACTGTATTATGAGGTGTTGTTACTATTTATAAGGCGTCCAACAATATAATAATGTGTTTTTCAAGGTGTTAATATGGCATACAGAGTTCTAAGATGTCATAAATTGTCGTACGATGTTCAAAGGACTCGTACGAATTCATTAGATTTATTATGAAGTTTTATGTTTATATACGGTATTGTAAGGTGTTGTTATCACTTGTAAGGCGTCCTACAATATAATATCGTGTTTTTCAAGGTGTTAATATGGCATACAGTGTCGTAAGTTGCCCTAAAATGTCGTACGAAGTTCAAAGGACTCGGACGAATTCATTAGGTTTATTATGGAGTTTTAAGTTTATATACGGTTTTGTAAGGTGTTGTTACTATTTATAAGGCGTCCTTCAATATAATAATGTGTTTTTCAAGGTGTTAATATGGCATACAGTGTTGTAAGATGTCATAAATTGTCGTACGATGTTCAAAGGACTCGTACGAATTCATTAGATTTATTATGAAGTTTTATGTTTATATACGGTATTGTAAGGTGTTGTTATGACTTGTAAGGCGTCCTACAATATAATATCGTGTTTTTCAAGGTGTTAATATGGCATACAGTGTCGTAAGTTGCCCTAAATTGTCGTACGATGTTCAAAGGACTCGGACGAATTTATTAGGTTTATTATGGAGTTTTAAGTTTTTATACTGTATTATGAGGTGTTGTTACTATTTATAAGGCGTCCAACAATATAATAATGTGTTTTTCAAGGTGTTAATATGGCATACAGAGTTCTAAGATGTCATAAATTGTCGTACGATGTTCAAAGGACTCGTACGAATTCATTAGATTTATTATGAAGTTTTATGTTTATATACGGTATTGTAAGGTGTTGTTATGACTTGTAAGGCGTCCTACAATATAATATCGTGTTTTTCAAGGTGTTAATATGGCATACAGTGTCGTAAGTTGCCCTAAAATGTCGTACGAAGTTCAAAGGACTCGGACGAATTCATTAGGTTTATTATGGAGTTTTAAGTTGATATACGGTTTTGTAAGGTGTTGTTACTATTTATAAGGCGTCCTTCAATATAATAATGTGTTTTTCAAGGTGTTAATATGGCATACAGTGTTGTAAGATGTCATAAATTGTCGTACGATGTTCAAAGGACTCGTACGAATTCATTAGATTTATTATGAAGTTTTATGTTTATATACGGTATTGTAAGGTGTTGTTATGACTTGTAAGGCGTCCTACAATATAATATCGTGTTTTTCAAGGTGTTAATATGGCATACAGTGTCGTAAGTTGCCCTAAATTGTCGTACGATGTTCAAAGGACTCGGACGAATTTATTAGGTTTATTATGGAGTTTTAAGTTTTATACTGTATTATAAGGTGTTGTTACTATTTATAAGGCGTCCAACAATATAATAATGTGTTTTTCAAGGTGTTAATATGGCATACAGAGTTTTAAGCTGTCATAAATTGTCGTACGATGTTCAAAGGACTCGTACGAATTCATTAGATTTATTATGAAGTTTTATGTTTATATACGGTATTGTAAGGTGTTGTTATGACTTGTAAGGTGTCCTACAATATAATATCGTGTTTTTCAAGGTGTTAATATGGCATACAGTGTCGTAAGTTGCCCTAAATTGTCGTACGATGTTCAAAGGACTCGGACGAATTTATTAGGTTTATTATGGAGTTTTAAGTTTTTATACTGTATTATAAGATGTTGTTACTATTTATAAGGCGTCCAACAATATAATAATGTGTTTTTCAAGGTGTTAATATGGCATACAGAGTTTTAAGCTGTCATAAATTGTCGTACGATGTTCAAAGGACTCGTACGAATTCATTAGATTTATTATGAAGTTTTATGTTTATATACGGTATTGTAAGGTGTTGTTATGACTTGTAAGGCGTCCTACAATATAATATCGTGTTTTTCAAGGTGTTAATATGGCATACAGTGTCGTAAGTTGCCCTAAATTGTCGTACGATGTTCAAAGGACTCGGACGAATTTACTAGGTTTATTATGGAGTTTTAAGTTTTTATTCTGTATTATAAGGTGTTGTTATGATTTGTAAGGCGTCCTACAATATAATATCGTGTTTTTCAAGGTGTTAATATGGCATACATTGTCGTAAGTTGTCCTTCCTAAATATTCGTACGATATTCAAAGGACTCGGACAAATTCATTAGGTTTATTATGGAGTTTTAAGTTTATATACGGTTTTGTAAGGTTTTGTTACTATTTATAAGGCGTCCTTCAATATAATAATGTGTTTTTCAAGGTGTTAATATGGCATACAGAGTTCTAAGATGTCATATATTGTCGTACGATGTTCAAAGGACTCGTACGAATTCATTAGATTTATTATGAAGTTTTATGTTTATATACGGTATTGTAAGGTGTTGTTATCACTTGTAAGGCGTCCTACAATATAATATCGTGTTTTTCAAGCTGTTAATATGGCATACAGTGTCGTAAGTTGCCCTAAATTGTCGTACGAAGTTCAAAAGACTCGGACGAATTCATTAGGTTTATTATGGAGTTTTAAGTTTATATACGGTTTTGTAAGGTGTTGTTACTATTTATAAGGCGTCCTTCAATATAATAATGTGTTTTTCAAGGTGTTAATATGACATACAGTGTTGTAAGATGTCATAAATTGTCGTACGATGTTCAAAGGACTCGTACGAATTCATTAGATTTATTATGAAGTTTTATGTTTATATACGGTATTGTAAGGTGTTGTTATGACTTGTAAGGCGTCCTACAATATAATATCGTGTTTTTCAAGGTGTTAATATGGCATACAGTGTCGTAAGTTGCCCTAAATTGTCGTACGATGTTCAAAGGACTCGGACGAATTTATTAGGTTTATTATGGAGTTTTAAGTTTTTATACTGTATTATAAGGTGTTGTTACTATTTATAAGGCGTCCAACAATATAATAATGTGTTTTTCAAGGTGTTAATATGGCATACAGAGTTGTAAGCTGTCATAAATTGTCGTACGATGTTCAAAGGACTCGTACGAATTCATTAGATTTATTATGAAGTTTTATGTTTATATACGGTATTGTAAGGTGTTGTTATGACTTGTAAGGCGTCCTACAATATAATATCGTGTTTTTCAAGGTGTTAATATGGCATACAGTGTCGTAAGTTGCCCTAAATTGTCGTATGATGTTCAAAGGACTCGGACGAATTTATTAGGTTTATTATGGAGTTTTAAGTTTTTATACTGTATTATAAGGTGTTGTTACTATTTATAAGGCGTCCAACAATATAATAATGTGTTTTTCAAGGTGTTAATATGGCATACAGAGTTGTATGATGTCCTAAATTGTTGTACGATCTTCAAAGGACTCGTACGAATTCATTAGATTTATTATGAAGTTTTATGTTTATATACGGTATTGTAAGGTGTTGTTATGACTTGTAAGGCGTCCTACAATATAATATCGTGTTTTTCAAGGTGTTAATATGGCATACAGTGTCGTAAGTTGCCCTAAATTGTCGTACGATGTTCAAAGGACTCGGACGAATTTATTAGGTTTATTATGGAGTTTTAAGTTTTTATACTGTATTATAAGGTGTTGTTATGATTTGTAAGGCGTCCTACAATATAATATCGTGTTTTTCAAAGTGTTAATATGGCATACATTGTCGTAAGTTGTCCTAAATATTCGTACGATATTCAAAGGACTCGGACGAATTCATTAGGTTTATTATGGAGTTTTAAGTTTATATATGGTTTTGTAAGGTTTTGTTACTATTTATAAGGCGTCCTTCAATATAATAATGTGTTTTTCAAGGTGTTAATATGGCATACAGAGTTCTAAGATGTCATAAATTGTCGTACGATGTTCAAAGGACTCGTACGAATTCATTAGATTTATTATGAAGTTTTATGTTTATATACGGTTATGTAAGGTGTTGTTTCACTTGTAAGGCGTCCTACAATATAATATCGTGTTTTTCAAGCTTTTATTATGGCATACAGTGTCGTAAGTTGCCCTAAATTGTCGTACGAAGTTCAAAGGACTCGGACGAATTCATTAGGTTTATTATGGAGTTTTAAGTTTATATACGGTTTTGTAAGGTGTTGTTACTATTTATAAGGCGTCCTTCAATATAATAATGTGTTTTTCAAGGTGTTAATATGGCATACAGTGTTGTAAGATGTCATAAACTGTCGTACGATGTTCAAAGGACTCGTACGAATTCATTAGATTTATTATTAAGTTATATGTTTATATACGGTATTGTAAGGTGTTGTTATGACTTGTAAGGCGTCCTACAATATAATATCGTGTTTTTCAAGGTGTTAATATGGCATACAGTGTCGTAAGTTGCCCTAAATTGTCGTACGATGTTCAAAGGACTCGGACGAATTTATTAGGTTTATTATGGAGTTTTAAGTTTTTATACTGTATTATAAGGTGTTGTTACTATTTATAAGGCGTCCAACAATATAATAATGTGTTATTCAAGGTGTTAATATGGCATACAGAGTTGTAAGCTGTCATAAATTGTCGTACGATGTTCAAAGGACTCGTACGAATTCATTAGATTTATTATGAAGTTTTATGTTTATATACGGTATTGTAAGGTGTTGTTATGACTTGTAAGGCGTCCTACAATATAATATCGTGTTTTTCAAGGTGTTAATATGGCATACAGTGTCGTAAGTTGCCCTAAATTGTCGTACGAAGTTCAAAGGACTCGGACGAATTCATTAGGTTTATTATGGAGTTTTAAGTTTTTATACTGTATTATAAGGTGTTGTTATGATTTGTAAGGCGTCCTACAATATAATATCATGTTTTTCAAGGTGTTAATATGGCATACATTGTCGTAAGTTGTCATAAATATTCGTACGATATTCAAAGGACTCGGACGAATTCATTAGGTTTATTATGGAGTTTTAAGTTTATATACGGTTTTGTAAGGTTTTGTTACTATTTATAAGGCGTCCTTCAATATAATAATGTGTTTTTCAAAGTGTTAATATGGCATACAGAGTTCTAAGATGTCATAAATTGTCGTACGATGTTCAAAGGACTCGTAAGAATTCATTAGATTTATTATGAAGTTTTATGTTTATATACGGTATTGTAAGGTGTTGTTATGACTTGTAAGGCGTCCTACAATATAATATCGTGTTTTTCAAGGTGTTAATATGGCATACAGTGTCGTAAGTTGCCCTAAATTGTTGTACGATCTTCAAAGGACTCGTACGAATTCATTAGATTTATTATGAAGTTTTATGTTTATATACGGTATTGTAAGGTGTTGTTATGACTTGTAAGGCGTCCTACAATATAATATCGTGTTTTTCAAGGTGTTAATATGGCATACAGTGTCGTAAGTTGCCCTAAATTGTCGTACGATGTTCAAAGGACTCGGACGAATTTATTAGGTTTATTATGGAGTTTTAAGTTTTTATACTGTATTATAAGGTGTTGTTATGATTTGTAAGGCGTCCTACAATATAATATCGTGTTTTTCAAAGTGTTAATATGGCATACATTGTCGTAAGTTGTCCTAAATATTCGTACGATATTCAAAGGACTCGGACGAATTCATTAGGTTTATTATGGAGTTTTAAGTTTATATATGGTTTTGTAAGGTTTTGTTACTATTTATAAGGCGTCCTTCAATATAATAATGTGTTTTTCAAGGTGTTAATATGGCATACAGAGTTCTAAGATGTCATAAATTGTCGTACGATGTTCAAAGGACTCGTACGAATTCATTAGATTTATTATGAAGTTTTATGTTTATATACGGTTATGTAAGGTGTTGTTTCACTTGTAAGGCGTCCTACAATATAATATCGTGTTTTTCAAGCTTTTATTATGGCATACAGTGTCGTAAGTTGCCCTAAATTGTCGTACGAAGTTCAAAGGACTCGGACGAATTCATTAGGTTTATTATGGAGTTTTAAGTTTATATACGGTTTTGTAAGGTGTTGTTACTATTTATTAGGCGTCCTTCAATATAATAATGTGTTTTTCAAGGTGTTAATATGGCATACAGTGTTGTAAGATGTCATAAACTGTCGTACGATGTTCAAAGGACTCGTACGAATTCATTAGATTTATTATTAAGTTTTATGTTTATATACGGTATTGTAAGGTGTTGTTATGACTTGTAAGGCGTCCTACAATATAATATCGTGTTTTTCAAGGTGTTAATATGGCATACAGTGTCGTAAGTTGCCCTAAATTGTCGTACGATGTTCAAAGGACTCGGACGAATTTATTAGGTTTATTATGGAGTTTTAAGTTTTTATACTGTATTATAAGGTGTTGTTACTATTTATAAGGCGTCCAACAATATAATAATGTGTTATTCAAGGTGTTAATATGGCATACAGAGTTGTAAGCTGTCATAAATTGTCGTACGATGTTCAAAGGACTCGTACGAATTCATTAGATTTATTATGAAGTTTTATGTTTATATACGGTATTGTAAGGTGTTGTTATGACTTGTAAGGCGTCCTACAATATAATATCGTGTTTTTCAAGGTGTTAATATGGCATACAGTGTCGTAAGTTGCCCTAAATTGTCGTACGAAGTTCAAAGGACTCGGACGAATTCATTAGGTTTATTATGGAGTTTTAAGTTTTTATACTGTATTATAAGGTGTTGTTATGATTTGTAAGGCGTCCTACAATATAATATCGTGTTTTTCAAGGTGTTAATATGGCATACATTGTCGTAAGTTGTCATAAATATTCGTACGATATTCAAAGGACTCGGACGAATTCATTAGGTTTATTATGGAGTTTTAAGTTTATATACGGTTTTGTAAGGTTTTGTTACTATTTATAAGGCGTCCTTCAATATAATAATGTGTTTTTCAAAGTGTTAATATGGCATACAGAGTTCTAAGATGTCATAAATTGTGGTACGATGTTCAAAGGACTCGTATGAATTCATTAGATTTATTATGAAGTTTTATGTTTATATACGGTATTGTAAGGTGTTGTTATCACTTGTAAGGCGTCCTACAATATAATATCGTGTTTTTCAAGGTGTTAATATGGCATACAGTGTCGTAAGTTGCCCTAAATTGTCGTACAAAGTTCAAAGGACTCGGACGAATTCATTAGGTTTATTATGGAGTTTTAAGTTTATATACGGTTTTGTAAGGTGTTGTTACTATTTATAAGGCGTCCTTCAATATAATAATGTGTTTTTCAAGGTGTTAATATGGCATACAGTGTTGTAAGATGTCATAAACTGTCGTACGATGTTCAAAGGACTCGTACGAATTCATTAGATTTATTATTAAGTTTTATGTTTATATACGGTATTGTAAGGTGTTGTTATGACTTGTAAGGCGTCCTACAATATAATATCGTGTTTTTCAAGGTGTTAATATGGCATACAGTGTCGTAAGTTGCCCTAAATTGTCGTACGATGTTCAAAGGACTCGGACGAATTCATTAGGTTTATTATGGAGTTTTAAGTTTTTATACTGTATTATAAGGTGTTGTTACTATTTATAAGGCGTCCAACAATATAATAATGTGTTATTCAAGGTGTTAATATGGCATACAGAGTTGTAAGCTGTCATAAATTGTCGTACGATGTTCAAAGGACTCGTACGAATTCATTAGATTTATTATGAAGTTTTATGTTTATATACGGTATTGTAAGGTGTTGTTATGACTTTTAAGGCGTCCTTCAATATAATATCGTGTTTTTCAAGGTGTTAATATGGCATACAGTGTCGTAAGTTGCCCTAAATTGTCGTACGAAGTTCAAAGGACTCGGACGAATTCATTAGGTTTATTATGGAGTTTTAAGTTTATATACGGTTTTGTAAGGTGTTGTTACTATTTATAAGGCGTCCTTCAATATAATAATGTGTTTTTCAAGGTGTTAATATGACATACAGTGTTGTAAGATGTCATAAACTGTCGTACGATGTTCAAAGGACTCGTACGAATTCATTAGATTTATTATTAAGTTTTATGTTTATATACGGTATTGTAAGGTGTTGTTATGACTTGTAAGGCGTCCTACAATATAATATCGTGTTTTTCAAGGTGTTAATATGGCATACAGTGTCGTAAGTTGCCCTAAATTGTCGTACGATGTTCAAAGGACTCGGACGAATTCATTAGGTTTATTATGGAGTTTTAAGTTTTTATACTGTATTATAAGGTGTTGTTACTATTTATAAGGCGTCCAACAATATAATAATGTGTTATTCAAGGTGTTAATATGGCATACAGAGTTGTAAGCTGTCATAAATTGTCGTACGATGTTCAAAGGACTCGTACGAATTCATTAGATTTATTATGAAGTTTTATGTTTATATACGGTATTGTAAGGTGTTGTTATGACTTGTAAGGCGTCCTACAATATAATATCGTGTTTTTCAAGGTGTTAATATGGCATACAGTGTCGTAAGTTGCCCTAAATTGTCGTACGATGTTCAAAGGACTCGGACGAATTCATTAGGTTTATTATGGAGTTTTAAGTTTTTATACTGTATTATAAGGTGTTGTTACTATTTATAAGGCGTCCAACAATATAATAATGTGTTATTCAAGGTGTTAATATGGCATACAGAGTTGTAAGCTGTCATAAATTGTCGTACGATGTTCAAAGGACTCGTACGAATTCATTAGATTTATTATGAAGTTTTATGTTTATATACGGTATTGTAAGGTGTTGTTATGACTTGTAAGGCGTCCTACAATATAATATCGTGTTTTTCAAGGTGTTAATATGGCATACAGTGTCGTAAGTTGCCCTAAATTGTCGTACGAAGTTCAAAGGACTCGGACGAATTCATTAGGTTTATTATGGAGTTTTAAGTTTATATACGGTTTTGTAAGGTGTTGTTACTATTTATAAGGAGTCCTTCAATATAATAATGTGTTTTTCAAGGTGTTAATATGACATACAGTGTTGTAAGATGTCATAAACTGTCGTACGATGTTCAAAGGACTCGTACGAATTCATTAGATTTATTATTAAGTTTTATGTTTATATACGGTATTGTAAGGTGTTGTTATGACTTGTAAGGCGTCCTACAATATAATATCGTGTTTTTCAAGGTGTTAATATGGCATACAGTGTCGTAAGTTGCCCTAAATTGTCGTACGATGTTCAAAGGACTCGGACGAATTCATTAGGTTTATTATGGAGTTTTAAGTTTTTATACTGTATTATAAGGTGTTGTTACTATTTATAAGGCGTCCAACAATATAATAATGTGTTATTGAAGGTGTTAATATGGCATACAGAGTTGTAAGCTGTCATAAATTGTCGTACGATGTTCAAAGGACTCGTACGAATTCATTAGATTTATTATGAAGTTTTATGTTTATATACGGTATTGTAAGGTGTTGTTATGACTTGTAAGGCGTCCTACAATATAATATCGTGTTTTTCAAGGTGTTAATATGGCATACAGTGTCGTAAGTTGCCCTAAATTGTCGTACGAAGTTCAAAGGACTCGGACGAATTCATTAGGTTTATTATGGAGTTTTAAGTTTTTATACTGTATTATAAGGTGTTGTTACTATTTATAAGGCGTCCAACAATATAATAATGTGTTATTCAAGGTGTTAATATGGCATACAGAGTTGTAAGCTGTCATAAATTGTCGTACGATGTTCAAAGGACTCGTACGAATTCATTAGATTTATTATGAAGTTTTATGTTTATATACGGTATTGTAAGGTGTTGTTATGACTTGTAAGGCGTCCTACAATATAATATCGTGTTTTTCAAGGTGTTAATATGGCATACAGTGTCGTAAGTTGCCCTAAATTGTCGTACGAAGTTCAAAGGACTCGGACGAATTCATTAGGTTTATTATGGAGTTTTAAGTTTATATACGGTTTTGTAAGGTGTTGTTACTATTTATAAGGAGTCCTTCAATATAATAATGTGTTTTTCAAGGTGTTAATATGACATACAGTGTTGTAAGATGTCATAAACTGTCGTACGATGTTCAAAGGACTCGTACGAATTCATTAGATTTATTATTAAGTTTTATGTTTATATACGGTATTGTAAGGTGTTGTTATGACTTGTAAGGCGTCCTACAATATAATATCGTGTTTTTCAAGGTGTTAATATGGCATACAGTGTCGTAAGTTGCCCTAAATTGTCGTACGATGTTCAAAGGACTCGGACGAATTCATTAGGTTTATTATGGAGTTTTAAGTTTTTATACTGTATTATAAGGTGTTGTTACTATTTATAAGGCGTCCAACAATATAATAATGTGTTATTCAAGGTGTTAATATGGCATACAGAGTTGTAAGCTGTCATAAATTGTCGTACGATGTTCAAAGGACTCGTACGAATTCATTAGATTTATTATGAAGTTTTATGTTTATATACGGTATTGTAAGGTGTTGTTATGACTTGTAAGGCGTCCTACAATATAATATCGTGTTTTTCAAGGTGTTAATATGGCATACAGTGTCGTAAGTTGCCCTAAATTGTCGTACGAAGTTCAAAGGACTCGGACGAATTCATTAGGTTTATTATGGAGTTTTAAGTTTATATACGGTTTTGTAAGGTGTTGTTACTATTTATAAGGAGTCCTTCAATATAATAATGTGTTTTTCAAGGTGTTAATATGACATACAGTGTTGTAAGATGTCATAAACTGTCGTACGATGTTCAAAGGACTCGTACGAATTCATTAGATTTATTATTAAGTTTTATGTTTATATACGGTATTGTAAGGTGTTGTTATGACTTGTAAGGCGTCCTACAATATAATATCGTGTTTTTCAAGGTGTTAATATGGCATACAGTGTCGTAAGTTGCCCTAAATTGTCGTACGATGTTCAAAGGACTCGGACGAATTCATTAGGTTTATTATGGAGTTTTAAGTTTTTATACTGTATTATAAGGTGTTGTTACTATTTATAAGGCGTCCAACAATATAATAATGTGTTATTCAAGGTGTTAATATGGCATACAGAGTTGTAAGCTGTCATAAATTGTCGTACGATGTTCAAAGGACTCGTACGAATTCATTAGATTTATTATGAAGTTTTATGTTTATATACGGTATTGTAAGGTGTTGTTATGACTTGTAAGGCGTCCTACAATATAATATCGTGTTTTTCAAGGTGTTAATATGGCATACAGTGTCGTAAGTTGCCCTAAATTGTCGTACGAAGTTCAAAGGACTCGGACGAATTCATTAGGTTTATTATGGAGTTTTAAGTTTTTATACTGTATTATAAGGTGTTGTTACTATTTATAAGGCGTCCAACAATATAATAATGTGTTATTCAAGGTGTTAATATGGCATACAGAGTTGTAAGCTGTCATAAATTGTCGTACGATGTTCAAAGGACTCGTACGAATTCATTAGATTTATTATGAAGTTTTATGTTTATATACGGTATTGTAAGGTGTTGTTATGACTTGTAAGGCGTCCTACAATATAATATCGTGTTTTTCAAGGTGTTAATATGGCATACAGTGTCGTAAGTTGCCCTAAATTGTCGTACGAAGTTCAAAGGACTCGGACGAATTCATTAGGTTTATTATGGAGTTTTAAGTTTTTATACTGTATTATAAGGTGTTGTTACTATTTATAAGGCGTCCAACAATATAATAATGTGTTATTCAAGGTGTTAATATGGCATACAGAGTTGTAAGCTGTCATAAATTGTCGTACGATGTTCAAAGGACTCGTACGAATTCATTAGATTTATTATGAAGTTTTATGTTTATATACGGTATTGTAAGGTTTTGTTATGACTTGTAAGGCGTCCTACAATATAATATTGTGTTTTTCAAGGTGTTAATATGGCATACAGTGTCGTAAGTTGCCCTAAATTGTCGTACGAAGTTCAAAGGACTCGGACGAATTCATTAGGTTTATTATGGAGTTTTAAGTTTATATACGGTTTTGTAAGGTGTTGTTACTATTTATAAGGAGTCCTTCAATATAATAATGTGTTTTTCAAGGTGTTAATATGACATACAGTGTTGTAAGATGTCATAAACTGTCGTACGATGTTCAAAGGACTCGTACGAATTCATTAGATTTATTATTAAGTTTTATGTTTATATACGGTATTGTAAGGTGTTGTTATGACTTGTAAGGCGTCCTACAATATAATATCGTGTTTTTCAAGGTGTTAATATGGCATACAGTGTCGTAAGTTGCCCTAAATTGTCGTACGATGTTCAAAGGACTCGGACGAATTCATTAGGTTTATTATGGAGTTTTAAGTTTTTATACTGTATTATAAGGTGTTGTTACTATTTATAAGGCGTCCAACAATATAATAATGTGTTATTCAAGGTGTTAATATGGCATACAGAGTTGTAAGCTGTCATAAATTGTCGTACGATGTTCAAAGGACTCGTACGAATTCATTAGATTTATTATGAAGTTTTATGTTTATATACGGTATTGTAAGGTGTTGTTATGACTTGTAAGGCGTCCTACAATATAATATCGTGTTTTTCAAGGTGTTAATATGGCATACAGTGTCGTAAGTTGCCCTAAATTGTCGTACGAAGTTCAAAGGACTCGGACGAATTCATTAGGTTTATTATGGAGTTTTAAGTTTTTATACTGTATTATAAGGTGTTGTTACTATTTATAAGGCGTCCAACAATATAATAATGTGTTATTCAAGGTGTTAATATGGCATACAGAGTTGTAAGCTGTCATAAATTGTCGTACGATGTTCAAAGGACTCGTACGAATTCATTAGATTTATTATGAAGTTTTATGTTTATATACGGTATTGTAAGGTGTTGTTATGACTTGTAAGGCGTCCTACAATATAATATCGTGTTTTTCAAGGTGTTAATATGGCATACAGTGTCGTAAGTTGCCCTAAATTGTCGTACGAAGTTCAAAGGACTCGGACGAATTTATTAGGTTTATTATGGAGTTTTAAGTTTTTATACTGTATTATAAGGTGTTGTTATGATTTGTAAGGCGTCCTACAATATAATATCGTGTTTTTCAAGGTGTTAATATGGCATACATTGTCGTAAGTTGTCATAAATATTCGTACGATATTCAAAGGACTTGGACGAATTCATTAGGTTTATTATGGAGTTTTAAGTTTATATACGGTTTTGTAAGGTTTTGTTACTATTTATAAGGCGTCCTTCAATATAATAATGTGTTTTTCAAAGTGTTAATATGGCATACAGAGTTCTAAGATGTCATAAATTGTGGTACGATGTTCAAAGGACTCGTACGAATTCATTAGATTTATTATGAAGTTTTATGTTTATATACGGTATTGTAAGGTGTTGTTATCACTTGTAAGGCGTCCTACAATATAATATCGTGTTTTTCAAGGTGTTAATATGGCATACAGTGTCGTAAGTTGCCCTAAATTGTCGTACGAAGTTCAAAGGACTCGGACGAATTCATTAGGTTTATTATGGAGTTTTAAGTTTATATACGGTTTTGTAAGGTGTTGTTACTATTTATAAGGCGTCCTTCAATATAATAATGTGTTTTTCAAGGTGTTAATATGGCATACAGTGTTGTAAGATGTCATAAACTGTCGTACGATGTTCAAAGGACTCGTACGAATTCATTAGATTTATTATGAAGTTTTATGTTTATATACGGTATTGTAAGGTGTTGTTATGACTTGTAAGGCGTCCTACAATATAATATCGTGTTTTTCAAGGTGTTAATATGGCATACAGTGTCGTAAGTTGCCCTAAATTGTCGTACGAAGTTCAAAGGACTCGGACGAATTCATTAGGTTTATTATGGAGTTTTAAGTTTTTATACTGTATTATAAGGTGTTGTTACTATTTATAAGGCGTCCAACAATATAATAATGTGTTATTCAAGGTGTTAATATGGCATACAGAGTTGTAAACTGTCATAAATTGTCGTACGATGTTCAAAGGACTCGTACGAATTCATTAGATTTATTATGAAGTTTTATGTTTATATACGGTATTGTAAGGTGTTGTTATGACTTGTAAGGCGTCCTACAATATAATATCGTGTTTTTCAAGGTGTTAATATGGCATACAGTGTCGTAAGTTGCCCTAAATTGTCGTACGAAGTTCAAAGGACTCGGACAAATTCATTAGGTTTATTATGGAGTTTTAAGTTTTTATACTGTATTATAAGGTGTTGTTATGATTTGTAAGGCGTCCTACAATATAATATCGTGTTTTTCAAGGTGTTAATATGGCATACATTGTCGTAAGTTGTCATAAATATTCGTACGATATTCAAAGGACTCGGACGAATTCATTAGGTTTATTATGGAGTTTTAAGTTTATATACGGTTTTGTAAGGTTTTGTTACTATTTATAAGGCGTCCTTCAATATAATAATGTATTTTTCAAAGTGTTAATATGGCATACAGAGTTCTAAGATGTCATAAATTGTCGTACGATGTTCAAAGGACTCGTACGAATTCATTAGATTTATTATGAAGTTTTATGTTTATATACGGTATTGTAAGGTGTTGTTATGACTTGTAAGGCGTCCTACAATATAATATCGTGTTTTTCAAGGTGTTAATATGGCATACAGTGTCGTAAGTTGCCCTAAATTGTCGTACGAAGTTCAAAGGACTCGGACGAATTCATTAGGTTTATTATGGAGTTTTAAGTTTTTATACGGTATTATAAGGTGTTGTTATGATTTGTAAGGCGTCCAACAATATAATATTGTGTTTTTCAAGGTGTTAATATGGCATACATTGTCGTAAGTTGTCCTAAATTTTCGTACGATATTCAAAGGACTCGGACGAAATCATTAGGTTTATTATGGAGTTTTAAGTTTATATACGGTTTTGTAAGGTGTTGTTACTATTTATATGGCGTCCTTCAATATAATAATGTGTTTTTCAAGGTGTTAATATGGCATACAGAGTTGTAAGATGTCATAAATTGTCGTACGATGTTCAAAGGACTCGTACGAATTCATTAGATTTATTATGAAGTTTTATGTTTATATACGGTATTGTAAGGTGTTGTTATGACTTGTAAGGCGTCCT
This sequence comes from Tagetes erecta, assembly GCA_030867185.1. Lineage (NCBI taxonomy): Eukaryota > Viridiplantae > Streptophyta > Magnoliopsida > Asterales > Asteraceae > Tagetes > Tagetes erecta. The sequence goes on from CM061488.1 coordinate 30,714,452, forward strand.
ACAATATAATATCGTGTTTTTCAAGGTGTTAATATGGCATACAGTGTCGTAAGTTGCCCTAAATTGTCGTACGATGTTCAAAGGACTCGGACGAATTTATTAGGTTTATTATAGAGTTTTAAGTTTATATACGGTATTGTAAGGTGTTGTTACGATTTATAAGGTGTCCTACAATATAATAACGTGCTTTTCAAGGTGTTAATATGGCATACAGAGTTGTATGATGTCCTAAATTGTTGTACGATCTTCAAAGGACTCGTACGAATTCATTAGATTTATTATGAAGTTTTATGTTTATATACGGTATTGTAAGGTGTTGTTATGACTTGTAAGGCGTCCTACAATATAATATCGTGTTTTTCAAGGTGTTAATATGGCATACAGTGTCATAAGTTGCCCTAAATTGTCGTACGGTGTTCAAAGGACTCGGACAAATTTATTAGGTTTATTATGGAGTTTTAAGTTTTTATACTGTATTATAAGGTGTTGTTACTATTTATTAGGCGTCCAACAATATAATAATGTGTTTTTCAAGGTGTTAATATGGCATACAGAGTTGTAAGCTGTCATAAATTGTCGTACGATGTTCAAACGACTCGTACGAATTCATTAGATTTATTATGAATTTTTATGTTTATATACGGTATTGTAAGGTGTTGTTATGACTTGTAAGGCGTCCTACAATATAATATCGTGTTTTTCAAGGTGTTAATATGGCATACAGTGTCGTAAGTTGCCCTAAATTGTCGTACGATGTTCAAAGGACTTGAACGAATTTATTAGGTTTATTATGGAGTTTTAAGTTTTTATACTGTATTATAAGGTGTTGTTATGATTTGTAAGGTGTCCTACAATATAATATCGTGTTTTTCAAGGTGTTAATATGGCATACAGTGTCGTAAGTTGCCCTAAATTGTCGTACGAAGTTCAAAGGACTCGGACGAATTCATTAGGTTTATTATGGAGTTTTAAGTTTATATACGGTTTTGTAAGGTGTTGTTACTATTTATAAGGCGTCCTTCAATATAATAATATGTTTTTCAAGGTGTTAATATGGCATACAGTGTTGTAAGATGTCATAAACTGTCGTACGATGTTCAAAGGACTCGTACGAATTCATTAGATTTATTATTAAGTTTTATGTTTATATACGGTATTGTAAGGTGTTGTTATGACTTGTAAGGCGTCCTACAATATAATATCGTGTTTTTCAAGGTGTTAATATGGCATACAGTGTCGTAAGTTGCCCTAAATTGTCGTACGATGTTCAAAGGACTCGGACGAATTTATTAGGTTTATTATGGAGTTTTAAGTTTTTATACTGTATTATAAGGTGTTGTTACTATTTATAAGGCGTCCAACAATATAATAATGTGTTATTCAAGGTGTTAATATGGCATACAGAGTTGTAAGCTGTCATAAATTGTCGTACGATGTTCAAAGGACTCGTACGAATTCATTAGATTTATTATGAAGTTTTATGTTTATATACGGTATTGTAAGGTGTTGTTATGACTTGTAAGGCGTCCTACAATATAATATCGTGTTTTTCAAGGTGTTAATATGGCATACAGTGTCGTAAGTTGCCCTAAATTGTCGTACGAAGTTCAAAGGACTCGGACGAATTCATTAGGTTTATTATGGAGTTTTAAGTTTTTATACTGTATTATAAGGTGTTGTTATGATTTGTAAGGCGTCCTACAATATAATATCATGTTTTTCAAGGTGTTAATATGGCATACATTGTCGTAAGTTGTCATAAATATTCGTACGATATTCAAAGGACTCGGACGAATTCATTAGGTTTATTATGGAGTTTTAAGTTTATATACGGTTTTGTAAGGTTTTGTTACTATTTATAAGGTGTCCTTCAATATAATAATGTGTTTTTCAAAGTGTTAATATGGCATACAGAGTTCTAAGATGTCATAAATTGTCGTACGATGTTCAAAGGACTCGTACGAATTCATTAGATTTATTATGAAGTTTTATGTTTATATACGGTATTGTAAGGTGTTGTTATGACTTGTAAGGCGTCCTACAATATAATATCGTGTTTTTCAAGGTGTTAATATGGCATACAGTGTCGTAAGTTGCCCTAAATTGTCGTACGAAGTTCAAAGGACTCGGACGAATTCATTAGGTTTATTATGGAGTTTTAAGTTTTTATACGGTATTATAAGGTGTTGTTATGATTTGTAAGGCGTCCAACAATATAATATTGTGTTTTTCAAGGTGTTAATATGGCATACATTGTCGTAAGTTGTCCTAAATTGTCGTACGATATTCAAAGGACTCGGACGAATTCATTAGGTTTATTATGGAGTTTTAAGTTTATATACGGTTTTGTACGGTGTTGTTACTATTTATATGGCGTCCTTCAATATAATAATGTGTTTTTCAAGGTGTTAATATGGCATACAGAGTTGTAAGATGTCATAAATTGTCGTACGATGTTCAAAGGACTCGTACGAATTCATTAGATTTATTATGAAGTTTTATGTTTATATACGGTATTGTAAGGTGTTGTTATGACTTGTAAGGCGTCCTACAATATAATATCGTGTTTTTCAAGGTGTTAATATGGCATACAGTGTCGTAAGTTGCCCTAAATTGTCGTACGATGTTCAAAGGACTAGGACGAATTTATTAGGTTTATTATGGAGTTTTAAGTTTTTATACTGTATTATAAGGTGTTGTTACTATTTATAAGGCGTCCAACAATATAATAATGTGTTATTCAAGGTGTTAATATGGCATACAGAGTTGTAAGCTGTCATAAATTGTCGTACGATGTTCAAAGGACTCGTACGAATTCATTAGATTTATTATGAAGTTTTATGTTTATATACGGTATTGTAAGGTGTTGTTATGACTTGTAAGGCGTCCTACAATATAATATCGTGTTTTTCAAGGTGTTAATATGGCATACAGTGTCGTAAGTTGCCCTAAATTGTCGTACGAAGTTCAAAGGACTCGGACGAATTCATTAGGTTTATTATGGAGTTTTAAGTTTTTATACTGTATTATAAGGTGTTGTTATGATTTGTAAGGCGTCCTACAATATAATATCATGTTTTTCAAGGTGTTAATATGGCATACATTGTCGTAAGTTGTCATAAATATTCGTACGATATTCAAAGGACTCGGACGAATTCATTAGGTTTATTATGGAGTTTTAAGTTTATATACGGTTTTGTAAGGTTTTGTTACTATTTATAAGGCGTCCTTCAATATAATAATGTGTTTTTCAAAGTGTTAATATGGCATACAGAGTTCTAAGATGTCATAAATTGTCGTACGATGTTCAAAGGACTCGTACGAATTCATTAGATTTATTATGAAGTTTTATGTTTATATACGGTATTGTAAGGTGTTGTTATGACTTGTAAGGCGTCCTACAATATAATATCGTGTTTTTCAAGGTGTTAATATGGCATACAGTGTCGTAAGTTGCCCTAAATTGTCGTACGAAGTTCAAAGGACTCGGACGAATTCATTAGGTTTATTATGGAGTTTTAAGTTTTTATACGGTATTATAAGGTGTTGTTATGATTTGTAAGGCGTCCAACAATATAATATTGTGTTTTTCAAGGTGTTAATATGGCATACATTGTCGTAAGTTGTCCTAAATTGTCGTACGATATTCAAAGGACTCGGACGAATTCATTAGGTTTATTATGGAGTTTTAAGTTTATATACGGTTTTGTACGGTGTTGTTACTATTTATATGGCGTCCTTCAATATAATAATGTGTTTTTCAAGGTGTTAATATGGCATACAGAGTTGTAAGATGTCATAAATTGTCGTACGATGTTCAAAGGACTCGTACGAATTCATTAGATTTATTATGAAGTTTTATGTTTATATACGGTATTGTAAGGTGTTGTTATGACTTGTAAGGCGTCCTACAATATAATATCGTGTTTTTCAAGGTGTTAATATGGCATACAGTGTCGTAAGTTGCCCTAAATTGTCGTACGATGTTCAAAGGACTCGGACGAATTTATTAGGTTTATTATGGAGTTTTAAGTTTATATACGGTATTGTAAGGTGTTGTTACGATTTATAAGGTGTCCTACAATATAATAACGTGCTTTTCAAGGTGTTAATATGGCATACAGAGTTGTATGATGTCCTAAATTGTTGTACGATCTTCAAAGGACTCGTACGAATTCATTAGATTTATTATGAAGTTTTATGTTTATATACGGTATTGTAAGGTGTTGTTATGACTTGTAAGGCGTCCTACAATATAATATCGTGTTTTTCAAGGTGTTAATATGGCATACAGTGTCATAAGTTGCCCTAAATTGTCGTACGGTGTTCAAAGGACTCGGACGAATTTATTAGGTTTATTATGGAGTTTTAAGTTTTTATACTGTATTATAAGGTGTTGTTACTATTTATAAGGCGTCCAACAATATAATAATGTGTTTTTCAAGGTGTTAATATGGCATACAGAGTTGTAAGCTGTCATAAATTGTCGTACGATGTTCAAACGACTCGTACGAATTCATTAGATTTATTATGAAGTTTTATGTTTATATACGGTATTGTAAGGTGTTGTTATGACTTGTAAGGCGTCCTACAATATAATATCGTGTTTTTCAAGGTGTTAATATGGCATACAGTGTCGTAAGTTGCCCTAAATTGTCGTACGATGTTCAAAGGACTTGGACTAATTTATTAGGTTTATTATGGAGTTTTAAGTTTTTATACTGTATTATAAGGTGTTGTTATGATTTGTAAGGCGTCCTACAATATAATATCGTGTTTTTCAAGGTGTTAATATGGCATACATTGTCGTAAGTTGTCCTAAATATTCGTACGATATTCAAAGGACTCGGACGAATTCATTAGGTTTATTATGGAGTTTTAAGTTTATATACGGTTTTGTAAGGTTTTGTTACTATTTATAAGGTGTCCTTCAATATAATAATGTGTTTTTCAAGGTGTTAATAATGCATACAGAGTTCTAAGATGTCATAAATTGTCGTACGATGTTCAAAGGACTCGTACGAATTCATTAGATTTATTATGAAGTTTTATGTTTATGTACGGTATTGTAAGGTGTTGTTATGACTTGTAAGGCGTCCTACAATATAATATCGTGTTTTTCAAGGTGTTAATATGGCATACATTGTCGTAAGTTGTCCTAAATATTCTTACGATATTCAAAGGACTCGGACGAATTCATTAGGTTTATTATGGAGTTTTAAGTTTATATACGGTTTTGTAAGGTGTTGTTACTATTTATAAGGCGTCCTTCAATATAATAATGTGTTTTTCAAGGTGTTAATATGGCATACAGAGTTGTAAGATGTCATAAATTGCCGTACGATGTTCAAAGGACTCATACGAATTCATTAGATTTATTATGAAATTTTATGTTTATATACGGTATTGTAAGGTGTTGTTATGACTTGTAAGGCGTCCTACAATATAATATCGTGTTTTTCAAGGTGTTAATATGGCATAAGTGTCGTAAGTTGCCCTAAATTGTCGTACGAAGTTCAAAGGACTCGGACGAATTCATTATGTTTATTATGGAGTTTTAAGTTTTTATACGGTATTATAAGGTGTTGTTATGATTTGTAAGGCGTCCAACAATATAGTATCGTGTTTTTCAAGGTGTTAATATGGCATACATTGTCGTAAGTTGTCCTAAATTGTCGTACGATATTCAAAGGACTCGGACGAATTCATTAGGTTTATTATGGAGTTTTAAGTTTATATACGGTTTTGTAAGGTGTTGTTACTATTTATAAGGCGTCCTTCAATATAATAATGTGTTTTTCAAGGTGTTAATATGGCATACAGAGTTGTAAGATGTCATAAATTGTCGTACGATGTTCAAAGGACTCGTACGAATTCATTAGATTTATTATGAAGTTTTATGTTTATATACGGTATTGTAAGGTGTTGTTATGACTTGTAAGGCGTCCTACAATATAATATCGTGTTTTTCAAGGTGTTAATATGGCATACAGTGTCGTAAGTTGCCCTAAATATTCGTACGATATTCAAAGGACTCGGACGAAATCATTAGGTTTATTATGGAGTTTTAAGTTTTTATACTGTATTATAAGGTGTTGTTATGATTTGTAAGGCGTCCTACAATATAATATCGTGTTTTTCAAGGTGTTAATATGGCATACATTGTCGTAAGTTGTCATAAATATTCGTACGATATTCAAAGGACTCGGACGAATTCATTAGGTTTATTATGGAGTTTTAAGTTTATATACGGTTTTGTAAGGTTTTGTTACTATTTATAAGGCGTCCTTCAATATAATAATGTGTTTTTCAAGGTGTTAATAATGCATACAGAGTTCTAAGATGTCATAAATTGTCGTACGATGTTCAAAGGACTCGTACGAATTCATTAGATTTATTATGAAGTTTTATGTTTATGTACGGTATTGTAAGGTGTTGTTATGACTTGTAAGGCGTCCTACAATATAATATCGTGTTTTTCAAGGTGTTAATATGGCATACATTGTCGTAAGTTGTCCTAAATATTCTTACGATATTCAAAGGACTCGGACGAATTCATTAGGTTTATTATGGAGTTTTAAGTTTATATACGGTTTTGTAAGGTGTTGTTACTATTTATAAGGCGTCCTTCAATATAATAATGTGTTTTTCAAGGTGTTAATATGGCATACAGTGTTGTAAGATGTCATAAACTGTCGTACGATGTTCAAAGGACTCGTACGAATTCATTAGATTTATTATGAAGTTTTATGTTTATATACGGTATTGTAAGGTGTTGTTATGACTTGTAAGGCGTCCTACAATATAATATCGTGTTTTTCAAGGTGTTAATATGGCATACAGTGTCGTAAGTTGCCCTAAATTGTCGTACGAAGTTCAAAGGACTCGGACGAATTCATTAGGTTTATTATGGAGTTTTAAGTTTTTATACTGTATTATAAGGTGTTGTTACTATTTATAAGGCGTCCAACAATATAATAATGTGTTATTCAAGGTGTTAATATGGCATACAGAGTTGTAAACTGTCATAAATTGTCGTACGATGTTCAAAGGACTCGTACGAATTCATTAGATTTATTATGAAGTTTTATGTTTATATACGGTATTGTAAGGTGTTGTTATGACGTGTAAGGCGTCCTACAATATAATATCGTGTTTTTCAAGGTGTTAATATGGCATACAGTGTCGTAAGTTGCCCTAAATTGTCGTACGAAGTTCAAAGGACTCGGACAAATTCATTAGGTTTATTATGGAGTTTTAAGTTTTTATACTGTATTATAAGGTGTTGTTATGATTTGTAAGGCGTCCTACAATATAATATCGTGTTTTTCAAGGTGTTAATATGGCATACATTGTCGTAAGTTGTCATAAATATTCGTACGATATTCAAAGGACTCGGACGAATTCATTAGGTTTATTATGGAGTTTTAAGTTTATATACGGTTTTGTAAGGTTTTGTTACTATTTATAAGGCGTCCTTCAATATAATAATGTATTTTTCAAAGTGTTAATATGGCATACAGAGTTCTAAGATGTCATAAATTGTCGTACGATGTTCAAAGGACTCGTACGAATTCATTAGATTTATTATGAAGTTTTATGTTTATATACGGTATTGTAAGGTGTTGTTATGACTTGTAAGGCGTCCTACAATATAATATCGTGTTTTTCAAGGTGTTAATATGGCATACAGTGTCGTAAGTTGCCCTAAATTGTCGTACGAAGTTCAAAGGACTCGGACGAATTCATTAGGTTTATTATAGAGTTTTAAGTTTTTATACGGTATTATAAGGTGTTGTTATGATTTGTAAGGCGTCCAACAATATAATATTGTGTTTTTCAAGGTGTTAATATGGCATACATTGTCGTAAGTTGTCCTAAATTTTCGTACGATATTCAAAGGACTCGGACGAATTCATTAGGTTTATTATGGAGTTTTAAGTTTATATACGGTTTTGTAAGGTGTTGTTACTATTTATATGGCGTCCTTCAATATAATAATGTGTTTTTCAAGGTGTTAATATGGCATACAGAGTTGTAAGATGTCATAAATTGTCGTACGATGTTCAAAGGACTCGTACGAATTCATTAGATTTATTATGAAGTTTTATGTTTATATACGGTATTGTAAGGTGTTGTTATGACTTGTAAGGCGTCCTACAATATAATATCGTGTTTTTCAAGGTGTTAATATGGCATACAGTGTCGTAAGTTGCCCTAAATTGTCGTACGATGTTCAAAGGACTCGGACGAATTTATTAGGTTTATTATAGAGTTTTAAGTTTATATACGGTATTGTAAGGTGTTGTTACGATTTATAAGGTGTCCTACAATATAATAACGTGCTTTTCAAGGTGTTAATATGGCATACAGAGTTGTATGATGTCCTAAATTGTTGTACGATCTTCAAAGGACTCGTACGAATTCATTAGATTTATTATGAAGTTTTATGTTTATATACGGTATTGTAAGGTGTTGTTATGACTTGTAAGGCGTCCTACAATATAATATCGTGTTTTTCAAGGTGTTAATATGGCATACAGTGTCATAAGTTGCCCTAAATTGTCGTACGGTGTTCAAAGGACTCGGACAAATTTATTAGGTTTATTATGGAGTTTTAAGTTTTTATACTGTATTATAAGGTGTTGTTACTATTTATAAGGCGTCCAACAATATAATAATGTGTTTTTCAAGGTGTTAATATGGCATACAGAGTTGTAAGCTGTCATAAATTGTCGTACGATGTTCAAACGACTCGTACGAATTCATTAGATTTATTATGAATTTTTATGTTTATATACGGTATTGTAAGGTGTTGTTATGACTTGTAAGGCGTCCTACAATATAATATCGTGTTTTTCAAGGTGTTAATATGGCATACAGTGTCGTAAGTTGCCCTAAATTGTCGTACGATGTTCAAAGGACTTGAACGAATTTATTAGGTTTATTATGGAGTTTTAAGTTTTTATACTGTATTATAAGGTGTTGTTATGATTTGTAAGGTGTCCTACAATATAATATCGTGTTTTTCAAGGTGTTAATATGGCATACAGTGTCGTAAGTTGCCCTAAATTGTCGTACGAAGTTCAAAGGACTCGGACGAATTCATTAGGTTTATTATGGAGTTTTAAGTTTATATACGGTTTTGTAAGGTGTTGTTACTATTTATAAGGCGTCCTTCAATATAATAATATGTTTTTCAAGGTGTTAATATGGCATACAGTGTTGTAAGATGTCATAAACTGTCGTACGATGTTCAAAGGACTCGTACGAATTCATTAGATTTATTATTAAGTTTTATGTTTATATACGGTATTGTAAGGTGTTGTTATGACTTGTAAGGCGTCCTACAATATAATATCGTGTTTTTCAAGGTGTTAATATGGCATACAGTGTCGTAAGTTGCCCTAAATTGTCGTACGATGTTCAAAGGACTCGGACGAATTTATTAGGTTTATTATGGAGTTTTAAGTTTTTATACTGTATTATAAGGTGTTGTTACTATTTATAAGGCGTCCTTCAATATAATAATGTGTTTTTCAAGGTGTTAATATGGCATACAGTGTTGTAAGATGTCATAAACTGTCGTACGATGTTCAAAGGACTCGTACGAATTCATTAGATTTATTATGAAGTTTTATGTTTATATACGGTATTGTAAGGTGTTGTTATGACTTGTAAGGCGTCCTACAATATAATATCGTGTTTTTCAAGGTGTTAATATGGCATACAGTGTCGTAAGTTGCCCTAAATTGTCGTACGAAGTTCAAAGGACTCGGACGAATTCATTAGGTTTATTATGGAGTTTTAAGTTTTTATACTGTATTATAAGGTGTTGTTACTATTTATAAGGCGTCCAACAATATAATAATGTGTTATTCAAGGTGTTAATATGGCATACAGAGTTGTAAACTGTCATAAATTGTCGTACGATGTTCAAAGGACTCGTACGAATTCATTAGATTTATTATGAAGTTTTATGTTTATATACGGTATTGTAAGGTGTTGTTATGACGTGTAAGGCGTCCTACAATATAATATCGTGTTTTTCAAGGTGTTAATATGGCATACAGTGTCGTAAGTTGCCCTAAATTGTCGTACGAAGTTCAAAGGACTCGGACAAATTCATTAGGTTTATTATGGAGTTTTAAGTTTTTATACTGTATTATAAGGTGTTGTTATGATTTGTAAGGCGTCCTACAATATAATATCGTGTTTTTCAAGGTGTTAATATGGCATACATTGTCGTAAGTTGTCATAAATATTCGTACGATATTCAAAGGACTCGGACGAATTCATTAGGTTTATTATGGAGTTTTAAGTTTATATACGGTTTTGTAAGGTTTTGTTACTATTTATAAGGCGTCCTTCAATATAATAATGTATTTTTCAAAGTGTTAATATGGCATACAGAGTTCTAAGATGTCATAAATTGTCGTACGATGTTCAAAGGACTCGTACGAATTCATTAGATTTATTATGAAGTTTTATGTTTATATACGGTATTGTAAGGTGTTGTTATGACTTGTAAGGCGTCCTACAATATAATATCGTGTTTTTCAAGGTGTTAATATGGCATACAGTGTCGTAAGTTGCCCTAAATTGTCGTACGAAGTTCAAAGGACTCGGACGAATTCATTAGGTTTATTATAGAGTTTTAAGTTTTTATACGGTATTATAAGGTGTTGTTATGATTTGTAAGGCGTCCAACAATATAATATTGTGTTTTTCAAGGTGTTAATATGGCATACATTGTCGTAAGTTGTCCTAAATTTTCGTACGATATTCAAAGGACTCGGACGAATTCATTAGGTTTATTATGGAGTTTTAAGTTTATATACGGTTTTGTAAGGTGTTGTTACTATTTATATGGCGTCCTTCAATATAATAATGTGTTTTTCAAGGTGTTAATATGGCATACAGAGTTGTAAGATGTCATAAATTGTCGTACGATGTTCAAAGGACTCGTACGAATTCATTAGATTTATTATGAAGTTTTATGTTTATATACGGTATTGTAAGGTGTTGTTATGACTTGTAAGGCGTCCTACAATATAATATCGTGTTTTTCAAGGTGTTAATATGGCATACAGTGTCGTAAGTTGCCCTAAATTGTCGTACGATGTTCAAAGGACTCGGACGAATTTATTAGGTTTATTATAGAGTTTTAAGTTTATATACGGTATTGTAAGGTGTTGTTACGATTTATAAGGTGTCCTACAATATAATAACGTGCTTTTCAAGGTGTTAATATGGCATACAGAGTTGTATGATGTCCTAAATTGTTGTACGATCTTCAAAGGACTCGTACGAATTCATTAGATTTATTATGAAGTTTTATGTTTATATACGGTATTGTAAGGTGTTGTTATGACTTGTAAGGCGTCCTACAATATAATATCGTGTTTTTCAAGGTGTTAATATGGCATACAGTGTCATAAGTTGCCCTAAATTGTCGTACGGTGTTCAAAGGACTCGGACAAATTTATTAGGTTTATTATGGAGTTTTAAGTTTTTATACTGTATTATAAGGTGTTGTTACTATTTATAAGGCGTCCAACAATATAATAATGTGTTTTTCAAGGTGTTAATATGGCATACAGAGTTGTAAGCTGTCATAAATTGTCGTACGATGTTCAAACGACTCGTACGAATTCATTAGATTTATTATGAATTTTTATGTTTATATACGGTATTGTAAGGTGTTGTTATGACTTGTAAGGCGTCCTACAATATAATATCGTGTTTTTCAAGGTGTTAATATGGCATACAGTGTCGTAAGTTGCCCTAAATTGTCGTACGATGTTCAAAGGACTTGAACGAATTTATTAGGTTTATTATGGAGTTTTAAGTTTTTATACTGTATTATAAGGTGTTGTTATGATTTGTAAGGTGTCCTACAATATAATATCGTGTTTTTCAAGGTGTTAATATGGCATACAGTGTCGTAAGTTGCCCTAAATTGTCGTACGAAGTTCAAAGGACTCGGACGAATTCATTAGGTTTATTATGGAGTTTTAAGTTTATATACGGTTTTGTAAGGTGTTGTTACTATTTATAAGGCGTCCTTCAATATAATAATATGTTTTTCAAGGTGTTAATATGGCATACAGTGTTGTAAGATGTCATAAACTGTCGTACGATGTTCAAAGGACTCGTACGAATTCATTAGATTTATTATTAAGTTTTATGTTTATATACGGTATTGTAAGGTGTTGTTATGACTTGTAAGGCGTCCTACAATATAATATCGTGTTTTTCAAGGTGTTAATATGGCATACAGTGTCGTAAGTTGCCCTAAATTGTCGTACGATGTTCAAAGGACTCGGACGAATTTATTAGGTTTATTATGGAGTTTTAAGTTTTTATACTGTATTATAAGGTGTTGTTACTATTTATAAGGCGTCCAACAATATAATAATGTGTTATTCAAGGTGTTAATATGGCATACAGAGTTGTAAGCTGTCATAAATTGTCGTACGATGTTCAAAGGACTCGTACGAATTCATTAGATTTATTATGAAGTTTTATGTTTATATACGGTATTGTAAGGTGTTGTTATGACTTGTAAGGCGTCCTACAATATAATATCGTGTTTTTCAAGGTGTTAATATGGCATACAGTTTCGTAAGTTGCCCTAAATTGTCGTACGAAGTTCAAAGGACTCGGACGAATTCATTAGGTTTATTATGGAGTTTTAAGTTTTTATACTGTATTATAAGGTGTTGTTATGATTTGTAAGGCGTCCTACAATATAATATCATGTTTTTCAAGGTGTTAATATGGCATACATTGTCGTAAGTTGTCATAAATATTCGTACGATATTCAAAGGACTCGGACGAATTCATTAGGTTTATTATGGAGTTTTAAGTTTATATACGGTTTTGTAAGGTTTTGTTACTATTTATAAGGCGTCCTTCAATATAATAATGTGTTTTTCAAAGTGTTAATATGGCATACAGAGTTCTAAGATGTCATAAATTGTCGTACGATGTTCAAAGGACTCGTACGAATTCATTAGATTTATTATGAAGTTTTATGTTTATATACGGTATTGTAAGGTGTTGTTATGACTTGTAAGGCGTCCTACAATATAATATCGTGTTTTTCAAGGTGTTAATATGGCATACAGTGTCGTAAGTTGCCCTAAATTGTCGTACGAAGTTCAAAGGACTCGGACGAATTCATTAGGTTTATTATGGAGTTTTAAGTTTTTATACGGTATTATAAGGTGTTGTTATGATTTGTAAGGCGTCCAACAATATAATATTGTGTTTTTCAAGGTGTTAATATGGCATACATTGTCGTAAGTTGTCCTAAATTGTCGTACGATATTCAAAGGACTCGGACGAATTCATTAGGTTTATTATGGAGTTTTAAGTTTATATACGGTTTTGTACGGTGTTGTTACTATTTATATGGCGTCCTTCAATATAATAATGTGTTTTTCAAGGTGTTAATATGGCATACAGAGTTGTAAGATGTCATAAATTGTCGTACGATGTTCAAAGGACTCGTACGAATTCATTAGATTTATTATGAAGTTTTATGTTTATATACGGTATTGTAAGGTGTTGTTATGACTTGTAAGGCGTCCTACAATATAATATCGTGTTTTTCAAGGTGTTAATATGGCATACAGTGTCGTAAGTTGCCCTAAATTGTCGTACGATGTTCAAAGGACTCGGACGAATTTATTAGGTTTATTATGGAGTTTTAAGTTTTTATACTGTATTATAAGGTGTTGTTACTATTTATAAGGCGTCCAACAATATAATAATGTGTTATTCAAGGTGTTAATATGGCATACAGAGTTGTAAGCTGTCATAAATTGTCGTACGATGTTCAAAGGACTCGTACGAATTCATTAGATTTATTATGAAGTTTTATGTTTATATACGGTATTGTAAGGTGTTGTTATGACTTGTAAGGCGTCCTACAATATAATATCGTGTTTTTCAAGGTGTTAATATGGCATACAGTGTCGTAAGTTGCCCTAAATTGTCGTACGAAGTTCAAAGGACTCGGACGAATTCATTAGGTTTATTATGGAGTTTTAAGTTTTTATACTGTATTATAAGGTGTTGTTATGATTTGTAAGGCGTCCTACAATATAATATCGTGTTTTTCAAGGTGTTAATATGGCATACATTGTCGTAAGTTGTCATAAATATTCGTACGATATTCAAAGGACTCGGACGAATTCATTAGGTTTATTATGGAGTTTTAAGTTTATATACGGTTTTGTAAGGTTTTGTTACTATTTATAAGGCGTCCTTCAATATAATAATGTGTTTTTCAAAGTGTTAATATGGCATACAGAGTTCTAAGATGTCATAAATTGTCGTACGATGTTCAAAGGACTCGTACGAATTCATTAGATTTATTATGAAGTTTTATGTTTATATACGGTATTGTAAGGTGTTGTTATGACTTGTAAGGCGTCCTACAATATAATATCGTGTTTTTCAAGGTGTTAATATGGCATACAGTGTCGTAAGTTGCCCTAAATTGTCGTACGAAGTTCAAAGGACTCGGACGAATTCATTAGGTTTATTATGGAGTTTTAAGTTTTTATACGGTATTATAAGGTGTTGTTATGATTTGTAAGGCGTCCAACAATATAATATTGTGTTTTTCAAGGTGTTAATATGGCATACATTGTCGTAAGTTGTCCTAAATTGTCGTACGATATTCAAAGGACTCGGACGAATTCATTAGGTTTATTATGGAGTTTTAAGTTTATATACGGTTTTGTAAGGTGTTGTTACTATTTATATGGCGTCCTTCAATATAATAATGTGTTTTTCAAGGTGTTAATATGGCATACAGAGTTGTAAGATGTCATAAATTGTCGTACGATGTTCAAAGGACTCGTACGAATTCATTAGATTTATTATGAAGTTTTATGTTTATATACGGTATTGTAAGGTGTTGTTATGACTTGTAAGGCGTCCTACAATATAATATCGTGTTTTTCAAGGTGTTAATATGGCATACAGTGTCGTAAGTTGCCCTAAATTGTCGTACGATGTTCAAAGGACTCGGACGAATTTATTAGGTTTATTATGGAGTTTTAAGTTTATATACGGTATTGTAAGGTGTTGTTACGATTTATAAGGTGTCCTACAATATAATAACGTGCTTTTCAAGGTGTTAATATGGCATACAGAGTTGTATGATGTCCTAAATTGTTGTACGATCTTCAAAGGACTCGTACGAATTCATTAGATTTATTATGAAGTTTTATGTTTATATACGGTATTGTAAGGTGTTGTTATGACTTGTAAGGCGTCCTACAATATAATATCGTGTTTTTCAAGGTGTTAATATGGCATACAGTGTCATAAGTTGCCCTAAATTGTCGTACGGTGTTCAAAGGACTCGGACGAATTTATTAGGTTTATTATGGAGTTTTAAGTTTTTATACTGTATTATAAGGTGTTGTTACTATTTATAAGGCGTCCAACAATATAATAATGTGTTTTTCAAGGTGTTAATATGGCATACAGAGTTGTAAGCTGTCATAAATTGTCGTACGATGTTCAAACGACTCGTACGAATTCATTAGATTTATTATGAAGTTTTATGTTTATATACGGTATTGTAAGGTGTTGTTATGACTTGTAAGGCGTCCTACAATATAATATCGTGTTTTTCAAGGTGTTAATATGGCATACAGTGTCGTAAGTTGCCCTAAATTGTCGTACGATGTTCAAAGGACTTGGACTAATTTATTAGGTTTATTATGGAGTTTTAAGTTTTTATACTGTATTATAAGGTGTTGTTATGATTTGTAAGGCGTCCTACAATATAATATCGTGTTTTTCAAGGTGTTAATATGGCATACATTGTCGTAAGTTGTCCTAAATATTCGTACGATATTCAAAGGACTCGGACGAATTCATTAGGTTTATTATGGAGTTTTAAGTTTATATACGGTTTTGTAAGGTTTTGTTACTATTTATAAGGTGTCCTTCAATATAATAATGTGTTTTTCAAGGTGTTAATAATGCATACAGAGTTCTAAGATGTCATAAATTGTCGTACGATGTTCAAAGGACTCGTACGAATTCATTAGATTTATTATGAAGTTTTATGTTTATGTACGGTATTGTAAGGTGTTGTTATGACTTGTAAGGCGTCCTACAATATAATATCGTGTTTTTCAAGGTGTTAATATGGCATACATTGTCGTAAGTTGTCCTAAATATTCTTACGATATTCAAAGGACTCGGACGAATTCATTAGGTTTATTATGGAGTTTTAAGTTTATATACGGTTTTGTAAGGTGTTGTTACTATTTATAAGGCGTCCTTCAATATAATAATGTGTTTTTCAAGGTGTTAATATGGCATACAGAGTTGTAAGATGTCATAAATTGCCGTACGATGTTCAAAGGACTCATACGAATTCATTAGATTTATTATGAAATTTTATGTTTATATACGGTATTGTAAGGTGTTGTTATGACTTGTAAGGCGTCCTACAATATAATATCGTGTTTTTCAAGGTGTTAATATGGCATAAGTGTCGTAAGTTGCCCTAAATTGTCGTACGAAGTTCAAAGGACTCGGACGAATTCATTATGTTTATTATGGAGTTTTAAGTTTTTATACGGTATTATAAGGTGTTGTTATGATTTGTAAGGCGTCCAACAATATAGTATCGTGTTTTTCAAGGTGTTAATATGGCATACATTGTCGTAAGTTGTCCTAAATTGTCGTACGATATTCAAAGGACTCGGACGAATTCATTAGGTTTATTATGGAGTTTTAAGTTTATATACGGTTTTGTAAGGTGTTGTTACTATTTATAAGGCGTCCTTCAATATAATAATGTGTTTTTCAAGGTGTTAATATGGCATACAGAGTTGTAAGATGTCATAAATTGTCGTACGATGTTCAAAGGACTCGTATGAATTCATTAGATTTATTATGAAGTTTTATGTTTATATACGGTATTGTAAGGTGTTGTTATGACTTGTAAGGCGTCCTACAATATAATATCGTGTTTTTCAAGGTGTTAATATGGCATACAGTGTCGTAAGTTGCCCTAAATATTCGTACGATATTCAAAGGACTCGGACGAAATCATTAGGTTTATTATGGAGTTTTAAGTTTTTATACTGTATTATAAGGTGTTGTTATGATTTGTAAGGCGTCCTACAATATAATATCGTGTTTTTCAAGGTGTTAATATGGCATACATTGTCGTAAGTTGTCATAAATATTCGTACGATATTCAAAGGACTCGGACGAATTCATTAGGTTTATTATGGAGTTTTAAGTTTATAAACGGTTTTGTAAGGTTTTGTTACTATTTATAAGGCGTCCTTCAATATAATAATGTGTTTTTCAAGGTGTTAATAATGCATACAGAGTTCTAAGATGTCATAAATTGTCGTACAATGTTCAAAGGACTCGTACGAATTCATTAGATTTATTATGAAGTTTTATGTTTATGTACGGTATTGTAAGGTGTTGTTATGACTTGTAAGGCGTCCTACAATATAATATCGTGTTTTTCAAGGTGTTAATATGGCATACATTGTCGTAAGTTGTCCTAAATATTCTTACGATATTCAAAGGACTCGGACGAATTCATTAGGTTTATTATGGAGTTTTAAGTTTATATACGGTTTTGTAAGGTGTTGTTACTATTTATAAGGCGTCCTTCAATATAATAATGTGTTTTTCAAGGTGTTAATATGGCATACAGAGTTGTAAGATGTCATAAATTGTCGTACGATGTTCAAAGGACTCATACGAATTCATTAGATTTATTATGAAGTTTTATGTTTATATACGGTATTGTAAGGTGTTGTTATGACTTGTAAGGCGTCCTACAATATAATATCGTGTTTTTCAAGGTGTTAATATGGCATAAGTGTCGTAAGTTGCCCTAAATTGTCGTACGAAGTTCAAAGGACTCGGACGAATTCATTAGGTTTATTATGGAGTTTTAAGTTTTTATACGGTATTATAAGGTGTTGTTATAATTTGTAAGGCGTCCAACAATATAATATCGTGTTTTTCAAGGTGTTAATATGGCATACATTGTCGTAAGTTGTCCTAAATTGTCGTACGATATTCAAAGGACTCGGACGAATTCATTAGGTTTATTATGGAGTTTTAAGTTTATATACGGTTTTGTAAGGTGTTGTTACTATTTATAAGGCGTCCTTCAATATAATAATGTGTTTTTCAAGGTGTTAATATGGCATACAGAGTTGTAAGATGTCATAAATTGTCGTACGATGTTCAAAGGACTCGTACGAATTCATTAGATTTATTATGAAGTTTTATGTTTATATACGGTATTGTAAGGTGTTGTTATGACTTGTAAGGCGTCCTACAATATAATATCGTGTTTTTCAAGGTGTTAATATGGCATACAGTGTCGTAAGTTGCCCTAAATATTCGTACGATATTCAAAGGACTCGGACGAAATCATTAGGTTTATTATGGAGTTTTAAGTTTTTATACTGTATTATAAGGTGTTGTTATGATTTGTAAGGCGTCCTACAATATAATATCGTGTTTTTCAAGGTGTTAATATGGCATACATTGTCGTAAGTTGTCATAAATATTCGTACGATATTCAAAGGACTCGGACGAATTCATTAGGTTTATTATGGAGTTTAAAGTTTATATACGGTTTTGTAAGGTTTTGTTACTATTTATAAGGCGTCCTTCAATATAATAATGTGTTTTTCAAAGTGTTAATATGGCATACAGAGTTCTAAGATGTCATAAATTGTCATACGATGTTCAAAGGACTCGTACGAATTCATTAGATTTATTATGAAGTTTTATGTTTATATACGGTATTGTAAGGTGTTGTTATGACTTGTAAGGCGTCCTACAATATAATATCGAGTTTTTCAAGGTGTTAATATGGCATACAGTGTCGTAAGTTGCCCTAAATTGTCGTACGAAGTTCAAAGGACTCGGACGAATTCATTAGGTTTATTATGGAGTTTTAAGTTTTTATACGATATTATAAGGTGTTGTTATGATTTGTAAGGCGTCCAACAATATAATATTGTGTTTTTCAAGGTGTTAATATGGCATACATTGTCGTAAGTTGTCCTAAATTGTCGTACGATATTCAAAGGACTCGGACGAATTCATTAGGTTTATTATGGAGTTTTAAGTTTATATACGGTTTTGTAAGGTGTTGTTACTATTTATATGGCGTCCTTCAATATAATAATGTGTTTTTCAAGGTGTTAATATGGCATACAGAGTTGTAAGATGTCATAAATTGTCGTACGATGTTCAAAGGACTCGTACGAATTCATTAGATTTATTATGAAGTTTTATGTTTATATACGGTATTGTAAGGTGTTGTTATGACTTGTAAGGCGTCCTACAATATAATATCGTGTTTTTCAAGGTGTTAATATGGCATACAGTGTCGTAAGTTGCCCTAAATTGTCGTACGATGTTCAAAGGACTCGGACGAATTTATTAGGTTTATTATGGAGTTTTAAGTTTATATACGGTATTGTAAGGTGTTGTTACGATTTATAAGGTGTCCTACAATATAATAACGTGCTTTTCAAGGTGTTAATATGGCATACAGAGTTGTATGATGTCCTAAATTGTTGTACGATCTTCAAAGGACTCGTACGAATTCATTAGATTTATTATGAAGTTTTATGTTTATATACGGTATTGTAAGGTGTTGTTATGACTTGTAAGGCGTCCTACAATATAATATCGTGTTTTTCAAGGTGTTAATATGGCATACAGTGTCATAAGTTGCCCTAAATTGTCGTACGGTGTTCAAAGGACTCGGATGAATTTATTAGGTTTATTATGGAGTTTTAAGTTTTTATACTGTATTATAAGGTGTTGTTACTATTTATAAGGCGTCCAACAATATAATAATGTGTTTTTCAAGGTGTTAATATGGCATACAGAGTTGTAAGCTGTCATAAATTGTCGTACGATGTTCAAACGACATGTACGAATTCATTAGATTTATTATGAAGTTTTATGTTTATATACGGTATTGTAAGGTGTTGTTATGACTTGTAAGGCGTCCTACAATATAATATCGTGTTTTTCAAGGTGTTAATATGGCATACAGTGTCGTAAGTTGCCCTAAATTGTCGTACGATGTTCAAAGGACTTGGACGAATTTATTAGGTTTATTATGGAGTTTTAAGTTTTTATACTGTATTATAAGGTGTTGTTATGATTTGTAAGGCGTCCTACAATATAATATCGTGTTTTTCAAGGTGTTAATATGGCATACATTGTCGTAAGTTGTCATAAATATTCGTACGATATTCAAAGGACTCGGACGAATTCATTAGGTTTATTATGGAGTTTTAAGTTTATATACGGTTTTGTAAGGTTTTGTTACTATTTATAAGGCGTCCTTCAATATAATAATGTGTTTTTCAAGGTGTTAATAATGCATACAGAGTTCTAAGATGTCATAAATTGTCGTACGATGTTCAAAGGACTCGTACGAATTCATTAGATTTATTATGAAGTTTTATGTTTATGTACGGTATTGTAAGGTGTTGTTATGACTTGTAAGGCGTCCTACAATATAATATCGTGTTTTTCAAGGTGTTAATATGGCATACATTGTCGTAAGTTGTCCTAAATATTCTTACGATATTCAAAGGACTCGGACGAATTCATTAGGTTTATTATGGAGTTTTAAGTTTATATACGGTTTTGTAAGGTGTTGTTACTATTTATAAGGCGTCCTTCAATAT
The DNA here is from genome assembly GCA_030867185.1 of Tagetes erecta. NCBI lineage: Eukaryota > Viridiplantae > Streptophyta > Magnoliopsida > Asterales > Asteraceae > Tagetes > Tagetes erecta. Next base: position 30,735,196 of record CM061488.1, read on the forward strand.
AATAATGTGTTTTTCAAGGTGTTAATATGGCATACAGAGTTGTAAGATGTCATAAATTGTCGTACGATGTTCAAAGGACTCATACGAATTCATTAGATTTATTATGAAGTTTTATGTTTATATACGGTATTGTAAGGTGTTGTTATGACTTGTAAGGCGTCCTACAATATAATATCGTGTTTTTCAAGGTGTTAATATGGCATAAGTGTCGTAAGTTGCCCTAAATTGTCGTACGAAGTTCAAAGGACTCGGACGAATTCATTAGGTTTATTATGGAGTTTTAAGTTTTTATACGGTATTATAAGGTGTTGTTATGATTTGTAAGGCGTCCAACAATATAATATCGTGTTTTTCAAGGTGTTAATATGGCATACATTGTCGTAAGTTGTCCTAAATTGTCGTACGATATTCAAAGGACTCGGACGAATTCATTAGGTTTATTATGGAGTTTTAAGTTTATATACGGTTTTGTAAGGTGTTGTTACTATTTATAAGGCGTCCTTCAATATAATAATGTGTTTTTCAAGGTGTTAATATGGCATACAGAGTTGTAAGATGTCATAAATTGTCGTACGATGTTCAAAGGACTCGTACGAATTCATTAGATTTATTATGAAGTTTTATGTTTATATACGGTATTGTAAGGTGTTGTTATGACTTGTAAGGCGTCCTACAATATAATATCGTGTTTTTCAAGGTGTTAATATGGCATACAGTGTCGTAAGTTGCCCTAAATATTCGTACGATATTCAAAGGACTCGGACGAAATCATTAGGTTTATTATGGAGTTTTAAGTTTTTATACTGTATTATAAGGTGTTGTTATGATTTGTAAGGCGTCCTACAATATAATATCGTGTTTTTCAAGGTGTTAATATGGCATACATTGTCGTAAGTTGTCATAAATATTCGTACGATATTCAAAGGACTCGGACGAATTCATTAGGTTTATTATGGAGTTTAAAGTTTATATACGGTTTTGTAAGGTTTTGTTACTATTTATAAGGCGTCCTTCAATATAATAATGTGTTTTTCAAAGTGTTAATATGGCATACAGAGTTCTAAGATGTCATAAATTGTCATACGATGTTCAAAGGACTCGTACGAATTCATTAGATTTATTATGAAGTTTTATGTTTATATACGGTATTGTAAGGTGTTGTTATGACTTGTAAGGCGTCCTACAATATAATATCGAGTTTTTCAAGGTGTTAATATGGCATACAGTGTCGTAAGTTGCCCTAAATTGTCGTACGAAGTTCAAAGGACTCGGACGAATTCATTAGGTTTATTATGGAGTTTTAAGTTTTTATACGATATTATAAGGTGTTGTTATGATTTGTAAGGCGTCCAACAATATAATATTGTGTTTTTCAAGGTGTTAATATGGCATACATTGTCGTAAGTTGTCCTAAATTGTCGTACGATATTCAAAGGACTCGGACGAATTCATTAGGTTTATTATGGAGTTTTAAGTTTATATACGGTTTTGTAAGGTGTTGTTACTATTTATATGGCGTCCTTCAATATAATAATGTGTTTTTCAAGGTGTTAATATGGCATACAGAGTTGTAAGATGTCATAAATTGTCGTACGATGTTCAAAGGACTCGTACGAATTCATTAGATTTATTATGAAGTTTTATGTTTATATACGGTATTGTAAGGTGTTGTTATGACTTGTAAGGCGTCCTACAATATAATATCGTGTTTTTCAAGGTGTTAATATGGCATACAGTGTCGTAAGTTGCCCTAAATTGTCGTACGATGTTCAAAGGACTCGGACGAATTTATTAGGTTTATTATGGAGTTTTAAGTTTATATACGGTATTGTAAGGTGTTGTTACGATTTATAAGGTGTCCTACAATATAATAACGTGCTTTTCAAGGTGTTAATATGGCATACAGAGTTGTATGATGTCCTAAATTGTTGTACGATCTTCAAAGGACTCGTACGAATTCATTAGATTTATTATGAAGTTTTATGTTTATATACGGTATTGTAAGGTGTTGTTATGACTTGTAAGGCGTCCTACAATATAATATCGTGTTTTTCAAGGTGTTAATATGGCATACAGTGTCATAAGTTGCCCTAAATTGTCGTACGGTGTTCAAAGGACTCGGATGAATTTATTAGGTTTATTATGGAGTTTTAAGTTTTTATACTGTATTATAAGGTGTTGTTACTATTTATAAGGCGTCCAACAATATAATAATGTGTTTTTCAAGGTGTTAATATGGCATACAGAGTTGTAAGCTGTCATAAATTGTCGTACGATGTTCAAACGACTCGTACGAATTCATTAGATTTATTATGAAGTTTTATGTTTATATACGGTATTGTAAGGTGTTGTTATGACTTGTAAGGCGTCCTACAATATAATATCGTGTTTTTCAAGGTGTTAATATGGCATACAGTGTCGTAAGTTGCCCTAAATTGTCGTACGATGTTCAAAGGACTTGGACGAATTTATTAGGTTTATTATGGAGTTTTAAGTTTTTATACTGTATTATAAGGTGTTGTTATGATTTGTAAGGCGTCCTACAATATAATATCGTGTTTTTCAAGGTGTTAATATGGCATACATTGTCGTAAGTTGTCATAAATATTCGTACGATATTCAAAGGACTCGGACGAATTCATTAGGTTTATTATGGAGTTTTAAGTTTATATACGGTTTTGTAAGGTTTTGTTACTATTTATAAGGCGTCCTTCAATATAATAATGTGTTTTTCAAGGTGTTAATAATGCATACAGAGTTCTAAGATGTCATAAATTGTCGTACGATGTTCAAAGGACTCGTACGAATTCATTAGATTTATTATGAAGTTTTATGTTTATGTACGGTATTGTAAGGTGTTGTTATGACTTGTAAGGCGTCCTACAATATAATATCGTGTTTTTCAAGGTGTTAATATGGCATACATTGTCGTAAGTTGTCCTAAATATTCTTACGATATTCAAAGGACTCGGACGAATTCATTAGGTTTATTATGGAGTTTTAAGTTTATATACGGTTTTGTAAGGTGTTGTTACTATTTATAAGGCGTCCTTCAATATAATAATGTGTTTTTCAAGGTGTTAATATGGCATACAGAGTTGTAAGATGTCATAAATTGTCGTACGATGTTCAAAGGACTCATACGAATTCATTAGATTTATTATGAAGTTTTATGTTTATATACGGTATTGTAAGGTGTTGTTATGACTTGTAAGGCGTCCTACAATATAATATCGTGTTTTTCAAGGTGTTAATATGGCATAAGTGTCGTAAGTTGCCCTAAATTGTCGTACGAAGTTCAAAGGACTCGGACGAATTCATTAGGTTTATTATGGAGTTTTAAGTTTTTATACGGTATTATAAGGTGTTGTTATGATTTGTAAGGCGTCCAACAATATAATATCGTGTTTTTCAAGGTGTTAATATGGCATACATTGTCGTAAGTTGTCCTAAATTGTCGTACGATATTCAAAGGACTCGGACGAATTCATTAGGTTTATTATGGAGTTTTAAGTTTATATACGGTTTTGTAAGGTGTTGTTACTATTTATAAGGCGTCCTTCAATATAATAATGTGTTTTTCAAGGTGTTAATATGGCATACAGAGTTGTAAGATGTCATAAATTGTCGTACGATGTTCAAAGGACTCGTACGAATTCATTAGATTTATTATGAAGTTTTATGTTTATATACGGTATTGTAAGGTGTTGTTATGACTTGTAAGGCGTCCTACAATATAATATCGTGTTTTTCAAGGTGTTAATATGGCATACAGTGTCGTAAGTTGCCCTAAATATTCGTACGATATTCAAAGGACTCGGACGAAATCATTAGGTTTATTATGGAGTTTTAAGTTTTTATACTGTATTATAAGGTGTTGTTATGATTTGTAAGGCGTCCTACAATATAATATCGTGTTTTTCAAGGTGTTAATATGGCATACATTGTCGTAAGTTGTCATAAATATTCGTACGATATTCAAAGGACTCGGACGAATTCATTAGGTTTATTATGGAGTTTAAAGTTTATATACGGTTTTGTAAGGTTTTGTTACTATTTATAAGGCGTCCTTCAATATAATAATGTGTTTTTCAAAGTGTTAATATGGCATACAGAGTTCTAAGATGTCATAAATTGTCGTACGATGTTCAAAGGACTCGTACGAATTCATTAGATTTATTATGAAGTTTTATGTTTATATACGGTATTGTAAGGTGTTGTTATGACTTGTAAGGCGTCCTACAATATAATATCGAGTTTTTCAAGGTGTTAATATGGCATACAGTGTCGTAAGTTGCCCTAAATTGTCGTACGAAGTTCAAAGGACTCGGACGAATTCATTAGGTTTATTATGGAGTTTTAAGTTTTTATACGATATTATAAGGTGTTGTTATGATTTGTAAGGCGTCCAACAATATAATATTGTGTTTTTCAAGGTGTTAATATGGCATACATTGTCGTAAGTTGTCCTAAATTGTCGTACGATATTCAAAGGACTCGGACGAATTCATTAGGTTTATTATGGAGTTTTAAGTTTATATACGGTTTTGTAAGGTGTTGTTACTATTTATATGGCGTCCTTCAATATAATAATGTGTTTTTCAAGGTGTTAATATGGCATACAGAGTTGTAAGATGTCATAAATTGTCGTACGATGTTCAAAGGACTCGTACGAATTCATTAGATTTATTATGAAGTTTTATGTTTATATACGGTATTGTAAGGTGTTGTTATGACTTGTAAGGCGTCCTACAATATAATATCGTGTTTTTCAAGGTGTTAATATGGCATACAGTGTCGTAAGTTGCCCTAAATTGTCGTACGATGTTCAAAGGACTCGGACGAATTTATTAGGTTTATTATGGAGTTTTAAGTTTATATACGGTATTGTAAGGTGTTGTTACGATTTATAAGGTGTCCTACAATATAATAACGTGCTTTTCAAGGTGTTAATATGGCATACAGAGTTGTATGATGTCCTAAATTGTTGTACGATCTTCAAAGGACTCGTACGAATTCATTAGATTTATTATGAAGTTTTATGTTTATATACGGTATTGTAAGGTGTTGTTATGACTTGTAAGGCGTCCTACAATATAATATCGTGTTTTTCAAGGTGTTAATATGGCATACAGTGTCATAAGTTGCCCTAAATTGTCGTACGGTGTTCAAAGGACTCGGATGAATTTATTAGGTTTATTATGGAGTTTTAAGTTTTTATACTGTATTATAAGGTGTTGTTACTATTTATAAGGCGTCCAACAATATAATAATGTGTTTTTCAAGGTGTTAATATGGCATACAGAGTTGTAAGCTGTCATAAATTGTCGTACGATGTTCAAACGACTCGTACGAATTCATTAGATTTATTATGAAGTTTTATGTTTATATACGGTATTGTAAGGTGTTGTTATGACTTGTAAGGCGTCCTACAATATAATATCGTGTTTTTCAAGGTGTTAATATGGCATACAGTGTCGTAAGTTGCCCTAAATTGTCGTACGATGTTCAAAGGACTTGGACGAATTTATTAGGTTTATTATGGAGTTTTAAGTTTTTATACTGTATTATAAGGTGTTGTTATGATTTGTAAGGCGTCCTACAATATAATATCGTGTTTTTCAAGGTGTTAATATGGCATACATTGTCGTAAGTTGTCCTAAATATTCGTACGATATTCAAAGGACTCGGACGAATTCATTAGGTTTATTATGGAGTTTTAAGTTTATATACGGGTTTGTAAGGTTTTGTTACTATTTATAAGGCGTCCTTCAATATAATAATGTGTTTTTCAAGGTGTTAATAATGCATACAGAGTTCTAAGATGTCATAAATTGTCGTACGATGTTCAAAGGACTCATACGAATTCATTAGATTTATTATGAAGTTTTATGTTTATATACGGTATTGTAAGGTGTTGTTATGACTTGTAAGGCGTCCTACAATATAATATCGTGTTTTTCAAGGTGTTAATATGGCATAAGTGTCGTAAGTTGCCCTAAATTGTCGTACGAAGTTCAAAGGACTCGGACGAATTCATTAGGTTTATTATGGAGTTTTAAGTTTTTATACGGTATTATAAGGTGTTGTTATGATTTGTAAGGCGTCCAACAATATAATATCGTGTTTTTCAAGGTGTTAATATGGCATACATTGTCGTAAGTTGTCCTAAATTGTCGTACGATATTCAAAGGACTCGGACGAATTCATTAGGTTTATTATGGAGTTTTAAGTTTATATACGGTTTTGTAAGGTGTTGTTACTATTTATAAGGCGTCCTTCAATATAATAATGTGTTTTTCAAGGTGTTAATATGGCATACAGAGTTGTAAGATGTCATAAATTGTCGTACGATGTTCAAAGGACTCGTACGAATTCATTAGATTTATTATGAAGTTTTATGTTTATATACGGTATTGTAAGGTGTTGTTATGACTTGTAAGGCGTCCTACAATATAATATCGTGTTTTTCAAGGTGTTAATATGGCATACAGTGTCGTAAGTTGCCCTAAATATTCGTACGATATTCAAAGGACTCGGACGAAATCATTAGGTTTATTATGGAGTTTTAAGTTTTTATACTGTATTATAAGGTGTTGTTATGATTTGTAAGGCGTCCTACAATATAATATCGTGTTTTTCAAGGTGTTAATATGGCATACATTGTCGTAAGTTGTCATAAATATTCGTACGATATTCAAAGGACTCGGACGAATTCATTAGGTTTATTATGGAGTTTAAAGTTTATATACGGTTTTGTAAGGTTTTGTTACTATTTATAAGGCGTCCTTCAATATAATAATGTGTTTTTCAAAGTGTTAATATGGCATACAGAGTTCTAAGATGTCATAAATTGTCGTACGATGTTCAAAGGACTCGTACGAATTCATTAGATTTATTATGAAGTTTTATGTTTATATACGGTATTGTAAGGTGTTGTTATGACTTGTAAGGCGTCCTACAATATAATATCGAGTTTTTCAAGGTGTTAATATGGCATACAGTGTCGTAAGTTGCCCTAAATTGTCGTACGAAGTTCAAAGGACTCGGACGAATTCATTAGGTTTATTATGGAGTTTTAAGTTTTTATACGATATTATAAGGTGTTGTTATGATTTGTAAGGCGTCCAACAATATAATATTGTGTTTTTCAAGGTGTTAATATGGCATACATTGTCGTAAGTTGTCCTAAATTGTCGTACGATATTCAAAGGACTCGGACGAATTCATTAGGTTTATTATGGAGTTTTAAGTTTATATACGGTTTTGTAAGGTGTTGTTACTATTTATATGGCGTCCTTCAATATAATAATGTGTTTTTCAAGGTGTTAATATGGCATACAGAGTTGTAAGATGTCATAAATTGTCGTACGATGTTCAAAGGACTCGTACGAATTCATTAGATTTATTATGAAGTTTTATGTTTATATACGGTATTGTAAGGTGTTGTTATGACTTGTAAGGCGTCCTACAATATAATATCGTGTTTTTCAAGGTGTTAATATGGCATACAGTGTCGTAAGTTGCCCTAAATTGTCGTACGATGTTCAAAGGACTCGGACGAATTTATTAGGTTTATTATGGAGTTTTAAGTTTATATACGGTATTGTAAGGTGTTGTTACGATTTATAAGGTGTCCTACAATATAATAACGTGCTTTTCAAGGTGTTAATATGGCATACAGAGTTGTATGATGTCCTAAATTGTTGTACGATCTTCAAAGGACTCGTACGAATTCATTAGATTTATTATGAAGTTTTATGTTTATATACGGTATTGTAAGGTGTTGTTATGACTTGTAAGGCGTCCTACAATATAATATCGTGTTTTTCAAGGTGTTAATATGGCATACAGTGTCATAAGTTGCCCTAAATTGTCGTACGGTGTTCAAAGGACTCGGATGAATTTATTAGGTTTATTATGGAGTTTTAAGTTTTTATACTGTATTATAAGGTGTTGTTACTATTTATAAGGCGTCCAACAATATAATAATGTGTTTTTCAAGGTGTTAATATGGCATACAGAGTTGTAAGCTGTCATAAATTGTCGTACGATGTTCAAACGACTCGTACGAATTCATTAGATTTATTATGAAGTTTTATGTTTATATACGGTATTGTAAGGTGTTGTTATGACTTGTAAGGCGTCCTACAATATAATATCGTGTTTTTCAAGGTGTTAATATGGCATACAGTGTCGTAAGTTGCCCTAAATTGTCGTACGATGTTCAAAGGACTTGGACGAATTTATTAGGTTTATTATGGAGTTTTAAGTTTTTATACTGTATTATAAGGTGTTGTTATGATTTGTAAGGCGTCCTACAATATAATATCGTGTTTTTCAAGGTGTTAATATGGCATACATTGTCGTAAGTTGTCCTAAATATTCGTACGATATTCAAAGGACTCGGACGAATTCATTAGGTTTATTATGGAGTTTTAAGTTTATATACGGTTTTGTAAGGTTTTGTTACTATTTATAAGGCGTCCTTCAATATAATAATGTGTTTTTCAAGGTGTTAATAATGCATACAGAGTTCTAAGATGTCATAAATTGTCGTACGATGTTCAAAGGACTCGTACGAATTCATTAGATTTATTATGAAGTTTTATGTTTATGTACGGTATTGTAAGGTGTTGTTATGACTTGTAAGGCGTCCTACAATATAATATCGTGTTTTTCAAGGTGTTAATATGGCATACATTGTCGTAAGTTGTCCTAAATATTCGTACGATATTCAAAGGACTCGGACGAATTCATTAGGTTTATTATGGAGTTTTAAGTTTATATACGGTTTTGTAAGGTGTTGTTACTATTTATAAGGCGTCCTTCAATATAATAATGTGTTTTTCAAGGTGTTAATATGGCATACAGAGTTGTAAGATGTCATAAATTGTCGTACGATGTTCAAAGGACTCATACGAATTCATTAGATTTATTATGAAGTTTTATGTTTATATACGGTATTGTAAGGTGTTGTTATGACTTGTAAGGCGTCCTACAATATAATATCGTGTTTTTCAAGGTGTTAATATGGCATAAGTGTCGTAAGTTGCCCTAAATTGTCGTACGAAGTTCAAAGGACTCGGACGAATTCATTAGGTTTATTATGGAGTTTTAAGTTTTTATACGGTATTATAAGGTGTTGTTATGATTTGTAAGGCGTCCAACAATATAATATCGTGTTTTTCAAGGTGTTAATATGGCATACATTGTCGTAAGTTGTCCTAAATTGTCGTACGATATTCAAAGGACTCGGACGAATTCATTAGGTTTATTATGGAGTTTTAAGTTTATATACGGTTTTGTAAGGTGTTGTTACTATTTATAAGGCGTCCTTCAATATAATAATGTGTTTTTCAAGGTGTTAATATGGCATACAGAGTTGTAAGATGTCATAAATTGTCGTACGATGTTCAAAGGACTCGTACGAATTCATTAGATTTATTATGAAGTTTTATGTTTATATACGGTATTGTAAGGTGTTGTTATGACTTGTAAGGCGTCCTACAATATAATATCGTGTTTTTCAAGGTGTTAATATGGCATACAGTGTCGTAAGTTGCCCTAAATTGTCGTACGATGTTCAAAGGACTCGGACGAATTTATTAGGTTTATTATGGAGTTTTAAGTTTATATACGGTATTGTAAGGTGTTGTTACGATTTATAAGGTGTCCTACAATATAATAACGTGCTTTTCAAGGTGTTAATATGGCATACAGAGTTGTATGATGTCCTAAATTGTTGTACGATCTTCAAAGGACTCGTACGAATTCATTAGATTTATTATGAAGTTTTATGTTTATATACGGTATTGTAAGGTGTTGTTATGACTTGTAAGGCGTCCTACAATATAATATCGTGTTTTTCAAGGTGTTAATATGGCATACAGTGTCATAAGTTGCCCTAAATTGTCGTACGGTGTTCAAAGGACTCGGATGAATTTATTAGGTTTATTATGGAGTTTTAAGTTTTTATACTGTATTATAAGGTGTTGTTACTATTTATAAGGCGTCCAACAATATAATAATGTGTTTTTCAAGGTGTTAATATGGCATACAGAGTTGTAAGCTGTCATAAATTGTCGTACGATGTTCAAACGACTCGTACGAATTCATTAGATTTATTATGAAGTTTTATGTTTATATACGGTATTGTAAGGTGTTGTTATGACTTGTAAGGCGTCCTACAATATAATATCGTGTTTTTCAAGGTGTTAATATGGCATACAGTGTCGTAAGTTGCCCTAAATTGTCGTACGATGTTCAAAGGACTTGGACGAATTTATTAGGTTTATTATGGAGTTTTAAGTTTTTATACTGTATTATAAGGTGTTGTTATGATTTGTAAGGCGTCCTACAATATAATATCGTGTTTTTCAAGGTGTTAATATGGCATACATTGTCGTAAGTTGTCCTAAATATTCGTACGATATTCAAAGGACTCGGACGAATTCATTAGGTTTATTATGGAGTTTTAAGTTTATATACGGTTTTGTAAGGTTTTGTTACTATTTATAAGGCGTCCTTCAATATAATAATGTGTTTTTCAAGGTGTTAATAATGCATACAGAGTTCTAAGATGTCATAAATTGTCGTACGATGTTCAAAGGACTCGTACGAATTCATTAGATTTATTATGAAGTTTTATGTTTATGTACGGTATTGTAAGGTGTTGTTATGACTTGTAAGGCGTCCTACAATATAATATCGTGTTTTTCAAGGTGTTAATATGGCATACATTGTCGTAAGTTGTCCTAAATATTCGTACGATATTCAAAGGACTCGGACGAATTCATTAGGTTTATTATGGAGTTTTAAGTTTATATACGGTTTTGTAAGGTGTTGTTACTATTTATAAGGCGTCCTTCAATATAATAATGTGTTTTTCAAGGTGTTAATATGGCATACAGAGTTGTAAGATGTCATAAATTGTCGTACGATGTTCAAAGGACTCATACGAATTCATTAGATTTATTATGAAGTTTTATGTTTATATACGGTATTGTAAGGTGTTGTTATGACTTGTAAGGCGTCCTACAATATAATATCGTGTTTTTCAAGGTGTTAATATGGCATAAGTGTCGTAAGTTGCCCTAAATTGTCGTACGAAGTTCAAAGGACTCGGACGAATTCATTAGGTTTTCTTATGGAGTTTTAAGTTTTTATACGGTATTATAAGGTGTTGTTATGATTTGTAAGGCGTCCAACAATATAATATCGTGTTTTTCAAGGTGTTAATATGGCATACATTGTCGTAAGTTGTCCTAAATTGTCGTACGATATTCAAAGGACTCGGACGAATTCATTAGGTTTATTATGGAGTTTTAAGTTTATATACGGTTTTGTAAGGTGTTGTTACTATTTATAAGGCGTCCTTCAATATAATAATGTGTTTTTCAAGGTGTTAATATGGCATACAGAGTTGTAAGATGTCATAAATTGTCGTACGATGTTCAAAGGACTCGTACGAATTCATTAGATTTATTATGAAGTTTTATGTTTATATACGGTATTGTAAGGTGTTGTTATGACTTGTAAGGCGTCCTACAATATAATATCGTGTTTTTCAAGGTGTTAATATGGCATACAGTGTCGTAAGTTGCCCTAAATATTCGTACGATATTCAAAGGACTCGGACGAAATCATTAGGTTTATTATGGAGTTTTAAGTTTATATACGGTTTTGTAAGGTTTTGTTACTATTTATGTCACACCCCCAAATTCCACTAACGGAGTTCTACCGTTAGGAGGGTGACAAACCAGGATCCAAGTCATTAATTACACAAACGACTCTAAATGAGTTTAAAAATAACGTGTCTCAGTAAATGAGAAAACCAAACGTCAGAGTTTAACCGTTTAAAAATGCGGAAGCGTAAAGTAAAGTAACCAAAACATATGCGCAAACACGCGCCCCAAAGTATAAGTTTTAAAATGCAAGTTAATAATATATAAAGTGTTTGAAAACTGAGCAGACCCATGATGCATGTCCTAATATGATGTTCAGCTAACCTTGGCCACCTGAGAAAAACACGCTAAAAAGTGTCAACGCTAGGTTGGTGAGTTCACAGGTTTAAATAACAGTTCATAAATAAGTTTTCCAGATAATGTAAATCACAAATATATCAGTAGGTAGCTAACCCAAGTTTTCATGTTACTCAAACGTTTCGAATCCGAGCTGACTGTTTATGTTGTGCCTTGTTACCATTGTTAACATTCAATGGCCATGAGATTAGGACAATTCACACCTGCCCGGCTCCCAGCCGAGGGTGGGGTTTGTCAAACCCAGTAGTACTACCCGAACCTCCTCGCTATACCCCGTATATTAACGGTTCGAGAGAGTTGAAAGGACTTTCGTATGTTAAGTTTAACGTTTAGTAAGCCATGATGATATATAAGTAAATACAAAATCAAAAGTGTTTTCGTGCGTGCTTTCTCCCCCAACAGGAAAATAGTAAAAGGGGCCGTGAAACTCACCTTAGGTTGCGCAGCTACAATTAAATCAACAAGAACAAAATTTCCTAAGTCGTCCAACGACCTGATTAAGTTTTACCAGTTAGATATAAAATACTCTAATAAAGTTTATGTTCAGTTTCTCGTTCCAGGTTCGGTTTCATATCAATATCAAAATATAATTATTCTGCTAAACAATGTTTCTTTTGACACGTGACATATATTTTTGCCGTTAGGTTATTATCACGTCTATCAATAATTAGCATACATTTGTATATCATATATATTACTAGCATGCCTGATCGAACATTCGATATAATTTATATATTTCAAACTTTACATGCATGCTCATACATACCATGTGCTTATATGTATAATTAATTACTACATATATAAATTAAACTCACATGTACAAGATTCACGCATATACTTGCACATAATGTGTCATGTGTTCTATACAGAACAAACCCATATACACATCCATGCTATGACACTATTATAACATCATCATCATCATCAACACATCATCATCACCTTTGCACACATAAACTCAAAACATAGAGGCAATGCGTTATGTTTAAACTTACACCTATCATTAAAATCACTAATTCTTGTACATATATTCTTTCTTTGATGTTAATACACATATACATATTTACATATAATCACTGTTCTAAGATGCATACATACCAACACACTAACATGAGGTAGCATATAAAACGATTTACCCACACCTTATACGTATGTAAACATATATTCGCATACCCCCAACACCACACCCACACATATTTATATGCCATATTTGACTTCATATGTTCTTATAATCACATAATTAAGCATGCATATACAAACTTAATCATGTTCCTATATATTTTTCATTTCTCCTCATACTTATATACACAGGCATATGAACACACATCGCAAGCATACATACACATATATAACAGATCTAGCCATGTGTACACATATAGTATCATCAACCTGTAACCCAATCATATCCCGTAACGAAAGCACAAAACAATTAGAAAACACGTATATACCTATACATACAGCTTTACATGCACAAGTATACGAACCACATGTGTTTAACTCAAACCGTAACCGAAACCCAAACCGTAACGAAACGAAACAATAACGCTAGTTACCAAAACTTACCAGAAAGGTTACGCGGTGCTTAATTCGCCGGTGTTCGTAGAGTTCAACAGGGTCATTGGTGGTTGTAGCGGCGTTTGACGGCGGTGGTAGTGACACCAATGGTAGACAACTGTGATGACTGTGGAAACGGTGTGCGACGGTCTGGCTGGTGGTTGCTGTGGTGTTCACAGGAGATGGCGGAGGTGGTTATTATGGTGGTTGGTGACGTCGGACGAGGTGGTTGTCGAAGTTGATAAGATGACGGCAGTAGGGTTCGACAATGGGGTTGGTTTCATTATATATAATTTCAATTTGCAATTTAGTCCCTAAGGATTTGAATATGTAAAACTTGTTACCAAAGTTAAATAAATCAATTTCTAACTAATTACAATTTCAACCTATAATTCTTACGACTTATATATATTTTACTTTTTGATACGCTTTTGAGTTATATGAGTTTTAATTATAATTCTCCAAATTATTAATGTTTAAACGCCACTCGCTGCAATCTGAAAATTTCTCGAATTACTAATTTTTTTTTAATAAATAGTTGTTTACTTATTTATATAAATTAATACATTTAATTTGTAATTGGTGTTATTTACAAAAGAGGATTCCAAGTTAATAACGACTAACAGAATTTGGTTAAGTTGGGTTAACGACGTTAACCCGAAAATACCGGGTGTCACATCATCCCCTTGTTGAAAGAATTTTCGTCCCGAAAATTGAGTAAGGTTTCTAAGAGTTTGAGGTTGCGAGGGAGAAAAGAAAACAAAAAGAAAAATTTTGGGTTGTCACATTATCCCTTTGTTGAAAGAAATTTCGTCCCGAAATTTTAGTAACAACACATTACTCCGATTGGGTTCAAGAAAACTAATACTTGACGTGTTGTTTTAATTAGATTCTCACGAGTTATCAAATTTGGAGTACTTGGATTCTAACATATTTTTAAGTTTATTTGACAATTTGTAAGGTTTATAGGACATAAAACTTTTATAAGTCTAAGTGTCAAAAGAGTAGAATGAGTGGGTGAGAATGGTGGAGTGATAGAAACTACAAATTTCTTACCTGGAGCGTGAGAGGAAGTGGACAATGACGACATATCTTATACGTATAAATATAATGTTTAGTTATTACGAATCATTGTGTGCGTAAGTGTAACTAATGTAGTTCGTACAATTGTAGTTTAGGATTGACTTTTTTTTTTTTTTTTTTTTTTTTTTTTTTACCATTGTTATTTACAGATGAACTTTTGCTCTATGTAAATCTGAGTTGACTTTTTGATTTATTTATTGTGATTTGGGTATAACCCACACGACGGATTGTTGCTAGGATCCCCGCGTACCTATAAATTCACCATTACGTTGCGCACCCGTAATCGTCAATTTACATCACACGACCATCCTAACTTGCTTCCATCGCATGTTTTACTCAAATGTTTTGTTTTGTTTTGTACTTATCTACATGTTATTTTATTCCATTTTAAGTATATGAAGTGTCTAAGGAAAGAAGGGTATACTTCAATTAATAAGTAAAGTACACTACATGTGAAAGATACAAATAGATGCCTAGTTTGATGATCTTATAAGGAAAACATACGTCAAACATACTATGAGTCGTTGATAAGTATAAGGAAAAAAAATGGTATAAACACAATGTGGGTATTCAGTAAGCAAGTATGTATCACACATAATAGTTTCACAGAAGCGATAATATGTTATAGCACATAATGAGTCATGCAATATGTGATATGTGATAAAGTGTAGTAGGTCACACAACAGTCAAGTCATGACCTTAGAGCAATATGTTTTAGCCAATAATCTAGTTCAGTTGTTCTTATACCACTATTTATTAAGTATCGGTCCATGTCGGTTGATTGCCATATGGGGTGGATAGCTATAAAAGTGTGTTCCTTGGGCTCTTTTCTACACCGGCTTATTGCCATCATAATATGATCTATAATTTGTAATCCAATGGAAGATGTTTCTTAGACAATTCCAAAACAGCTTTAAGTTTCCAACAGCATAATGAATCAACAGTATAGTGATCAAGCATACATTATGTATACTCCAACGATTAATGTGTAAAGCAACTGATGTGCTTACTTAGTTCAAGTCTCACTAACAGAGAAGATTCTTCTAGAGTTCTTTAAAGTTTTACTTAATCAAACTTAGCTAGACAAGCCACCAAATCGAGTCGCGTCGATAGGCCTAAAATGCTAATATATGTTTGTATGTTATAACTAAGTGAGTGAATAAATGGAGACTAATTCTATGTATATCGTTATAGTAAAATATATTTTCGACCCAAAGATGAAGAAGAAAAAAAAAAAAAAATTAGCAATGCAATTTATCTGAATGAGTGCGAATTACGTGAATGCATGTGTAACTAATGCAATGTGCAGTTATAGTCTAGAATGCAATGCAATGCAACCTAGTTCGCTATAACTAAGGGCTCTGATACCAATCTGTCACACCCCCAATTTCCACTAACGGAGTTCTACCGTTCGGGGCGTGACATACCAGGATCTCATTGCCATTAGTTACGTTGAACGACCTCTATATCAATTTAAAAACCAACATTTATAAATCCAAGTTTAAAATATGTTTCAGTGCGGAAGCATAAATAAAAATCTACGTAAACCACGCGTCCAAAACCATAATTAAATAAAATATAAAAATAGTTTTAAATGCAACTACGACTCGACCAAAGCATGCTCCTAATCCGTGCACAGTACCTGAGAAAGACATGCTAAATCGTGTCAACACTAGGTTGGTGAGTTCACAGGTTTAAGTAATTGAAATACAACAACAGCCGATAATGTAAAATACAATTATATCGTTGGGTAGCGAACCCAGTTTCTTATTATTTAAGCGTTTCGATACCGAGCTGACTGAGAGTTATTTGCGCCTCGACACCATTGCTACAACAATGGACCAACAACATAGGACAATTCACACCTACCCGGCTCCCAGCCGAGGGTGGGGTTTGTCAAACCCAGTAGTACTACCCGAACTTCCTCGCTATACCTCGTATATTAACGGCTCGAAGATTTAGTGAGGACTTGACAACTTGTTACGTTTACGCTTAATAATCAAGAGATATAAAGTAAATACCATTATCAAATAGTTTTGTGCATGCTTTCTCCCCCAACAGGAAAATAGTAAAAGGGGCCGTGAAACTCACCTTAGGTTGCGCAGCTACAAATAATTCAACAGCAAAAATAGGAATTCCTAAGTCGACCAACGACCTGTTTAAGTTCTACTAGTTAGGTACAAATTACTCTAATAAAGTTCACATTCGGTTTCTCGTTCCAGGTTCGGTTTCATATCAATATCAAAATATAATTATTCTGCTAAACAATGTTTCTTTTGACACGTGACATATATTTTTGCCGTTAGGTTATTATCACGTCTATCAATAATTAGCATACATTTGTATATCATATATATTACTAGCATGCCTGATCGAACATTCGATATAATTTATATATTTCAAACTTTACATGCATGCTCATACATACCATGTGCTTATATGTATAATTAATTACTACATATATAAATTAAACTCACATGTACAAGATTCACGCATATACTTGCACATAATGTGTCATGTGTTCTATACAGAACAAACCCATATACACATCCATGCTATGACACTATTATAACATCATCATCATCATCAACACATCATCATCACCTTTGCACACATAAACTCAAAACATAGAGGCAATGCGTTATGTTTAAACTTACACCTATCATTAAAATCACTAATTCTTGTACATATATTCTTTCTTTGATGTTAATACACATATACATATTTACATATAATCACTGTTCTAAGATGCATACATACCAACACACTAACATGAGGTAGCATATAAAACGATTTACCCACACCTTATACGTATGTAAACATATATTCGCATACCCCCAACACCACACCCACACATATTTATATGCCATATTTGACTTCATATGTTCTTATAATCACATAATTAAGCATGCATATACAAACTTAATCATGTTCCTATATATTTTTCATTTCTCCTCATACTTATATACACAGGCATATGAACACACATCGCAAGCATACATACACATATATAACAGATCTAGCCATGTGTACACATATAGTATCATCAACCTGTAACCCAATCATATCCCGTAACGAAAGCACAAAACAATTAGAAAACACGTATATACCTATACATACAGCTTTACATGCACAAGTATACGAACCACATGTGTTTAACTCAAACCGTAACCGAAACCCAAACCGTAACGAAACGAAACAATAACGCTAGTTACCAAAACTTACCAGAAAGGTTACGCGGTGCTTAATTCGCCGGTGTTCGTAGAGTTCAACAGGGTCATTGGTGGTTGTAGCGGCGTTTGACGGCGGTGGTAGTGACACCAATGGTAGACAACTGTGATGACTGTGGAAACGGTGTGCGACGGTCTGGCTGGTGGTTGCTGTGGTGTTCACAGGAGATGGCGGAGGTGGTTATTATGGTGGTTGGTGACGTCGGACGAGGTGGTTGTCGAAGTTGATAAGATGACGGCAGTAGGGTTCGACAATGGGGTTGGTTTCATTATATATAATTTCAATTTGCAATTTAGTCCCTAAGGATTTGAATATGTAAAACTTGTTACCAAAGTTAAATAAATCAATTTCTAACTAATTACAATTTCAACCTATAATTCTTACGACTTATATATATTTTACTTTTTGATACGCTTTTGAGTTATATGAGTTTTAATTATAATTCTCCAAATTATTAATGTTTAAACGCCACTCGCTGCAATCTGAAAATTTCTCGAATTACTAATTTTTTTTTAATAAATAGTTGTTTACTTATTTATATAAATTAATACATTTAATTTGTAATTGGTGTTATTTACAAAAGAGGATTCCAAGTCCTTCAATATAATAATGTGTTTTTCAAAGTGTTAATATGGCATACAGAGTTCTAAGATGTCATAAATTGTCGTACGATGTTCAAAGGACTCGTACGAATTCATTAGATTTATTATGAAGTTTTATGTTTATATACGGTATTGTAAGGTGTTGTTATGACTTGTAAGGCGTCCTACAATATAATATCGTGTTTTACAAGGTGTTAATATGGCATACAGTGTCGTAAGTTGCCCTAAATTGTCGTACGAAGTTCAAAGGACTCGGACGAATTCATTAGGTTTATTATGGAGTTTTAAGTTTTTATACGGTATTATAAGGTGTTGTTATGATTTGTAAGGCGTCCAACAATATAATATCGTGTTTTTCAAGGTGTTAATATGGCATACATTGTCGTAAGTTGTCCTAAATTGTCGTACGATATTCAAAGGACTCGGACGAATTCATTAGGTTTATTATGGAGTTTTAAGTTTATATACGGTTTTGTAAGGTGTTGTTACTATTTATATGGCGTCCTTCAATATAATAATGTGTTTTTCAAGGTGTTAATATGGCATACAGAGTTGTAAGATGTCATAAATTGTCGTACGATGTTCAAAGGACTCGTACGAATTCATTAGATTTATTATGAAGTTTTATGTTTATATACGGTATTGTAAGGTGTTGTTATGCCTTGTAAGGCGTCCTACAATATAATATCGTGTTTTTCAAGGTGTTAATATGGCATACAGTGTCGTAAGTTGCCCTAAATTGTCGTACGATGTTCAAAGGACTCGGACGAATTTATTAGGTTTATTATGGAGTTTTAAGTTTATATACGGTATTGTAAGGTGTTGTTACGATTTATAAGGTGTCCTACAATATAATAACGTGCTTTTCAAGGTGTTAATATGGCATACAGAGTTGTATGATGTCCTAAATTGTTGTACGATCTTCAAAGGACTCGTACGAATTCATTAGATTTATTATGAAGTTTTATGTTTATATACGGTATTGTAAGGTGTTGTTATGACTTGTAAGGCGTCCTACAATATAATATCGTGTTTTTCAAGGTGTTAATATGGCATACAGTGTCGTAAGTTGCCCTAAATATTCGTACGATATTCAAAGGACTCGGACGAAATCATTAGGTTTATTATGGAGTTTTAAGTTTTTATACTGTATTATAAGGTGTTGTTATGATTTGTAAGGCGTCCTACAATATAATATCGTGTTTTTCAAGGTGTTAATATGGCATACATTGTCGTAAGTTGTCATAAATATTCGTACGATATTCAAAGGACTCGGACGAATTCATTAGGTTTATTATGGAGTTTAAAGTTTATATACGGTTTTGTAAGGTTTTGTTACTATTTATAAGGCGTCCTTCAATATAATAATGTGTTTTTCAAAGTGTTAATATGGCATACAGAGTTCTAAGATGTCATAAATTCTCGTACGATGTTCAAAGGACTCGTACGAATTCATTAGATTTATTATGAAGTTTTATGTTTATATACGGTATTGTAAGGTGTTGTTATGACTTGTAAGGCGTCCTACAATATAATATCGTGTTTTTCAACGTGTTAATATGGCATACAGTGTCGTAAGTTGCCCTAAATTGTCGTACGAAGTTCAAAGGACTCGGACGAATTCATTAGGTTTATTATGGAGTTTTAAGTTTTTATACGGTATTATAAGGTGTTGTTATGATTTGTAAGGCGTCCAACAATATAATATTGTGTTTTTCAAGGTGTTAATATGGCATACATTGTCGTAAGTTGTCCTAAATTGTCGTACGATATTCAAAGGACTCGGACGAATTCATTAGGTTTATTATGGAGTTTTAAGTTTATATACGGTTTTGTAAGGTGTTGCTACTATTTATATGGCGTCCTTCAATATAATAATGTGTTTTTCAAGGTGTTAATATGGCATACAGAGTTGTAAGATGTCATAAATTGTCGTACGATGTTCAAAGGACTCGTACGAATTCATTAGATTTATTATGAAGTTTAATGTTTATATACGGTATTGTAAGGTGTTGTTATGACTTGTAAGGCGTCCTACAATATAATATCGTGTTTTTCAAGGTGTTAATATGGCATACAGTGTCGTAAGTTGCCCTAAATTGTCGTACGATGTTCAAAGGACTCGGACGAATTTATTAGGTTTATTATGGAGTTTTAAGTTTATATACGGTATTGTAAGGTGTTGTTACGATTTATAAGGTGTCCTACAATATAATAACGTGCTTTTCAAGGTGTTAATATGGCATACAGAGTTGTATGATGTCCTAAATTGTTGTACGATCTTCAAAGGACTCGTACGAATTCATTAGATTTATTATGAAGTTTTATGTTTATATACGGTATTGTAAGGTGTTGTTATGACTTGTAAGGCGTCCTACAATATAATATCGTGTTTTTCAAGGTGTTAATATGGCATACAGTGTCGTAAGTTGCCCTAAATTGTCGTACGATGTTCAAAGGACTCGGACGAATTTATTAGGTTTATTATGGAGTTTTAAGTTTATATACGGTATTGTAAGGTGTTGTTACGATTTATAAGGTGTCCTACAATATAATAACGTGCTTTTCAAGGTGTTAATATGGCATACAGAGTTGTATGATGTCCTAAATTGTTGTACGATCTTCAAAGGACTCGTACGAATTCATTAGATTTATTATGAAGTTTTATGTTTATATACGGTATTGTAAGGTGTTGTTATGACTTGTAAGGCGTCCTACAATATAATATCGTGTTTTTCAAGGTGGTAATATGGCATACAGTGTCATAAGTTGCCCTAAATTGTCGTACGGTGTTCAAAGGACTCGGACGAATTTATTAGGTTTATTATGGAGTTTTAAGTTTTTATACTGTATTATAAGGTGTTGTTACTATTTATAAGGCGTCCAACAATATAATAATGTGTTTTTCAAGGTGTTAATATGGCATACAGAGTTGTAAGCTGTCATAAATTGTCGTACGATGTTCAAACGACTCGTACGAATTCATTAGATTTATTATGAAGTTTTATGTTTATATACGGTATTGTAAGGTGTTGTTATGACTTGTAAGGCGTCCTACAATATAATATCGTGTTTTTCAAGGTGTTAATATGGCATACAGTGTCGTAAGTTGCCCTAAATTGTCGTACGATGTTTAAAGGACTTGGACGAATTTATTAGGTTTATTATGGAGTTTTAAGTTTTTATACTGTATTATAAGGTGTTGTTATGATTTGTAAGGCGTCCTACAATATAATATCGTGTTTTTCAAGGTGTTAATATGGCATACATTGTCGTAAGTTGTCCTAAATATTCGTACGATATTCAAAGGACTCGGACGAATTCATTAGGTTTATTATGGAGTTTTAAGTTTATATACGGTTTTGTAAGGTTTTGTTACTATTTATAAGGCGTCCTTCAATATAATAATGTGTTTTTCAAGGTGTTAATAATGCATACAGAGTTCTAAGATGTCATAAATTGTCGTACGATGTTCAAAGGACTCGGACGAATTCATTAGGTTTATTATGGAGTTTTAAGTTTTTATACGGTATTATAAGGTGTTGTTATGATTTGTAAGGCGTCCAACAATATAATATCGTGTTTTTCAAGGTGTTAATATGACATACATTGTCGTAAGTTGTCCTAAATTGTCGTACGATATTCAAAGGACTCGGACGAATTCATTAGGTTTATTATGGAGTTTTAAGTTTATATACGGTTTTGTAAGGTGTTGTTACTATTTATAAGGCGTCCTTCAATATAATAATGTGTTTTTCAAGGTGTTAATATGGCATACAGAGTTGTAAGATGTCATAAATTGTCGTACGATGTTCAAAGGACTCGTACGAATTCATTAGATTTATTATGAAGTTTTATGTTTATATACGGTATTGTAAGGTGTTGTTATGACTTGTAAGGCGTCCTACAATATAATATCGTGTTTTTCAAGGTGTTAATATGGCATACAGTG
Organism: Tagetes erecta; assembly: GCA_030867185.1. Taxonomy (NCBI): domain Eukaryota; kingdom Viridiplantae; phylum Streptophyta; class Magnoliopsida; order Asterales; family Asteraceae; genus Tagetes; species Tagetes erecta. The sequence goes on from CM061488.1 coordinate 30,757,662, forward strand.
TCGTAAGTTGCCCTAAATATTCGTACGATATTCAAAGGACTCGGACGAAATCATTAGGTTTATTATGGAGTTTTAAGTTTATATACGGTTTTGTAAGGTTTTGTTACTATTTATAAGGCGTCCTTCAATATAATAATGTGTTTTTCAAAGTGTTAATATGGCATACAGAGTTCTAAGATGTCATAAATTGTCGTACGATGTTCAAAGGACTCGTACGAATTCATTAGATTTATTATGAAGTTTTATGTTTATATACGGTATTGTAAGGTGTTGTTATGACTTGTAAGGCGTCCTACAATATAATATCGTGTTTTACAAGGTGTTAATATGGCATACAGTGTCGTAAGTTGCCCTAAATTGTCGTACGATGTTCAAAGGACTCGGACGAAATCATTAGGTTTATTATGGAGTTTTAAGTTTATATACGGTATTGTAAGGTGTTGTTACGATTTATAAGGTGTCCTACAATATAATAACGTGCTTTTCAAGGTGTTAATATGGCATACAGAGTTGTATGATGTCCTAAATTGTTGTACGATCTTCAAAGGACTCGTACGAATTCATTAGATTTATTATGAAGTTTTATGTTTATATACGGTATTGTAAGGTGTTGTTATGACTTGTAAGGCGTCCTACAATATAATATCGTGTTTTTCAAGGTGGTAATATGGCATACAGTGTCATAAGTTGCCCTAAATTGTCGTACGGTGTTCAAAGGACTCGGACGAATTTATTAGGTTTATTATGGAGTTTTAAGTTTTTATACTGTATTATAAGGTGTTGTTACTATTTATAAGGCGTCCAACAATATAATAATGTGTTTTTCAAGGTGTTAATATGGCATACAGAGTTGTAAGCTGTCATAAATTGTCGTACGATGTTCAAACGACTCGTACGAATTCATTAGATTTATTATGAAGTTTTATGTTTATATACGGTATTGTAAGGTGTTGTTATGACTTGTAAGGCGTCCTACAATATAATATCGTGTTTTTCAAGGTGTTAATATGGCATACAGTGTCGTAAGTTGCCCTAAATTGTCGTACGATGTTCAAAGGACTTGGACGAATTTATTAGGTTTATTATGGAGTTTTAAGTTTTTATACTGTATTATAAGGTGTTGTTATGATTTGTAAGGCGTCCTACAATATAATATCGTGTTTTTCAAGGTGTTAATATGGCATACATTGTCGTAAGTTGTCCTAAATATTCGTACGATATTCAAAGGACTCGGACGAATTCATTAGGTTTATTATGGAGTTTTAAGTTTATATACGGTTTTGTAAGGTTTTGTTACTATTTATAAGGCGTCCTTCAATATAATAATGTGTTTTTCAAGGTGTTAATAATGCATACAGAGTTCTAAGATGTCATAAATTGTCGTACGATGTTCAAAGGACTCGTACGAATTCATTAGATTTATTATGAAGTTTTATGTTTATGTACGGTATTGTAAGGTGTTGTTATGACTTGTAAGGCGTCCTACAATATAATATCGTGTTTTTCAAGGTGTTAATATGGCATACATTGTCGTAAGTTGTCCTAAATATTCGTACGATATTCAAAGGACTCGGACGAATTCATTAGGTTTATTATGGAGTTTTAAGTTTATATACGGTTTTGTAAGGTGTTGTTACTATTTATAAGGCGTCCTTCAATATAATAATGTGTTTTTCAAGGTGTTAATATGGCATACAGAGTTGTAAGATGTCATAAATTGTCGTACGATGTTCAAAGGACTCATACGAATTCATTAGATTTATTATGAAGTTTTATGTTTATATACGGTATTGTAAGGTGTTGTTATGACTTGTAAGGCGTCCTACAATATAATATCGTGTTTTTCAAGGTGTTAATATGGCATAAGTGTCGTAAGTTGCCCTAAATTGTCGTACGAAGTTCAAAGGACTCGGACGAATTCATTAGGTTTATTATGGAGTTTTAAGTTTTTATACGGTATTATAAGGTGTTGTTATGATTTGTAAGGCGTCCAACAATATAATATCGTGTTTTTCAAGGTGTTAATATGGCATACATTGTCGTAAGTTGTCCTAAATTGTCGTACGATATTCAAAGGACTCGGACGAATTCATTAGGTTTATTATGGAGTTTTAAGTTTATATACGGTTTTGTAAGGTGTTGTTACTATTTATAAGGCGTCCTTCAATATAATAATGTGTTTTTCAAGGTGTTAATATGGCATACAGAGTTGTAAGATGTCATAAATTGTCGTACGATGTTCAAAGGACTCGTACGAATTCATTAGATTTATTATGAAGTTTTATGTTTATATACGGTATTGTAAGGTGTTGTTATGACTTGTAAGGCGTCCTACAATATAATATCGTGTTTTTCAAGGTGTTAATATGGCATACAGTGTCGTAAGTTGCCCTAAATATTCGTACGATATTCAAAGGACTCGGACGAAATCATTAGGTTTATTATGGAGTTTTAAGTTTATATACGGTTTTGTAAGGTTTTGTTACTATTTATAAGGCGTCCTTCAATATAATAATGTGTTTTTCAAAGTGTTAATATGGCATACAGAGTTCTAAGATGTCATAAATTGTCGTACGATGTTCAAAGGACTCGTACGAATTCATTAGATTTATTATGAAGTTTTATGTTTATATACGGTATTGTAAGGTGTTGTTATGACTTGTAAGGCGTCCTACAATATAATATCGTGTTTTACAAGGTGTTAATATGGCATACAGTGTCGTAAGTTGCCCTAAATTGTCGTACGAAGTTCAAAGGACTCGGACGAATTCATTAGGTTTATTATGGAGTTTTAAGTTTTTATACGGTATTATAAGGTGTTGTTATGATTTGTAAGGCGTCCAACAATATAATATCGTGTTTTTCAAGGTGTTAATATGGCATACATTGTCGTAAGTTGTCCTAAATTGTCGTACGATATTCAAAGGACTCGGACGAATTCATTAGGTTTATTATGGAGTTTTAAGTTTATATACGGTTTTGTAAGGTGTTGTTACTATTTATATGGCGTCCTTCAATATAATAATGTGTTTTTCAAGGTGTTAATATGGCATACAGAGTTGTAAGATGTCATAAATTGTCGTACGATGTTCAAAGGACTCGTACGAATTCATTAGATTTATTATGAAGTTTTATGTTTATATACGGTATTGTAAGGTGTTGTTATGCCTTGTAAGGCGTCCTACAATATAATATCGTGTTTTTCAAGGTGTTAATATGGCATACAGTGTCGTAAGTTGCCCTAAATTGTCGTACGATGTTCAAAGGACTCGGACGAATTTATTAGGTTTATTATGGAGTTTTAAGTTTATATACGGTATTGTAAGGTGTTGTTACGATTTATAAGGTGTCCTACAATATAATAACGTGCTTTTCAAGGTGTTAATATGGCATACAGAGTTGTATGATGTCCTAAATTGTTGTACGATCTTCAAAGGACTCGTACGAATTCATTAGATTTATTATGAAGTTTTATGTTTATATACGGTATTGTAAGGTGTTGTTATGACTTGTAAGGCGTCCTACAATATAATATCGTGTTTTTCAAGGTGTTAATATGGCATACAGTGTCGTAAGTTGCCCTAAATATTCGTACGATATTCAAAGGACTCGGACGAAATCATTAGGTTTATTATGGAGTTTTAAGTTTTTATACTGTATTATAAGGTGTTGTTATGATTTGTAAGGCGTCCTACAATATAATATCGTGTTTTTCAAGGTGTTAATATGGCATACATTGTCGTAAGTTGTCATAAATATTCGTACGATATTCAAAGGACTCGGACGAATTCATTAGGTTTATTATGGAGTTTAAAGTTTATATACGGTTTTGTAAGGTTTTGTTACTATTTATAAGGCGTCCTTCAATATAATAATGTGTTTTTCAAAGTGTTAATATGGCATACAGAGTTCTAAGATGTCATAAATTCTCGTACGATGTTCAAAGGACTCGTACGAATTCATTAGATTTATTATGAAGTTTTATGTTTATATACGGTATTGTAAGGTGTTGTTATGACTTGTAAGGCGTCCTACAATATAATATCGTGTTTTTCAAGGTGTTAATATGGCATACAGTGTCGTAAGTTGCCCTAAATTGTCGTACGAAGTTCAAAGGACTCGGACGAATTCATTAGGTTTATTATGGAGTTTTAAGTTTTTATACGGTATTATAAGGTGTTGTTATGATTTGTAAGGCGTCCAACAATATAATATTGTGTTTTTCAAGGTGTTAATATGGCATACATTGTCGTAAGTTGTCCTAAATTGTCGTACGATATTCAAAGGACTCGGACGAATTCATTAGGTTTATTATGGAGTTTTAAGTTTATATACGGTTTTGTAAGGTGTTGCTACTATTTATATGGCGTCCTTCAATATAATAATGTGTTTTTCAAGGTGTTAATATGGCATACAGAGTTGTAAGATGTCATAAATTGTCGTACGATGTTCAAAGGACTCGTACGAATTCATTAGATTTATTATGAAGTTTTATGTTTATATACGGTATTGTAAGGTGTTGTTATGACTTGTAAGGCGTCCTACAATATAATATCGTGTTTTTCAAGGTGTTAATATGGCATACAGTGTCGTAAGTTGCCCTAAATTGTCGTACGATGTTCAAAGGACTCGGACGAATTTATTAGGTTTATTATGGAGTTTTAAGTTTATATACGGTATTGTAAGGTGTTGTTACGATTTATAAGGTGTCCTACAATATAATAACGTGCTTTTCAAGGTGTTAATATGGCATACAGAGTTGTATGATGTCCTAAATTGTTGTACGATCTTCAAAGGACTCGTACGAATTCATTAGATTTATTATGAAGTTTTATGTTTATATACGGTATTGTAAGGTGTTGTTATGACTTGTAAGGCGTCCTACAATATAATATCGTGTTTTTCAAGGTGTTAATATGGCATACAGTGTCGTAAGTTGCCCTAAATTGTCGTACGATGTTCAAAGGACTCGGACGAATTTATTAGGTTTATTATGGAGTTTTAAGTTTATATACGGTATTGTAAGGTGTTGTTACGATTTATAAGGTGTCCTACAATATAATAACGTGCTTTTCAAGGTGTTAATATGGCATACAGAGTTGTATGATGTCCTAAATTGTTGTACGATCTTCAAAGGACTCGTACGAATTCATTAGATTTATTATGAAGTTTTATGTTTATATACGGTATTGTAAGGTGTTGTTATGACTTGTAAGGCGTCCTACAATATAATATCGTGTTTTTCAAGGTGGTAATATGGCATACAGTGTCATAAGTTGCCCTAAATTGTCGTACGGTGTTCAAAGGACTCGGACGAATTTATTAGGTTTATTATGGAGTTTTAAGTTTTTATACTGTATTATAAGGTGTTGTTACTATTTATAAGGCGTCCAACAATATAATAATGTGTTTTTCAAGGTGTTAATATGGCATACAGAGTTGTAAGCTGTCATAAATTGTCGTACGATGTTCAAACGACTCGTACGAATTCATTAGATTTATTATGAAGTTTTATGTTTATATACGGTATTGTAAGGTGTTGTTATGACTTGTAAGGCGTCCTACAATATAATATCGTGTTTTTCAAGGTGTTAATATGGCATACAGTGTCGTAAGTTGCCCTAAATTGTCGTACGATGTTTAAAGGACTTGGACGAATTTATTAGGTTTATTATGGAGTTTTAAGTTTTTATACTGTATTATAAGGTGTTGTTATGATTTGTAAGGCGTCCTACAATATAATATCGTGTTTTTCAAGGTGTTAATATGGCATACATTGTCGTAAGTTGTCCTAAATATTCGTACGATATTCAAAGGACTCGGACGAATTCATTAGGTTTATTATGGAGTTTTAAGTTTATATACGGTTTTGTAAGGTTTTGTTACTATTTATAAGGCGTCCTTCAATATAATAATGTGTTTTTCAAGGTGTTAATAATGCATACAGAGTTCTAAGATGTCATAAATTGTCGTACGATGTTCAAAGGACTCGGACGAATTCATTAGGTTTATTATGGAGTTTTAGGTTTTTATACGGTATTATAAGGTGTTGTTATGATTTGTAAGGCGTCCAACAATATAATATCGTGTTTTTCAAGGTGTTAATATGGCATACATTGTCGTAAGTTGTCCTAAATTGTCGTACGATATTCAAAGGACTCGGACGAATTCATTAGGTTTTGTATGGAGTTTTAAGTTTATATACGGTTTTGTAAGGTGTTGTTACTATTTATAAGGCGTCCTTCAATATAATAATGTGTTTTTCAAGGTGTTAATATGGCATACAGAGTTGTAAGATGTCATAAATTGTCGTACGATGTTCAAAGGACTCGTACGAATTCATTAGATTTATTATGAAGTTTTATGTTTATATACGGTATTGTAAGGTGTTGTTATGACTTGTAAGGCGTCCTACAATATAATATCGTGTTTTTCAAGGTGTTAATATGGCATACAGTGTCGTAAGTTGCCCTAAATATTCGTACGATATTCAAAGGACTCGGACGAAATCATTAGGTTTATTATGGAGTTTTAAGTTTATATACGGTTTTGTAAGGTTTTGTTACTATTTATAAGGCGTCCTTCAATATAATAATGTGTTTTTCAAAGTGTTAATATGGCATACAGAGTTCTAAGATGTCATAAATTGTCGTACGATGTTCAAAGGACTCGTACGAATTCATTAGATTTATTATGAAGTTTTATGTTTATATACGGTATTGTAAGGTGTTGTTATGACTTGTAAGGCGTCCTACAATATAATATCGTGTTTTACAAGATGTTAATATGGCATACAGTGTCGTAAGTTGCCCTAAATTGTCGTACGAAGTTCAAAGGACTCGGACGAATTCATTAGGTTTATTATGGAGTTTTAAGTTTTTATACGGTATTATAAGGTGTTGTTATGATTTGTAAGGCGTCCAACAATATAATATCGTGTTTTTCAAGGTGTTAATATGGCATACATTGTCGTAAGTTGTCCTAAATTGTCGTACGATATTCAAAGGACTCGGACGAATTCATTAGGTTTATTATGGAGTTTTAAGTTTATATACGGTTTTGTAAGGTGTTGTTACTATTTATATGGCGTCCTTCAATATAATAATGTGTTTTTCAAGGTGTTAATATGGCATACAGAGTTGTAAGATGTCATAAATTGTCGAACGATGTTCAAAGGACTCGTACGAATTCATTAGATTTATTATGAAGTTTTATGTTTATATACGGTATTGTAAGGTGTTGTTACGCCTTGTAAGGCGTCCTACAATATAATATCGTGTTTTTCAAGGTGTTAATATGGCATACAGTGTCGTAAGTTGCCCTAAATTGTTGTACGATGTTCAAAGGACTCGGACGAATTTATTAGGTTTATTATGGAGTTTTAAGTTTATATACGGTATTGTAAGGTGTTGTTACGATTTATAAGGTGTCCTACAATATAATAACGTGCTTTTCAAGGTGTTAATATGGCATACAGAGTTGTATGATGTCCTAAATTGTTGTACGATCTTCAAAGGACTCGTACGAATTCATTAGATTTATTATGAAGTTTTATGTTTATATACGGTATTGTAAGGTGTTGTTATGCCTTGTAAGGCGTCCTACAATATAATATCGTGTTTTTCAAGGTGTTAATATGGCATACAGTGTCGTAAGTTGCCCTAAATTGTTGTACGATGTTCAAAGGACTCGGACGAATTTATTAGGTTTATTATGGAGTTTTAAGTTTATATACGGTATTGTAAGGTGTTGTTACGATTTATAAGGTGTCCTACAATATAATAACGTGCTTTTCAAAGTGTTAATATGGCATACAGAGTTGTATGATGTCCTAAATTGTTGTACGATCTTCAAAGGACTCGTACGAATTCATTAGATTTATTATGAAGTTTTATGTTTATGTACGGTATTGTAAGTTGTTGTTATGACTTGTAAGGCGTCCTACAATATAATATCGTGTTTTTCAAGGTGTTAATATGGCATACATTGTCGTAAGTTGTCCTAAATATTCGTACGATATTCAAAGGACTCGGACGAATTCATTAGGTTTATTATGGAGTTTTAAGTTTATATACGGTTTTGTAAGGTGTTGTTACTATTTATAAGGCGTCCTTCAATATAATAATGTGTTTTTCAAGGTGTTAATATGGCATACAGAGTTGTAAGATGTCATAAATTGTCGTACGATGTTCAAAGGACTCGTACGAATTCATTAGATTTATTATGAAGTTTTATGTTTATATACGGTATTGTACGGTGTTGTTATGACTAGTAAGGCGTCCTACAATATAATACCGTGTTTTTCAAGGTCTTAATATGGCATACAGTGTCGTAAGTTGCCCTAAATTGTCGTACGAAGTTCAAAGGACTCGGACGAATTCATTAGGTTTATTATGGAGTTTTAAGTTTTTATACGGTATTATAAGGTGTTGTTATGATTTGTAAGGCGTCCAACAATATAATATCGTGTTTTTCAAGGTGTTAATATGGCATACATTGTCGTAAGTTGTCCTAAATTGTCGTACGATATTCAAAGGACTCGGACGAATTCATTATGTTTATTATGGAGTTTTAAGTTTATATACGGTTTTTTAAGGTGTTGTTACTATTTATATGGCGTCCTTCAATATAATAATGTGTTTTTCAAGGTGTTAATATGGCATACAGAGTTGTAAGATGTCATAAATTGTCGTACGATGTTCAAAGGACTCGTACGAATTCATTAGATTTATTATGAAGTTTTATGTTTATATACGGTATTGTAAGGTGTTGTTATGCCTTGTAAGGCGTCCTACAATATAATATCGTGTTTTTCAAGGTGTTAATATGGCATACAGTGTCGTAAGTTGCCCTAAATTGTCGTACGATGTTCAAAGGACTCGGACGAATTTATTAGGTTTATTATGGAGTTTTAAGTTTATATACGGTATTGTAAGGTGTTGTTACGATTTATAAGGTGTCCTACAATATAATAACGTGCTTTTCAAGGTGTTAATATGGCATACAGAGTTGTATGATGTCCTAAATTGTTGTACGATCTTCAAAGGACTCGTACGAATTCATTATATTTATTATGAAGTTTTATGTTTATATACGGTATTGTAAGGTGTTGTTATGACTTGTAAGGCGTCCTACAATATAATATCGTGTTTTTCAAGGTGTTAATATGGCATACAGTGTCATAAGTTGCCCTAAATTGTCGTACGATGTTCAAAGGACTCGTACGAATTCATTAGATTTATTATGAAGTTTTATGTTTATATACGGTATTGTAAGGTGTTGTTATGCCTTGTAAGGCGTCCTACAATATAATATCGTGTTTTTCAAGGTGTTAATATGGCATACAGTGTCGTAAGTTGCCCTAAATTGTTGTACGATGTTCAAAGGACTCGGACGAATTTATTAGGTTTATTATGGAGTTTTAAGTTTATATACGGTATTGTAAGGTGTTGTTACGATTTATAAGGTGTCCTACAATATAATAACGTGCTTTTCAAGGTGTTAATATGGCATACAGAGTTGTATGATGTCCTAAATTGTTGTACGATCTTCAAAGGACTCGTACGAATTCATTAGATTTATTATGAAGTTTTATGTTTATATACGGTATTGTAAGGTGTTGTTATGACTTGTAAGGCGTCCTACAATATAATATCGTGTTTTTCAAGGTGGTAATATGGCATACAGTGTCATAAGTTGCCCTAAATTGTCGTACGGTGTTCAAAGGACTCGGACGAATTTATTAGGTTTATTATGGAGTTTTAAGTTTTTATACTGTATTATAAGGTGTTGTTACTATTTATAAGGCGTCCAACAATATAATAATGTGTTTTTCAAGGTGTTAATATGGCATACAGAGTTGTAAGCTGTCATAAATTGTCGTACGATGTTCAAACGACTCGTACGAATTCATTAGATTTATTATGAAGTTTTATGTTTATATACGGTATTGTAAGGTGTTGTTATGACTTGTAAGGCGTCCTACAATATAATATCGTGTTTTTCAAGGTGTTAATATGGCATACAGTGTCGTAAGTTGCCCTAAATTGTCGTACGATGTTCAAAGGACTTGGACGAATTTATTAGGTTTATTATGGAGTTTTAAGTTTTTATACTGTATTATAAGGTGTTGTTATGATTTGTAAGGCGTCCTACAATATAATATCGTGTTTTTCAAGGTGTTAATATGGCATACATTGTCGTAAGTTGTCCTAAATATTCGTACGATATTCAAAGGACTCGGACGAATTCATTAGGTTTATTATGGAGTTTTAAGTTTATATACGATTTTGTAAGGTTTTGTTACTATTTATAAGGCGTCCTTCAATATAATAATGTGTTTTTCAAGGTGTTAATAATGCATACAGAGTTCTAAGATGTCATAAATTGTCGTACGATGTTCAAAGGACTCGGACGAATTCATTAGGTTTATTATGGAGTTTTAAGTTTTTATACGGTATTATAAGGTGTTGTTATGATTTGTAAGGCGTCCAACAATATAATATCGTGTTTTTCAAGGTGTTAATATGGCATACATTGTCGTAAGTTGTCCTAAATTGTCGTACGATATTCAAAGGACTCGGACGAATTCATTAGGTTTATTATGGAGTTTTAACATTAGATACGGTTTTGTAAGGTGTTGTTACTATTTATAAGGCGTCCTTCAATATAATAATGTGTTTTTCAAGGTGTTAATATGGCATACAGAGTTGTAAGATGTCATAAATTGTCGTACGATGTTCAAAGGACTCGTACGAATTCATTAGATTTATTATGAAGTTTTATGTTTATATACGGTATTGTAAGGTGTTGTTATGACTTGTAAGGCGTCCTACAATATAATATCGTGTTTTTCAAGGTGTTAATATGGCATACAGTGTCGTAAGTTGCCCTAAATATTCGTACGATATTCAAAGGACTCGGACGAAATCATTAGGTTTATTATGGAGTTTTAAGTTTATATACGGTTTTGTAAGGTTTTGTTACTATTTATAAGGCGTCCTTCAATATAATAATGTGTTTTTCAAAGTGTTAATATGGCATACAGAGTTCTAAGATGTCATAAATTGTCGTACGATGTTCAAAGGACTCGTACGAATTCATTAGATTTATTATGAAGTTTTATGTTTATATACGGTATTGTAAGGTGTTGTTATGACTTGTAAGGCGTCCTACAATATAATATCGTGTTTTACAAGGTGTTAATATGGCATACAGTGTCGTAAGTTGCCCTAAATTGTCGTACGAAGTTCAAAGGACTCGGACGAATTCATTAGGTTTATTATGGAGTTTTAAGTTTTTATACGGTATTATAAGGTGTTGTTATGATTTGTAAGGCGTCCAACAATATAATATCGTGTTTTTCAAGGTGTTAATATGGCATACATTGTCGTAAGTTGTCCTAAATTGTCGTACGATATTCAAAGGACTCGGACGAATTCATTAGGTTTATTATGGAGTTTTAAGTTTATATACGGTTTTGTAAGGTGTTGTTACTATTTATATGGCGTCCTTCAATATAATAATGTGTTTTTCAAGGTGTTAATATGGCATACAGAGTTGTAAGATGTCATAAATTGTCGTACGATGTTCAAAGGACTCGTACGAATTCATTAGATTTATTATGAAGTTTTATGTTTATATACGGTATTGTAAGGTGTTGTTACGCCTTGTAAGGCGTCCTACAATATAATATCGTGTTTTTCAAGGTGTTAATATGGCATACAGTGTCGTAAGTTGCCCTAAATTGTTGTACGATGTTCAAAGGACTCGGACGAATTTATTAGGTTTATTATGGAGTTTTAAGTTTATATACGGTATTGTAAGGTGTTGTTACGATTTATAAGGTGTCCTACAATATAATAACGTGCTTTTCAAGGTGTTAATATGGCATACAGAGTTGTATGATGTCCTAAATTGTTGTACGATCTTCAAAGGACTCGTACGAATTCATTAGATTTATTATGAAGTTTTATGTTTATATACGGTATTGTAAGGTGTTGTTATGCCTTGTAAGGCGTCCTACAATATAATATCGTGTTTTTCAAGGTGTTAATATGGCATACAGTGTCGTAAGTTGCCCTAAATTGTTGTACGATGTTCAAAGGACTCGGACGAATTTATTAGGTTTATTATGGAGTTTTAAGTTTATATACGGTATTGTAAGGTGTTGTTACGATTTATAAGGTGTCCTACAATATAATAACGTGCTTTTCAAAGTGTTAATATGGCATACAGAGTTGTATGATGTCCTAAATTGTTGTACGATCTTCAAAGGACTCGTACGAATTCATTAGATTTATTATGAAGTTTTATGTTTATGTACGGTATTGTAAGTTGTTGTTATGACTTGTAAGGCGTCCTACAATATAATATCGTGTTTTTCAAGGTGTTAATATGGCATACATTGTCGTAAGTTGTCCTAAATATTCGTACGATATTCAAAGGACTCGGACGAATTCATTAGGTTTATTATGGAGTTTTAAGTTTATATACGGTTTTGTAAGGTGTTGTTACTATTTATAAGGCGTCCTTCAATATAATAATGTGTTTTTCAAGGTGTTAATATGGCATACAGAGTTGTAAGATGTCATAAATTGTCGTACGATGTTCAAAGGACTCGTACGAATTCATTAGATTTATTATGAAGTTTTATGTTTATATACGGTATTGTACGGTGTTGTTATGACTAGTAAGGCGTCCTACAATATAATACCGTGTTTTTCAAGGTGTTAATATGGCATACAGTGTCGTAGGTTGCCCTAAATTGTCGTACGAAGTTCAAAGGACTCGGACGAATTCATTAGGTTTATTATGGAGTTTTAAGTTTTTATACGGTATTATAAGGTGTTGTTATGATTTGTAAGGCGTCCAACAATATAATATCGTGTTTTTCAAGGTGTTAATATGGCATACATTGTCGTAAGTTGTCCTAAATTGTCGTACGATATTCAAAGGACTCGGACGAATTCATTATGTTTATTATGGAGTTTTAAGTTTATATACGGTTTTTTAAGGTGTTGTTACTATTTATATGGCGTCCTTCAATATAATAATGTGTTTTTCAAGGTGTTAATATGGCATACAGAGTTGTAAGATGTCATAAATTGTCGTACGATGTTCAAAGGACTCGTACGAATTCATTAGATTTATTATGAAGTTTTATGTTTATATACGGTATTGTAAGGTGTTGTTATGCCTTGTAAGGCGTCCTACAATATAATATCGTGTTTTTCAAGGTGTTAATATGGCATACAGTGTCGTAAGTTGCCCTAAATTGTCGTACGATGTTCAAAGGACTCGGACGAATTTATTAGGTTTATTATGGAGTTTTAAGTTTATATACGGTATTGTAAGGTGTTGTTACGATTTATAAGGTGTCCTACAATATAATAACGTGGTTTTCAAGGTGTTAATATGGCATACAGAGTTGTATGATGTCCTAAATTGTTGTACGATCTTCAAAGGACTCGTACGAATTCATTAGATTTATTATGAAGTTTTATGTTTATATACGGTATTGTAAGGTGTTGTTATGACTTGTAAGGCGTCCTACAATATAATATCGTGTTTTTCAAGGTGTTAATATGGCATACAGTGTCATAAGTTGCCCTAAATTGTCGTACGATGTTCAAAGGACTCGTACGAATTCATTAGATTTATTATGAAGTTTTATGTTTATATACGGTATTGTAAGGTGTTGTTATGCCTTGTAAGGCGTCCTACAATATAATATCGTGTTTTTCAAGGTGTTAATATGGCATACAGTGTCGTAAGTTGCCCTAAATTGTTGTACGATATTCAAAGGACTCGGACGAATTTATTAGGTTTATTATGGAGTTTTAAGTTTATATACGGTATTGTAAGGTGTTGTTACGATTTATAAGGTGTCCTACAATATAATAACGTGCTTTTCAAAGTGTTAATATGGCATACAGAGTTGTATGATGTCCTAAATTGTTGTACGATCTTCAAAGGACTCGTACGAATTCATTAGATTTATTATGAAGTTTTATGTTTATGTACGGTATTGTAAGTTGTTGTTATGACTTGTAAGGCGTCCTACAATATAATATCGTGTTTTTCAAGGTGTTAATATGGCATACATTGTCGTAAGTTGTCCTAAATATTCGTACGATATTCAAAGGACTCGGACGAATTCATTAGGTTTATTATGGAGTTTTAAGTTTATATACGGTTTTGTAAGGTGTTGTTACTATTTATAAGGCGTCCTTCAATATAATAATGTGTTTTTCAAGGTGTTAATATGGCATACAGAGTTGTAAGATGTCATAAATTGTCGTACGATGTTCAAAGGACTCGTACGAATTCATTAGATTTATTATGAAGTTTTATGTTTATATACGGTATTGTACGGTGTTGTTATGACTAGTAAGGCGTCCTACAATATAATACCGTGTTTTTCAAGGTGTTAATATGGCATACAGTGTCGTAGGTTGCCCTAAATTGTCGTACGAAGTTCAAAGGACTCGGACGAATTCATTAGGTTTATTATGGAGTTTTAAGTTTTTATACGGTATTATAAGGTGTTGTTATGATTTGTAAGGCGTCCAACAATATAATATCGTGTTTTTCAAGGTGTTAATATGGCATACATTGTCGTAAGTTGTCCTAAATTGTCGTACGATATTCAAAGGACTCGGACGAATTCATTATGTTTATTATGGAGTTTTAAGTTTATATACGGTTTTTTAAGGTGTTGTTACTATTTATATGGCGTCCTTCAATATAATAATGTGTTTTTCAAGGTGTTAATATGGCATACAGAGTTGTAAGATGTCATAAATTGTCGTACGATGTTCAAAGGACTCGTACGAATTCATTAGATTTATTATGAAGTTTTATGTTTATATACGGTATTGTAAGGTGTTGTTATGCCTTGTAAGGCGTCCTACAATATAATATCGTGTTTTTCAAGGTGTTAATATGGCATACAGTGTCGTAAGTTGCCCTAAATTGTCGTACGATGTTCAAAGGACTCGGACGAATTTATTAGGTTTATTATGGAGTTTTAAGTTTATATACGGTATTGTAAGGTGTTGTTACGATTTATAAGGTGTCCTACAATATAATAACGTGCTTTTCAAGGTGTTAATATGGCATACAGAGTTGTATGATGTCCTAAATTGTTGTACGATCTTCAAAGGACTCGTACGAATTCATTAGATTTATTATGAAGTTTTATGTTTATATACGGTATTGTAAGGTGTTGTTATGACTTGTAAGGCGTCCTACAATATAATATCGTGTTTTTCAAGGTGTTAATATGGCATACAGTGTCATAAGTTGCCCTAAATTGTCGTACGATGTTCAAAGGACTCGTACGAATTCATTAGATTTATTATGAAGTTTTATGTTTATATACGGTATTGTAAGGTGTTGTTATGCCTTGTAAGGCGTCCTACAATATAATATCGTGTTTTTCAAGGTGTTAATATGGCATACAGTGTCGTAAGTTGCCCTAAATTGTTGTACGATATTCAAAGGACTCGGACGAATTTATTAGGTTTATTATGGAGTTTTAAGTTTATATACGGTATTGTAAGGTGTTGTTACGATTTATAAGGTGTCCTACAATATAATAACGTGCTTTTCAAAGTGTTAATATGGCATACAGAGTTGTATGATGTCCTAAATTGTTGTACGATCTTCAAAGGACTCGTACGAATTCATTAGATTTATTATGAAGTTTTATGTTTATGTACGGTATTGTAAGTTGTTGTTATGACTTGTAAGGCGTCCTACAATATAATATCGTGTTTTTCAAGGTGTTAATATGGCATACATTGTCGTAAGTTGTCCTAAATATTCGTACGATATTCAAAGGACTCGGACGAATTCATTAGGTTTATTATGGAGTTTTAAGTTTATATACGGTTTTGTAAGGTGTTGTTACTATTTATAAGGCGTCCTTCAATATAATAATGTGTTTTTCAAGGTGTTAATATGGCATACAGAGTTGTAAGATGTCATAAATTGTCGTACGATGTTCAAAGGACTCGTACGAATTCATTAGATTTATTATGAAGTTTTATGTTTATATACGGTATTGTACGGTGTTGTTATGACTAGTAAGGCGTCCTACAATATAATACCGTGTTTTTCAAGGTGTTAATATGGCATACAGTGTCGTAAGTTGCCCTAAATTGTCGTACGAAGTTCAAAGGACTCGGACGAATTCATTAGGTTTATTATGGAGTTTTAAGTTTTTATACGGTATTATAAGGTGTTGTTATGATTTCTAAGGCGTCCAACAATATAATATCGTGTTTTTCAAGGTGTTAATATGGCATACATTGTCGTAAGTTGTCCTAAATTGTCGTACGATATTCAAAGGACTCGGACGAATTCATTATGTTTATTATGGAGTTTTAAGTTTATATACGGTTTTTTAAGGTGTTGTTACTATTTATATGGCGTCCTTCAATATAATAATGTGTTTTTCAAGGTGTTAATATGGCATACAGAGTTGTAAGATGTCATAAATTGTCGTACGATGTTCAAAGGACTCGTACGAATTCATTAGATTTATTATGAAGTTTTATGTTTATATACGGTATTGTAAGGTGTTGTTATGCCTTGTAAGGCGTCCTACAATATAATATCGTGTTTTTCAAGGTGTTAATATGGCATACAGTGTCGTAAGTTGCCCTAAATTGTCGTACGATGTTCAAAGGACTCGGACGAATTTATTAGGTTTATTATGGAGTTTTAAGTTTATATACGGTATTGTAAGGTGTTGTTACGATTTATAAGGTGTCCTACAATATAATAACGTGCTTTTCAAGGTGTTAATATGGCATACAGAGTTGTATGATGTCCTAAATTGTTGTACGATCTTCAAAGGACTCGTACGAATTCATTAGATTTATTATGAAGTTTTATGTTTATATACGGTATTGTAAGGTGTTGTTATGACTTGTAAGGCGTCCTACAATATAATATCGTGTTTTTCAAGGTGTTAATATGGCATACAGTGTCATAAGTTGCCCTAAATTGTCGTACGATGTTCAAAGGACTCGTACGAATTCATTAGATTTATTATGAAGTTTTATGTTTATATACGGTATTGTAAGGTGTTGTTATGCCTTGTAAGGCGTCCTACAATATAATATCGTGTTTTTCAAGGTGTTAATATGGCATACAGTGTCGTAAGTTGCCCTAAATTGTTGTACGATGTTCAAAGGACTCGGACGAATTTATTAGGTTTATTATGGAGTTTTAAGTTTATATACGGTATTGTAAGGTGTTGTTACGATTTATAAGGTGTCCTACAATATAATAACGTGCTTTTCAAGGTGTTAATATGGCATACAGAGTTGTATGATGTCCTAAATTGTTGTACGATCTTCAAAGGACTCGTACGAATTCATTAGATTTATTATGAAGTTTTATGTTTATGTACGGTATTGTAAGTTGTTGTTATGACTTGTAAGGCGTCCTACAATATAATATCGTGTTTTTCAAGGTGTTAATATGGCATACATTGTCGTAAGTTGTCCTAAATATTCGTACGATATTCAAAGGACTCGGGCGAATTCATTAGGTTTATTATGGAGTTTTAAGTTTATATACGGTTTTGTAAGGTGTTGTTACTATTTATAAGGCGTCCTTCAATATAATAATGTGTTTTTCAAGGTGTTAATATGGCATACAGAGTTGTAAGATGTCATAAATTGTCGTACGATGTTCAAAGGACTCGTACGAATTCATTAGATTTATTATGAAGTTTTATGTTTATATACGGTATTGTAAGGTGTTGTTATGACTTGTAAGGCGTCCTACAATATAATATCGTGTTTTTCAAGGTGTTGATATGACATACAGTGTCGTAAGTTGCCCTAAATTGTCGTACGAAGTTCAAAGGACTCGGACGAATTCATTAAGTTTATTATGGAGTTTTAAGTTTTTATACGGTATTATAAGGTGTTGTTATGATTTGTAAGGCGTCCAACAATATAATATCGTGTTTTTCAAGGTGTTAATATGGCATACATTGTCGTAAGTTGTCCTAAATTGTCGTACGATATTCAAAGGACTCGGACGAATTCATTAGGTTTATTATGGTGTTTTAAGTTTATATACCGTTTTGTAAGGTGTTGTTACTATTTATAAGGCGTCCTTCAATATAATAATGTGTTTTTCAAGGTGTTAATATGGCATACAGAGTTGTAAGATGTCATAAATTGTCGTACGATGTTCAAAGGACTCGTACGAATTCATTAGATTTATTATGAAGTTTTATGTTTATATACGGTATTGTAAGGTGTTGTTACGCCTTGTAAGGCGTCCTACAATATAATATCGTGTTTTTCAAGGTGTTAATATGGCATACAGTGTCGTAAGTTGCCCTAAATTGTTGTACGATGTTCAAAGGACTCGAACGAATTTATTAGGTTTATTATGGAGTTTTAAGTTTATATACGGTATTTTAAGGTGTTGTTACGATTTATAAGGTGTCCTACAATATAATAACGTGCTTTTCAAGGTGTTAATATGGCATACAGAGTTGTATGATGTCCTAAATTGTTGTACGATCTTCAAAGGACTCGTACGAATTCATTAGATTTATTATGAAGTTTTATGTTTATATACGGTATTGTAAGGTGTTGTTATGCCTTGTAAGGCGTCCTACAATATAATATCGTGTTTTTCAAGGTGTTAATATGGCATACAGTGTCGTAAGTTGCCCTAAATTGTTGTACGATGTTCAAAGGACTCGGACGAATTTATTAGGTTTATTATGGAGTTTTAAGTTTATATACGGTATTGTAAGGTGTTGTTACGATTTATAAGGTGTCCTACAATATAATAACGTGCTTTTCAAAGTGTTAATATGGCATACAGAGTTGTATGATGTCCTAAATTGTTGTACGATCTTCAAAGGACTCCTACGAATTCATTAGATTTATTATGAAGTTTTATGTTTATGTACGGTATTGTAAGTTGTTGTTATGACTTGTAAGGCGTCCTACAATATAATATCGTGTTTTTCAAGGTGTTAATATGGCATACATTGTCGTAAGTTGTCCTAAATATTCGTACGATATTCAAAGGACTCGGACGAATTCATTAGGTTTATTATGGAGTTTTAAGTTTATATACGGTTTTGTAAGGTGTTGTTACTATTTATAAGGCGTCCTTCAATATAATAATGTGTTTTTCAAGGTGTTAATATGGCATACAGAGTTGTAAGATGTCATAAATTGTCGTACGATGTTCAAAGGACTCGTACGAATTCATTAGATTTATTATGAAGTTTTATGTTTATATACGGTATTGTAAGGTGTTGTTATGACTTGTAAGGCGTCCTACAATATAATATCGTGTTTTTCAAGGTGTTAATATGACATACAGTGTCGTAAGTTGCCCTAAAATGTCGTACGAAGTTCAAAGGACTCGGACGAATTCATTAAGTTTATTATGGAGTTTTAAGTTTTTATACGGTATTAAAAGGTGTTGTTATGATTTGTAAGGCGTCCAACAATATAATATCGTGTTTTTCAAGGTGTTAATATGGCATACATTGTCGTAAGTTGTCCTAAATTGTCGTACGATATTCAAAGGACTCGGACGAATTCATTAGGTTTATTATGGAGTTTTAAGTTTATATACCGTTTTGTAAGGTGTTGTTACTATTTATAAGGCGTCCTTCAATATAATAATGTGTTTTTCAAGGTGTTAATATGGCATATAGAGTTGTAAGATGTCATAAATTGTCGTACGATGTTCAAAGGACTCGTACGAATTCATTAGATTTATTATGAAGTTTTATGTTTATATACGGTATTGTAAGGTGTTGTTATGCCTTGTAAGGCGTCCTACAATATAATATCGTGTTTTTCAAGGTGTTAATATGGCATACAGTGTCGTAAGTTGCCCTAAATTGTCGTACGATCTTCAAAGGACTCGGACGAATTTATTAGGTTTATTATGGAGTTTAAGTTTATATACGGTATTGTAAGGTGTTGTTACGATTTATAAGGTGTCCTACAATATAATAACATGCTTTTCAAGGTGTTAATATGGCATACAGAGTTGTATGATGTCCTAAATTGTTGTACGATCTTCAAAGGACTCGTACGAATTCATTAGATTTATTATGAAGTTTTATGTTTATATACGGTATTGTAAGGTGTTGTTATGACTTGTAAGGCGTCCTACAATATAATATCGTGTTTTTCAAGGTGTTAATATGGCATACAGTGTCATAAGTTGCCCTAAATTGTCGTACGATGTTCAAAGGACTCGTACGAATTCATTAGATTTATTATGAAGTTTTAGGTTTATATACGGTATTGTAAGGTGTTGTTATGCCTTGTAAGGCGTCCTACAATATAATATCGTGTTTTTCAAGGTGTTAATATGGCATACAGTGTCGTAAGTTGCCCTAAATTGTTGTACGATGTTCAAAGGACTCAGACGAATTTATTAGGTTTATTATGGAGTTTTAAGTTTATATACGGTATTGTAAGGTGTTGTTACGATTTATAAGGTGTCCTACAATATAATAACGTGCTTTTCAAGGTGTTAATATGGCATACAGAGTTGTATGATGTCCTAAATTGTTGTACGATCTTCAAAGGACTCGTACGAATTCATTAGATTTATTATGAAGTTTTATGTTTATGTACGGTATTGTAAGTTGTTGTTATGACTTGTAAGGCGTCCTACAATATAATATCGTGTTTTTCAAGGTGTTAATATGGCATACATTGTCGTAAGTTGTCCTAAATATTCGTACGATATTCAAAGGACTCGGACGAATTCATTAGGTTTATTATGGAGTTTTAAGTTTATATACGGTTTTGTAAGGTGTTGTTACTATTTATAAGGCGTCCTTCAATATAATAATGTGTTTTTCAAGGTGTTAATATGGCATACAGAGTTGTAAGATGTCATAAATTGTCGTACGATGTTCAAAGGACTCGTACGAATTCATTAGATTTATTATGAAGTTTTATGTTTATATACGGTATTGTAAGGTGTTGTTATGACTTGTAAGGCGTCCTACAATATAATATCGTGTTTTTCAAGGTGTTAATATGACATACAGTGTCGTAAGTTGCCCTAAATTGTCGTACGAAGTTCAAAGGACTCGGACGAATTCATTAAGTTTATTATGGAGTTTTAAGTTTTTATACGGTATTATAAGGTGTTGTTATGATTTGTAAGGCGTCCAACAATATAATATCGTGTTTTTCAAGGTGTTAATATGGCATACATTGTCGTAAGTTGTCCTAAATTGTCGTACGATATTCAAAGGACTCGGACGAATTCATTAGGTTTATTATGGAGTTTTAAGTTTATATACCGTTTTGTAAGGTGTTGTTACTATTTATAAGGCGTCCTTCAATATAATAATGTGTTTTTCAAGGTGTTAATATGGCATACAGAGTTGTAAGTTGTCCTAAATATTCGTACGATATTCAAAGGACTCGGACGAATTCATTAGGTTTATTATGGAGTTTTAATTTTATATACGGTTTTGTAAGGTGTTGTTATGCCTTGTAAGGCGTCCTACAATATAATATCGTGTTTTTCAAGGTGTTAATATGGCATACAGTGTCGTAAGTTGCCCTAAATTGTTGTACGATGTTCAAAGGACTCGGACGAATTTATTAGGTTTATTATGGAGTTTTAAGTTTATATACGGTATTGTAAGGTGTTGTTACGATTTATAAGGTGTCCTACAATATAATAACGTGCTTTTCAAGGTGTTAATATGGCATACAGAGTTGTATGATGTCCTAAATTGTTGTACGATCTTCAAAGGACTCGTACGAATTCATTAGATTTATTATGAAGTTTTATGTTTATGTACGGTATTGTAAGTTGTTGTTATGACTTGTAAGGCGTCCTACAATATAATATCGTGTTTTTCAAGGTGTTAATATGGCATACATTGTCGTAAGTTGTCCTAAATATTCGTACGATATTCAAAGGACTCGGACGAATTCATTAGGTTTATTATGGAGTTTTAAGTTTATATACGGTTTTGTAAGGTGTTGTTACTATTTATAAGGTGTCCTTCAATATAATAATGTGTTTTTCAAGGTGTTAATATGGCATACAGAGTTGCAAGATGTCATAAATTGTCGTACGATGTTCAAAGGACTCGTACGAATTCATTAGATTTATTATGAAGTTTTATGTTTATATACGGTATTGTAAGGTGTTGTTATGACTTGTAAGGCGTCCTACAATATAATATCGTGTTTTTCAAGGTGTTAATATGACATACAGTGTCGTAAGTTGCCCTAAATTGTCGTACGAAGTTCAAACGACTCGGACGAATTCATTAAGTTTATTATGGAGTTTTAAGTTTTTATACGGTATTATAAGGTGTTGTTATGATTTGTAAGGCGTCCAACAATATAATATCGTGTTTTTCAAGGTGTTAATATGGCATACATTGTCGTAAGTTGTCCTAAATTGTCGTACGATATTCAAAGGACTCGGACGAATTCATTAGGTTTATTATGGAGTTTTAAGTTTATATACCGTTTTGTAAGGTGTTGTTACTATTTATAAGGCGTCCTTCAATATAATAATGTGTTTTTCAAGGTGTTAATATGGCATACAGAGTTGTAAGATGTCATAAATTGTCGTACGATGTTCAAAGGACTCGTACGAATTCATTAGATTTATTATGAAGTTTTATGTTTATATACGGTATTGTAAGGTGTTGTTATGCCTTGTAAGGCGTCCTACAATATAATATCGTGTTTTTCAAGGTGTTAATATGGCATACAGTGTCGTAAGTTGCCCTAAATTGTCGTACGATGTTCAAAGGACTCGGACGAATTTATTAGGTTTATTATGGAGTTTTAAGTTTATATACGGTATTGTAAGGTGTTGTTACGATTTATAAGGTGTCCTACATTATAATAACGTGCTTTTCAAGGTGTTAATATAGCATACAGAGTTGTATGATGTCCTAAATTGTTGTACGATCTTCAAAGGACTCGTACGAATTCATTAGATTTATTATGAAGTTTTATGTTTATATACGGTATTGTAAGGTGTTGTTATGACTTGTAAGGCGTCCTACAATATAATATCGTGTTTTTCAAGGTGTTAATATGGCATACAGTGTCATAAGTTGCCCTAAATTGTCGTACGATGTTCAAAGGACTCGTACGAATTCATTAGATTTATTATGAAGTTTTATGTTTATATACGGTATTGTAAGGTGTTGTTATGCCTTGTAAGGCGTCCTACAATATAATATCGTGTTTTTCAAGGTGTTAATATGGCATACAGTGTCGTAAGTTGCCCTAAATTGTTGTACGATGTTCAAAGGACTCGGACGAATTTATTAGGTTTATTATGGAGTTTTAAGTTTATATACGGTATTGTAAGGTGTTGTTACGATTTATAAGGTGTCCTACAATATAATAACGTGCTTTTCAAGGTGTTAATATGGCATACAGAGTTGTATGATGTCCTAAATTGTTGTACGATCTTCAAAGGACTCGTACGAATTCATTAGATTTATTATGAAGTTTTATGTTTATATACGGTATTGTAAGGTGTTGTTATGCCTTGTAAGGCGTCCTACAATATAATATCGTGTTTTTCAAGGTGTTAATATGGCATACAGTGTCGTAAGTTGCCCTAAATTGTTGTACGATGTTCAAAGGACTCGGACGAATTTATTAGGTTTATTATGGAGTTTTAAGTTTATATACGGTATTGTAAGGTGTTGTTACGATTTATAAGGTGTCCTACAATATAATAACGTGCTTTTCAAGGTGTTAATATGGCATACAGAGTTGTATGATGTCCTAAATTGTTGTACGATCTTCAAAGGACTCGTACGAATTCATTAGATTTATTATGAAGTTTTATGTTTATGTACGGTATTGTAAGTTGTTGTTATGACTTGTAAGGCGTCCTACAATATAATATCGTGTTTTTCAAGGTGTTAATATGGCATACATTGTCGTAAGTTGTCCTAAATATTCGTACGATATTCAAAGGACTCGGACGAATTCATTAGGTTTATTATGGAGTTTTAAGTTTATATACGGTTTTGTAAGGTGTTGTTACTATTTATAAGGTGTCCTTCAATATAATAATGTGTTTTTCAAGGTGTTAATATGGCATACAGAGTTGTAAGATGTCATAAATTGTCGTACGATGTTCAAAGGACTCGTACGAATTCATTAGATTTATTATGAAGTTTTATGTTTATATACGGTATTGTAAGGTGTTGTTATGACTTGTAAGGCGTCCTACAATATAATATCGTGTTTTTCAAGGTGTTAATATGACATACAGTGTCGTAAGTTGCCCTAAATTGTCGTACGAAGTTCAAACGACTCGGACGAATTCATTAAGTTTATTATGGAGTTTTAAGTTTTTATACGGTATTATAAGGTGTTGTTATGATTTGTAAGGCGTCCAACAATATAATATCGTGTTTTTCAAGGTGTTAATATGGCATACATTGTCGTAAGTTGTCCTAAATTGTCGTACGATATTCAAAGGACTCGGACGAATTCATTAGGTTTATTATGGAGTTTTAAGTTTATATACCGTTTTGTAAGGTGTTGTTACTATTTATAAGGCGTCCTTCAATATAATAATGTGTTTTTCAAGGTGTTAATATGGCATACAGAGTTGTAAGATGTCATAAATTGTCGTACGATGTTCAAAGGACTCGTACGAATTCATTAGATTTATTATGAAGTTTTATGTTTATATACGGTATTGTAAGGTGTTGTTATGCCTTGTAAGGCGTCCTACAATATAATATCGTGTTTTTCAAGGTGTTAATATGGCATACAGTGTCGTAAGTTGCCCTAAATTGTCGTACGATGTTCAAAGGACTCGGACGAATTTATTAGGTTTATTATGGAGTTTTAAGTTTATATACGGTATTGTAAGGTGTTGTTACGATTTATAAGGTGTCCTACATTATAATAACGTGCTTTTCAAGGTGTTAATATGGCATACAGAGTTGTATGATGTCCTAAATTGTTGTACGATCTTCAAAGGACTCCTACGAATTCATTAGATTTATTATGAAGTTTTATGTTTATATACGGTATTGTAAGGTGTTGTTATGACTTGTAAGGCGTCCTACAATATAATATCGTGTTTTTCAAGGTGTTAATATGGCATACAGTGTCATAAGTTGCCCTAAATTGTCGTACGATGTTCAAAGGACTCGTACGAATTCATTAGATTTATTATGAAGTTTTATGTTTATATACGGTATTGTAAGGTGTTGTTATGCCTTGTAAGGCGTCCTACAATATAATATCGTGTTTTTCAAGGTGTTAATATGGCATACAGTGTCGTAAGTTGCCCTAAATTGTTGTACGATGTTTAAAGGACTCGGACGAATTTATTAGGTTTATTATGGAGTTTTAAGTTTATATACGGTATTGTAAGGTGTTGTTACGATTTATAAGGTGTCCTACAATATAATAACGTGCTTTTCAAGGTGTTAATATGGCATACAGAGTTGTATGATGTCCTAAATTGTTGTACGATCTTCAAAGGACTCGTACGAATTCATTAGATTTATTATGAAGTTTTATGTTTATGTACGGTATTGTAAGTTGTTGTTATGACTTGTAAGGCGTTCTACAATATAATATCGTGTTTTTCAAGGTGTTAATATGGCATACATTGTCGTAAGTTGTCCTAAATATTCGTACGATATTCAAAGGACTCGGACGAATTCATTAGGTTTATTATGGAGTTTTAAGTTTATATACGGTTTTGTAAGGTGTTGTTACTATTTATAAGGCGTCCTTCAATATAATAATGTGTTTTTCAAGGTGTTAATATGGCATACAGAGTTGTAAGATGTCATAAATTGTCGTACGATGTTCAAAGGACTCGTACGAATTCATTAGATTTATTATGAAGTTTTATGTTTATATACGGTATTGTAAGGTGTTGTGATGACTTGTAAGGCGTCCTACAATATAATATCGTGTTTTTCAAGGTGTTAATATGACATACAGTGTCGTAAGTTGCCCTAAATTGTCGTACGAAGTTCAAAGGACTCGGACGAATTCATTAAGTTTATTATGGAGTTTTAAGTTTTTATACGGTATTATAAGGTGTTGTTATGATTTGTAAGGCGTCCAACAATATAATATCGTGTTTTTGAAGGTGTTAATATGGCATACATTGTCGTAAGTTGTCCTAAATTGTCGTACGATATTCAAAGGACTCGGACGAATTCATTAGGTTTATTATGGAGTTTTAAGTTTATATACGGTTTTGTAAGGTTTTGTTACTATTTATAAGGCGTCCTTCAATATAATAATGTGTTTTTCAAGGTGTTAATATGGCATACAGAGTTGTAAGATGTCATAAATTGTCGTACGATGTTCAAAGGACTCGTACGAATTCATTAGATTTATTATGAAGTTTTATGTTTATATACGGTATTGTAAGGTGTTGTTATGACTTGTAAGGCGTCCTACAATATAATATCGTGTTTTTCAAGGTGTTAATATGACATACAGTGTCGTAAGTTGCCCTAAATTGTCGTACGAAGTTCAAAGGACTCGGACGAATTCATTAAGTTTATTATGGAGTTTTAAGTTTTTATACGGTATTATAAGGTGTTGTTATGATTTGTAAGGCGTCCAACAATATAATATCGTGTTTTTGAAGGTGTTAATATGGCATACATTGTCGTAAGTTGTCCTAAATTGTCGTACGATATTCAAAGGACTCGGACGAATTCATTAGGTTTATTATGGAGTTTTAAGTTTATATACGGTTTTGTAAGGTTTTGTTACTATTTATAAGGCGTCCTTCAATATAATAATGTGTTTTTCAAGGTGTTAATATGGCATACAGAGTTGTAAGATGTCATAAATTGTCGTACGATGTTCAAAGGACTCGTACGAATTCATTAGATTTATTATGAAGTTTTATGTTTATATACGGTATTGTAAGGTGTTGTTATGACTTGTAAGGCGTCCTACAATATAATATCGTGTTTTTCAAGGTGTTAATATGACATACAGTGTCGTAAGTTGCCCTAAATTGTCGTACGAAGTTCAAAGGACTCGGACGAATTCATTAAGTTTATTATGGAGTTTTAAGTTTTTATACGGTATTATAAGGTGTTGTTATGATTTGTAAGGCGTCCAACAATATAATATCGTGTTTTTCAAGGTGTTAATATGGCATACAGTGTCGTAAGTTGCCCTAAATTGTCGTACGATGTTCAAAGGACTCGGACGAATTTATTAGGTTTATTATGGAGTTTTAAGTTTTTATACTGTATTATAAGGTGTTGTTATGATTTGTAAGGCGTCCTACAATATAATATCGTGTTTTTCAAGGTGTTAATATGGCATACATTGTCGTAAGTTGTCCTAAATATTCGTACGATATTCAAAGGACTCGGACGAATTCATTGGGTTTATTATGGAGTTTTAAGTTTATATACGGTTTTGTAAGGTGTTGTTACTATTTATAAGGCGTCCTTCAATATAATAATGTGTTTTTCAAGGTGTTAATATGGCATACAGAGTTGTAAGATGTCATAAATTGTCGTATGATTTTCAAAGGACTCGTACGAATTCATTAGATTTATTATGAAGTTTTATGTTTATATACGGTATTGTAAGGTGTTGTTATGACTTGTAAGGCGTCCTACAATATAATATCGTGTTTTTCAAGGTGTTAATATGACATACAGTGTCGTAAGTTGCCCTAAATTGTCGTACGAAGTTCAAAGGACTCGGACGAATTCATTAGGTTTATTATGGAGTTTTAAGTTTTTATACGGTATTATAAGGTGTTGTTATGATTTGTAAGGCGTCCAACAATATAATATCGTGTTTTTCAAGGTGTTAATATGGCATACATTGTCGTAAGTTGTCCTAAATTGTCGTACGATATTCAAAGGACTCTGACGAATTCATTAGGTTTATTATGGAGTTTTAAGTTTATATACCGTTTTGTAAGGTGTTGTTACTATTTATAAGGCGTCCTTCAATATAATAATGTGTTTTTCAAGGTGTTAATATGGCATACAGAGTTGTAAGATGTCATAAATTGTCACGATGTTCAAAGGACTCGTACGAATTCATTAGATTTATTATGAAGTTTTATGTTTATATACGGTATTGTAAGGTGTTGTTATGACTTGTAAGGCGTCCTACAATATAATATCGTGTTTTTCAAGGTGTTAATATGGCATACAGTGTCGTAAGTTGTCCTAAATTGTCGTACGATATTCAAAGGACTCGGACGAATTCATTTGGTTTATTATGGAGTTTTAAGTTTATATACGGTTTTGTAAGGTGTTGTTACTATTTATAAGGTGTCCTTCAATATAATAATGTGTTTTTCAAGGTGTTCATATGGCATACAGAGTTGTAAGATGTCATAAATTGTCGTACGATGTTCAAAGGACTGACAGACTGTCGTCGGGGTCTGTGCAAAAACCTACTAAAACACTAAAAAGACTAGTACAATAGAAGTAGGTATCGTATCCACTGAGGAGTCTGTGGTTAACGCTAATTATTATTTGTTTGTAAACTTTAAGATTGATTTGATAAAAAAAACTAAAAACACCAACAAAAATAATTACTTAAAGATTGTGGAAACAATGGTAAGAAAACGTGATCACTTCGGGATTCAGATTCTGTAATTACTAATAACTTAGGTCTTGTTTTATTGGATACCATTGATTAAATGATAAACGTGTCACACATTATCAATTACTTATGCAAATCTAACATCAATTGATCAAAAAGATATCAAACCAAACATGCACAAATAATTATTTAACCAACAAAAGCATAATTGGATTTAACGCAAATATGTCTCTGTCTGTCACACAGGACTCGTCTGTCACACGAGCTATAATTACGCAAGTAAAACCCGTCTTTTACACGGTTACAAATCCAAACTCAATAAAACAATAAACTAAATTAAAAGTGTCTCACAAAATCATTCACCTGAAGTGCTCACGAGAGATTTAGCAAAACATAACTAGCAAAGAAATAAACATCATCTTGATTTTTTGCTTCTTGCGAACAACCGTCGAAAACTGCCGTCAATCCTCCCCCCACTCTTCAATCAGCCGCATATGTTCGCTTTAAACGTTCACGTCATTTTTTCATCATAATGGGCTTTTGGCCCATCAATTCCATTTGTACTCTTTCACGTGAGACTTATCTACATTATTAACATGTGGTTTTTTTTTATTAATTGAATTTGACAGTTAACTAACAAATTTATAATTAAGCTTATTAGCTTTAATCACCCATTAGTCTCAAGTTAGTCAAAATATAACAATTTAACTCATAGACTTTGATTTAGTCAAAATTCATCTTTTTAGCTCTAAGTCTCTTAAAACATTTACATACTAAATATAACACAGTTAAGGTTATTTTCATGCATAAAAACATATAAATAAACCTATTTTGTGTTGATCAATTACCCACTCATCACATCCCCACACTTAATCTTTGCTTGTCCCTAAGCAAAACTCTCATCTAACTCGTTAGCCATCATTAACAAACACACTTCACCAACTCCTTACCAAATCTCATTCCTGGTCCAAAGTCATACCCGAACTCACAAAACACAAACAAACATATTTAGAAGTTATACTTTATCAAGTATATTACCAAAATTTTAAACATAAAAGTTTTCTAACCGAGCCTAACAAACCTTCACGTTTTCCCCATGCATGCATTACATCTTCTCACAATCCACACAAGTTGCACACACAAATCAAAAGGACTTCATGGGTTTTTTAGGCTTTGGGTAAGGGTATGGATTAAAGGATAAAAATGGCTAAAAAGTTGATGAAACTCGAATCTTCTAGGCCTCTCTTTTGAGAGTCTATTAATGCCACAATTGATAAAACAATTCTATGCGCTTTTGGCAACATTGCCCCATTTTATTTTTGTTTTTTTTTTCATGCGCTTCTAATCCTTCTACTTTGGGACACACTAACATCGGTCCTCTTTTCATTTATAATCATTAGGCGCATTGGCCTGGGCTCACTATTATCGGCCCCTTCCCGACTATTCGAGCAATGCGACCATTCCATCCCACGTCGAACATGGTAGCGAACGTCCACACCGACCTTACCGAAGAACGGGGAAACCTAAACCTATCCGATTCGAATTCATCGAAGATAAACAAGAAAAATAAAAAGGCTAACTTTTTTCTTTCTTTTTTTTTTAACGGGTTGAAAGGTTGATGGTATCTAATGGATATTCATGGGGTTGGATCTAGAAAATAAAAAAAAAGGCTAAAAAAAATAATAATCCTAAGGTGTAATCCTAATGCCTTAATCACTTCCGTGCATACAACTTGGTTTCATGCTTGAAACGTTACATATATATCCAATATTCAACAAAAGATTATGTACTAATATAACACATGCATGAAAAGTCCACCATCTAGCATGTTACCTCCGGTTAGATACTTTATGACTTTTTTTTTTCAATTAGACACTCAATTGCGAGTCTGGCTATGACTAAGGACCAAGACCAGGTTCTAGCAAGTTATTAGCTCATGATTTACATTGAAAACTCTAGCCTTCAAGCACACTTCCGCTTGGACATTTTTTCACTTTTCATAAAATTTCAACTTTGCTAAAAAATTCATACTTTTTTCCTCAAACTTTCTCTTAACCTCCCTCCATCCCCACACTTGAGAGACATTGCCCCCAATGTATGGTTATTAAAAAAATCTAAAACTATCATGCAAAACGACAAAATTAATTAGTTTTAAAGAATTCATAAAAGGAATGAGTTCACCTGGTGCTTCGTTGTGACAAAATCCTCAATGAGCGTAGCGATCTTTATCGTCTCAATCACGAATCTGCAAAACTTAGTAAAATCGTGTAGAAGCGAGCTTCTCACATTGTGATTAATCACAAAAAATTTTAAAACTTTGCATTTTTCAATTGAACTCAACTTCATCGCGTCAAAACAAAGAGTGACCCCCTCCCCCAACTTAAAACATTGCATTGTTCCCAATGCAACCTTCTAAGATAGAATTCTCAAAAAATAATTAATTTTGAAAAAAATAACTATGAAATAAAAAATTAAAAAAAAACCTAAACTCACTTTCGTAGGAATCACGGTTACATTTAGCATATGCAACAAGCCTTTTAAACCCCTCAGTAGGCCCAAGTGGACGAGTGAAGTCTCGTGAGGGTTTCTAGTGAACACACCCACAAAGTTCATTTAACTTTCACCACTCATGGTGGTCGAGTGAAGTGCTTTCCTCCATATTTTCGCAAGAAGATTCTTTCAAAATGATCTAACAGGGTTTCCAAATCCTCCAACTTTCTCCAATAAATCATCTCCAAAGCTCGAACGTTCACAGGCTTAGGTGGAATATCAGTTGCTTTCTTCCTTTTTGGCTTTTCCTCCTTTGTTTCCACCTTCATTGCCGGCTCTTTATTTTCCGACTTGTTTAAACTCTTTTTGTTTCTCATCTTGAGCCACCATGGTGATTTGACCACTTTATCTTTCACATCCTCCTTGTCTTTAGACCTGTCAATCATAACAACACTTTCTTTCGGATCATCCTCACATATTGAGGGATGACACTTATTATTAACAACAGACCATGAGCAAGTATCTGTAAAAGAATATTCACAGGAATGTGAAAAAAAATTAAGAGTAAGCTTACGGCTCCCGTAGGTCATGTCAATATCAATTGTATTATTCCTGAAAATGATGAAAGCATGTGCAGTGGCCAAGAACGGTCTACCAATTATCACTCTCGTCAATTCTTTCTCCATAACTGGATCACAATCTAACACAACAAAATCCTCGGGATAATAGAAATCACCCACTTTAACCGTTAAACCTTTTAATATCCCTCGAGGTCTTTTTTGTGAATAATCGTCTAAAATCATAGAAGCATTAATTTGTTGCAATGGACCCAAATCATACCTGTCATACACACACCCCGGTAGAACACTCACTCTAGATCCATAATCCACTAGCGCATTGTCCGTCTTGAAATCTCCAATTTGGATTGGGATAAGCAGTTCCCCTTGATCGCTCTTTTCTTCCTCTTCTTCTTCTTCAGGTTCACTTCCCGTACCTGTAACAGCTTGTGGAAGAGGAGTAAGATCATCAAAATGTTTAGAGTTTGGAAGGATACTAACCGAGTTTATATGCATATCCCTTATGTTCTTTGAACTTGAGCTTTGATGTGTGGGATTTCTCTCAGTGTGACTAGGCAACTTCCCTGCATTCCGTTCATTAATAAACAAAGACACATCACTTGCTAATTGACCCAGTTGTATGCGTAAAGCCTCATTACTGTTTCTATCCGCATCCTGTTGTTGCTTCATTGCAATTACCATACCCATCATCTCAGTCATCTGGGCAATTAATGCTTCCAACCCACTCGATCTAATTTGTTGAATTCCTTGATTATGATTTTGGGGCTGGTAATTCATTCTCTCACTCTGCTGACCACCCTGACAATAAGAAT
Source organism: Tagetes erecta (assembly GCA_030867185.1). Lineage (NCBI taxonomy): Eukaryota > Viridiplantae > Streptophyta > Magnoliopsida > Asterales > Asteraceae > Tagetes > Tagetes erecta. The sequence continues at coordinate 30,790,152 of CM061488.1, forward strand.
TGCTTTGGTAGCCACTTTGATTGTAGTTGTTGTATTGCTTTTGGTTGTCATTATCCGGTTGGTAATACCCTTGCTCAGAATATGGACAATCCTGAGCCCAATGATTGTGGCTCCCGCAACATGAACATGGCTCAACATCGTAATTCCATTCCATTATTCCTGCACAAGTATCAAACTAAAAGTAGTACTGAACAAAACAAAGATAATATAAAACTAACTAGAAAAAACAATATTTTTGGTTTTTTTATTTATTTATGAAAAACAAAAACAAACAAACAAAACTAAACTAGCACTAAGCGCACGACTCCCCGGCAACGGCGCCATTTTGACAGACTGTCGTCGGGGTCTGTGCAAAAACCTACTAAAACACTAAAAAGACTAGTACAATAGAAGTAGGTATCGTATCCACTGAGGAGTCTGTGGTTAACGCTAATTATTATTTGTTTGTAAACTTTAAGATTGATTTGATAAAAAAAACTAAAAACACCAACAAAAATAATTACTTAAAGATTGTGGAAACAATGGTAAGAAAACGTGATCACTTCGGGATTCAGATTCTGTAATTACTAATAACTTAGGTCTTGTTTTATTGGATACCATTGATTAAATGATAAACGTGTCACACATTATCAATTACTTATGCAAATCTAACATCAATTGATCAAAAAGATATCAAACCAAACATGCACAAATAATTATTTAACCAACAAAAGCATAATTGGATTTAACGCAAATATGTCTCTGTCTGTCACACAGGACTCGTCTGTCACACGAGCTATAATTACGCAAGTAAAACCCGTCTTTTACACGGTTACAAATCCAAACTCAATAAAACAATAAACTAAATTAAAAGTGTCTCACAAAATCATTCACCTGAAGTGCTCACGAGAGATTTAGCAAAACATAACTAGCAAAGAAATAAACATCATCTTGATTTTTTGCTTCTTGCGAACAACCGTCGAAAACTGCCGTCAATCCTCCCCCCCACTCTTCAATCAGCCGCATATGTTCGCTTTAAACGTTCACGTCATTTTTTCATCATAATGGGCTTTTGGCCCATCAATTCCATTTGTACTCTTTCACGTGAGACTTATCTACATTATTAACATGTGGTTTTTTTATTAATTGAATTTGACAGTTAACTAACAAATTTATAATTAAGCTTATTAGCTTTAATCACCCATTAGTCTCAAGTTAGTCAAAATATAACAATTTAACTCATAGACTTTGATTTAGTCAAAATTCATCTTTTTAGCTCTAAGTCTCTTAAAACATTTACATACTAAATATAACACAGTTAAGGTTATTTTCATGCATAAAAACATATAAATAAACCTATTTTGTGTTGATCAATTACCCACTCATCAAGGACTCGTACGAATTCATTAGATTTATTATGAAGTTTTATGTTTATATACGGTATTGTAAGGTGTTGTTATGCCTTGTAAGGCGTCCTACAATATAATATCGTGTTTTTCAAGGTGTTAATATGGCATACAGTGTCGTAAGTTGCCCTAAATTGTCGTACGATGTTCAAAGGACTCGGACGAATTTATTACGTTTATTATGGAGTTTTAAGTTTATATACGGTATTGTAAGGTGTTGTTACGATTTATAAGGTGTCCTACAATATAATAACGTGCTTTTCAAGGTGTTAATATGGCATACAGAGTTGTATGATGTCCTAAATTGTTGTACGATATTCAAAGGACTCGTACGAATTCATTAGATTTATTATGAAGTTTTATGTTTATGTACGGTATTGTAAGGTGTTGTTATGACTTGTAAGGCGTCCTACAATATAATATCGTGTTTTTCAAGGTGTTAATATGGCATACATTGTCGTAAGTTGTCCTAAATATTCGTACGATATTCAAAGGACTCGGACGAATTCATTAGGTTTATTATGGAGTTTTAAGTTTATATACGGTTTTGTAAGGTGTTGTTACTATTTATAAGGCGTCCTTCAATATAATAATGTGTTTTTCAAGGTGTTAAAATGGCATACAGAGTTGTAATATGTCATAAATTGTCGTACGATGTTCAAAGGACTCGTACGAATTCATTAGATTTATTATGAAGTTTTATGTTTATATACGGTATTGTAAGGTGTTGTTATGACTTGTAAGGTGTCCTACAATATAATAACGTGTTTTTCAAGGTGTTAATATGGCATACAGAGTTGTATGATGTCCTAAATTGTTGTACGATCTTCAAAGGACTCGTACGAATTCATTAGATTTATTATGAAGTTTTATGTTTATGTACGGTATTGTAAGGTGTTGTTATGACTTGTAAGGCGTCCTACAATATAATATCGTGTTTTTCAAGGTGTTAATATGGCATACATTGTCGTAAGTTGTCCTAAGTATTCGTACGATATTCAAAGGACTCGGACGAATTCATTAGGTTTATTATGGAGTTTTAAGTTTATATACGGTTTTGTAAGGTGTTGTTACTATTTATAAGGCGTCCTTCATTATAATAATGTGTTTTTCAAGGTGTTAATATGGCATACAGAGTTGTAAGATGTCATAAATTGTCGTACGATGTTCAAAGGACTCGTACGAATTCATTAGATTTATTATGAAGTTTTATGTTTATATACGGTATTGTAAGGTGTTGTTATGACTTGTAAGGCGTCCTACAATATAATATCGTGTTTTTCAAGGTGTTAATATGACATACAGTGTCGTAAGTTGCCCTAAATTGTCGTACGAAGTTCAAAGGACTCGGACGAATTCATTAAGTTTATTATGGAGTTTTAAGTTTTTATACGTTATTATAAGGTGTTGTTATGATTTGTAAGGCGTCCAACAATATAATATCGTGTTTTTCAAGGTGTTAATATGGCATACATTGTCGTAAGTTGTCCTAAATTGTCGTACGATATTCAAAGGACTCGGACGAATTCATTAGGTTTATTATGGAGTTTTAAGTTTATATACGGTTTTGTAAGGTGTTGTTACTATTTATAAGGCGTCCTTCAATATAATAATGTGTTTTTCAAGGTGTTAATATGGCATACAGAGTTGTAAGATGTCATAAATTGTCGTACGATGTTCAAAGGACTCGTACGAATTCATTAGATTTATTATGAAGTTTTATGTTTATATACGGTATTGTAAGGTGTTGTTATGACTTGTAAGGCGTCCTACAATATAATATCGTGTTTTTCAAGGTGTTAATATGGCATACAGTGTCGTAAGTTGTCCTAAATTGTCGTACGATATTCAAAGGACTCGGACGAATTCATTTGGTTTATTATGGAGTTTTAAGTTTATATACGGTTTTGTAAGGTGTTGTTACTATTTATAAGGTGTCCTTCAATATAATAATGTGTTTTTCAAGGTGTTAATATGGCATACAGAGTTGTAAGATGTCATAAATTGTCGTACGATGTTCAAAGGACTCGTACGAATTCATTAGATTTATTATGAAGTTTTATGTTTATATACGGTATTGTAAGGTGTTGTTATGACTTGTAAGGTGTCCTACAATATAATAACGTGTTTTTCAAGGTGTTAATATGGCATACAGAGTTGTATGATGTCCTAAATTGTTGTACGATCTTCAAAGGACTCGTACGAATTCATTAGATTTATTATGAAGTTTTATGTTTATGTACGGTATTGTAAGGTGTTGTTATGACTTGTAAGGCGTCCTACAATATAATATCGTGTTTTTCAAGGTGTTAATATGGCATACATTGTCGTAAGTTGTCCTAAATATTCGTACGATATTCAAAGGACTCGGACGAATTCATTAGGTTTATTATGGAGTTTTAAGTTTATATACGGTTTTGTAAGGTGTTGTTACTATTTATAAGGCGTCCTTCATTATAATAATGTGTTTTTCAAGGTGTTAATATGGCATACAGAGTTGTAAGATGTCATAAATTGTCGTACGATGTTCAAAGGACTCGTACGAATTCATTAGATTTATTATGAAGTTTTATGTTTATATACGGTATTGTAAGGTGTTGTTATGACTTGTAAGGCGTCCTACAATATAATATCGTGTTTTTCAAGGTGTTAATATGACATACAGTGTCGTAAGTTGCCCTAAATTGTCGTACGAAGTTCAAAGGACTCGGACGAATTCATTAAGTTTATTATGGAGTTTTAAGTTTTTATACGTTATTATAAGGTGTTGTTATGATTTGTAAGGCGTCCAACAATATAATATCGTGTTTTTCAAGGTGTTAATATGGCATACATTGTCGTAAGTTGTCCTAAATTGTCGTACGATATTCAAAGGACTCGGACGAATTCATTAGGTTTATTATGGAGTTTTAAGTTTATATACGGTTTTGTAAGGTGTTGTTACTATTTATAAGGCGTCCTTCAATATAATAATGTGTTTTTCAAGGTGTTAATATGGCATACAGAGTTGTAAGATGTCATAAATTGTCGTACGATGTTCAAAGGACTCGTACGAATTCATTAGATTTATTATGAAGTTTTATGTTTATATACGGTATTGTAAGGTGTTGTTATGACTTGTAAGGCGTCCTACAATATAATATCGTGTTTTTCAAGGTGTTAATATGGCATACAGTGTCGTAAGTTGTCCTAAATTGTCGTACGATATTCAAAGGACTCGGACGAATTCATTTGGTTTATTATGGAGTTTTAAGTTTATATACGGTTTTGTAAGGTGTTGTTACTATTTATAAGGTGTCCTTCAATATAATAATGTGTTTTTCAAGGTGTTAATATGGCATACAGAGTTGTAAGATGTCATAAATTGTCGTACGATGTTCAAAGGACTCGTACGAATTCATTAGATTTATTATGAAGTTTTATGTTTATATACGGTATTGTAAGGTGTTGTTATGCCTTGTAAGGCGTCCTACAATATAATATCGTGTTTTTCAAGGTGTTAATATGGCATACAGTGTCGTAAGTTGCCCTAAATTGTCGTACGATGTTCAAAGGACTCGGACGAATTTATTACGTTTATTATGGAGTTTTAAGTTTATATACGGTATTGTAAGGTGTTGTTACGATTTATAAGGTGTCCTACAATATAATAACGTGCTTTTCAAGGTGTTAATATGGCATACAGAGTTGTATGATGTCCTAAATTGTTGTACGATCTTCAAAGGACTCGTACGAATTCATTAGATTTATTATGAAGTTTTATGTTTATGTACGGTATTGTAAGGTGTTGTTATGACTTGTAAGGCGTCCTACAATATAATATCGTGTTTTTCAAGGTGTTAATATGGCATACATTGTCGTAAGTTGTCCTAAATATTCGTACGATATTCAAAGGACTCGGACGAATTCATTAGGTTTATTATGGAGTTTTAAGTTTATATACGGTTTTGTAAGGTGTTGTTACTATTTATAAGGCGTCCTTCAATATAATAATGTGTTTTTCAAGGTGTTAATATGGCATACAGAGTTGTAATATGTCATAAATTGTCGTACGATGTTCAAAGGACTCGTACGAATTCATTAGATTTATTATGAAGTTTTATGTTTATATACGGTATTGTAAGGTGTTGTTATGACTTGTAAGGTGTCCTACAATATAATAACGTGTTTTTCAAGGTGTTAATATGGCATACAGAGTTGTATGATGTCCTAAATTGTTGTACGATCTTCAAAGGACTCGTACGAATTCATTAGATTTATTATGAAGTTTTATGTTTATGTACGGTATTGTAAGGTGTTGTTATGACTTGTAAGGCGTCCTACAATATAATATCGTGTTTTTCAAGGTGTTAATATGGCATACATTGTCGTAAGTTGTCCTAAATATTCGTACGATATTCAAAGGACTCGGACGAATTCATTAGGTTTATTATGGAGTTTTAAGTTTATATACGGTTTTGTAAGGTGTTGTTACTATTTATAAGGCGTCCTTCATTATAATAATGTGTTTTTCAAGGTGTTAATATGGCATACAGAGTTGTAAGATGTCATAAATTGTCGTACGATGTTCAAAGGACTCGTACGAATTCATTAGATTTATTATGAAGTTTTATGTTTATATACGGTATTGTAAGGTGTTGTTATGACTTGTAAGGCGTCCTACAATATAATATCGTGTTTTTCAAGGTGTTAATATGACATACAGTGTCGTAAGTTGCCCTAAATTGTCGTACGAAGTTCAAAGGACTCGGACGAATTCATTAAGTTTATTATGGAGTTTTAAGTTTTTATACGTTATTATAAGGTGTTGTTATGATTTGTAAGGCGTCCAACAATATAATATCGTGTTTTTCAAGGTGTTAATATGGCATACATTGTCGTAAGTTGTCCTAAATTGTCGTACGATATTCAAAGGACTCGGACGAATTCATTAGGTTTATTATGGAGTTTTAAATTTATATACGGTTTTGTAAGGTGTTGTTACTATTTATAAGGCGTCCTTCAATATAATAATGTGTTTTTCAAGGTGTTAATATGGCATACAGAGTTGTAAGATGTCATAAATTGTCGTACGATGTTCAAAGGACTCGTACGAATTCATTAGATTTATTATGAAGTTTTATGTTTATATACGGTATTGTAAGGTGTTGTTATGACTTGTAAGGCGTCCTACAATATAATATCGTGTTTTTCAAGGTGTTAATATGACATACAGTGTCGTAAGTTGCCCCAAATTGTCGTACGAAGTTCAAAGGACTCGGACGAATTCATTAAGTTTATTATGGAGTTTTAAGTTTTTATACGGTATTATAAGGTGTTGTTATGATTTGTAAGGCGTCCAACAATATAATATCGTGTTTTTCAAGGTGTTAATATGGCATACATTGTCGTAAGTTGTCCTAAATTGTCGTACGATATTCAAAGGACTCGGACGAATTCATTAGGTTTATTATGGAGTTTTAAGTTTATATACGGTTTTGTAAGGTGTTGTTACTATTTATAAGGCGTCCTTCAATATAATAATGTGTTTTTCAAGGTGTTAATATGGCATACAGAGTTGTAAGATGTCATAAATTGTCGTACGATGTTCAAAGGACTCGTACGAATTCATTAGATTTATTATGAAGTTTTATGTTTATATACGGTATTGTAAGGTGTTGTTATGACTTGTAAGGCGTCCTACAATATAATATCGTGTTTTTCAAGGTGTTAATATGGCATACAGTGTCGTAAGTTGCCCTAAATTGTCGTACGAAGTTCAAAGGACTCGGACGAATTCATTAAGTTTATTATGGAGTTTTAAGTTTTTATACGGTATTATAAGGTGTTGTTATGATTTGTAAGGCGTCCAACAATATAATATCGTGTTTTTCAAGGTGTTAATATGGCATACATTGTCGTAAGTTGTCCTAAATTGTCGTACGATATTCAAAGGACTCGGACGAATTCATTAGGTTTATTATGGAGTTTTATGTTTATATACCGTTTTGTAAGGTGTTGTTACTATTTATAAGGCGTCCTTCAATATAATAACGTGTTTTTCAAGGTGTTAATATGGCATACAGAGTTGTAAGATGTCATAAATTGTCGTACGATGTTCAAAGGACTCGTACGAATTCATTAGATTTATTATGAAGTTTTATGTTTATATACGGTATTGTAAGGTGTTGTTATGCCTTGTAAGGCGTCCTACAATATAATATCGTGTTTTTCAAGGTGTTAATATGGCATACAGTGTCGTAAGTTGCCCTAAATTGTCGTACGATGTTCAAAGGACTCGGACGAATTTATTACGTTTATTATGGAGTTTTAAGTTTATATACGGTATTGTAAGGTGTTGTTACGATTTATAAGGTGTCCTACAATATAATAACGTGCTTTTCAAGGTGTTAATATGGCATACAGAGTTGTATGATGTCCTAAATTGTTGTACGATCTTCAAAGGACTCGTACGAATTCATTAGATTTATTATGAAGTTTTATGTTTATGTACGGTATTGTAAGGTGTTGTTATGACTTGTAAGGCGTCCTACAATATAATATCGTGTTTTTCAAGGTGTTAATATGGCATACATTGTCGTAAGTTGTCCTAAATATTCGTACGATATTCAAAGGACTCGGACGAATTCATTAGGTTTATTATGGAGTTTTAAGTTTATATACGGTTTTGTAAGGTGTTGTTACTATTTATAAGGCGTCCTTCAATATAATAATGTGTTTTTCAAGGTGTTAATATGGCATACAGAGTTGTAATATGTCATAAATTGTCGTACGATGTTCAAAGGACTCGTACGAATTCATTAGATTTATTATGAAGTTTTATGTTTATATACGGTATTGTAAGGTGTTGTTATGACTTGTAAGGTGTCCTACAATATAATAACGTGTTTTTCAAGGTGTTAATATGGCATACAGAGTTGTATGATGTCCTAAATTGTTGTACGATATTCAAAGGACTCGTACGAATTCATTAGATTTATTATGAAGTTTTATGTTTATGTACGGTATTGTAAGGTGTTGTTATGACTTGTAAGGCGTCCTACAATATAATATCGTGTTTTTCAAGGTGTTAATATGGCATACATTGTCGTAAGTTGTCCTAAATATTCGTACGATATTCAAAGGACTCGGACGAATTCATTAGGTTTATTATGGAGTTTTAAGTTTATATACGGTTTTGTAAGGTGTTGTTACTATTTATAAGGCGTCCTTCAATATAATAATGTGTTTTTCAAGGTGTTAAAATGGCATACAGAGTTGTAATATGTCATAAATTGTCGTACGATGTTCAAAGGACTCGTACGAATTCATTAGATTTATTATGAAGTTTTATGTTTATATACGGTATTGTAAGGTGTTGTTATGACTTGTAAGGTGTCCTACAATATAATAACGTGTTTTTCAAGGTGTTAATATGGCATACAGAGTTGTATGATGTCCTAAATTGTTGTACGATCTTCAAAGGACTCGTACGAATTCATTAGATTTATTATGAAGTTTTATGTTTATGTACGGTATTGTAAGGTGTTGTTATGACTTGTAAGGCGTCCTACAATATAATATCGTGTTTTTCAAGGTGTTAATATGGCATACATTGTCGTAAGTTGTCCTAAGTATTCGTACGATATTCAAAGGACTCGGACGAATTCATTAGGTTTATTATGGAGTTTTAAGTTTATATACGGTTTTGTAAGGTGTTGTTACTATTTATAAGGCGTCCTTCAATATAATAATGTGTTTTTCAAGGTGTTAATATGGCATACAGAGTTGTAAGATGTCATAAATTGTCGTACGATGTTCAAAGGACTCGTACGAATTCATTAGATTTATTATGAAGTTTTATGTTTATATACGGTATTGTAAGGTGTTGTTATGACTTGTAAGGCGTCCTACAATATAATATCGTGTTTTTCAAGGTGTTAATATGACATACAGTGTCGTAAGTTGCCCCAAATTGTCGTACGAAGTTCAAAGGACTCGGACGAATTCATTAAGTTTATTATGGAGTTTTAAGTTTTTATACGGTATTATAAGGTGTTGTTATGATTTGTAAGGCGTCCAACAATATAATATCGTGTTTTTCAAGGTGTTAATATGGCATACATTGTCGTAAGTTGTCCTAAATTGTCGTACGATATTCAAAGGACTCGGACGAATTCATTAGGTTTATTATGGAGTTTTAAGTTTATATACGGTTTTGTAAGGTGTTGTTACTATTTATAAGGCGTCCTTCAATATAATAATGTGTTTTTCAAGGTGTTAATATGGCATACAGAGTTGTAAGATGTCATAAATTGTCGTACGATGTTCAAAGGACTCGTACGAATTCATTAGATTTATTATGAAGTTTTATGTTTATATACGGTATTGTAAGGTGTTGTTATGACTTGTAAGGCGTCCTACAATATAATATCGTGTTTTTCAAGGTGTTAATATGGCATACAGTGTCGTAAGTTGCCCTAAATTGTCGTACGAAGTTCAAAGGACTCGGACGAATTCATTAAGTTTATTATGGAGTTTTAAGTTTTTATACGGTATTATAAGGTGTTGTTATGATTTGTAAGGCGTCCAACAATATAATATCGTGTTTTTCAAGGTGTTAATATGGCATACATTGTCGTAAGTTGTCCTAAATTGTCGTACGATATTCAAAGGACTCGGACGAATTCATTAGGTTTATTATGGAGTTTTATGTTTATATACCGTTTTGTAAGGTGTTGTTACTATTTATAAGGCGTCCTTCAATATAATAACGTGTTTTTCAAGGTGTTAATATGGCATACAGAGTTGTAAGATGTCATAAATTGTCGTACGATGTTCAAAGGACTCGTACGAATTCATTAGATTTATTATGAAGTTTTATGTTTATATACGGTATTGTAAGGTGTTGTTATGCCTTGTAAGGCGTCCTACAATATAATATCGTGTTTTTCAAGGTGTTAATATGGCATACAGTGTCGTAAGTTGCCCTAAATTGTCGTACGATGTTCAAAGGACTCGGACGAATTTATTACGTTTATTATGGAGTTTTAAGTTTATATACGGTATTGTAAGGTGTTGTTACGATTTATAAGGTGTCCTACAATATAATAACGTGCTTTTCAAGGTGTTAATATGGCATACAGAGTTGTATGATGTCCTAAATTGTTGTACGATCTTCAAAGGACTCGTACGAATTCATTAGATTTATTATGAAGTTTTATGTTTATATACGGTATTGTAAGGTGTTGTTATGACTTGTAAGGCGTCCTACAATATAATATCGTGTTTTTCAAGGTGTTAATATGGCATACAATGTCGTAAGTTGTCCTAAATATTCGTACGATATTCAAAGGACTCAGACGAATTCATTAGGTTTATTATGGAGTTTTAAGTTTATATACGGTTTTGTAAGGTGTTGTTACTATTTATAAGGCGTCCTTCAATATAATAATGTGTTTTTCAAGGTGTTAATATGGCATACAGAGTTGTAAGATGTCATAAATTGTCGTACGATGTTCAAAGGACTCGTACGAATTCATTAGATTTATTATGAAGTTTTATGTTTATATACGGTATTGTAAGGTGTTGTTATGACTTGTAAGGTGTCCTACAATATAATAACGTGCTTTTCAAGGTGTTAATATGGCATACAGAGTTGTATGATGTCCTAAATTGTTGTACGATCTTCAAAGGACTCGTACGAATTCATTAGATTTATTATGAAGTTTTATTTTTATGTACGGTATTGTAAGTTGTTGTTATGACTTGTAAGGCGTCCTACAATATAATATCGTGTTTTTCAAGCTGTTAATAAGGCATACATTGTCGTAAGTTGTCCTAAATATTCGTACGATATTCAAAGGACTCGGACGAATTCATTAGGTTTATTATGGAGTTTTAAGTTTATATACGGTTTTGTAAGGTGTTGTTACTATTTATAAGGCGTCCTTCAATATAATAATGTGTTTTTCAAGGTGTTAATATGGCATACAGAGTTGTAAGATGTCATAAATTGTCGTACGATGTTCAAAGGACTCGTACGAATTCATTAGATTTATTATGAAGTTTTATGTTTATATACGGTATTGTAAGGTGTTGTTATGACTTGTAAGGCGTCCTACAATATAATATCGTGTTTTTTAAGGTGTTAATATGACATACAGTGTCGTAAGTTGCCCTAAATTGTCGTACGAAGTTCAAAGGACTCGGACGAATTCATTAAGTTTATTATGGAGTTTTAAGTTTTTATACTGTATTATAAGGTGTTGTTATGATTTGTAAGGCGTCCAACAATATAATATCGTGTTTTTGAAGGTGTTAATATGGCATACATTGTCGTAAGTTGTCCTAAATTGTCGTACGATATTCAAAGGACTCGGACGAATTCATTAGGTTTATTATGGAGTTTTAAGTTTATATACCGTTTTGTAAGGTGTTGTTACTATTTATAAGGCGTCCTTCAATATAATAATGTGTTTTTCAAGGTGTTAATATGGCATACAGAGTTGTAAGATGTCATAAATTGTCGTACGATGTTCAAAGGACTCGTACGAATTCATTAGATTTATTATGAAGTTTTATGTTTATATACGGTATTGTAAGGTGTTGTTATGACTTGTAAGGCGTCCTACAATATAATATCGTGTTTTTCAAGGTGTTAATATGGCATACAGTGTCGTAAGTTGCCCTAAATTGTCGTACGATGTTCAAAGGACTCGGACGAATTCATTTGGTTTATTATGGAGTTTTAAGTTTATATACGGTTTTGTAAGGTGTTGTTACTATTTATAAGGTGTCCTTCAATATAATAATGTGTTTTTCAAGGTGTTAATATGGCATACAGAGTTGTAAGATGTCATAAATTGTCGTACGATGTTCAAAGGACTCGTACGAATTCATTAGATTTATTATGAAGTTTTATGTTTATATACGGTATTGTAAGGTGTTGTTACGATTTATAAGGTGTCCTACAATATAATAACGTGCTTTTCAAGGTGTTAATATGGCATACAGAGTTGTATGATGTCCTAAATTGTTGTACGATCTTCAAAGGACTCGTACGAATTCATTAGATTTATTATGAAGTTTTATGTTTATGTACGGTATTGTAAGGTGTTGTTATGACTTGTAAGGCGTCCTACAATATAATATCGTGTTTTTCAAGGTGTTAATATGGCATACAGTGTCGTAAGTTGTCCTAAATTGTCGTACGATATTCAAAGGACTCGGACGAATTCATTTGGTTTATTATGGAGTTTTAAGTTTATATACGGTTTTGTAAGGTGTTGTTACTATTTATAAGGTGTCCTTCAATATAATAATGTGTTTTTCAAGGTGTTAATATGGCATACAGAGTTGTAAGATGTCATAAATTGTCGTACGATGTTCAAAGGACTCGTACGAATTCATTAGATTTATTATGAAGTTTTATGTTTATATACGGTATTGTAAGGTGTTGTTACGATTTATAAGGTGTCCTACAATATAATAACGTGCTTTTCAAGGTGTTAATATGGCATACAGAGTTGTATGATGTCCTAAATTGTTGTACGATCTTCAAAGGAATCGTACGAATTCATTAGATTTATTATGAAGTTTTATGTTTATGTACGGTATTGTAAGGTGTTGTAATGACTTGTAAGGCGTCCTACAATATAATATCGTGTTTTTCAAGGTGTTAATATGGCATACATTGTCGTAAGTTGTCCTAAATATTCGTACGATATTCAAAGGACTCGGACGAATTCATTAGGTTTATTATGGAGTTTTAAGTTTATATACGGTTTTGTAAGGTGTTGTTACTATTTATAAGGCGTCCTTCAATATAATAATGTGTTTTTCAAGGTGTTAATATGGCATACAGAGTTGTAAGATGTCATAAATTGTCGTACGATGTTCAAAGGACTCGTACGAATTCATTAGATTTATTATGAAGTTTTATGTTTATATACGGTATTGTAAGGTGTTGTTATGACTTGTAAGGCGTCCTACAATATAATATCGTGTTTTTCAAGGTGTTAATATGGCATACATTGTCGTAAGTTGTCCTAAATATTCGTACGATATTCAAAGGACTCGGACGAATTCGTTAGGTTTATTATGGAGTTTTAAGTTTATATACGGTTTTGTAAGGTGTTGTTACTATTTATAAGGCGTCCTTCAATATAATAATGTGTTTTTCAAGGTGTTAATATGGCATACAGAGTTGTAAGATGTCATAAATTGTCGTACGATGTTCAAAGGACTCGTACGAATTCATTAGATTTATTATGAAGTTTTATGTTTATATACGGTATTGTAAGGTGTTGTTACGATTTATAAGGTGTCCTACAATATAATAACGTGCTTTTCAAGGTGTTAATATGGCATACAGAGTTGTATGATGTCCTAAATTGTTGTACGATCTTCAAAGGACTCGTACGAATTCATTAGATTTATTATGAAGTTTTATGTTTATGTACGGTATTGTAAGGTGTTGTTATGACTTGTAAGGCGTCCTACAATATAATATCGTGTTTTTCAAGGTGTTAATATGGCATACATTGTCGTAAGTTGTCCTAAATATTCGTACGATATTCAAAGGACTCGGACGAATTCATTAGGTTTATTATGGAGTTTTAAGTTTATATACGGTTTTGTAAGGTGTTGTTACTATTTATAAGGCGTCCTTCAATATAATAATGTGTTTTTCAAGGTGTTAATATGGCATACAGAGTTGTAAGATGTCATAAATTGTCGTACGATGTTCAAAGGACTCGTACGAATTCATTAGATTTATTATGAAGTTTTATGTTTATATACGGTATTGTAAGGTGTTGTTATGACTTGTAAGGTGTCCTACAATATAATAACGTGCTTTTCAAGGTGTTAATATGGCATACAGAGTTGTATGATGTCCTAAATTGTTGTACGATCTTCAAAGGACTCGTACGAATTCATTAGATTTATTATGAAGTTTTACGTTTATGTACGGTATTGTAAGGTGTTGTTATGACTTGTAAGGCGTCCTACAATATAATATCGTGTTTTTCAAGGTGTTAATATGGCATACATTGTCGTAAGTTGTCCTAAATATTCGTACGATATTCAAAGGACTCGGACGAATTCATTAGGTTTATTATGGAGTTTTAAGTTTATATACGGTTTTGTAAGGTGTTGTTACTATTTATAAGGCGTCCTTCATTATAATAATGTGTTTTTCAAGGTGTTAATATGGCATACAGAGTTGTAAGATGTCATAAATTGTCGTACGATGTTCAAAGGACTCGTACGAATTCATTAGATTTATTATGAAGTTTTATGTTTATATACGGTATTGTAAGGTGTTGTTATGACTTGTAAGGCGTCCTACAATATAATATCGTGTTTTTCAAGGTGTTAATATGACATACAGTGTCGTAAGTTGCCCTAAATTGTCGTACGAAGTTCAAAGGACTCGGACGAATTCATTAAGTTTATTATGGAGTTTTAAGTTTTTATACGGTATTATAAGGTGTTGTTATGATTTCTAAGGCGTCCAACAATATAATATCGTGTTTGTCAAGGTGTTAATATGGCATACATTGTCGTAAGTTGTCCTAAATTGTCGTACGATATTCAAAGGACTCGGACGAATTCATTAGGTTTATTATGGAGTTTTAAGTTTATATACCGTTTTGTAAGGTGTTGTTACTATTTATAAGGCGTCCTTCAATATAATAATGTGTTTTTCAAGGTGTTAATATGGCATACAGAGTTGTAAGATGTCATAAATTGTCGTACGATGTTCAAAGGACTCGTACGAATTCATTAGATTTATTATGAAGTTTTATGTTTATATACGGTATTGTAAGGTGTTGTTATGACTTATAAGGCGTCCTACAATATAATATCGTGTTTTTCAAGGTGTTAATATGGCATACAGTGTCGTAAGTTGTCCTAAATTGTCGTACGATATTCAAAGGACTCGGACGAATTCATTTGGTTTATTATGGAGTTTTAAGTTTATATACGGTTTTGTAAGGTGTTGTTACTGTTTATAAGGTGTCCTTCAATATAATAATGTGTTTTTCAAGGTGTTAATATGGCATACAGAGTTGTAAGATGTCATAAATTGTCGTACGATGTTCAAAGGACTCGTACGAATTCATTAGATTTATTATGAAGTTTTATGTTTATATACGGTATTGTAAGGTGTTGTTATGCCTTGTAAGGCGTCCTAGAATATAATATCGTGTTTTTCAAGGTGTTAATATGGCATACAGTGTCGTAAGTTGCCCTAAATTGCCGTACGATGTTCAAAGGACTCGGACGAATTTATTAGGTTTATTATGGAGTTTTAAGTTTATATACGGTATTGTAAGGTGTTGTTACGATTTATAAGGTGTCCTACAATATAATAACGTGCTTTTCAAGGTGTTAATATGGCATACAGAGTTGTATGATGTCCTAAATTGTTGTACGGTCTTCAAAGGACTCGTACGAATTCATTAGATTTATTATGAAGTTTTATGTTTATGTACGGTATTGTAAGGTGTTGTTATGACTTGTAAGGCGTCCTACAATATAATATCGTGTTTTTCAAGGTGTTAATATGGCATACATTGTCGTAAGTTGTCCTAAATATTCGTACGATATTCAAAGGACTCGGACGAATTCATTAGGTTTATTATGGAGTTTTAAGTTTATATACGGTTTTGTAAGGTGTTGTTACTATTTATAAGGCGTCCTTCAATATAATAATGTGTTTTTCAAGGTGTTAATATGGCATACAGAGTTGTAAGATGTCATAAATTGTCGTACGATGTTCAAAGGACTCGTACGAATTCATTAGATTTATTATGAAGTTTTATGTTTATATACGGTATTATAAGGTGTTGTTATGACTTGTAAGGTGTCCTACAATATAATAACGTGCTTTTCAAGGTGTTAATATGGCATACAGAGTTGTATGATGTCCTAAATTGTTGTACGATCTTCAAAGGACTCGTACGAATTCATTAGATTTATTATGAAGTTTTATGTTTATGTACGGTATTGTAAGGTGTTGTTATGACTTGTAAGGCGTCCTACAATATAATATCGTGTTTTTCAAGGTGTTAATATGGCATACATTGTCGTAAGTTGTCCTAAATATTCGTACGATATTCAAAGGACTCGGACGAATTCATTAGGTTTATTATGGAGTTTTAAGTTTATATACGGTTTTGTAAGGTGTTGTTACTATTTATAAGGCGTCCTTCAATATAATAATGTGTTTTTCAAGGTGTTAATATGACATACAGAGTTGTAAGATGTCATAAATTGTCGTACGATGTTCAAAGGACTCGTACGAATTCATTAGATTTATTATGAAGTTTTATGTTTATATACGGTATTGTAAGGTGTTGTTATGACTTGTAAGGCGTCCTACAATATAATATCGTGTTTTTCAAGGTGTTAATATGGCATACATTGTCGTAAGTTGTCCTAAATATTCGTACGATATTCAAAGGACTCGGACGAATTCATTAGGTTTATTATGGAGTTTTAAGTTTATATACGGTTTTGTAAGGTGTTGTTACTATTTATAAGGCGTCCTTCAATATAATAATGTGTTTTTCAAGGTGTTAATATGGCATACAGAGTTGTAAGATGTCATAAATTGTCGTACGATTTTCAAAGGACTCGTACGAATTCATTAGATTTATTATGAAGTTTTATGTTTACATACGGTATTGTAAGGTGTTGTTATGACTTGTAAGGCGTCCTACAATATAATATCGTGTTTTTCAAGGTGTTAATATGGCATACAGTGTCGTAAGTTGTCCTAAATTGTCGTACGATATTCAAAGGACTCGGACGAATTCATTTGGTTTATTATGGAGTTTTAAGTTTATATACGGTTTTGTAAGGTGTTGTTACTATTTATAAGGTGTCCTTCAATATAATAATGTGTTTTTCAAGGTGTTAATATGGCATACAGAGTTGTAAGATGTCATAAATTGTCGTACGATGTTCAAAGGACTCGTACGAATTCATTAGATTTATTATGAAGTTTTATGTTTATATACGGTATTGTAAGGTGTTGTTATGCCTTGTAAGGCGTCCTACAATATAATATCGTGTTTTTCAAGGTGTTAATATGGCATACAGTGTCGTAAGTTGCCCTAAATTGTCGTACGATGTTCAAAGGACTCGGACGAATTTATTACATTTATTATGGAGTTTTAAGTTTATATACGGTATTGTAAGGTGTTGTTACGATTTATAAGGTGTCCTACAATATAATAACGTGCTTTTCAAGGTGTTAATATGGCATACAGAGTTGTATGATGTCCTAAATTGTTGTACGATCTTCAAAGGAATCGTACGAATTCATTAGATTTATTATGAAGTTTTATGTTTATGTACGGTATTGTAAGGTGTTGTAATGACTTGTAAGGCGTCCTACAATATAATATCGTGTTTTTCAAGGTGTTAATATGGCATACATTGTCGTAAGTTGTCCTAAATATTCGTACGATATTCAAAGGACTCGGACGAATTCATTAGGTTTATTATGGAGTTTTAAGTTTATATACGGTTTTGTAAGGTGTTGTTACTATTTATAAGGCGTCCTTCAATATAATAATGTGTTTTTCAAGGTGTTAATATGGCATACAGAGTTGTAAGATGTCATAAATTGTCGTACGATGTTCAAAGGACTCGTACGAATTCATTAGATTTATTATGAAGTTTTATGTTTATATACGGTATTGTAAGGTGTTGTTATGACTTGTAAGGCGTCCTACAATATAATATCGTGTTTTTCAAGGTGTTAATATGGCATACATTGTCGTAAGTTGTCCTAAATATTCGTACGATATTCAAAGGACTCGGACGAATTCGTTAGGTTTATTATGGAGTTTTAAGTTTATATACGGTTTTGTAAGGTGTTGTTACTATTTATAAGGCGTCCTTCAATATAATAATGTGTTTTTCAAGGTGTTAATATGGCATACAGAGTTGTAAGATGTCATAAATTGTCGTACGATTTTCAAAGGACTCGTACGAATTCATTAGATTTATTATGAAGTTTTATGTTTACATACGGTATTGTAAGGTGTTGTTATGACTTGTAAGGCGTCCTACAATATAATATCGTGTTTTTCAAGGTGTTAATATGGCATACAGTGTCGTAAGTTGTCCTAAATTGTCGTACGATATTCAAAGGACTCGGACGAATTCATTTGGTTTATTATGGAGTTTTAAGTTTATATACGGTTTTGTAAGGTGTTGTTACTATTTATAAGGTGTCCTTCAATATAATAATGTGTTTTTCAAGGTGTTAATATGGCATACAGAGTTGTAAGATGTCATAAATTGTCGTACGATGTTCAAAGGACTCGTACGAATTCATTAGATTTATTATGAAGTTTTATGTTTATATACGGTATTGTAAGGTGTTGTTATGCCTTGTAAGGCGTCCTACAATATAATATCGTGTTTTTCAAGGTGTTAATATGGCATACAGTGTCGTAAGTTGCCCTAAATTGTCGTACGATGTTCAAAGGACTCGGACGAATTTATTACGTTTATTATGGAGTTTTAAGTTTATATACGGTATTGTAAGGTGTTGTTACGATTTATAAGGTGTCCTACAATATAATAACGTGCTTTTCATGGTGTTAATATGGCATACAGAGTTGTATGATGTCCTAAATTGTTGTACGATCTTCAAAGGACTCGTACGAATTCATTAGATTTATTATGAAGTTTTATGTTTATGTACGGTATTGTAAGGTGTTGTAATGACTTGTAAGGCGTCCTACAATATAATATCGTGTTTTTCAAGGTGTTAATATGGCATACATTGTCGTAAGTTGTCCTAAATATTCGTACGATATTCAAAGGACTCGGATGAATTCATTAGGTTTATTATGGAGTTTTAAGTTTATATACGGTTTTGTAAGGTGTTGTTACTATTTATAAGGCGTCCTTCAATATAATAATTTGTTTTTCAAGGTGTTAATATGGCATACAGAGTTGTAAGATGTCATAAATTGTCGTACGATGTTCAAAGGACTCGTACGAATTCATTAGATTTATTATGAAGTTTTATGTTTATATACGGTATTGTAAGGTGTTGTTATGACTTGTAAGGCGTCCTACAATATAATATCGTGTTTTTCAAGGTGTTAATATGGCATACATTGTCGTAAGTTGTCCTAAATATTCGTACGATATTCAAAGGACTCGGACGAATTCATTAGGTTTATTATGGAGTTTTAAGTTTATATACGGTTTTGTAAGGTGTTGTTACTATTTATAAGGCGTCCTTCAATATAATAATGTGTTTTTCAAGGTGTTAATATGGCATACAGAGTTGTAAGATGTCATAAATTGTCGTACGATTTTCAAAGGACTCGTACGAATTCATTAGATTTATTATGAAGTTTTATGTTTATATACGGTATTGTAAGGTGTTGTTATGACTTGTAAGGCGTCCTACAATATAATATCGTGTTTTTCAAGGTGTTAATATGGCATACAGTGTCGTAAGTTGTCCTAAATTGTCGTACGATATTCAAAGGACTCGGACGAATTCATTTGGTTTATTATGGAGTTTTAAGTTTATATACGGTTTTGTAAGGTGTTGTTACTATTTATAAGGTGTCCTTCAATATAATAATGTGTTTTTCAAGGTGTTAATATGGCATACAGAGTTGTAAGATGTCATAAATTGTCGTACGATGTTCAAAGGACTCGTACGAATTCATTAGATTTATTATGAAGTTTTATGTTTATATACGGTATTGTAAGGTGTTGTTATGACTTGTAAGGCGTCCTACAATATAATATCGTGTTTTTCAAGGTGTTAATATGGCATACAGTGTCGTAAGTTGTCCTAAATTGTCGTACGATATTCAAAGGACTCGGACGAATTCATTTGGTTTATTATGGAGTTTTAAGTTTATATACGGTTTTGTAAGGTGTTGTTACTATTTATAAGGTGTCCTTCAATATAATAATGTGTTTTTCAAGGTGTTAATATGGCATACAGAGTTGTAAGATGTCATAAATTGTCGTACGATTTTCAAAGGACTCGTACGAATTCATTAGATTTATTATGAAGTTTTATGTTTATATACGGTATTGTAAGGTGTTGTTATGACTTGTAAGGCGTCCTACAATATAATATCGTGTTTTTCAAGGTGTTAATATGGCATACAGTGTCGTAAGTTGTCCTAAATTGTCGTACGATATTCAAAGGACTCGGACGAATTCATTTGGTTTATTATGGAGTTTTAAGTTTATATACGGTTTTGTAAGGTGTTGTTACTATTTATAAGGTGTCCTTCAATATAATAATGTGTTTTTCAAGGTGTTAATATGGCATACAGAGTTGTAAGATGTCATAAATTGTCGTACGATGTTCAAAGGACTCGTACGAATTCATTAGATTTATTATGAAGTTTTATGTTTATATACGGTATTGTAAGGTGTTGTTATGACTTGTAAGGCGTCCTACAATATAATATCGTGTTTTTCAAGGTGTTAATATGGCATACAGTGTCGTAAGTTGTCCTAAATTGTCGTACGATATTCAAAGGACTCGGACGAATTCATTTGGTTTATTATGGAGTTTTAAGTTTATATACGGTTTTGTAAGGTGTTGTTACTATTTATAAGGTGTCCTTCAATATAATAATGTGTTTTTCAAGGTGTTAATATGGCATACAGAGTTGTAAGATGTCATAAATTGTCGTACGATGTTCAAAGGACTCGTACGAATTCATTAGATTTATTATGAAGTTTTATGTTTATATACGGTATTGTAAGGTGTTGTTATGCCTTGTAAGGCGTCCTACAATATAATATCGTGTTTTTCAAGGTGTTAATATGGCATACAGTGTCGTAATTTGCCCTAAATTGTCGTACGATGTTCAAAGGACTCGGACGAATTTATTACGTTTATTATGGAGTTTTAAGTTTATATACGGTATTGTAAGGTGTTGTTACGATTTATAAGGTGTCCTACAATATAATAACGTGCTTTTCAAGGTGTTAATATGGCATACAGAGTTGTATGATGTCCTAAATTGTTGTACGATCTTCAAAGGACTCGTACGAATTCATTAGATTTATTATGAAGTTTTATGTTTATGTACGGTATTGTAAGGTGTTGTTATGACTTGTAAGGCGTCCTACAATATAATATCGTGTTTTTCAAGGTGTTAATATGGCATACATTGTCGTAAGTTGTCCTAAATATTCGTACGATATTCAAAGGACTCGGACGAATTCATTAGGTTTATTATTGAGTTTTAAGTTTATATACGGTTTTGTAAGGTGTTGTTACTATTTATAAGGCGTCCTTCAATATAATAATGTGTTTTTCAAGGTGTTAATATGGCATACAGAGTTGTAAGATGTCATAAATTGTCGTACGATGTTCAAAGGACTCGTACGAATTCATTAGATTTATTATGAAGTTTTATGTTTATATACGGTATTGTAAGGTGTTGTTATGACTTGTAAGGTGTCCTACAATATAATAACGTGCTTTTCAAGGTGTTAATATGGCATACAGAGTTGTATGATGTCCTAAATTGTTGTACGATCTTCAAAGTACTCGTACGAATTCATTAGATTTATTATGAAGTTTTATGTTTATGTACGGTATTGTAAGGTGTTGTTATGACTTGTAAGGCGTCCTACAATATAATATCGTGTTTTTCAAGGTGTTAATATGGCATACATTGTCGTAAGTTGTCCTAAATATTCGTACGATATTCAAAGGACTCGGACGAATTCATTAGGTTTATTATGGAGTTTTAAGTTTATATACGGTTTTGTAAGGTGTTGTTACTATTTATAAGGCGTCCTTCAATATAATAATGTGTTTTTCAAGGTGTTAATATGGCATACAGAGTTGTAAGATGTCATAAATTGTCGTACGATGTTCAAAGGACTCGTACGAATTCATTAGATTTATTATGAAGTTTTATGTTTATGTACGGTATTGTAAGGTGTTGTTATGACTTGTAAGGCGTCCTACAATATAATATCGTGTTTTTCAAGGTGTTAATATGGCATACATTGTCGTAAGTTGTCCTAAATATTCGTACGATATTCAAAGGACTCGGACGAATTCATTAGGTTTATTATGGAGTTTTAAGTTTATATACGGTTTTGTAAGGTGTTGTTACTATTTATAAGGCGTCCTTCAATATAATAATGTGTTTTTCAAGGTGTTAATATGGCATACAGAGTTGTAAGATGTCATAAATTGTCGTACGATGTTCAAAGGACTCGTACGAATTCATTAGATTTATTATGAAGTTTTATGTTTATGTACGGTATTGTAAGGTGTTGTTATGACTTGTAAGGCGTCCTACAATATAATATCGTGTTTTTCAAGGTGTTAATATGGCATACATTGTCGTAAGTTGTCCTAAATATTCGTACGATATTCAAAGGACTCGGACGAATTCATTAGGTTTATTATTGAGTTTTAAGTTTATATACGGTTTTGTAAGGTGTTGTTACTATTTATAAGGCGTCCTTCAATATAATAATGTGTTTTTCAAGGTGTTAATATGGCATACAGAGTTGTAAGATGTCATAAATTGTCGTACGATGTTCAAAGGACTCGTACGAATTCATTAGATTTATTATGAAGTTTTATGTTTATATACGGTATTGTAAGGTGTTGTTATGACTTGTAAGGCGTCCTACAATATAATATCGTGTTTTTCAAGGTGTTAATATGGCATACAGTGTCGTAAGTTGTCCTAAATTGTCGTACGATATTCAAAGGACTCGGACGAATTCATTTGGTTTATTATGGAGTTTTAAGTTTATATACGGTTTTGTAAGGTGTTGTTACTATTTATAAGGTGTCCTTCAATATAATAATGTGTTTTTCAAGGTGTTAATATGGCATACAGAGTTGTAAGATGTCATAAATTGTCGTACGATTTTCAAAGGACTCGTACGAATTCATTAGATTTATTATGAAGTTTTATGTTTATATACGGTATTGTAAGGTGTTGTTATGACTTGTAAGGCGTCCTACAATATAATATCGTGTTTTTCAAGGTGTTAATATGGCATACATTGTCGTAAGTTGTCCTAAATATTCGTACGATATTCAAAGGACTCGGACGAATTCATTAGGTTTATTATTGAGTTTTAAGTTTATATACGGTTTTGTAAGGTGTTGTTACTATTTATAAGGCGTCCTTCAATATAATAATGTGTTTTTCAAGGTGTTAATATGGCATACAGAGTTGTAAGATGTCATAAATTGTCGTACGATGTTCAAAGGACTCGTACGAATTCATTAGATTTATTATGAAGTTTTATGTTTATATACGGTATTGTAAGGTGTTGTTATGACTTGTAAGGCGTCCTACAATATAATATCGTGTTTTTCAAGGTGTTAATATGGCATACAGTGTCGTAAGTTGTCCTAAATTGTCGTACGATATTCAAAGGACTCGGACGAATTCATTTGGTTTATTATGGAGTTTTAAGTTTATATACGGTTTTGTAAGGTGTTGTTACTATTTATAAGGTGTCCTTCAATATAATAATGTGTTTTTCAAGGTGTTAATATGGCATACAGAGTTGTAAGATGTCATAAATTGTCGTACGATTTTCAAAGGACTCGTACGAATTCATTAGATTTATTATGAAGTTTTATGTTTATATACGGTATTGTAAGGTGTTGTTATGACTTGTAAGGCGTCCTACAATATAATATCGTGTTTTTCAAGGTGTTAATATGGCATACAGTGTCGTAAGTTGTCCTAAATTGTCGTACGATATTCAAAGGACTCGGACGAATTCATTTGGTTTATTATGGAGTTTTAAGTTTATATACGGTTTTGTAAGGTGTTGTTACTATTTATAAGGTGTCCTTCAATATAATAATGTGTTTTTCAAGGTGTTAATATGGCATACAGAGTTGTAAGATGTCATAAATTGTCGTACGATGTTCAAAGGACTCGTACGAATTCATTAGATTTATTATGAAGTTTTATGTTTATATACGGTATTGTAAGGTGTTGTTATGACTTGTAAGGCGTCCTACAATATAATATCGTGTTTTTCAAGGTGTTAATATGGCATACAGTGTCGTAAGTTGTCCTAAATTGTCGTACGATATTCAAAGGACTCGGACGAATTCATTTGGTTTATTATGGAGTTTTAAGTTTATATACGGTTTTGTAAGGTGTTGTTACTATTTATAAGGTGTCCTTCAATATAATAATGTGTTTTTCAAGGTGTTAATATGGCATACAGAGTTGTAAGATGTCATAAATTGTCGTACGATGTTCAAAGGACTCGTACGAATTCATTAGATTTATTATGAAGTTTTATGTTTATATACGGTATTGTAAGGTGTTGTTATGCCTTGTAAGGCGTCCTACAATATAATATCGTGTTTTTCAAGGTGTTAATATGGCATACAGTGTCGTAATTTGCCCTAAATTGTCGTACGATGTTCAAAGGACTCGGACGAATTTATTACGTTTATTATGGAGTTTTAAGTTTATATACGGTATTGTAAGGTGTTGTTACGATTTATAAGGTGTCCTACAATATAATAACGTGCTTTTCAAGGTGTTAATATGGCATACAGAGTTGTATGATGTCCTAAATTGTTGTACGATCTTCAAAGGACTCGTACGAATTCATTAGATTTATTATGAAGTTTTATGTTTATGTACGGTATTGTAAGGTGTTGTTATGACTTGTAAGGCGTCCTACAATATAATATCGTGTTTTTCAAGGTGTTAATATGGCATACATTGTCGTAAGTTGTCCTAAATATTCGTACGATATTCAAAGGACTCAGACGAATTCATTAGGTTTATTATTGAGTTTTAAGTTTATATACGGTTTTGTAAGGTGTTGTTACTATTTATAAGGCGTCCTTCAATATAATAATGTGTTTTTCAAGGTGTTAATATGGCATACAGAGTTGTAAGATGTCATAAATTGTCGTACGATGTTCAAAGGACTCGTACGAATTCATTAGATTTATTATGAAGTTTTATGTTTATATACGGTATTGTAAGGTGTTGTTATGACTTGTAAGGTGTCCTACAATATAATAACGTGCTTTTCAAGGTGTTAATATGGCATACAGAGTTGTATGATGTCCTAAATTGTTGTACGATCTTCAAAGTACTCGTACGAATTCATTAGATTTATTATGAAGTTTTATGTTTATGTACGGTATTGTAAGGTGTTGTTATGACTTGTAAGGCGTCCTACAATATAATATCGTGTTTTTCAAGGTGTTAATATGGCATACATTGTCGTAAGTTGTCCTAAATATTCGTACGATATTCAAAGGACTCGGACGAATTCATTAGGTTTATTATGGAGTTTTAAGTTTATATACGGTTTTGTAAGGTGTTGTTACTATTTATAAGGCGTCCTTCAATATAATAATGTGTTTTTCAAGGTGTTAATATGGCATACAGAGTTGTAAGATGTCATAAATTGTCGTACGATGTTCAAAGGACTCGTACGAATTCATTAGATTTATTATGAAGTTTTATGTTTATGTACGGTATTGTAAGGTGTTGTTATGACTTGTAAGGCGTCCTACAATATAATATCGTGTTTTTCAAGGTGTTAATATGGCATACATTGTCGTAAGTTGTCCTAAATATTCGTACGATATTCAAAGGACTCGGACGAATTCATTAGGTTTATTATGGAGTTTTAAGTTTATATACGGTTTTGTAAGGTGTTGTTACTATTTATAAGGCGTCCTTCAATATAATAATGTGTTTTTCAAGGTGTTAATATGGCATACAGAGTTGTAAGATGTCATAAATTGTCGTACGATGTTCAAAGGACTCGTACGAATTCATTAGATTTATTATGAAGTTTTATGTTTATGTACGGTATTGTAAGGTGTTGTTATGACTTGTAAGGCGTCCTACAATATAATATCGTGTTTTTCAAGGTGTTAATATGGCATACATTGTCGTAAGTTGTCCTAAATATTCGTACGATATTCAAAGGACTCGGACGAATTCATTAGGTTTATTATTGAGTTTTAAGTTTATATACGGTTTTGTAAGGTGTTGTTACTATTTATAAGGCGTCCTTCAATATAATAATGTGTTTTTCAAGGTGTTAATATGGCATACAGAGTTGTAAGATGTCATAAATTGTCGTACGATGTTCAAAGGACTCGTACGAATTCATTAGATTTATTATGAAGTTTTATGTTTATATACGGTATTGTAAGGTGTTGTTATGACTTGTAAGGTGTCCTACAATATAATAACGTGCTTTTCAAGGTGTTAATATGGCATATAGAGTTGTATGATGTCCTAAATTGTTGTACGATCTTCAAAGTACTCGTACGAATTCATTAGATTTATTATGAAGTTTTATGTTTATGTACGGTATTGTAAGGTGTTGTTATGACTTGTAAGGCGTCCTACAATATAATATCGTGTTTTTCAAGGTGTTAATATGGCATACATTGTCGTAAGTTGTCCTAAATATTCGTACGATATTCAAAGGACTCGGACGAATTCATTAGGTTTATTATGGAGTTTTAAGTTTATATACGGTTTTGTAAGGTGTTGTTACTATTTATAAGGCGTCCTTCAATATAATAATGTGTTTTTCAAGGTGTTAATATGGCATACAGAGTTGTAAGATGTCATAAATTGTCGTACGATGTTCAAAGGACTCGTACGAATTCATTAGATTTATTATGAAGTTTTATGTTTATATACGGTATTGTAAGGTGTTGTTATGACTTGTAAGGCGTCCTACAATATAATATCGTGTTTTTCAAGGTGTTAATATGACATACAGTGTCGTAAGTTGCCCTAAATTGTCGTACGAAGTTCAAAGGACTCGGACGAATTCATTAAGTTTATTATGGAGTTTTAAGTTTTTATACGGTATTATAAGGTGTTGTTATGATTTGTAAGGCGTCCAACAATATAATATCGTGTTTTTCAAGGTGTTAATATGGCATACATTGTCGTAAGTTGTCCTAAATTGTCGTACGATATTCAAAGGACTCGGACGAATTCATTAGGTTTATTATGGAGTTTTAAGTTTATATACCGTTTTGTAAGGTGTTGTTACTATTTATAAGGCGTCCTTTAATATAATAATGTGTTTTTCAAGGTGTTAATATGGCATACAGAGTTGTAAGATGTCATAAATTGTCGTACGATGTTCAAAGGACTCGTACGAATTCATTAGATTTATTATGAAGTTTTATGTTTATATACGGTATTGTAAGGTGTTGTTATGACTTGTAAGGCGTCCTACAATATAATATCGTGTTTTTCAAGGTGTTAATATGGCATACAGTCTCGTAAGTTGTCCTAAATTGTCGTACGATATTCAAAGGACTCGGACGAATTCATTTGGTTTATTATGGAGTTTTAAGTTTATATACGGTTTTGTAAGGTGTTGTTACTATTTATAAGGTGTCCTTCAATATAATAATGTGTTTTTCAAGGTGTTAATATGGCATACAGAGTTGTAAGATGTCATAAATTGTCGTACGATGTTCAAAGGACTCGTACGAATTCATTAGATTTATTATGAAGTTTTATGTTTATATACGGTATTGTAAGGTGTTGTTATGCCTTGTAAGGCGTCCTACAATATAATATCGTGTTTTTAAAGGTGTTAATATGGCATACAGTGTCGTAAGTTGCCCTAAATTGTCGTACGATGTTCAAAGGACTCGGACGAATTGATTAGGTTTATTATGGAGTTTTAAGTTTATATACGGTATTGTAAGGTGTTGTTACGATTTATAAGGTGTCCTACAATATAATAACGTGCTTTTCAAGGTGTTAATATGGCATACAGTGTTGTATGATGTCCTAAATTGTTGTACGGTCTTCAAAGGACTTGTACGAATTCATTAGATTTATTATGAAGTTTTATGTTTATGTACGGTATTGTAAGGTGTTGTTATGACTTGTAAGGCGTTCTACAATATAATATCGTGTTTTTCAAGGTGTTAATATGGCATACATTGTCGTAAGTTGTCCTAAATATTCGTACGATATTCAAAGGACTCGGACGAATTCATTAGGTTTATTATGGAGTTTTAAGTTTATATACGGTTTTGTAAGGTGTTGTTACTATTTATAAGGCGTCCTTCAATATAATAATGTGTTTTTCAAGGTGTTAATATGGCATACAGAGTTGTAAGATGTCATAAATTGTCGTACGATGTTCAAAGGACTCGGACGAATTTATTACGTTTATTATGGAGTTTTAAGTTTATATACGGTATTGTAAGGTGTTGTTACGATTTATAAGGTGTCCTACAATATAATAACGTGCTTTTCAAGGTGTTAATATGGCATACAGAGTTGTATGATGTCCTAAATTGTTGTACGATCTTCAAAGGACTCGTACGAATTCATTAGATTTATTATGAAGTTTTATGTTTATGTACGGTACTGTAAGGTGTTGTTATGACTTGTAAGGCGTCCTACAATATAATATCGTGTTTTTCAAGGTGTTAATATGGCATACATTGTCGTAAGTTGTCCTAAATATTCGTACGATATTCAAAGGACTCGGACGAATTCATTAGGTTTATTATGGAGTTTTAAGTTTATATACGGTTTTGTAAGGTGTTGTTACTATTTATAAGGCGTCCTTCAATATAATAATGTGTTTTTCAAGGTGTTAATATGGCATACAGAGTTGTAAGATGTCATAAATTGTCGTACGATGTTCAAAGGACTCGTACGAATTCATTAGATTTATTATGAAGTTTTATGTTTATATACGGTATTGTAAGGTGTTGTTATGACTTGTAAGGTGTCCTACAATATAATAACGTGCTTTTCAAGGTGTTAATATGGCATACAGAGTTGTATGATGTCCTAAATTGTTGTACGATCTTCAAAGGACTCGTACGAATTCATTAGATTTATTATGAAGTTTTATGTTTATGTACGGTATTGTAAGGTGTTGTTATGACTTGTAAGGCGTCCTACAATATAATATCGTGTTTTTCAAGGTGTTAATATGGCATACATTGTCGTAAGTTGTCCTAAATATTCGTACGATATTCAAAGGACTCGGACGAATTCATTAGGTTTATTATGGAGTTTTAAGTTTATATACGGTTTTGTAAGGTGTTGTTACGATTTATAAGGCGTCCTTCAATATAATAATGTGTTTTTCAAGGTGTTAATATGGCATACAGAGTTGTAAGATGTCATAAATTGTCGTACGATGTTCAAAGGACTCGTACGAATTCATTAGATTTATTATGAAGTTTTATGTTTATATACGGTATTGTAAGGTGTTGTTATGACTTGTAAGGCGTCCTACAATATAATATCGTGTTTTTCAAGGTGTTAATATGACATACAGTGTCGTAAGTTGCCCTAAATTGTCGTACGAAGTTCAAAGGACTCGGACGAATTCATTTGGTTTATTATGGAGTTTTAAGTTTATATACGGTTTTGTAAGGTGTTGTTACTATTTATAAGGTGTCCTTCAATATAATAATGTGTTTTTCAAGGTGTTAATATGGCATACAGAGTTGTAAGATGTCATAAATTGTCGTACGATGTTCAAAGGACTCGTACGAATTCATTAGATTTATTATGAAGTTTTATGTTTATATACGGTATTGTAAGGTGTTGTTATGACTTGTAAGGCGTCCTACAATATAATATCGTGTTTTTCAAGGTGTTAATATGGCATACAGTGTCGTAAGTTGTCCTAAATTGTCGTACGATATTCAAAGGACTCGGACGAACTCATTTGGTTTATTATGGAGTTTTAAGTTTATATACGGTTTTGTAAGGTGTTGTTACTATTTATAAGGTGTCCTTCAATATAATAATGTGTTTTTCAAGGTGTTAATATGGCATACAGAGTTGTAAGATGTCATAAATTGTCGTACGATGTTCAAAGGACTCGTACGAATTCATTAGATTTATTATGAAGTTTTATGTTTATATACGGTATTGTAAGGTGTTGTTATGCCTTGTAAGGCGTCCTACAATATAATATCGTGTTTTTCAAGGTGTTAATATGGCATACAGTGTCGTAAGTTGCCCTAAATTGTCGTACGATGTTCAAAGGACTCGGACGAATTTATTAGGTTTATTATGGAGTTTTAAGTTTATATACGGTATTGTAAGGTGGGTTACGATTTATAAGGTGTCCTACAATATAATAACGTGCTTTTCAAGGTGTTAATATGGCATACAGAGTTGTATGATGTCCTAAATTGTTGTACGATCTTCAAAGGACTCGTACGAATTCATTAGATTTATTATGAAGTTTTATGTTTATGTACGGTATTGTAAGGTGTTGTTATGACTTGTAAGGCGTCCTACAATATAATATCGTGTTTTTCAAGGTGTTAATATGGCATACATTGTCGTAAGTTGTCCTAAATATTCGTACGATATTCAAAGGACTCGGACGAATTCATTAGGTTTATTATTGAGTTTATGTTTATATACGGTTTTGTAAGGTGTTGTTACTATTTATAAGGCGTCCTTCAATATAATAATGTGTTTTTCAAGGTGTTAATATGGCATACAGAGTTGTAAGATGTCATAAATTGTCGTACGATGTTCAAAGGACTCGTACGAATTCATTAGATTTATTATGAAGTTTTATGTTTATATACGGTATTGTAAGGTGTTGTTATGACTTGTAAGGCGTCCTACAATATAATATCGTGTTTTTCAAGGTGTTAATATGACATACAGTGTCGTAAGTTGCCCTAAATTGTCGTACGATATTCAAAGGACTCGGACGAATTCATTTGGTTTATTATGGAGTTTTAAGTTTATATACGGTTTTGTAAGGTGTTGTTACTATTTATAAGGTGTCCTTCAATATAATAATGTGTTTTTCAAGGTGTTAATATGGCATACAGAGTTGTAAGATGTCATAAATTGTCGTACGATGTTCAAAGGACTCGTACGAATTCATTAGATTTATTATGAAGTTTTATGTTTATATACGGTATTGTAAGGTGTTGTTATGACTTGTAAGGCGTCCTACAATATAATATCGTGTTTTTCAAGGTGTTAATATGGCATACAGTGTCGTAAGTTGTCCTAAATTGTCGTACGATATTCAAAGGACTCGGACGAATTCATTTGGTTTATTATGGAGTTTTAAGTTTATATACGGTTTTGTAAGGTGTTGTTACTATTTATAAGGTGTCCTTCAATATAATAATGTGTTTTTCAAGGTGTTAATATGGCATACAGAGTTGTAAGATGTCATAAATTGTCGTACGATGTTCAAAGGACTCGTACGAATTCATTAGATTTATTATGAAGTTTTATGTTTATATACGGTATTGTAAGGTGTTGTTATGCCTTGTAAGGCGTCCTACAATATAATATCGTGTTTTTCAAGGTGTTAATATGGCATACAGTGTCGTAAGTTGCCCTAAATTGTCGTACGATGTTCAAAGGACTCGGACGAATTTATTAGGTTTATTATGGAGTTTTAAGTTTATATACGGTATTGTAAGGTGTTGTTACGATTTATAAGGTGTCCTACAATATAATAACGTGCTTTTCAAGGTGTTAATATGGCATACAGAGTTGTATGATGTCCTAAATTGTTGTACGATCTTCAAAGGACTCGTACGAATTCATTAGATTTATTATGAAGTTTTATGTTTATGTACGGTATTGTAAGGTGTTGTTATGACTTGTAAGGCGTCCTACAATATAATATCGTGTTTTTCAAGGTGTTAATATGGCATACATTGTCGTAAGTTGTCCTAAATATTCGTACGATATTCAAAGGACTCGGACGAATTCATTAGGTTTATTATTGAGTTTTATGTTTATATACGGTTTTGTAAGGTGTTGTTACTATTTATAAGGCGTCCTTCAATATAATAATGTGTTTTTCAAGGTGTTAATATGGCATACAGAGTTGTAAGATGTCATAAATTGTCGTACGATGTTCAAAGGACTCGTACGAATTCATTAGATTTATTATGAAGTTTTATGTTTATATACGGTATTGTAAGGTGTTGTTATGACTTGTAAGGCGTCCTACAATATAATATCGTGTTTTTCAAGGTGTTAATATGACATACAGTGTCGTAAGTTGCCCTAAATTGTCGTACGAAGTTCAAAGGACTCGGACGAATTCATTAAGTTTATTATAGAGTTTTAAGTTTTTATACGGTATTATAAGGTGTTGTTATGATTTGTAAGGCGTCCAACAATATAATATCGTGTTTTTCAAGGTGTTAATATGGCATACATTGTCGTAAGTTGTCCTAAATTGTCGTACGATATTCAAAGGACTCGGACGAATTCATTAGGTTTATTATGGAGTTTTAAGTTTATATACCGTTTTGTAAGGTGTTGTTACTATTTATAAGGCGTCCTTCAATATAATAATGTGTTTTTCAAGGTGTTAATATGGCATACAGAGTTGTAAGATGTCATAAATTGTCGTACGATGTTCAAAGGACTCGTACGAATTCATTAGATTTATTATGAAGTTTTAAGTTTTTATACGGTATTGTAAGGTGTTGTTATGACTTGTAAGGCGTCCAACAATATAATATCGTGTTTTTCAAGGTGTTAATATGGCATACAGTGTCGTAAGTTGTCCTAAATTGTCGTACGATATTCAAAGGACTCGGACGAATTCATTTGGTTTATTATGGAGTTTTAAGTTTATATACGGTTTTGTAAGGTGTTGTTACTATTTATAAGGCGTCCTTCAATATAATAATGTGTTTTTCAAGGTGTTAATATGGCATACAGAGTTGTAAGATGTCATAAATTGTCGTACGATGTTCAAAGGACTCGTACGAATTCATTAGATTTATTATGAAGTTTTATGTTTATATACGGTATTGTAAGTTGTTGTTATGACTTGTAAGGCGTCCTACAATATAATATCGTGTTTTTCAAGGTGTTAATATGACATACAGTGTCGTAAGTTGTCCTAAATTGTCTTACGATATTCAAAGGACTCGGACGAATTCATTAGGTTTATTATGGAGTTTTAAGTTTATATACGGTTTTGTAAGGTGTTGTTACTATTTATAAGGCGTCCTTCAATATAATAATGTGTTTTTCAAGGTGTTAATATGGCATACATTGTCGTAAGTTGTCCTAAATTGTCGTACGATATTCAAAGGACTCGGACTAATTCATTAGGTTTATTATGGAGTTTTAAGTTTATATACCGTTTTGTAAGTTGTTGTTACTATTTATAAGGCGTCCTTCAATATAAGGCGTGTTTTTCAAGGTGTTAATATGACATACAGTGTCGTAAGTTGCCCTAAATTGTCGTACGAAGTTCAAAGGACTCGTACGAATTCATTAAGTTTATTATGGAGTTTTATGTTTATATACGGTATTGTAAGGTGTTGTTGTGACTTGTAAGGCGTCCAACAATATAATATCGTGTTTTTCAAGGTGTTAATATGGCATACATTGTCGTAAGTTGTCCTAAATTGTCGTACGATATTCAAAGGACTCGGACGAATTCATTAGGTTTATTATGGAGTTTTAAGTTTATATACCGTTTTGTAAGGTGTTGTTACTATTTATAAGGCGTCCTTCAATATAATAATGTGTTTTTCAAGGTGTTAATATGGCATACATTGTCGTAAGTTGTCCTAAATTGTCGTACGATATTCAAAGGACTCGTACGAATTCATTAGATTTATTATGAAGTTTTATGTTTATATACGGTATTGTAAGGTGTTGTTATGACTTGTAAGGCGTCCTACAATATAATATCGTGTTTTTCAAGGTGTTAATATGGCATACAGTGTCGTAAGTTGCCCTAAATTGTCGTACGAAGTTCAAAGGACTCGGACGAATTCATTAAGTTTATTATGGAGTTTTAAGTTTTTATACAGTATTATAAGGTGTTGTTATGATTTGTAAGGCGTCCAACAATATAATATCGTGTTTTTCAAGGTGTTAATATGGCATACATTGTCGTAAGTTGTCCTAAATTGTCGTACGATATTCAAAGGACTCGGACGAATTCATTAGGTTTATTATGGAGTTTTAAGTTTATATACCGTTTTGTAAGGTGTTGTTACTATTTATAAGGCGTCCTTCAATATAATAATGTGTTTTTCAAGGTGTTAATATGGCATACAGAGTTGTAAGATGTCATAAATTGTCGTACGATGTTCAAAGGACTCGTACGAATTCATTAGATTTATTATGAAGTTTTATGTTTATATACGGTATTGTAAGGTGTTGTTATGACTTGTAAGGCGTCCTACAATATAATATCGTGTTTTTCAAGGTGTTAATATGGCATACAGTGTCGTAAGTTGTCCTAAATTGTCGTACGATATTCAAAGGACTCGGACGAATTCATTTGGTTTATTATGGAGTTTTAAGTTTATATACGGTTTTGTAAGGTGTTGTTACTATTTATAAGGTGTCCTTCAATATAATAATGTGTTTTTCAAGGTGTTAATATGGCATTCAGAGTTGTAAGATGTCATAAATTGTCGTACGATGTTCAAAGGACTCGTACGAATTCATTAGATTTATTATGAAGTTTTATGTTTATATACGGTATTGTAAGGTGTTGTTATGCCTTGTAAGGCGTCCTACAATATAATATCGTGTTTTTCACGGTGTTAATATGACATACAGTGTCGTAAGTTGTCCTAAATTGTCTTACGATATTCAAAGGACTCGGACGAATTCATTAGGTTTATTATGGAGTTTTAAGTTTATATACGGTTTTGTAAGGTGTTGTTACTATTTATAAGGCGTCCTTCAATATAATAATGTGTTTTTCAAGGTGTTAATATGGCATACATTGTCGTAAGTTGTCCTAAATTGTCGTACGATATTCAAAGGACTCGGACGAATTCATTAGGTTTATTATGGAGTTTTAAGTTTATATACCGTTTTGTAAGTTGTTGTTACTATTTATAAGGCGTCCTTCAATATAAGGCGTGTTTTTCAAGGTGTTAATATGACATACAGTGTCGTAAGTTGCCCTAAATTGTCGTACGAAGTTCAAAGGACTCGGACGAATTCATTAAGTTTATTATGGAGTTTTAAGTTTTTATACAGTATTATAAGGTGTTGTTATGATTTGTAAGGCGTCCAACAATATAATATCGTGTTTTTCAAGGTGTTAATATGGCATACATTGTCGTAAGTTGTCCTAAATTGTCGTACGATATTCAAAGGACTCGGACGAATTCATTAGATTTATTATGAAGTTTTATGTTTATATATGGTATTGTAAGGTGTTGTTATGCCTTGTAAGGCGTCCTACAATATAATATCGTGTTTTTCAAGGTGTTAATATGGCATACAGTGTCGTAAGTTGCCCTAAATTGACGTACGATGTTCAAAGGACTCGGACGAATTTATTAGGTTTATTATGGAGTTTTAAGTTTATATACGGTATTGTAAGGTGTTGTTACGATTTATAAGGTGTCCTACAATATAATAACGTGCTTTTCAAGGTGTTAATATGGCATACAGAGTTGTATGATGTCCTAAATTGTTGTACGATCTTCAAAGGACTCGTACGAATTCATTAGATTTATTATGAAGTTTTATGTTTATGTACGGTATTGTAAGGTGTTGTTATGACTTGTAAGGCGTCCTACAATATAATATCGTGTTTTTCAAGGTGTTAATATGGCATACATTGTCGTAAGTTGTCCTAAATATTCGTACGATATTCAAAGGACTCGGACGAATTCATTAGGTTTATTATTGAGTTTTATGTTTATATACGGTTTTGTAAGGTGTTGTTACTATTTATAAGGCGTCCTTCAATATAATAATGTGTTTTTCAAGGTGTTAATATGGCATACAGAGTTGTAAGATGTCATAAATTGTCGTACGATGTTCAAAGGACTCGTACGAATTCATTAGATTTATTATGAAGTTTTATGTTTATATACGGTATTGTAAGGTGTTGTTATGACTTGTAAGGCGTCCTACAATATAATATCGTGTTTTTCAAGGTGTTAATATGACATACAGTGTCGTAAGTTGCCCTAAATTGTCGTACGAAGTTCAAAGGACTCGGACGAATTCATTAAGTTTATTATGGAGTTTTAAGTTTTTATACGGTATTATAAGGTGTTGTTATGATTTGTAAGGCGTCCAACAATATAATATCGTGTTTTTCAAGGTGTTAATATGGCATACATTGTCGTAAGTTGTCCTAAATTGTCGTACGATATTCAAAGGACTCGGACGAATTCATTAGGTTTATTATGGAGTTTTAAGTTTATATACCGTTTTGTAAGGTGTTGTTACTATTTATAAGGCGTCCTTCAATATAATAATGTGTTTTTCAAGGTGTTAATATGGCATACAGAGTTGTAAGATGTCATAAATTGTCGTACGATGTTCAAAGGACTCGTACGAATTCATTAGATTTATTATGAAGTTTTAAGTTTTTATACGGTATTGTAAGGTGTTGTTATGACTTGTAAGGCATCCAACAATATAATATCGTGTTTTTCAAGGTGTTAATATGACATACAGTGTCGTAAGTTGTCCTAAATTGTCGTACGATATTCAAAGGACTCGGACGAATTCATTTGGTTTATTATGGAGTTTTAAGTTTATATACGGTTTTGTAAGGTGTTGTTACTATTTATAAGGCGTCCTTCAATATAATAATGTGTTTTTCAAGGTGTTAATATGGCATACAGAGTTGTAAGATGTCATAAATTGTCGTACGATGTTCGAAGGACTCGTACGAATTCATTAGATTTATTATGAAGTTTTATGTTTATATACGGTATTGTAAGTTGTTGTTATGACTTGTAAGGCGTCCTACAATATAATATCGTGTTTTTCACGGTGTTAATATGACATACAGTGTCGTAAGTTGTCCTAAATTGTCTTACGATATTCAAAGGACTCGGACGAATTCATTAGGTTTATTATGGAGTTTTAAGTTTATATACGGTTTTGTAAGGTGTTGTTACTATTTATAAGGCGTCCTTCAATATAATAATGTGTTTTTCAAGGTGTTAATATGGCATACATTGTCGTAAGTTGTCCTAAATTGTCGTACGATATTCAAAGGACTCGGACGAATTCATTAGGTTTATTATGGAGTTTTAAGTTTATATACCGTTTTGTAAGTTGTTGTTACTATTTATAAGGCGTCCTTCAATATAAGGCGTGTTTTTCAAGGTGTTAATATGACATACAGTGTCGTAAGTTGCCCTAAATTGTCGTACGAAGTTCAAAGGACTCGGACGAATTCATTAAGTTTATTATGGAGTTTTAAGTTTTTATACAGTATTATAAGGTGTTGTTATGATTTGTAAGGCGTCCAACAATATAATATCGTGTTTTTCAAGGTGTTAATATGGCATACATTGTCGTAAGTTGTCCTAAATTGTCGTACGATATTCAAAGGACTCGGACGAATTCATTAGGTTTATTATGGAGTTTTAAGTTTATATACCGTTTTGTAAGGTGTTGTTACTATTTATAAGGCGTCCTTCAATATAATAATGTGTTTTTCAAGGTGTTAATATGGCATACAGAGTTGTAAGATGTCATAAATTGTCGTACGATGTTCAAAGGACTCATACGAATTCATTAGATTTATTATGAAGTTTTATGTTTATATACGGTATTGTAAGGTGTTGTTATGACTTGTAAGGCGTCCTACAATATAATATCGTGTTTTTCAAGGTGTTAATATGGCATACAGTGTCGTAAGTTGTCCTAAATTGTCGTACGATATTCAAAGGACTCGGACGAATTCATTTGGTTTATTATGGAGTTTTAAGTTTATATACGGTTTTGTAAGGTGTTGTTACTATTTATAAGGTGTCCTTCAATATAATAATGTGTTTTTCAAGGTGTTAATATGGCATACAGAGTTGTAAGATGTCATAAATTGTCGTACGATGTTCAAAGGACTCGTACGAATTTATTAGATTTATTATGAAGTTTTATGTTTATATACGGTATTGTAAGGTGTTGTTATGCCTTGTAAGGCGTCCTACAATATAATATCGTGTTTTTCAAGGTGTTAATATGGCATACAGTGTCGTAAGTTGCCCTAAATTGTCGTACGATGTTCAAAGGACTCGGACGAATTTATTAGGTTTATTATGGAGTTTTAAGTTTATATACGGTATTGTAAGGTGTTGTTACGATTTATAAGGTGTCCTACAATATAATAACGTGCTTTTCAAGGTGTTAATATGGCATACAGAGTTGTATGATGTCCTAAATTGTTGTACGATCTTCAAAGGACTCGTACGAATTCATTAGATTTATTATGAAGTTTTATGTTTATGTACGGTATTGTAAGGTGTTGTTATGACTTGTAAGGCGTCCTACAATATAATATCGTGTTTTTCAAGGTGTTAATATGGCATACATTGTCGTAAGTTGTCCTAAATATTCGTACGATATTTAAAGGACTCGGACGAATTCATTAGGTTTATTATGGAGTTTTAAGTTTATATACGGTTTTGTAAGGTGTTGTTACTATTTATAAGGCGTCCTTCAATATAATAATGTGTTTTTCAAGGTGTTAATATGGCATACAGAGTTGTAAGATGTCATAAATTGTCGTACGATGTTCAAAGGACTCGTACGAATTCATTAGATTTATTATGAAGTTTTATGTTTATATACGGTATTGTAAGGTGTTGTTATGCCTTGTAAGGCGTCCTACAATATAATATCGTGTTTTTCAAGGTGTTAATATGGCATACAGTGTCGTAAGTTGCCCTAAATTGTCGTACGATGTTCAAAGGACTCGGACGAATTTATTAGGTTTATTATGGAGTTTTAAGTTTATATACGGTATTGTAAGGTGTTGTTACGATTTATAAGGTGTCCTACAATATAATAACGTGCTTTTCAAGGTGTTAATATGGCATGCAGAGTTGTATGATGTCCTAAATTGTTGTACGATCTTCAAAGGACTCGTACGAATTCATTAGATTTATTATGAAGTTTTATGTTTATGTACGGTATTGTAAGGTGTTGTTATGACTTGTAAGGCGTCCTACAATATAATATCGCGTTTTTCAAGGTGTTAATATGGCATACATTGTCGTAAGTTGTCCTAAATATTCGTACGATATTTAAAGGACTCGGACGAATTCATTAGGTTTATTATGGAGTTTTAAGTTTATATACGGTTTTGTAAGGTGTTGTTACTATTTATAAGGCGTCCTTCAATATAATAATGTGTTTTTCAAGGTGTTAATATGGCATACAGAGTTGTAAGATGTCATAAATTGTCGTACGATGTTCAAAGGACTCGTACGAATTCATTAGATTTATTATGAAGTTTTATGTTTATATACGGTATTGTAAGGTGTTGTTATGACTTGTAAGGCGTCCTACAATATAATATCGTGTTTTTCAAGGTGTTAATATGACATACAGTGTCGTAAGTTGCCCTAAATTGTCGTACGAAGTTCAAAGGACTCGGACGAATTCATTAAGTTTATTATGGAGTTTTAAGTTTTTATACGGTATTATAAGGTGTTGTTATGATTTGTAAGGCGTCCAACAATATAATATCGTGTTTTTCAAGGTGTTAATATGGCATACATTGTCGTAAGTTGTCCTAAATTGTCGTACGATATTCAAAGGACTCGGACGAATTCATTAGGTTTATTATGGAGTTTTAAGTTTATATACCGTTTTGTAAGGTGTTGTTACTATTTATAAGGCGTCCTTCAATATAATAATGTGTTTTTCAAGGTGTTAATATGGCATACAGAGTTGTAAGATGTCATAAATTGTCGTACGATGTTCAAAGGACTCGTACGAATTCATTAGATTTATTATGAAGTTTTATGTTTATATACGGTATTGTAAGGTGTTGTTATGACTTGTAAGGCGTCCTACAATATAATATCGTGTTTTTCAAGGTGTTAATATGGCATACAGTGTCGTAAGTTGTCCTAAATTGTCGTACGATATTCAAAGGACTCGGACGAATTCATTTGGTTTATTATGGAGTTTTAAGTTTATATACGGTTTTGTAAGGTGTTGTTACTATTTATAAGGTGTCCTTCAATATAATAATGTGTTTTTCAAGGTGTTAATATGGCATACAGAGTTGTAAGATGTCATAAATTGTCGTACGATGTTCAAAGGACTCGTACGAATTCATTAGATTTATTATGAAGTTTTATGTTTATATACGGTATTGTAAGTTGTTGTTATGACTTGTAAGGCGTCCTACAATATAATATCGTGTTTTTCAAGGTGTTAATATGACATACAGTGTCGTATGTTGCCCTAAATTGTCGTACGAAGTTCAAAGGACTCGGACGAATTCATTAAGTTTATTATGGAGTTTTAAGTTTTTATACGGTAATATAAGGTGTTGTTATGATTTGTAAGGCGTCCAACAATATAATATCGTGTTTTTCAAGGTGTTAATATGGCATACATTGTCGTAAGTTGTCCTAAATTGTCGTACGATATTCAAAGGACTCGGACGAATTCATTAGGTTTATTATGGAGTTTTAAGTTTATATACCGTTTTGTAAGGTGTTGTTACTATTTATAAGGCGTCCTTCAATATAATAATGTGTTTTTCAAGGTGTTAATATGACATACAGAGTTGTAAGATGTCATAAATTGTCGTACGATGTTCAAAGGACTCGTACGAATTCATTAGATTTATTATGAAGTTTTATGTTTATATACGGTATTGTAAGGTGTTGTTATGACTTGTAAGGCGTCCTACAATATAATATCGT
The DNA here is from genome assembly GCA_030867185.1 of Tagetes erecta. Lineage (NCBI taxonomy): Eukaryota > Viridiplantae > Streptophyta > Magnoliopsida > Asterales > Asteraceae > Tagetes > Tagetes erecta. The sequence continues at coordinate 30,831,228 of CM061488.1, forward strand.
GTTTTTCAAGGTGTTAATATGGCATACAGTGTCGTAAGTTGTCCTAAATTGTCTTACGATATTCAAAGGACTCAGACGAATTCATTTGGTTTATTATGGAGTTTTAAGTTTATATACGGTTTTGTAAGGTGTTGTTACTATTTATAAGGTGTCCTTCAATATAATAATGTGTTTTTCAAGGTGTTAATATGGCATACAGAGTTGTAAGATGTCATAAATTGTCGTACGATGTTCAAAGGACTCGTACGAATTCATTAGATTTTATATGAAGTTTTATGTTTATATACGGTATTGTAAGGTGTTGTTATGCCTTGTAAGGCGTCCTACAATATAATATCGTGTTTTTCAAGGTGTTAATATGGCATACAGTGTCGTAAGTTGCCCTAAATTGTCGTACGATGTTCAAAGGACTCGGACGAATTTATTAGGTTTATTATGGAGTTTTAAGTTTATATACGGTATTGTAAGGTGTTGTTACGATTTATAAGGTGTCCTACAATATAATAACGTGCTTTTCAAGGTGTTAATATGGCATACAGAGTTGTATGATGTCCTAAATTGTTGTACGATCTTCAAAGGACTCGTACGAATTCATTAGATTTATTATGAAGTTTTATGTTTATGTACGGTATTGTAAGGTGTTGTTATGACTTGTAAGGCGTCCTACAATATAATATCGTGTTTTTCAAGGTGTTAATATGGCATACATTGTCGTAAGTTGTCCTAAATATTCGTACGATATTCAAAGGACTCGGACGAATTCATTAGGTTTATTATGGAGTTTTAAGTTTATATACGGTTTTGTAAGGTGTTGTTACTATTTATAAGGCGTCCTTCAATATAATAATGTGTTTTTCAAGGTGTTAATATGGCATACAGAGTTGTAAGATGTCATAAATTGTCGTACGATGTTCAAAGGACTCGTACGAATTCATTAGATTTATTATGAAGTTTTATGTTTATATACGGTATTGTAAGGTGTTGTTATGACTTGTAAGGCGTCCTACAATATAATATCGTGTTTTTCAAGGTGTTAATATGACATACAGTGTCGTAAGTTGCCCTAAATTGTCGTACGAAGTTCAAAGGACTCGGACGAATTCATTAAGTTTATTATGGAGTTTTAAGTTTTTATACGGTAATATAAGGTGTTGTTATGATTTGTAAGGCGTCCAACAATATAATATCGTGTTTTTCAAGGTGTTAATATGGCATACATTGTCGTAAGTTGTCCTAAATTGTCGTACGATATTCAAAGGACTCGGACGAATTCATTAGGTTTATTATGGAGTTTTAAGTTTATATACCGTTTTGTAAGGTGTTGTTACTATTTATAAGGCGTCCTTCAATATAATAATGTGTTTTTCAAGGTGTTAATATGGCATACAGAGTTGTAAGATGTCATAAATTGTCGTACGATGTTCAAAGGACTCGTACGAATTCATTAGATTTATTATGAAGTTTTATGTTTATATACGGTATTGTAAGGTGTTGTTATGACTTGTAAGGCGTCCTACAATATAATATCGTGTTTTTCAAGGTGTTAATATGGCATACAGTGTCGTAAGTTGTCCTAAATTGTCTTACGATATTCAAAGGACTCAGACGAATTCATTTGGTTTATTATGGAGTTTTAAGTTTATATACGGTTTTGTAAGGTGTTGTTACTATTTATAAGGTGTCCTTCAATATAATAATGTGTTTTTCAAGGTGTTAATATGGCATACAGAGTTGTAAGATGTCATAAATTGTCGTACGATGTTCAAAGGACTCGTACGAATTCATTAGATTTATTATGAAGTTTTATGTTTATATACGGTATTGTAAGTTGTTGTTATGACTTGTAAGGCGTCCTACAATATAATATCGTGTTTTTCAAGGTGTTAATATGACATACAGTGTCGTAAGTTGCCCTAAATTGTCGTACGAAGTTCAAAGGACTCGGACGAATTCATTAAGTTTATTATGGAGTTTTAAGTTTTTATACGTTAATATAAGGTGTTGTTATGATTTGTAAGGCGTCCAACAATATAATATCGTGTTTTTCAAGGTGTTAATATGGCATACATTGTCGTAAGTTGTCCTAAATTGTCGTACGATATTCAAAGGACTCGGACGAATTCATTAGGTTTATTATGGAGTTTTAAGTTTATATACCGTTTTGTAAGGTGTTGTTACTATTTATAAGGCGTCCTTCAATATAATAATGTGTTTTTCAAGGTGTTAATATGGCATACAGAGTTGTAAGATGTCATAAATTGTCGTACGATGTTCAAAGGACTCGTACGAATTCATTAGATTTATTATGAAGTTTTATGTTTATATACGGTATTGTAAGGTGTTGTTATGACTTGTAAGGCGTCCTACAATATAATATCGTGTTTTTCAAGGTGTTAATATGGCATACAGTGTCGTAAGTTGTCCTAAATTGTCTTACGATATTCAAAGGACTCAGACGAATTCATTTGGTTTATTATGGAGTTTTAAGTTTATATACGGTTTTGTAAGGTGTTGTTACTATTTATAAGGTGTCCTTCAATATAATAATGTGTTTTTCAAGGTGTTAATATGGCATACAGAGTTGTAAGATGTCATAAATTGTCGTACGATGTTCAAAGGACTCGTACGAATTCATTAGATTTATTATGAAGTTTTATGTTTATATACGGTATTGTAAGTTGTTGTTATGACTTGTAAGGCGTCCTACAATATAATATCGTGTTTTTCAAGGTGTTAATATGACATACAGTGTCGTAAGTTGCCCTAAATTGTCGTACGAAGTTCAAAGGACTCGGACGAATTCATTAAGTTTATTATGGAGTTTTAAGTTTTTATACAGTATTATAAGGTGTTGTTATGATTTGTAAGGCGTCCAACAATATAATATCGTGTTTTTCAAGGTGTTAATATGGCATACATTGTCGTAAGTTGTCCTAAATTGTCGTACGATATTCAAAGGACTCGGACGAATTCATTAGGTTTATTATGGAGTTTTAAGTTTATATACCGTTTTGTAAGGTGTTGTTACTATTTATAAGGCGTCCTTCAATATAATAATGTGTTTTTCATGGTGTTAATATGCCATACAGAGTTGTAAGATGTCATAAATTGTCGTACGATGTTCAAAGGACTCGTACGAATTCATTAGATTTATTATGAAGTTTTATGTTTATATACGGTATTGTAAGGTGTTGTTATGACTTGTAAGGCGTCCTACAATATAATATCGTGTTTTTCAAGGTGTTAATATGGCATACAGTGTCGTAAGTTGCCCTAAATTGTCGTACGATGTTCAAAGGACTCGGACGATTTTATTAGGTTTATTATGAAGTTTTAAGTTTTTATACTGTATTATAAGGTGTTGTTATGATTTGTAAGGCGTCCTACAATATAATATCGTGTTTTTCAAGGTGTTAATATGGCATACATTATCGTAAGTTGTCCTAAATATTCGTACGATATTCAAAGGACTCGGACGAATTCATTAGGTTTATTATGGAGTTTTAAGTTTATATACTGTTTTGTAAGGTTTTGTTACTATTTATAAGGCGTCCTTCAATATAATAATGTGTTTTTCAAGGTGTTAATAATGCATACAGAGTTCTAAGATGTCATAAATTGTCGTACGATATTCAAAGGACTCGTACGAATTCATTAGATTTATTATGAAGTTTTATTTTTATATACGGTATTGTAAGGTGTTGTTATGACTTGTAAGGCTTCCTACAATATAATATCGTGTTTTTCAAGGTGTTAATATGGCATACAGTGTCGTAAGTTGCCCTAAATTGTCGTACGAAGTTCAAAGGACTCGGACGAATTTATTAGGTTTATTATGGAGTTATAAGTTTTTATACTGTATTATAAGGTGTTGTTATGATTTGTAAGGCGTCCTACAATATAATATCGTGTTTTTCAAGGTGTTAATATGGCATACATTGTCGTAAGTTGTCCTAAATATCCGTACGATATTCAAATGACTCGGACGAATTCATTAGGTTTATTATGGAGTTTTAAGTTTATATACGGTTTTGTAAGGTTTTGTTACTATTTATAAGGCGTCCTTCAATATAATAATGTGTTTTTCAAGGTGTTAATATGGCATACAGAGTTCTAAGATGTCATAAATTGTCGTACGATGTTCAAAGGACTCGTACGAATTCGTTAGATTTATTATGAAGTTTTATGTTTATATACGGTATTGTAAGGTGTTGTTATGACTTGTAAGGCGTCCTACAATATAATATCGTGTTTTTCAAGGTGTTAATATGGCATACAGTGTCGTAAGTTGCCCTAAATTTTCGTACGAAGTTTAAAGGACTCGGAAGAATTCATTAGGTTTATAATGGAGTTTTAAGTTTTTATACGGTATTATAAGGTGTTGTTATGATTTGTTAGGCGTCTAACAATATAATATCGTGTTTTTCAAGGTGTTAATATGGCATACATTGTCGTAAGTTGTTCTAAATTGTCGTACGATATTCAAAGGACTCGGACGAATTCATTAGGTTTATTATGGAGTTTTAAGTTTATATACGGTTTTGTAAGGTGTTGTTACTATTTATAAGACGTCATTCAATATAATAATTTGTTTTTCAAGGTGTTAATATGGCATACAAAGTTGTAAGATGTCATAAATTGTCGTACGATGTTCAAAGGACTCGTACGAATTCATTAGATTTATTATGAAGTTTTATGTTTATATACGGTATTGTAAGGTGTTGTTATGACTTGTAAGGCGTCCTACAATATAATATCGTGTTTTTCAAGGTGTTAATATGGCATACAGTGTCGTAAGTTGCCCTAAATTGTCGTACGATGTTCAAAGGACTCGGACGAATTTATTAGGTTTATTATGGAGTTTTAAGTTTTTATACTGTATTATAAGGTGTTGTTATGATTTGTAAGGCGTCCTACAATATAATATCGTGTTTTTCAAGGTGTTAATATGGCCTACATTGTCGTAAGTTGTCCTAAATATTCGTACGATATTCAAAGGACTCGGACGAATTCATTAGGTTTATTATGGAGTTTTAAGTTTATATACGGTTTTGTAAGGTTTTGTTACTATTTATAAGGCGTCCTTCAATATAATAATGTGTTTTTCAAGGTGTTAATAATGCATACAGAGTTCTAAGATGTCATAAATTGTCGTACGATGTTCAAAGGACTCGTACGAATTCATTAGATTTATTATGAAGTTTTATGTTTATATACGGTATTGTAAGGTGTTGTTATGACTTGTAAGGCGTCCTACAATATAATATCGTGTTTTTCAAGGTGTTAATATGGCATACAGTGTCGTAAGTTGTCCTAAATTGTCTTACGATATTCAAAGGACTCAGACGAATTCATTTGGTTTATTATGGAGTTTTAAGTTTATATACGGTTTTGTAAGGTGTTGTTACTATTTATAAGGTGTCCTTCAATATAATAATGTGTTTTTCAAGGTGTTAATATGGCATACAGAGTTGTAAGATGTCATAAATTGTCGTACGATGTTCAAAGGACTCGTACGAATTCATTAGATTTATTATGAAGTTTTATGTTTATATACGGTATTGTAAGTTGTTGTTATGACTTGTAAGGCGTCCTACAATATAATATCGTGTTTTTCATGGTGTTAATATGACATACAGTGTCGTAAGTTGCCCTAAATTGTCGTACGAAGTTCAAAGGACTCGGACGAATTCATTAAGTTTATTATGGAGTTTTAAGTTTTTATACAGTATTATAAGGTGTTGTTATGATTTGTAAGGCGTCCAACAATATAATATCGTGTTTTTCAAGGTGTTAATATGGCATACATTGTCGTAAGTTGTCCTAAATTGTCGTACGATATTCAAAGGACTCGGACGAATTCATTAGGTTTATTATGGAGTTTTAAGTTTATATACCGTTTTGTAAGGTGTTGTTACTATTTATAAGGCGTCCTTCAATATAATAATGTGTTTTTCATGGTGTTAATATGGCATACAGAGTTGTAAGATGTCATAAATTGTCGTACGATGTTCAAAGGACTCGTACGAATTCATTAGATTTATTATGAAGTTTTATGTTTATATACGGTATTGTAAGGTGTTGTTATGACTTGTAAGGCGTCCTACAATATAATATCGTGTTTTTCAAGGTGTTAATATGGCATACAGTGTCGTAAGTTGCCCTAAATTGTCGTACGATGTTCAAAGGACTCGGACGATTTTATTAGGTTTATTATGGAGTTTTAAGTTTTTATACTGTATTATAAGGTGTTGTTATGATTTGTAAGGCGTCCTACAATATAATATCGTGTTTTTCAAGGTGTTAATATGGCATACATTATCGTAAGTTGTCCTAAATATTCGTACGATATTCAAAGGACTCGGACGAATTCATTAGGTTTATTATGGAGTTTTAAGTTTATATACTGTTTTGTAAGGTGTTGTTACTATTTATAAGGCGTCCTTCAATATAATAATGTGTTTTTCAAGGTGTTAATATGGCATACAGAGTTCTAAGATGTCATAAATTGTCGTACGATGTTCAAAGGACTCGTACGAATTCGTTAGATTTATTATGAAGTTTTATGTTTATATACGGTATTGTAAGGTGTTGTTATGACTTGTAAGGCGTCCTACAATATAATATCGTGTTTTTCAAGGTGTTAATATGGCATACAGTGTCGTAAGTTGCCCTAAATTGTCGTACGAAGTTTAAAGGACTCGGAAGAATTCATTAGGTTTATAATGGAGTTTTAAGTTTTTATACGGTATTATAAGGTGTTGTTATGATTTGTTAGGCGTCTAACAATATAATATCGTGTTTTTCAAGGTGTTAATATGGCATACATTGTCGTAAGTTGTTCTAAATTGTCGTACGATATTCAAAGGACTCGGACGAATTCATTAGGTTTATTATGGAGTTTTAAGTTTATATACGGTTTTGTAAGGTGTTGTTACTATTTATAAGACGTCATTCAATATAATAATTTGTTTTTCAAGGTGTTAATATGGCATACAAAGTTGTAAGATGTCATAAATTGTCGTACGATGTTCAAAGGACTCGTACGAATTCATTAGATTTATTATGAAGTTTTATGTTTATATACGGTATTGTAAGGTGTTGTTATGACTTGTAAGGCGTCCTACAATATAATATCGTGTTTTTCAAGGTGTTAATATGGCATACAGTGTCGTAAGTTGCCCTAAATTGTCGTACGATGTTCAAAGGACTCGGACGAATTTATTAGGTTTATTATGGAGTTTTAAGTTTTTATACTGTATTATAAGGTGTTGTTATGATTTGTAAGGCGTCCTACAATATAATATCGTGTTTTTCAAGGTGTTAATATGGCCTACATTGTCGTAAGTTGTCCTAAATATTCGTACGATATTCAAAGGACTCGGACGAATTCATTAGGTTTATTATGGAGTTTTAAGTTTATATACGGTTTTGTAAGGTTTTGTTACTATTTATAAGGCGTCCTTCAATATAATAATGTGTTTTTCAAGGTGTTAATAATGCATACAGAGTTCTAAGATGTCATAAATTGTCGTACGATGTTCAAAGGACTCGTACGAATTCATTAGATTTATTATGAAGTTTTATGTTTATATACGGTATTGTAAGGTGTTGTTATGACTTGTAAGGCGTCCTACAATATAATATCGTGTTTTTCAAGGTGTTAATATGGCATACAGTGTCGTAAGTTGTCCTAAATTGTCTTACGATATTCAAAGGACTCAGACGAATTCATTTGGTTTATTATGGAGTTTTAAGTTTATATACGGTTTTGTAAGGTGTTGTTACTATTTATAAGGTGTCCTTCAATATAATAATGTGTTTTTCAAGGTGTTAATATGGCATACAGAGTTGTAAGATGTCATAAATTGTCGTACGATGTTCAAAGGACTCGTACGAATTCATTAGATTTATTATGAAGTTTTATGTTTATATACGGTATTGTAAGTTGTTGTTATGACTTGTAAGGCGTCCTACAATATAATATCGTGTTTTTCAAGGTGTTAATATGACATACAGTGTCGTAAGTTGCCCTAAATTGTCGTACGAAGTTCAAAGGACTCGGACGAATTCATTAAGTTTATTATGGAGTTTTAAGTTTTTATACAGTATTATAAGGTGTTGTTATGATTTGTAAGGCGTCCAACAATATAATATCGTGTTTTTCAAGGTGTTAATATGGCATACATTGTCGTAAGTTGTCCTAAATTGTCGTACGATATTCAAAGGACTCGGACGAATTCATTAGGTTTATTATGGAGTTTTAAGTTTATATACCGTTTTGTAAGGTGTTGTTACTATTTATAAGGCGTCCTTCAATATAATAATGTGTTTTTCATGGTGTTAATATGGCATACAGAGTTGTAAGATGTCATAAATTGTCGTACGATGTTCAAAGGACTCGTACGAATTCATTAGATTTATTATGAAGTTTTATGTTTATATACGGTATTGTAAGGTGTTGTTATGACTTGTAAGGCGTCCTACAATATAATATCGTGTTTTTCAAGGTGTTAATATGGCATACAGTGTCGTAAGTTGCCCTAAATTGTCGTACGATGTTCAAAGGACTCGGACGATTTTATTAGGTTTATTATGGAGTTTTAAGTTTTTATACTGTATTATAAGGTGTTGTTATGATTTGTAAGGCGTCCTACAATATAATATCGTGTTTTTCAAGGTGTTAATATGGCATACATTATCGTAAGTTGTCCTAAATATTCGTACGATATTCAAAGGACTCGGACGAATTCATTAGGTTTATTATGGAGTTTTAAGTTTATATACTGTTTTGTAAGGTTTTGTTACTATTTATAAGGCGTCCTTCAATATAATAATGTGTTTTTCAAGGTGTTAATAATGCATACAGAGTTCTAAGATGTCATAAATTATCGTACGATATTCAAAGGACTCGTACGAATTCATTAGATTTATTATGAAGTTTTATTTTTATATACGGTATTGTAAGGTGTTGTTATGACTTGTAAGGCTTCCTACAATATAATATCGTGTTTTTCAAGGTGTTAATATGGCATACAGTGTCGTAAGTTGCCCTAAATTGTCGTACGAAGTTCAAAGGACTCAGACGAATTTATTAGGTTTATTATGGAGTTTTAAGTTTTTATACTGTATTATAAGGTGTTGTTATGATTTGTAAGGCGTCCTACAATATAATATCGTGTTTTTCAAGGTGTTAATATGGCATACATTGTCGTAAGTTGTCCTAAATATCCGTACGATATTCAAAGGACTCGGACGAATTCATTAGGTTTATTATGGAGTTTTAAGTTTATATACGGTTTTGTAAGGTTTTGTTACTATTTATAAGGCGTCCTTCAATATAATAATGTGTTTTTCAAGGTGTTAATATGGCATACAGAGTTCTAAGATGTCATAAATTGTCGTACGATGTTCAAAGGACTCGTACGAATTCGTTAGATTTATTATGAAGTTTTATGTTTATATACGGTATTGTAAGGTGTTGTTATGACTTGTAAGGCGTCCTACAATATAATATCGTGTTTTTCAAGGTGTTAATATGGCATACAGTGTCGTAAGTTGCCCTAAATTGTCGTACGAAGTTTAAAGGACTCGGAAGAATTCATTAGGTTTATAATGGAGTTTTAAGTTTTTATACGGTATTATAAGGTGTTGTTATGATTTGTTAGGCGTCTAACAATATAATATCGTGTTTTTCAAGGTGTTAATATGGCATACATTGTCGTAAGTTGTTCTAAATTGTCGTACGATATTCAAAGGACTCGGACGAATTCATTAGGTTTATTATGGAGTTTTAAGTTTATATACGGTTTTGTAAGGTGTTGTTACTATTTATAAGACGTCATTCAATATAATAATTTGTTTTTCAAGGTGTTAATATGGCATACAAAGTTGTAAGATGTCATAAATTGTCGTACGATGTTCAAAGGACTCGTACGAATTCATTAGATTTATTATGAAGTTTTATGTTTATATACGGTATTGTAAGGTGTTGTTATGACTTGTAAGGCGTCCTACAATATAATATCGTGTTTTTCAAGGTGTTAATATGGCATACAGTGTCGTAAGTTGCCCTAAATTGTCGTACGATGTTCAAAGGACTCGGACGAATTTATTAGGTTTATTATGGAGTTTTAAGTTTTTATACTGTATTATAAGGTGTTGTTATGATTTGTAAGGCGTCCTACAATATAATATCGTGTTTTTCAAGGTGTTAATATGGCCTACATTGTCGTAAGTTGTCCTAAATATTCGTACGATATTCAAAGGACTCGGACGAATTCATTAGGTTTATTATGGAGTTTTAAGTTTATATACGGTTTTGTAAGGTTTTGTTACTATTTATAAGGCGTCCTTCAATATAATAATGTGTTTTTCAAGGTGTTAATAATGCATACAGAGTTCTAAGATGTCATAAATTGTCGTACGATGTTCAAAGGACTCGTACGAATTCATTAGATTTATTATGAAGTTTTATGTTTATATACGGTATTGTAAGGTGTTGTTATGACTTGTAAGGCGTCCTACAATATAATATCGTGTTTTTCAAGGTGTTAATATGGCATACAGTGTCGTAAGTTGTCCTAAATTGTCTTACGATATTCAAAGGACTCAGACGAATTCATTTGGTTTATTATGGAGTTTTAAGTTTATATACGGTTTTGTAAGGTGTTGTTACTATTTATAAGGTGTCCTTCAATATAATAATGTGTTTTTCAAGGTGTTAATATGGCATACAGAGTTGTAAGATGTCATAAATTGTCGTACGATGTTCAAAGGACTCGTACGAATTCATTAGATTTATTATGAAGTTTTATGTTTATATACGGTATTGTAAGTTGTTGTTATGACTTGTAAGGCGTCCTACAATATAATATCGTGTTTTTCAAGGTGTTAATATGACATACAGTGTCGTAAGTTGCCCTAAATTGTCGTACGAAGTTCAAAGGACTCGGACGAATTCATTAAGTTTATTATGGAGTTTTAAGTTTTTATACAGTATTATAAGGTGTTGTTATGATTTGTAAGGCGTCCAACAATATAATATCGTGTTTTTCAAGGTGTTAATATGGCATACATTGTCGTAAGTTGTCCTAAATTGTCGTACGATATTCAAAGGACTCGGACGAATTCATTAGGTTTATTATGGAGTTTTAAGTTTATATACCGTTTTGTAAGGTGTTGTTACTATTTATAAGGCGTCCTTCAATATAATATTGTGTTTTTCATGGTGTTAATATGGCATACAGAGTTGTAAGATGTCATAAATTGTCGTACGATGTTCAAAGGACTCGTACGAATTCATTAGATTTATTATGAAGTTTTATGTTTATATACGGTATTGTAAGGTGTTGTTATGACTTGTAAGGCGTCCTACAATATAATATCGTGTTTTTCAAGGTGTTAATATGGCATACAGTGTCGTAAGTTGCCCTAAATTGTCGTACGATGTTCAAAGGACTCGGACGATTTTATTAGGTTTATTATGGAGTTTTAAGTTTTTATACTGTATTATAAGGTGTTGTTATGATTTGTAAGGCGTCCTACAATATAATATCGTGTTTTTCAAGGTGTTAATATGGCATACATTATCGTAAGTTGTCCTAAATATTCGTACGATATTCAAAGGACTCGGACGAATTCATTAGGTTTATTATGGAGTTTTAAGTTTATATACTGTTTTGTAAGGTTTTGTTACTATTTATAAGGCGTCCTTCAATATAATAATGTGTTTTTCAAGGTGTTAATAATGCATACAGAGTTCTAAGATGTCATAAATTATCGTACGATATTCAAAGGACTCGTACGAATTCATTAGATTTATTATGAAGTTTTATTTTTATATACGGTATTGTAAGGTGTTGTTATGACTTGTAAGGCTTCCTACAATATAATATCGTGTTTTTCAAGGTGTTAATATGGCATACAGTGTCGTAAGTTGCCCTAAATTGTCGTACGAAGTTCAAAGGACTCGGACGAATTTATTAGGTTTATTATGGAGTTTTAAGTTTTTATACTGTATTATAAGGTGTTGTTATGATTTGTAAGGCGTCCTACAATATAATATCGTGTTTTTCAAGGTGTTAATATGGCATACATTGTCGTAAGTTGTCCTAAATATCCGTACGATATTCAAAGGACTCGGACGAATTCATTAGGTTTATTATGGAGTTTTAAGTTTATATACGGTTTTGTAAGGTTTTGTTACTATTTATAAGGCGTCCTTCAATATAATAATGTGTTTTTCAAGGTGTTAATATGGCATACAGAGTTCTAAGATGTCATAAATTGTCGTACGATGTTCAAAGGACTCGTACGAATTCGTTAGATTTATTATGAAGTTTTATGTTTATATACGGTATTGTAAGGTGTTGTTATGACTTGTAAGGCGTCCTACAATATAATATCGTGTTTTTCAAGGTGTTAATATGGCATACAGTGTCGTAAGTTGCCCTAAATTGTCGTACGAAGTTTAAAGGACTCGGAAGAATTCATTAGGTTTATAATGGAGTTTTAAGTTTTTATACGGTATTATAAGGTGTTGTTATGATTTGTTAGGCGTCTAACAATATAATATCGTGTTTTTCAAGGTGTTAATATGGCATACATTGTCGTAAGTTGTTCTAAATTGTCGTACGATATTCAAAGGACTCAGACGAATTCATTAGGTTTATTATGGAGTTTTAAGTTTATATACGGTTTTGTAAGGTGTTGTTACTATTTATAAGACGTCATTCAATATAATAATTTGTTTTTCAAGGTGTTAATATGGCATACAAAGTTGTAAGATGTCATAAATTGTCGTACGATGTTCAAAGGACTCGTACGAATTCATTAGATTTATTATGAAGTTTTATGTTTATATACGGTATTGTAAGGTGTTGTTATGACTTGTAAGGCGTCCTACAATATAATATCGTGTTTTTCAAGGTGTTAATATGGCATACAGTGTCGTAAGTTGCCCTAAATTGTCGTACGATGTTCAAAGGACTCGGACGAATTTATTAGGTTTATTATGGAGTTTTAAGTTTTTATACTGTATTATAAGGTGTTGTTATGATTTGTAAGGCGTCCTACAATATAATATCGTGTTTTTCAAGGTGTTAATATGGCCTACATTGTTGTAAGTTGTCCTAAATATTCGTACGATATTCAAAGGACTCGGACGAATTCATTAGGTTTATTATGGAGTTTTAAGTTTATATACGGTTTTGTAAGGTTTTGTTACTATTTATAAGGCGTCCTTCAATATAATAATGTGTTTTTCAAGGTGTTAATAATGCATTAGATTTATTATGAAGTTTTATGTTTATATACGGTATTGTAAGGTGTTGTTATGACTTGTAAGGCGTCCTACAGTATAATATCGTGTTTTTCAAGGTGTTAATATGGCATACAGTGTCGTAAGTTGCCCTAAATTGTCGTACGAAGTTCAAAGGACTCGGACGAATTCATTAGGTTTATTATGGAATTTTAAGTTTTTATACGGTATTATAAGGTGTTGTTATGATTTGTAAGGCGTCCAACAATATAATATCGTGTTTTTCAAGGTGTTAATATGGCATACAGTGTCGTAAGTTGCCCTAAATTGTCGTACGATGTTCAAAGGACTCGGACGAATTTATTAGGTTTATTATGGAGTTTTAAGTTTTTATACTGTATTGTAAGGTGTTGTTATGATTTGTAAGGCGTCCTACAATATATTATCGTGTTTTTCAAGGTGTTAATATGGCATACATTGTCGTAAGTTGTCCTAAATATTCGTACGATATTCAAAGGACTCGGACGAATTCATTAGGTTTATTATGGAGTTTTAAGTTTATATACGGTTTTGTAAGGTTTTGTTACTATTTATAAGGCGTCCTTCAATATAATAATGTGTTTTTCAAGGTGTTAATATGGCATACAGAGTTCTAAGATGTCATAAATTGTCGTACGATGTTCAAAGGACTCGTACGAATTCGTTAGATTTATTATGAAGTTTTATGTTTATATACGGTATTGTAAGGTGTTGTTATGACTTGTAAGGCGTCCTACAATATAATATCGTGTTTTTCAAGGTGTTAATATGGCATACAATGTCGTAAGTTGCCCTAAATTGTCGTACGAAGTTCAAAGAACTCGGACGAATTCATTAGGTTTATTATGGAGTTTTAAGTTTTTATACGGTATTATAAGGTGTTGTTAAGATTTGTAAGGCGTCCAACAATATAATATCGTGTTTTTCAAGGTGTTAATATGGCATACAGTGTCGTAAGTTGCCCTAAATTGTCGTACGATGTTCAAAGGACTCGGACGAATTTATTAGGTTTATTATGGAGTTTTAAGTTTTTATACTGTATTATAAGGTGTTGTTATGATTTGTAAGGCGTCCTACAATATAATATCGTGTTTTTCAAGGTGTTAATATGGCATACATTGTCGTAAGTTGTACTAAATATCCGTACGATATTCAAAGGACTCGGACGAATTCATTAGGTTTATTATGGAGTTTTAAGTTTATATACGGTTTTGTAAGGTTTTGTTACTATTTATAAGGCGTCCTTCAATATAATAATGTGTTTTTCAAGGTGTTAATATGGCATACAGAGTTCTAAGATGTCATAAATTGTCGTACGATGTTCAAAGGACTCGTACGAATTCGTTAGATTTATTATGAAGTTTTATGTTTATATACGGTATTGTAAGGTGTTGTTATGACTTGTAAGGCGTCCTACAATATAATATCGTGTTTTTCAAGGTGTTAATATGGCATACAGTGTCGTAAGTTGCCCTAAATTGTCGTACGAAGTTTAAAGGACTCGGAAGAATTCATTAGGTTTATTATGGAGTTTTAAGTTTTTATACGGTATTATAAGGTGTTGTTATGATTTGTTAGGCGTCTAACAATATAATATCGTGTTTTTCAAGGTGTTAATATGGCATACATTGTCGTAAGTTGTTCTAAATTGTCGTACGATATTCAAAGGACTCGGACGAATTCATTAGGTTTATTATGGAGTTTTAAGTTTATATACGGTTTTGTAAGGTGTTGTTACTATTTATAAGACGTCCTTCAATATAATAATGTGTTTTTCAAGGTGTTAATATGGCATACAGAGTTGTAAGATGTCATAAATTGTCGTACGATGTTCAAAGGACTCGTACGAATTCATTAGATTTATTATGAAGTTTTATGTTTATATACGGTATTGTAAGGTGTTGTTATGACTTGTAAGGCGTCCTACAATATAATATCGTGTTTTTCAAGGTGTTAATATGGCATACAGTGTCGTAAGTTGCCCTAAATTGTCGTACGATGTTCAAAGGACTCGGACGAATTTATTAGGTTTATTATGGAGTTTTAAGTTTTTATACTGTATTATAAGGTGTTGTTATGATTTGTAAGGCGTCCTACAATATAATATCGTGTTTTTCAAGGTGTTAATATGGCCTACATTGTCGTAAGTTGTCCTAAATATTCGTACGATATTCAAAGGACTCGGACGAATTCATTAGGTTTATTATGGAGTTTTAAGTTTATATACGGTTTTGTAAGGTTTTGTTACTATTTATAAGGCGTCCTTCAATATAATAATGTGTTTTTCAAGGTGTTAATAATGCATACAGAGTTCTAAGATGTCATAAATTGTCGTACGATGTTCAAAGGACTCGTACGAATTCATTAGATTTATTATGAAGTTTTATGTTTATATACGGTATTGTAAGGTGTTGTTATGACTTGTAAGGCGTCCTACAGTATAATATCGTGTTTTCAAGGTGTTAATATGGCATACAGTGTCGTAAGTTGCCCTAAATTGTCGTACGAAGTTCAAAGGACTCGGACGAATTCATTAGGTTTATTATGGAATTTTAAGTTTTTATACGGTATTATAAGGTGTTGTTATGATTTGTAAGGCGTCCAACAATATAATATCGTGTTTTTCAAGGTGTTAATATGGCATACAGTGTCGTAAGTTGCCCTAAATTGTCGTACGATGTTCAAAGGACTCGGACGAATTTATTAGGTTTATTATGGAGTTTTAAGTTTTTATACTGTATTGTAAGGTGTTGTTATGATTTGTAAGGCGTCCTACAATATAATATCGTGTTTTTCAAGGTGTTAATATGGCATACATTGTCGTAAGTTGTCCTAAATATTCGTACGATATTCAAAGGACTCGGACGAATTCATTAGGTTTATTATGGAGTTTTAAGTTTATATACGGTTTTGTAAGGTGTTGTTACTATTTATAAGACGTCCTTCAATATAATAATGTGTTTTTCAAGGTGTTAATATGGCATACAGAGTTGTAAGATGTCATAAATTGTCGTACGATGTTCAAAGGACTCGTACGAATTCATTAGATTTATTATGAAGTTTTATGTTTATATACGGTATTGTAAGGTGTTGTTATGACTTGTAAGGCGTCCTACAATATAATATCGTGTTTTTCAAGGTGTTAATATGGCATACAGTGTCGTAAGTTGCCCTAAATTGTCGTACGATGTTCAAAGGACTCGGACGAATTTATTAGGTTTATTATGGAGTTTTAAGTTTTTATACTGTATTATAAGGTGTTGTTATGATTTGTAAGGCGTCCTACAATATAATATCGTGTTTTTCAAGGTGTTAATATGGCCTACATTGTCGTAAGTTGTCCTAAATATTCGTACGATATTCAAAGGACTCGGACGAATTCATTAGGTTTATTATGGAGTTTTAAGTTTATATACGGTTTTGTAAGGTTTTGTTACTATTTATAAGGCGTCCTTCAATATAATAATGTGTTTTTCAAGGTGTTAATAATGCATACAGAGTTCTAAGATGTCATAAATTGTCGTACGATGTTCAAAGGACTCGTACGAATTCATTAGATTTATTATGAAGTTTTATGTTTATATACGGTATTGTAAGGTGTTGTTATGACTTGTAAGGCGTCCTACAGTATAATATCGTGTTTTCAAGGTGTTAATATGGCATACAGTGTCGTAAGTTGCCCTAAATTGTCGTACGAAGTTCAAAGGACTCGGACGAATTCATTAGGTTTATTATGGAATTTTAAGTTTTTATACGGTATTATAAGGTGTTGTTATGATTTGTAAGGCGTCCAACAATATAATATCGTGTTTTTCAAGGTGTTAATATGGCATACAGTGTCGTAAGTTGCCCTAAATTGTCGTACGATGTTCAAAGGACTCGGACGAATTTATTAGGTTTATTATGGAGTTTTAAGTTTTTATACTGTATTGTAAGGTGTTGTTATGATTTGTAAGGCGTCCTACAATATAATATCGTGTTTTTCAAGGTGTTAATATGGCATACATTGTCGTAAGTTGTCCTAAATATTCGTACGATATTCAAAGGACTCGGACGAATTCATTAGGTTTATTATGGAGTTTTAAGTTTATATACGGTTTTGTAAGGTTTTGTTACTATTTATAAGGCGTCCTTCAATATAATAATGTGTTTTTCAAGGTGTTAATATGGCATACAGAGTTCTAAGATGTCATAAATTGTCGTACGATGTTCAAAGGACTCGTACGAATTCGTTAGATTTATTATGAAGTTTTATGTTTATATACGGTATTGTAAGGTGTTGTTATGACTTGTAAGGCGTCCTACAATATAATATCGTGTTTTTCAAGGTGTTAATATGGCATACAATGTCGTAAGTTGCCCTAAATTGTCGTACGAAGTTCAAAGAACTCGGACGAATTCATTAGGTTTATTATGGAGTTTTAAGTTTTTATACGGTATTATAAGGTGTTGTTAAGATTTGTAAGGCGTCCAACAATATAATATCGTGTTTTTCAAGGTGTTAATATGGCATACATTGTCGTAAGTTGTCCTAAATTGTCGTACGATATTCAAAGGACTCGGACGAATTCATTAGGTTTATTATGGAGTTTTAAGTTTATATACGGTTTTGTAAGGTGTTGTTACTATTTGTAAGGCGTCCTTCAATATAATAATGTGTTTTTCAAGGTGTTAATATGGCATACAGAGTTGTAAGATGTCATAAATTGTCGTACGATATTCAAAGGACTCGTACGAATTCATTAGATTTATTATGAAGTTTATGTTTATATACGGTATTGTAAGGTGTTGTTATGACTTGTAAGGCGTCCTACAATATAATATCGTGTTTTTCAAGGTGTTAATATGGCATACAGTGTCGTAAGTTGCCCTAAATTGTCGTACGATGTTCAAAGGACTCGGACGAATTTATTAGGTTTATTATGGAGTTTTAAGTTTTTATACTGTATTATAAGGTGTTGTTATGATTTATAAGGCGTCCTACAATATAATATCGTGTTTTTCAAGGTGTTAATATGGCATACATTGTCGTAAGTTGTCCTAAATATTCGTACGATATTCAAAGGACTCGGACGAATTCATTAGGTTTATTATGGAGTTTTAAGTTTATATACGGTTTTGTTACTATTTATAAGGCGTCCTTCAATATAATAATGTGTTTTTCAAGGTGTTAATAATGCATACAGAGTTCTAAGATGTCATAAATTGTCGTACGATGTTCAAAGGACTCGTACGAATTCATTAGATTTATTATGAAGTTTTATGTTTATATACGGTATTGTAAGGTGTTGTTATGACTTGTAAGGCGTCCTACAATATAATATCGTGTTTTTCAAGGTGTTAATATGGCATACAGTGTCGTAAGTTGCCCTAAATTGTCGTATGAAGTTCAAAGGACTCGGACGAATTCATTAGGTTTATTATGGAATTTTAAGTTTTTATACGGTATTATAAGGTGTTGTTATGATTTGTAAGGCGTCCAACAATATAATATCGTGTTTTTCAAGGTGTTAATATGGCATACAGTGTCGTAAGTTGCCCTAAATTGTCGTACGATGTTCAAAGGACTCGGACGAATTTATTAGGTTTATTATGGAGTTTTAAGTTTTTATACTGTATTGTAAGGTGTTGTTATGATTTGTAAGGCGTCCTACAATATAATATCGTGTTTTTCAAGGTGTTAATATGGCATACATTGTCGTAAGTTGTCCTAAATATTCGTACGATATTCAAAGGACTCGGACAAATTCATTAGGTTTATTATGGAGTTTTAAGTTTATATACGGTTTTGTAAGGTTTTGTTACTATTTATAAGGCGTCCTTCAATATAATAATGTGTTTTTCAAGGTGTTAATAATGCATACAGAGTTCTAAGATGTCATAAATTGTCGTACGATGTTCAAAGGACTCGTACGAATTCATTAGATTTATTATGATGTTTTATGTTTATATACGGTATTGTAAGGTGTTGTTATGACTTGTAAGGCGTCCTACAATATAATATCGTGTTTTTCAAGGTGTTAATATGGCATACAGTGTCGTAAGTTGCCCTAAATTGTCGTACGAAGTTCAAAGGACTCGGACGAATTCATTAGGTTTATTATGGAATTTTAAGTTTTTATACGGTATTATAAGGTGTTGTTATGATTTGTAAGGCGTCCAACAATATAATATCGTGTTTTTCAAGGTGTTAATATGGCATACAGTGTCGTAAGTTGCCCTAAATTGTCGTACGATGTTCAAAGGACTCGGACGAATTTATTAGGTTTATTATGGAGTTTTAAGTTTTTATACTGTATTATAAGGTGTTGTTATGATTTATAAGGCGTCCTACAATATAATATCGTGTTTTTCAAGGTGTTAATATGGCATACATTGTCGTAAGTTGTCCTAAATATTCGTACGATATTCAAAGGACTCGGACGAATTCATTAGGTTTATTATGGAGTTTTAAGTTTATATACGGTTTTGTAAGGTGTTGTTACTATTTGTAAGGCGTCCTTCAATATAATAATGTGTTTTTCAAGGTGTTAATATGGCATACAGAGTTGTAAGATGTCATAAATTGTCGTACGATATTCAAAGGACTCGTACGAATTCATTAGATTTATTATGAAGTTTATGTTTATATACGGTATTGTAAGGTGTTGTTATGACTTGTAAGGCGTCCTACAATATAATATCGTGTTTTTCAAGGTGTTAATATGGCATACAGTGTCGTAAGTTGCCCTAAATTGTCGTACGATGTTCAAAGGACTCGGACGAATTTATTAGGTTTATTATGGAGTTTTAAGTTTTTATACTGTATTATAAGGTGTTGTTATGATTTATAAGGCGTCCTACAATATAATATCGTGTTTTTCAAGGTGTTAATATGGCATACATTGTCGTAAGTTGTCCTAAATATTCGTACGATATTCAAAGGACTCGGACGAATTCATTAGGTTTATTATGGAGTTTTAAGTTTATATACGGTTTTGTTACTATTTATAAGGCGTCCTTCAATATAATAATGTGTTTTTCAAGGTGTTAATAATGCATACAGAGTTCTAAGATGTCATAAATTGTCGTACGATGTTCAAAGGACTCGTACGAATTCATTAGATTTATTATGAAGTTTTATGTTTATATACGGTATTGTAAGGTGTTGTTATGACTTGTAAGGCGTCCTACAATATAATATCGTGTTTTTCAAGGTGTTAATATGGCATACAGTGTCGTAAGTTGCCCTAAATTGTCGTATGAAGTTCAAAGGACTCGGACGAATTCATTAGGTTTATTATGGAATTTTAAGTTTTTATACGGTATTATAAGGTGTTGTTATGATTTGTAAGGCGTCCAACAATATAATATCGTGTTTTTCAAGGTGTTAATATGGCATACAGTGTCGTAAGTTGCCCTAAATTGTCGTACGATGTTCAAAGGACTCGGACGAATTTATTAGGTTTATTATGGAGTTTTAAGTTTTTATACTGTATTGTAAGGTGTTGTTATGATTTGTAAGGCGTCCTACAATATAATATCGTGTTTTTCAAGGTGTTAATATGGCATACATTGTCGTAAGTTGTCCTAAATATTCGTACGATATTCAAAGGACTCGGACGAATTCATTAGGTTTATTATGGAGTTTTAAGTTTATATACGGTTTTGTAAGGTTTTGTTACTATTTATAAGGCGTCCTTCAATATAATAATGTGTTTTTCAAGGTGTTAATAATGCATACAGAGTTCTAAGATGTCATAAATTGTCGTACGATGTTCAAAGGACTCGTACGAATTCATTAGATTTATTATGAAGTTTTATGTTTATATACGGTATTGTAAGGTGTTGTTATGACTTGTAAGGCGTCCTACAATATAATATCGTGTTTTTCAAGGTGTTAATATGGCATACAGTGTCGTAAGTTGCCCTAAATTGTCGTACGAAGTTCAAAGGACTCGGACGAATTCATTAGGTTTATTATGGAATTTTAAGTTTTTATACGGTATTATAAGGTGTTGTTATGATTTGTAAGGCGTCCAACAATATAATATCGTGTTTTTCAAGGTGTTAATATGGCATACAGTGTCGTAAGTTGCCCTAAATTGTCGTACGATGTTCAAAGGACTCGGACGAATTTATTAGGTTTATTATGGAGTTTTAAGTTTTTATACTGTATTATAAGGTGTTGTTATGATTTATAAGGCGTCCTACAATATAATATCGTGTTTTTCAAGGTGTTAATATGGCATACATTGTCGTAAGTTGTCCTAAATATTCGTACGATATTCAAAGGACTCGGACGAATTCATTAGGTTTATTATGGAGTTTTAAGTTTATATACGGTTTTGTAAAGTTTTGTTACTATTTATAAGGCGTCCTTCAATATAATAATGTGTTTTTCAAGGTGTTAATAATGCATACAGAGTTCTAAGATGTCATAAATTGTCGTACGATGTTCAAAGGACTCGTACGAATTCATTAGATTTATTATGAAGTTTTATGTTTATATACGGTATTGTAAGGTGTTGTTATGACTTGTAAGGCGTCCTACAATATAATATCGTGTTTTTCAAGGTGTTAATATGGCATACAGTGTCGTAAGTTGCCCTAAATTGTCGTACGAAGTTCAAAGGACTCGGACGAATTCATTAGGTTTATTATGGAATTTTAAGTTTTTATACGGTATTATAAGGTGTTGTTATGATTTGTAAGGCGTCCAACAATATAATATCGTGTTTTTCAAGGTGTTAATATGGCATACAATGTCGTAAGTTGCCCTAAATTGTCGTACGATGTTCAAAGGACTCGGACGAATTTATTAGGTTTATTATGGAGTTTTAAGTTTTTATACTGTATTATAAGGTGTTGTTATGATTTGTAAGGCGTCCTACAGTATAATATCGTGTTTTTCAAGGTGTTAATATGGCATACATTGTCGTAAGTTGTCCTAAATATTCGTACGATATTCAAAGGACTCGGACGAATTCATTAGGTTTATTATGGAGTTTTAAGTTTATATACGGTTTTGTAAGGTTTTGTTACTATTTATAAGGCGTCCTTCAATATAATAATGTGTTTTTCAAGGTGTTAATAATGCATACAGAGTTCTAAGATGTCATAAATTGTCGTACGATGTTCAAAGGACTCGTACGAATTGATTAGATTTATTATGAAGTTTTATGTTTATATACGGTATTGTAAGGTGTTGTTATGACTTGTAAGGCGTCCAACAATATAATATCGTGTTTTTCAAGGTGTTAATATGGCATACAGTGTCGTAAGTTGCCCTAAATTGTCGTACGATTTTCAAAGGACTCGGACGAATTTATTAGGTTTATTATGGAGTTTTAAGTTTTTATACTGTATTATAAGGTGTTGTTATGATTTGTAAGGCGTCCTACAATATAATATCGTGTTTTTCAAGGTGTTAATATGGCATACATTGTCGTAAGTTGTCCTAAATATTCGTACGATATTCAAAGGACTCGGACGAATTCATTAGGTTTATTATGGAGTTTTAAGTTTATATACGGTTTTGTAAGGTTTTGTTACTATTTATAAGGCGTCCTTCAATATAATAATGTGTTTTTCAAGGTGTTAATATGGAATACAGAGTTCTAAGATGTCATAAATTGTCGTACGATGTTCAAAGGACTAGTACGAATTCGTTAGATTTATTATGAAGTTTTATGTTTATATACGGTATTGTAAGGTGTTGTTATGACTTGTAAGGCGTCCTACAATATAATATCGTGTTTTTCAAGGTGTTAATATGGCATACAGTATCGTAAGTTGCCCTAAATTGTCGTACGAAGTTCAAAGGACTCGGACGAATTCATTAGGTTTATTATGGAGTTTTAAGTTTATATACGGTTTTGTAAGGTTTTGTTACTATTTATAAGGCGTCCTTCAATATAATAATGTGTTTTTCAAGGTGTTAATAATGCATACAGAGTTCTAAGATGTCATAAATTGTCGTACGATGTTCAAAGGACTCGTACGAATTCATTAGATTTATTATGAAGTTTTATGTTTATATACGGTATTGTAAGGTGTTGTTATGACTTGTAAGGCGTCCTACAATATAATATCGTGTTTTTCAAGGTGTTAATATGGCATACATTGTCGTAAGTTGTCCTAAATATTCGTACGATATTCAAAGGACTCGGACAAATTCATTAGGTTTATTATGGAGGTTTAAGTTTATATACGGTTTTGTAAGGTTTTGTTACTATTTATAAGGCGTCCTTCAATATAATAATGTGTTTTTCAAGGTGTTAATAATGCATACAGAGTTCTAAGATGTCATAAATTGTCGTACGATGTTCAAAGGACTCGTACGAATTCATTAGATTTATTATGAAGTTTTATGTTTATATACGGTATTGTAAGGTGTTGTTATGACTTGTAAGGCGTCCTACAATATAATATCGTGTTTTTCAAGGTGTTAATATGGCATACAGTGTCGTAAGTTGCCCTAAATTGTCGTACGAAGTTCAAAGGACTCGGACGAATTCATTAGGTTTATTATGGAATTTTAAGTTTTTATACGGTATTATAAGGTGTTGTTATGATTTGTAAGGCGTCCAACAATATAATATCGTGTTTTTCAAGGTGTTAATATGGCATACAGTGTCGTAAGTTGCCCTAAATTGTCGTACGATGTTCAAAGGACTCGGACGAATTTATTAGGTTTATTATGGAGTTTTAAGTTTTTATACTGTATTATAAGGTGTTGTTATGATTTGTAAGGCGTCCTACAATATAATATCGTGTTTTTCAAGGTGTTAATATGGCATACATTGTCGTAAGTTGTCCTAAATATTCGTACGATATTCAAAGGACTCGGACGAATTCATTAGGTTTATTATGGAGTTTTAAGTTTATATACGGTTTTGTAAGGTTTTGTTACTATTTATAAGGCGTCCTTCAATATAATAATGTGTTTTTCAAGGTGTTAATAATGCATACAGAGTTCTAAGATGTCATAAATTGTCGTACGATGTTCAAAGGACTCGTACGAATTCATTAGATTTATTATGAAGTTTTATGTTTATATACGGTATTGTAAGGTGTTGTTATGACTTGTAAGGCGTCCAACAATATAATATCGTGTTTTTCAAGGTGTTAATATGGCATACAGTGTCGTAAGTTGCCCTAAATTGTCGTACGATGTTCAAAGGACTCGGACGAATTTATTAGGTTTATTATGGAGTTTTAAGTTTTTATACTGTATTATAAGGTGTTGTTATGATTTGTAAGGCGTCCTACAATATAATATCGTGTTTTTCAAGGTGTTAATATGGCATACATTGTCGTAAGTTGTCCTAAATATTCGTACGATATTCAAAGGACTCGGACGAATTCATTAGGTTTATTATGGAGTTTTAAGTTTATATACGGTTTTGTAAGGTTTTGTTACTATTTATAAGGCGTCCTTCAATATAATAATGTGTTTTTCAAGGTGTTAATATGGAATACAGAGTTCTAAGATGTCATAAATTGTCGTACGATGTTCAAAGGACTCGTACGAATTCATTAGATTTATTATGAAGTTTTATGTTTATATACGGTATTGTAAGGTGTTGTTATGACTTGTAAGGCGTCCTACAATATAATATCGTGTTTTTCAAGGTGTTAATATGGCATACATTGTCGTAAGTTGTCCTAAATATTCGTACGATATTCAAAGGACTCGGACAAATTCATTAGGTTTATTATGGAGGTTTAAGTTTATATACGGTTTTGTAAGGTTTTGTTACTATTTATAAGGCGTCCTTCAATATAATAATGTGTTTTTCAAGGTGTTAATAATGCATACAGAGTTCTAAGATGTCATAAATTGTCGTACGATGTTCAAAGGACTCGTACGAATTCATTAGATTTATTATGAAGTTTTATGTTTATATACGGTATTGTAAGGTGTTGTTATGACTTGTAAGGCGTCCTACAATATAATATCGTGTTTTTCAAGGTGTTAATATGGCATACAGTGTCGTAAGTTGCCCTAAATTGTCGTACGAAGTTCAAAGGACTCGGACGAATTCATTAGGTTTATTATGGAATTTTAAGTTTTTATACGGTATTATAAGGTGTTGTTATGATTTGTAAGGCGTCCAACAATATAATATCGTGTTTTTCAAGGTGTTAATATGGCATACAGTGTCGTAAGTTGCCCTAAATTGTCGTACGATGTTCAAAGGACTCGGACGAATTTATTAGGTTTATTATGGAGTTTTAAGTTTTTATACTGTATTATAAGGTGTTGTTATGATTTGTAAGGCGTCCTACAATATAATATCGTGTTTTTCAAGGTGTTAATATGGCATACATTGTCGTAAGTTGTCCTAAATATTCGTACGATATTCAAAGGACTCGGACGAATTCATTAGGTTTATTATGGAGTTTTAAGTTTATATACGGTTTTGTAAGGTTTTGTTACTATTTATAAGGCGTCCTTCAATATAATAATGTGTTTTTCAAGGTGTTAATAATGCATACAGAGTTCTAAGATGTCATAAATTGTCGTACGATGTTCAAAGGACTCGTACGAATTCATTAGATTTATTATGAAGTTTTATGTTTATATACGGTATTGTAAGGTGTTGTTATGACTTGTAAGGCGTCCAACAATATAATATCGTGTTTTTCAAGGTGTTAATATGGCATACAGTGTCGTAAGTTGCCCTAAATTGTCGTACGATGTTCAAAGGACTCGGACGAATTTATTAGGTTTATTATGGAGTTTTAAGTTTTTATACTGTATTATAAGGTGTTGTTATGATTTGTAAGGCGTCCTACAATATAATATCGTGTTTTTCAAGGTGTTAATATGGCATACATTGTCGTAAGTTGTCCTAAATATTCGTACGATATTCAAAGGACTCGGACGAATTCATTAGGTTTATTATGGAGTTTTAAGTTTATATACGGTTTTGTAAGGTTTTGTTACTATTTATAAGGCGTCCTTCAATATAATAATGTGTTTTTCAAGGTGTTAATATGGAATACAGAGTTCTAAGATGTCATAAATTGTCGTACGATGTTCAAAGGACTCGTACGAATTCGTTAGATTTATTATGAAGTTTTATGTTTATATACGGTATTGTAAGGTGTTGTTATGACTTGTAAGGCGTCCTACAATATAATATCGTGTTTTTCAAGGTGTTAATATGGCATACAGTATCGTAAGTTGCCCTAAATTGTCGTACGAAGTTCAAAGGACTCGGACGAATTCATTAGGTTTATTATGGAGTTTTAAGTTTATATACGGTTTTGTAAGGTTTTGTTACTATTTATAAGGCGTCCTTCAATATAATAATGTGTTTTTCAAGGTGTTAATAATGCATACAGAGTTCTAAGATGTCATAAATTGTCGTACGATGTTCAAAGGACTCGTACGAATTCATTAGATTTATTATGAAGTTTTATGTTTATATACGGTATTGTAAGGTGTTGTTATGACTTGTAAGGCGTCCTACAATATAATATCATGTTTTTCAAGGTGTTAATATGGCATACATTGTCGTAAGTTGTCCTAAATATTCGTACGATATTCAAAGGACTCGGACGAATTCATTAGGTTTATTATGGAGGTTTAAGTTTATATACGGTTTTGTAAGGTTTTGTTACTATTTATAAGGCGTCCTTCAATATAATAATGTGTTTTTCAAGGTGTTAATAATGCATACAGAGTTCTAAGATGTCATAAATTGTCGTACGATGTTCAAAGGACTCGTACGAATTCATTAGATTTATTATGAAGTTTTATGTTTATATACGGTATTGTAAGGTGTTGTTATGACTTGTAAGGCGTCCTACAATATAATATCGTGTTTTTCAAGGTGTTAATATGGCATACAGTGTCGTAAGTTGCCCTAAATTGTCGTACGAAGTTCAAAGGACTCGGACGAATTCATTAGGTTTATTATGGAATTTTAAGTTTTTATACGGTATTATAAGGTGTTGTTATGATTTGTAAGGCGTCCAACAATATAATATCGTGTTTTTCAAGGTGTTAATATGGCATACAGTGTCGTAAGTTGCCCTAAATTGTCGTACGATGTTCAAAGGACTCGGACGAATTTATTAGGTTTATTATGGAGTTTTAAGTTTTTATACTGTATTATAAGGTGTTGTTATGATTTGTAAGGCGTCCTACAATATAATATCGTGTTTTTCAAGGTGTTAATATGGCATACATTGTCGTAAGTTGTCCTAAATATTCGTACGATATTCAAAGGACTCGGACGAATTCATTAGGTTTATTATGGAGTTTTAAGTTTATATACGGTTTTGTAAGGTTTTGTTACTATTTATAAGGCGTCCTTCAATATAATAATGTGTTTTTCAAGGTGTTAATAATGCATACAGAGTTCTAAGATGTCATAAATTGTCGTACGATGTTCAAAGGACTCGTACGAATTCATTAGATTTATTATGAAGTTTTATGTTTATATACGGTATTGTAAGGTGTTGTTATGACTTGTAAGGCGTCCAACAATATAATATCGTGTTTTTCAAGGTGTTAATATGGCATACAGTGTCGTAAGTTGCCCTAAATTGTCGTACGATGTTCAAAGGACTCGGACGAATTTATTAGGTTTATTATGGAGTTTTAAGTTTTTATACTGTATTATAAGGTGTTGTTATGATTTGTAAGGCGTCCTACAATATAATATCGTGTTTTTCAAGGTGTTAATATGGCATACATTGTCGTAAGTTGTCCTAAATATTCGTACGATATTCAAAGGACTCGGACGAATTCATTAGGTTTATTATGGAGTTTTAAGTTTATATACGGTTTTGTAAGGTTTTGTTACTATTTATAAGGCGTCCTTCAATATAATAATGTGTTTTTCAAGGTGTTAATATGGAATACAGAGTTCTAAGATGTCATAAATTGTCGTACGATGTTCAAAGGACTCGTACGAATTCGTTAGATTTATTATGAAGTTTTATGTTTATATACGGTATTGTAAGGTGTTGTTATGACTTGTAAGGCGTCCTACAATATAATATCGTGTTTTTCAAGGTGTTAATATGGCATACAGTATCGTAAGTTGCCCTAAATTGTCGTACGAAGTTCAAAGGACTCGGACGAATTCATTAGGTTTATTATGGAGTTTTAAGTTTATATACGGTTTTGTAAGGTTTTGTTACTATTTATAAGGCGTCCTTCAATATAATAATGTGTTTTTCAAGGTGTTAATAATGCATACAGAGTTCTAAGATGTCATAAATTGTCGTACGATGTTCAAAGGACTCGTACGAATTCATTAGATTTATTATGAAGTTTTATGTTTATATACGGTATTGTAAGGTGTTGTTATGACTTGTAAGGCGTCCTACAATATAATATCATGTTTTTCAAGGTGTTAATATGGCATACATTGTCGTAAGTTGTCCTAAATATTCGTACGATATTCAAAGGACTCGGACGAATTCATTAGGTTTATTATGGAGGTTTAAGTTTATATACGGTTTTGTAAGGTTTTGTTACTATTTATAAGGCGTCCTTCAATATAATAATGTGTTTTTCAAGGTGTTAATAATGCATACAGAGTTCTAAGATGTCATAAATTGTCGTACGATGTTCAAAGGACTCGTACGAATTCATTAGATTTATTATGAAGTTTTATGTTTATATACGGTATTGTAAGGTGTTGTTATGACTTGTAAGGCGTCCTACAATATAATATCGTGTTTTTCAAGGTGTTAATATGGCATACAGTGTCGTAAGTTGCCCTAAATTGTCGTACGAAGTTCAAAGGACTCGGACGAATTCATTAGGTTTATTATGGAATTTTAAGTTTTTATACGGTATTATAAGGTGTTGTTATGATTTGTAAGGCGTCCAACAATATAATATCGTGTTTTTCAAGGTGTTAATATGGCATACAGTGTCGTAAGTTGCCCTAAATTGTCGTACGATGTTCAAAGGACTCGGACGAATTTATTAGGTTTATTATGGAGTTTTAAGTTTTTATACTGTATTATAAGGTGTTGTTATGATTTGTAAGGCGTCCTACAATATAATATCGTGTTTTTCAAGGTGTTAATATGGCATACATTGTCGTAAGTTGTCCTAAATATTCGTACGATATTCAAAGGACTCGGACGAATTCATTAGGTTTATTATGGAGTTTTAAGTTTATATACGGTTTTGTAAGGTTTTGTTACTATTTATAAGGCGTCCTTCAATATAATAATGTGTTTTTCAAGGTGTTAATAATGCATACAGAGTTCTAAGATGTCATAAATTGTCGTACGATGTTCAAAGGACTCGTACGAATTCATTAGATTTATTATGAAGTTTTATGTTTATATACGGTATTGTAAGGTGTTGTTATGACTTGTAAGGCGTCCAACAATATAATATCGTGTTTTTCAAGGTGTTAATATGGCATACAGTGTCGTAAGTTGCCCTAAATTGTCGTACGATGTTCAAAGGACTCGGACGAATTTATTAGGTTTATTATGGAGTTTTAAGTTTTTATACTGTATTATAAGGTGTTGTTATGATTTGTAAGGCGTCCTACAATATAATATCGTGTTTTTCAAGGTGTTAATATGGCATACATTGTCGTAAGTTGTCCTAAATATTCGTACGATATTCAAAGGACTCGGACGAATTCATTAGGTTTATTATGGAGTTTTAAGTTTATATACGGTTTTGTAAGGTTTTGTTACTATTTATAAGGCGTCCTTCAATATAATAATGTGTTTTTCAAGGTGTTAATATGGAATACAGAGTTCTAAGATGTCATAAATTGTCGTACGATGTTCAAAGGACTCGTACGAATTCGTTAGATTTATTATGAAGTTTTATGTTTATATACGGTATTGTAAGGTGTTGTTATGACTTGTAAGGCGTCCTACAATATAATATCGTGTTTTTCAAGGTGTTAATATGGCATACAGTGTCGTAAGTTGCCCTAAATTGTCGTACGAAGTTCAAAGGACTTGGACGAATTCATTAGGTTTATTATGGAGTTTTAAGTTTATATACGGTTTTGTAAGGTTTTGTTACTATTTATAAGGCGTCCTTCAATATAATAATGTGTTTTTCAAGGTGTTAATAATGCATACAGAGTTCTAAGATGTCATAAATTGTCGTACGATGTTCAAAGGACTCGTACGAATTCATTAGATTTATTATGAAGTTTTATGTTTATATACGGTATTGTAAGGTGTTGTTATGACTTGTAAGGCGTCCTACAATATAATATCGTGTTTTTCAAGGTGTTAATATGGCATACAGTGTCGTAAGTTGCCCTAAATTGTCGTACGAAGTTCAAAGGACTCGGACGAATTCATTAGGTTTATTATGGAATTTTAAGTTTTTATACGGTATTATAAGGTGTTGTTATGATTTGTAAGGCGTCCAACAATATAATATCGTGTTTTTCAAGGTGTTAATATGGCATACAGTGTCGTAAGTTGCCCTAAATTGTCGTACGATGTTCAAAGGACTCGGACGAATTTATTAGGTTTATTATGGAGTTTTAAGTTTTTATACTGTATTATAAGGTGTTGTTATGATTTATAAGGCGTCCTACAATATTATATCATGTTTTTCAAGGTGTTAATATGGCATACATTGTCGTAAGTTGTCCTAAATATTCGTACGATATTCAAAGGACTCGGACGAATTCATTAGGTTTATTATGGAGTTTTAAGTTTATATACGGTTTTGTAAGGTTTTGTTACTATTTATAAGGCGTCCTTCAATATAATAATGTGTTTTTCAAGGTGTTAATAATGCATACAGAGTTCTAAGATGTCATAAATTGTCGTACGATGTTCAAAGGACTCGTACGAATTCATTAGATTTATTATGAAGTTTTATGTTTATATACGGTATTGTAAGGTGTTGTTATGACTTGTAGGGCGTCCTACAATATAATATCGTGTTTTTCAAGGTGTTAATATGGCATACAGTGTCGTAAGTTGCCTAAATTGTCGTACGAAGTTCAAAGGACTCGGACGAATTCATTAGGTTTATTATGGAATTTTAAGTTTTTATACGGTATTATAAGGTGTTGTTATGATTTGTAAGGCGTCCAACAATATAATATCGTGTTTTTCAAGGTGTTAATATGGCATACAGTGTCGCAAGTTGCCCTAAATTGTCGTACGATGTTCAAAGGACTCGGACGAATTTATTAAGTTTATTATGGAGTTTTAAGTTTTTATACTGTATTATAAGGTGTTGTTATGATTTGTAAGGCGTCCTACAATATAATATCGTGTTTTTCAAGGTGTTAATATGGCATACATTGTCGTAAGTTGTCCTAAATATTCGTACGATATTCAAAGGACTCGGACGAATTCATTAGGTTTATTATGGAGTTTTAAGTTTATATACGGTTTTGTAAGGTTTTGTTACTATTTATAAGGCGTCCTTCAATATAATAATGTGTTTTTCAAGGTGTTAATATGGAATAAAGAGTTCTAAGATGTCATAAATTGTCGTACGATGTTCAAAGGACTCGTACGAATTCGTTAGATTTATTATGAAGTTTTATGTTTATATACGGTATTGTAAGGTGTTGTTATGACTTGTAAGGCGTCCTACAATATAATATCGTGTTTTTCAAGGTGTTAATATGGCAAACAATGTCGTAAGTTGCCCTAAATTGTCGTACGAAGTTCAAAGGACTCGGACGAATTCATTAGGTTTATTATGGAGTTTTAAGTTTATATACGGTTTTGTAAGGTTTTGTTACTATTTATAAGGCGTCCTTCAATATAATAATGTGTTTTTCAAGGTGTTAATAATGCATACAGAGTTCTAAGATGTCATAAATTGTCGTACGATGTTCAAAGGACTCGTACGAATTCATTAGATTTATTATGAAGTTTTATGTTTATATACGGTATTGTAAGGTGTTGTTATGACTTGTAAGGCGTCCTACAATATAATATCGTGTTTTTCAAGGTGTTAATATGGCATACATTGTCGTAAGTTGTCCTAAATATTCGTACGATATTCAAAGGACTCGGACGAATTCATTAGGTTTATTATGGAGTTTTAAGTTTATATACGGTTTTGTAAGGTTTTGTTACTATTTATAAGGTGTCCTTCAATATAATAATGTGTTTTTCAAGGTGTTAATAATGCATACAGAGTTCTAAGATGTCATAAATTGTCGCACGATGTTCAAAGGACTCGTACGAATTCATTAGATTTATTATGAAGTTTTATGTTTATATACGGTATTGTAAGGTGTTGTTATGACTTGTAAGGCGTCCTACAATATAATATCGTGTTTTTCAAGGTGTTAATATGGCATACAGTGTCGTAAGTTGCCCTAAATTGTCGTACGAAGTTCAAAGGACTCGGACGAATTCATTAGGTTTATTATGGAATTTTAAGTTTTTATACGGTATTATAAGGTGTTGTTATGATTTGTAAGGCGTCCAACAATATAATATCGTGTTTTTCAAGGTGTTAATATGGCATACAGTGTCGTAAGTTGCCCTAAATTGTCGTACGATGTTCAAAGGACTCGGACGAATTTATTAGGTTTATTATGGAGTTTTAAGTTTTTATACTGTATTATAAGGTGTTGTTATGATTTGTAAGGCGTCCTACAATATAATATCGTGTTTTTCAAGGTGTTAATATGGCATACATTGTCGTAAGTTGTCCTAAATATTCGTACGATATTCAAAGGACTCAGACGAATTCATTAGGTTTATTATGGAGTTTTAAGTTTATATACGGTTTTGTAAGGTTTTGTTACTATTTATAAGGCGTCCTTCAATATAATAATGTGTTTTTCAAGGTGTTAATAATGCATACAGAGTTCTAAGATGTCATAAATTGTCGTACGATGTTCAAAGGACTCGTACGAATTCATTAGATTTATTATGAAGTTTTATGTTTATATACGGTATTGTAAGGTGTTGTTATGACTTGTAAGGCGTCCAACAATATAATATCGTGTTTTTCAAGGTGTTAATATGGCATACAGTGTCGTAAGTTGCCCTAAATTGTCGTACGATGTTCAAAGGACTCGGACGAATTTATTAGGTTTATTATGGAGTTTTAAGTTTTTATACTGTATTATAAGGTGTTGTTATGATTTGTAAGGCGTCCTACAATATAATATCGTGTTTTTCAAGGTGTTAATATGGCATACATTGTCGTAAGTTGTCCTAAATATTCGTACGATATTCAAAGGACTCGGACGAATTCATTAGGTTTATTATGGAGTTTTAAGTTTATATACGGTTTTGTAAGGTTTTGTTACTATTTATAAGGTGTCCTTCAATATAATAATGTGTTTTTCAAGGTGTTAATAATGCATACAGAGTTCTAAGATGTCATAAATTGTCGCACGATGTTCAAAGGACTCGTACGAATTCATTAGATTTATTATGAAGTTTTATGTTTATATACGGTATTGTAAGGTGTTGTTATGACTTGTAAGGCGTCCTACAATATAATATCGTGTTTTTCAAGGTGTTAATATGGCATACAGTGTCGTAAGTTGCCCTAAATTGTCGTACGAAGTTCAAAGGACTCGGACGAATTCATTAGGTTTATTATGGAATTTTAAGTTTTTATACGGTATTATAAGGTGTTGTTATGATTTGTAAGGCGTCCAACAATATAATATCGTGTTTTTCAAGGTGTTAATATGGCATACAGTGTCGTAAGTTGCCCTAAATTGTCGTACGATGTTCAAAGGACTCGGACGAATTTATTAGGTTTATTATGGAGTTTTAAGTTTTTATACTGTATTATAAGGTGTTGTTATGATTTGTAAGGCGTCCTACAAAATAATATCGTGTTTTTCAAGGTGTTAATATGGCATACATTGTCGTAAGTTGTCCTAAATATTCGTACGATATTCAAAGGACTCGGACGAATTCATTAGGTTTATTATGGAGTTTTAAGTTTATATACGGTTTTGTAAGGTTTTGTTACTATTTATAAGGCGTCCTTCAATATAATAATGTGTTTTTCAAGGTGTTAATATGGAATACAGAGTTCTAAGATGTCATAAATTGTCGTACGATGTTCAAAGGACTCGTACGAATTCGTTAGATTTATTATGAAGTTTTATGTTTACATACGGTATTGTAAGGTGTTGTTATGACTTGTAAGGCGTCCTACAATATAATATCGTGTTTTTCAAGGTGTTAATATGGCATACAGTGTCGTAAGTTGCCCTAAATTGTCGTACGAAGTTCAAAGGACTCGGACGAATTCATTAGGTTTATTATGGAGTTTTAAGTTTATATACGGTTTTGTAAGGTTTTGTTACTATTTATAAGGCGTCCTTCAATATAATAATGTGTTTTTCAAGGTGTTAATAATGCATACAGAGTTCTAAGCTGTCATAAATTGTCGTACGATGTTCAAAGGACTCGTACGAATTCATTAGATTTATTATGAAGTTTTATGTTTATATACGGTATTGTAAGGTGTTGTTATGACTTGTAAGGCGTCCTACAATATAATATCGTGTTTTTCAAGGTGTTAATATGGCATACAGTGTCGTAAGTTGCCCTAAATTGTCGTACGAAGTTCAAAGGACTCGGACGAATTCATTAGGTTTATTATGGAATTTTAAGTTTTTATACGGTATTATAAGGTGTTGTTATGATTTGTAAGGCGTCCAACAATATAATATCGTGTTTTTCAAGGTGTTAATATGGCATACAGTGTCGTAAGTTGCCCTAAATTGTCGTACGATGTTCAAAGGACTCGGACGAATTTATTAGGTTTATTATGGAGTTTTAAGTTTTTATACTGTATTATAAGGTGTTGTTATGATTTGTAAGGCGTCCTACAATATAATATCGTGTTTTTCAAGGTGTTAATATGGCATACGTTGTCGTAAGTTGTCCTAAATATTCGTACGATATTCAAAGGACTCGGACGAATTCATTAGGTTTATTATGGAGTTTTAAGTTTACATACGGTTTTGTAAGGTTTTGTTACTATTTATAAGGCGTCCTTCAATATAATAATGTGTTTTTCAAGGTGTTAATATGGAATAAAGAGTTCTAAGATGTCATAAATTGTCGTACGATGTTCAAAGGACTCGTACGAATTCGTTAGATTTATTATGAAGTTTTATGTTTATATACGGTATTGTAAGGTGTTGTTATGACTTGTAAGGCGTCCTACAATATAATATCGTGTTTTTCAAGGTGTTAATATGGCATACAATGTCGTAAGTTGCCCTAAATTGTCGTACGAAGTTCAAAGGACTCGGACGAATTCATTAGGTTTATTATGGAGTTTTAAGTTTTTATACGGTATTATAAGGTGTTGTTATGATTTGTAAGGCGTCCAACAATATAATATCGTGTTTTTCAAGGTGTTAATATGGCATACATTGTCGTAAGTTGTCCTAAATTGTCGTACGATATTCAAAGGACTCGGACGAATTCATTAGGTTTATTATGGAGTTTTAGTTTATATACGGTTTTGTAAGGTGTTGTTACTATTTATAAGGCGTCCTTCAATATAATAATGTGTTTTTCAAGGTGTTAATATGGCATACAGAGTTGTAAGATGTCATAAATTGTCGTACGATGTTCAAAGGACTCGTACGAATTCATTAGATTTATTATGAAGTTTTATGTTTATATACGGTATTGTAAGGTGTTGTTATGACTTGTAAGGCGTCCTACAATATAATATCGTGTTTTTCAAGGTGTTAATATGGCATACAGTGTCGTAAGTTGCCCTAAATTGTCGTACGATGTTCAAAGGACTCGGACGAATTTATTAGGTTTATTATGGAGTTTTAAGTTTTTATACTGTATTATAAGGTGTTGTTATGATTTATAAGGCGTCCTACAATATAATATCGTGTTTTTCAAGGTGTTAATATGGCATACATTGTCGTAAGTTGTCCTAAATATTCGTACGATATTCAAAGGACTCGGACGAATTCATTAGGTTTATTATGGAGTTTTAAGTTTATATACGGTTTTGTAAGGTTTTGTTACTATTTATAAGGCGTCCTTCAATATAATATTGTGTTTTTCAAGGTGTTAATAATGCATACAGAGTTCTAAGATGTCATAAATTGTCGTACGATGTTCAAAGGACTCGTACGAATTCATTAGATTTATTATGAAGTTTTATGTTTATATACGGTATTGTAAGGTGTTGTTATGACTTGTAAGGCGTCCTACAATATAATATCGTGTTTTTCAAGGTGTTAATATGGCATACAGTGTCGTAAGTTGCCCTAA
Organism: Tagetes erecta; assembly: GCA_030867185.1. Lineage (NCBI taxonomy): Eukaryota > Viridiplantae > Streptophyta > Magnoliopsida > Asterales > Asteraceae > Tagetes > Tagetes erecta. The sequence goes on from CM061488.1 coordinate 30,867,739, forward strand.
ATTGTCGTACGAAGTTCAAAGGACTCGGACGAATTCATTAGGTTTATTATGGAATTTTAAGTTTTTATACGGTATTATAAGGTGTTGTTATGATTTGTAAGGAGTCCAACAATATAATATCGTGTTTTTCAAGGTGTTAATATGGCATACAGTGTCGTAAGTTGCCCTAAATTGTCGTACGATGTTCAAAGGACTCGGACGAATTTATTAGGTTTATTATGGAGTTTTAAGTTTTTATACTGTATTATAAGGTGTTGTTATGATTTATAAGGCGTCCTACAATATAATATCGTGTTTTTCATGGTGTTAATATGGCATACATTGTCGTAAGTTGTCCTAAATATTCGTACGATATTCAAAGGACTCGGACGAATTCATTAGGTTTATTATGGAGTTTTAAGTTTATATACGGTTTTGTAAGGTTTTGTTACTATTTATAAGGCGTCCTTCAATATAATAATGTGTTTTTCAAGGTGTTAATAATGCATACAGAGTTCTAAGATGTCATAAATTGTCGTACGATGTTCAAAGGACTCGTACGAATTCATTAGATTTATTATGAAGTTTTATGTTTATATACGGTATTGTAAGGTGTTGTTATGACTTGTAAGGCGTCCTACAATATAATATCGTGTTTTTCAAGGTGTTAATATGGCATACAGTGTCGTAAGTTGCCCTAAATTGTCGTACGAAGTTCAAAGGACTCGGACGAATTCATTAGGTTTATTATGGAATTTTAAGTTTTTATACGGTATTATAAGGTGTTGTTATGATTTGTAAGGCGTCCAACAATATAATATCGTGTTTTTCAAGGTGTTAATTGGGCATACAGTGTCGTAAGTTGCCCTAAATTGTCGTACGATGTTCAAAGGACTCGGACGAATTTATTAGGTTTATTATGGAGTTTTAAGTTTTTATACTGTATTATAAGGTGTTGTTATGATTTGTAAGGCGTCCTACAATATAATATCGTGTTTTTCAAGGTGTTAATATGGCATACATTGTCGTAAGTTGTCCTAAATATTCGTACGATATTCAAAGGACTCGGACGAATTCATTAGGTTTATTATGGAGTTTTAAGTTTATATACGGTTTTGTAAGGTTTTGTTACTATTTATAAGGCGTCCTTCAATATAATAATGTGTTTTTCAAGGTGTTAATATGGCATATAGAGTTCTAAGATGTCATAAATTGTCGTACGATGTTCAAAGGACTCGTACGAATTCGTTAGATTTATTATGAAGTTTTATGTTTATATACGGTATTGTAAGGTGTTGTTATGACTTGTAAGGCGTCCTACAATATAATATCGTGTTTTTCAAGGTGTTAATATGGCATACAATGTCGTAAGTTGCCCTAAATTGTCGTACGAAGTTCAAAGGACTCGGACGAATTCATTAGGTTTATTATGGAGTTTTAAGTTTTTATACGGTATTATAAGGTGTTGTTATGATTTGTAAGGCGTCCAACAATATAATATCGTGTTTTTCAAGGTGTTAATATGGCATACATTGTCGTAAGTTGTCCTAAATTGTCGTACGATATTCAAAGGACTCGGACGAATTCATTAGGTTTATTATGGAGTTTTAAGTTTATATACGGTTTTGTAAGGTGTTGTTACTATTTATAAGGCGTCCTTCAATATAATAATGTGTTTTTCAAGGTGTTAATATGGCATACAGAGTTGTAAGATGTCATAAATTGTCGTACGATGTTCAAAGGACTCGTACGAATTCATTAGATTTATTATGAAGTTTTATGTTTATATACGGTATTGTAAGGTGTTGTTATGACTTGTAAGGCGTCCTACAATATAATATCGTGTTTTTCAAGGTGTTAATATGGCATACAGTGTCGTAAGTTGCCCTAAATTGTCGTACGATGTTCAACGGACTCGGACGAATTTATTAGGTTTATTACGGAGTTTTAAGTTTTTATACTGTATTATAAGGTGTTGTTATGATTTATAAGGCGTCCTACAATATAATATCGTGTTTTTCAAGGTGTTAATATGGCATACATTGTCGTAAGTTGTCCTAAATATTCGTACGATATTCAAAGGACTCGGACGAATTCATTAGGTTTATTATGGAGTTTTAAGTTTATATACGGTTTTGTAAGGTTTTGTTACTATTTATAAGGCGTCCTTCAATATAATAATGTGTTTTTCAAGGTGTTAATATGGCATACAGAGTTCTAAGATGTCATAAATTGTCGTACGATGTTCAAAGGACTCGTACGAATTCGTTAGATTTATTATGAAGTTTTATGTTTATATACGGTATTGTAAGGTGTTGTTATGACTTGTAAGGCGTCCTACAATATAATATCGTGTTTTTCAAGGTGTTAATATGGCATACAATGTCGTAAGTTGCCCTAAATTGTCGTATGAAGTTCAAAGGACTCGGACGAATTCATTAGGTTTATTATGGAGTTTTAAGTTTTTATACGGTATTATAAGGTGTTGTTATGATTTGTAAGGCGTCCAACAATATAATATCGTGTTTTTCAAGGTGTTAATATGGCATACATTGTCGTAAGTTGTCCTAAATTGTCGTACGATATTCAGGACTCGGACGAATTCATTAGGTTTATTATGGAGTTTTAAGTTTATATACGGTTTTGTAAGGTGTTGTTACTATTTATAAGGCGTCCTTCAATATAATAATGTGTTTTTCAAGGTGTTAATATGGCATACAGAGTTGTAAGATGTCATAAATTGTCGTACGATGTTCAAAGGACTCGTACGAATTCATTAGATTTATTATGAAGTTTTATGTTTATATACGGTATTGTAAGGTGTTGTTATGACTTGTAAGGCGTCCTACAATATAATATCGTGTTTTTCAAGGTGTTAATATGGCATACAGTGTCGTAAGTTGCCCTAAATTGTCGTACGATGTTCAAAGGACTCGGACGAATTTATTAAGTTTATTATGGAGTTTTAAGTTTTTATACTGTATTATAAGGTGTTGTTATGATTTATAAGGCGTCCTACAATATAATATCGTGTTTTTCAAGGTGTTAATATGGCATACATTGTCGTAAGTTGTCCTAAATATTCGTACGATATTCAAAGGACTCGGATGAATTCATTAGGTTTATTATGGAGTTTTAAGTTTATATACGGTTTTGTAAGGTTTTGTTACTATTTATAAGGCGTCCTTCAATATAATAATGTGTTTTTCAAGGTGTTAATAATGCATACAGAGTTCTAAGATGTCATAAATTGTCGTACGATGTTCAAAGGACTCGTACGAATTCATTAGATTTATTATGATGTTTTATGTTTATATACGGTATTGTAAGGTGTTGTTATGACTTGTAAGGCGTCCTACAATATAATATCGTGTTTTTCAAGGTGTTAATATGGCATACAGTGTCGTAAGTTGCCCTAAATTGTCGTACGAAGTTCAAAGGACTCGGACGAATTCATTAGGTTTATTATGGAATTTTAAGTTTTTATACGGTATTATAAGGTGTTGTTATGATTTGTAAGGCGTCCAACAATATAATATCGTGTTTTTCAAGGTGTTAATTGGGCATACAGTGTCGTAAGTTGCCCTAAATTGTCGTACGATGTTCAAAGGACACGGACGAATTTATTAGGTTTATTATGGAGTTTTAAGTTTTTATACTGTATTATAAGGTGTTGTTATGATTTGTAAGGCGTCCTACAATATAATATCGTGTTTTTCAAGGTGTTAATATGGCATACATTGTCGTAAGTTGTCCTAAATATTCGTACGATATTCAAAGGACTCGGACGAATTCATTAGGTTTATTATGGAGTTTTAAGTTTATATACGGTTTTGTAAGGTTTTGTTACTATTTATAAGGCGTCCTTCAATATAATAATGTGTTTTTCAAGGTGTTAATATGGCATACAGAGTTCTAAGATGTCATAAATTGTCGTACGATGTTCAAAGGACTCGTACGAATTCGTTAGATTTATTATGAAGTTTTATGTTTATATACGGTATTGTAAGGTGTTGTTATGACTTGTAAGGCGTCCTACAATATAATATCGTGTTTTTCAAGGTGTTAATATGGCATACAGTGTCGTAAGTTGCCCTAAATTGTCGTACGAAGTTCAAAGGACTCGGACGAATTCATTAGGTTTATTATGGAGTTTTAAGTTTTTATACGGTATTATAAGGTGTTGTTATGATTTGTAAGGCGTCCAACAATATAATATCGTGTTTTTCAAGGTGTTAATATGGCATACATTGTCGTAAGTTGTCCTAAATTGTCGTACGATATTCAAAGGACTCGGACGAATTCATTAGGTTTATTATGGAGTTTTAAGTTTATATACGGTTTTGTAAGGTGTTGTTACTATTTATAAGGCGTCCTTCAATATAATAATGTGTTTTTCAAGGTGTTAATATGGCATACAGAGTTGTAAGATGTCATAAATTGTCGTACGATGTTCAAAGGACTCGTACGAATTCATTAGATTTATTATGAAGTTTTATGTTTATATACGGTATTGTAAGGTGTTGTTATGACTTGTAAGGCGTCCTACAATATAATATCGTGTTTTTCAAGGTGTTAATATGGCATACAGTGTCGTAAGTTGCCCTAAATTGTCGTACGATGTTCAAAGGACTCGGACGAATTTATTAGGTTTATTATGGAGTTTTAAGTTTTTATACTGTATTATAAGGTGTTGTTATGATTTATAAGGCGTCCTACAATATAATATCGTGTTTTTCAAGGTGTTAATATGGCATACATTGTCGTAAGTTGTCCTAAATATTCGTACGATATTCAAAGGACTCGGACGAATTCATTAGGTTTATTATGGAGTTTTAAGTTTATATACGGTTTTGTAAGGTTTTGTTACTATTTATAAGGCGTCCTTCAATATAATAATGTGTTTTTCAAGGTGTTAATAATGCATACAGAGTTCTAAGATGTCATAAATTGTCGTACGATGTTCAAAGGACTCGTACGAATTCATTAGATTTATTATGAAGTTTTATGTTTATATACGGTATTGTAAGGTGTTGTTATGACTTGTAAGGCGTCCTACAATATAATATCGTGTTTTTCAAGGTGTTAATATGGCATACAGTGTCGTAAGTTGCCCTAAATTGTCGTACGAAGTTCAAAGGACTCGGACGAATTCATTAGGTTTATTATGGAATTTTAAGTTTTTATACGGTATTATAAGGTGTTGTTATGATTTGTAAGGCGTCCAACAATATAATATCGTGTTTTTCAAGGTGTTAATATGGCATACAGTGTCGTAAGTTGCCCTAAATTGTCGTACGATGTTCAAAGGACTCGGACGAATTTATTAGGTTTATTATGGAGTTTTAAGTTTTTATACTGTATTATAAGGTGTTGTTATGATTTATAAGGCGTCCTACAATATAATATCGTGTTTTTCAAGGTGTTAATATGGCATACATTGTCGTAAGTTGTCCTAAATATTCGTACGATATTCAAAGGACTCGGACGAATTCATTAGGTTTATTATGGAGTTTTAAGTTTATATACGGTTTTGTAAGGTTTTGTTACTATTTATAAGGCGTCCTTCAATATAATAATGTGTTTTTCAAGGTGTTAATAATGCATACAGAGTTCTAAGATGTCATAAATTGTCGTACGATGTTCAAAGGACTCGTACGAATTCATTAGATTTATTATGATGTTTTATGTTTATATACGGTATTGTAAGGTGTTGTTATGACTTGTAAGGCGTCCTACAATATAATATCGTGTTTTTCAAGGTGTTAATATGGCATACAGTGTCGTAAGTTGCCCTAAATTGTCGTACGAAGTTCAAAGGACTCGGACGAATTCATTAGGTTTATTATGGAATTTTAAGTTTTTATACGGTATTATAAGGTGTTGTTATGATTTGTAAGGCGTCCAACAATATAATATCGTGTTTTTCAAGGTGTTAATTGGGCATACAGTGTCGTAAGTTGCCCTAAATTGTCGTACGATGTTCAAAGGACACGGACGAATTTATTAGGTTTATTATGGAGTTTTAAGTTTTTATACTGTATTATAAGGTGTTGTTATGATTTGTAAGGCGTCCTACAATATAATATCGTGTTTTTCAAGGTGTTAATATGGCATACATTGTCGTAAGTTGTCCTAAATATTCGTACGATATTCAAAGGACTCGGACGAATTCATTAGGTTTATTATGGAGTTTTAAGTTTATATACGGTTTTGTAAGGTTTTGTTACTATTTATAAGGCGTCCTTCAATATAATAATGTGTTTTTCAAGGTGTTAATATGGCATACAGAGTTCTAAGATGTCATAAATTGTCGTACGATGTTCAAAGGACTCGTACGAATTCGTTAGATTTATTATGAAGTTTTATGTTTATATACGGTATTGTAAGGTGTTGTTATGACTTGTAAGGCGTCCTACAATATAATATCGTGTTTTTCAAGGTGTTAATATGGCATACAGTGTCGTAAGTTGCCCTAAATTGTCGTACGAAGTTCAAAGGACTCGGACGAATTCATTAGGTTTATTATGGAGTTTTAAGTTTTTATACGGTATTATAAGGTGTTGTTATGATTTGTAAGGCGTCCAACAATATAATATCGTGTTTTTCAAGGTGTTAATATGGCATACATTGTCGTAAGTTGTCCTAAATTGTCGTACGATATTCAAAGGACTCGGACGAATTCATTAGGTTTATTATGGAGTTTTAAGTTTATATACGGTTTTGTAAGGTGTTGTTACTATTTATAAGGCGTCCTTCAATATAATAATGTGTTTTTCAAGGTGTTAATATGGCATACAGAGTTGTAAGATGTCATAAATTGTCGTACGATGTTCAAAGGACTCGTACGAATTCATTAGATTTATTATGAAGTTTTATGTTTATATACGGTATTGTAAGGTGTTGTTATGACTTGTAAGGCGTCCTACAATATAATATCGTGTTTTTCAAGGTGTTAATATGGCATACAGTGTCGTAAGTTGCCCTAAATTGTCGTACGATGTTCAAAGGACTCGGACGAATTTATTAGGTTTATTATGGAGTTTTAAGTTTTTATACTGTATTATAAGGTGTTGTTATGATTTATAAGGCGTCCTACAATATAATATCGTGTTTTTCAAGGTGTTAATATGGCATACATTGTCGTAAGTTGTCCTAAATATTCGTACGATATTCAAAGGACTCGGACGAATTCATTAGGTTTATTATGGAGTTTTAAGTTTATATACGGTTTTGTAAGGTTTTGTTACTATTTATAAGGCGTCCTTCAATATAATAATGTGTTTTTCAAGGTGTTAATAATGCATACAGAGTTCTAAGATGTCATAAATTGTCGTACGATGTTCAAAGGACTCGTACGAATTCATTAGATTTATTATGAAGTTTTATGTTTATATACGGTATTGTAAGGTGTTGTTATGACTTGTAAGGCGTCCTACAATATAATATCGTGTTTTTCAAGGTGTTAATATGGCATACAGTGTCGTAAGTTGCCCTAAATTGTCGTACGAAGTTCAAAGGACTCGGACGAATTCATTAGGTTTATTATGGAATTTTAAGTTTTTATACGGTATTATAAGGTGTTGTTATGATTTGTAAGGCGTCCAACAATATAATATCGTGTTTTTCAAGGTGTTAATATGGCATACAGTGTCGTAAGTTGCCCTAAATTGTCGTACGATGTTCAAAGGACTCGGACGAATTTATTAGGTTTATTATGGAGTTTTAAGTTTTTATACTGTATTATAAGGTGTTGTTATGATTTATAAGGCGTCCTACAATATAATATCGTGTTTTTCAAGGTGTTAATATGGCATACATTGTCGTAAGTTGTCCTAAATATTCGTACGATATTCAAAGGACTCGGACGAATTCATTAGGTTTATTATGGAGTTTTAAGTTTATATACGGTTTTGTAAGGTTTTGTTACTATTTATAAGGCGTCCTTCAATATAATAATGTGTTTTTCAAGGTGTTAATAATGCATACAGAGTTCTAAGATGTCATAAATTGTCGTACGATGTTCAAAGGACTCGTACGAATTCATTAGATTTATTATGAAGTTTTATGTTTATATACGGTATTGTAAGGTGTTGTTATGACTTGTAAGGCGTCCTACAATATAATATCGTGTTTTTCAAGGTGTTAATATGGCATACAGTGTCGTAAGTTGCCCTAAATTGTCGTACGAAGTTCAAAGGACTCGGACGAATTCATTAGGTTTATTATGGAATTTTAAGTTTTTATACGGTATTATAAGGTGTTGTTATGATTTGTAAGGCGTCCAACAATATAATATCGTGTTTTTCAAGGTGTTAATTGGGCATACAGTGTCGTAAGTTGCCCTAAATTGTCGTACGATGTTCAAAGGACTCGGACGAATTTATTAGGTTTATTATGGAGTTTTAAGTTTTTATATTGTATTATAAGGTGTTGTTATGATTTGTAAGGAGTCCTACAATATAATATCGTGTTTTTCAAGGTGTTAATATGGCATACATTGTCGTAAGTTGTCCTAAATATTCGTACGATATTCAAAGGACTCGGACGAATTCATTAGGTTTATTATGGAGTTTTAAGTTTATATACGGTTTTGTAAGGTTTTGTTACTATTTATAAGGCGTCCTTCAATATAATAATGTGTTTTTCAAGGTGTTAATATGGCATACAGAGTTCTAAGATGTCATAAATTGTCGTACGATGTTCAAAGGACTCGTACGAATTCGTTAGATTTATTATGAAGTTTTATGTTTATATACGGTATTGTAAGGTGTTGTTATGACTTGTAAGGCGTCCTACAATATAATATCGTGTTTTTCAAGGTGTTAATATGGCATACAATGTCGTAAGTTGCCCTAAATTGTCGTACGAAGTTCAAAGGACTCGGACGAATTCATTAGGTTTATTATGGAGTTTTAAGTTTTTATACGGTATTATAAGGTGTTGTTATGATTTGTAAGGCGTCCAACAATATAATATCGTGTTTTTCAAGGTGTTAATATGGCATACATTGTCGTAAGTTGTCCTAAATTGTCGTACGATATTCAAAGGACTCGGACGAATTCATTAGGTTTATTATGGAGTTTTAAGTTTATATACGGTTTTGTAAGGTTTTGTTACTATTTATAAGGCGTCCTTCAATATAATAATGTGTTTTTCAAGGTGTTAATATGGCATACAGAGTTGTAAGATGTCATAAATTGTCGTACGATGTTCAAAGGACTCGTACGAATTCATTAGATTTATTATGAAGTTTTATGTTTATATACGGTATTGTAAGGTGTTGTTATGACTTGTAAGGTGTCCTACAATATAATATCGTGTTTTTCAAGGTGTTAATATGGCATACAGTGTCGTAAGTTGCCCTAAATTGTCGTACGATGTTCAAAGGACTCGAACGAATTTATTAGGTTTATTATGGAGTTTTAAGTTTTTATACTGTATTATAAGGTGTTGTTATGATTTATAAGGCGTCCTACAATATAATATCGTGTTTTTCAAGGTGTTAATATGGCATACATTGTCGTAAGTTGTCCTAAATATTCGTACGATATTCAAAGGACTCGGACGAATTCATTAGGTTTATTATGGAGTTTTAAGTTTATATACGGTTTTGTAAGGTTTTTTTACTATTTATAAGGCGTCCTTCAATATAATAATGTGTTTTTCAAGGTGTTAATAATGCATACAGAGTTCTAAGATGTCATAAATTGTCGTACGATGTTCAAAGGACTCGTACGAATTCGTTAGTTTTATTATGAAGTTTTATGTTTATATACGGTATTGTAAGGTGTTGTTATGACTTGTAAGGCGTCCTACAATATAATATCGTGTTTTTCAAGGTGTTAATATGGCATACAATGTCGTAAGTTGCCCTAAATTGTCGTACGAAGTTCAAAGGACTCGGACGAATTCATTAGGTTTATTATGGAGTTTTAAGTTTTTATACGGTATTATAAGGTGTTGTTATGATTTGTAAGGCGTCCAACAATATAATATCGTGTTTTTCAAGGTGTTAATATGGCATACATTGTCGTAAGTTGTCCTAAATTGTCGTACGATATTCAAAGGACTCGGACGAATTCATTAGGTTTATTATGGAGTTTTAAGTTTATATACGGTTTTGTAAGGTTTTGTTACTATTTATAAGGCGTCCTTCAATATAATAATGTGTTTTTCAAGGTGTTAATATGGCATACAGAGTTCTAAGATGTCATAAATTGTCGTACGATGTTCAAAGGACTCGTACGAATTCGTTAGATTTATTATGAAGTTTTATGTTTATATACGGTATTGTAAGGTGTTGTTATGACTTGTAAGGCGTCCTACAATATAATATCGTGTTTTTCAAGGTGTTAATATGGCATACAATGTCGTAAGTTGCCCTAAATTGTCGTACGAAGTTCAAAGGACTTGGACGAATTCATTAGGTTTATTATTGAGTTTTAAGTTTTTATACGGTATTATAAGGTGTTGTTATGATTTGTAAGGCGTCCAACAATATAATATCGTGTTTTTCAAGGTGTTAATATGGCATACATTGTCGTAAGTTGTCCTAAATTGTCGTACGATATTCAAAGGACTCGGACGAATTCATTAGGTTTATTATGGAGTTTTAAGTTTATATACGGTTTTGTAAGGTGTTGTTACTATTTATAAGGCGTCCTTCAATATAATAATGTGTTTTTCAAGGTGTTAATATGGCATACAGAGTTGTAAGATGTCATAAATTGTCGTACGATGTTCAAAGGACTCGTACGAATTCATTAGATTTATTTCGAAGTTTTATGTTTATATACGGTATTGTAAGGTGTTGTTATGACTTGTAAGGCGTCCTACAATATAATATCGTGTTTTTCAAGGTGTTAATATGGCATACAGTGTCGTAAGTTGCCCTAAATTGTCGTACGATGTTCAAAGGACTCGGACGAATTTATTAGGTTTATTATGGAGTTTTAAGTTTTTATACTGTATTATAAGGTGTTGTTATGATTTATAAGGCGTCCTACAATATAATATCGTGTTTTTCAAGGTGTTAATATGGCATACATTGTCGTAAGTTGTCCTAAATATTCGTACGATATTCAAAGGACTCGGACGAATTCATTAGGTTTATTATGGAGTTTTAAGTTTATATACGGTTTTGTAACGTTTTGTTACTATTTATAAGGCGTCCTTCAATATAATAATGTGTTTTTCAAGGTGTTAATAATGCATACAGAGTTCTAAGATGTCATAAATTGTCGTACGATGTTCAAAGGACTCGTACGAATTCATTAGATTTATTATGAAGTTTTATGTTTATATACGGTATTGTAAGGTGTTGTTATGACTTGTAACGCGTCGTACAATATAATATCGTGTTTTTCAAGGTGTTAATATGGCATACACTGTCGTAAGTTGCCCTAAATTGACGTACGAAGTTCAAAGGACTCGGACGAATTCATTAGGTTTATTATGGAATTTTAAGTTTTTATACGGTATTATAAGGTGTTGTTATGATTTGTAAGGCGTCCAACAATATAATATCGTGTTTTTCAAGGTGTTAATATGGCATACAGTGTCGTAAGTTGCCCTAAATTGTCGTACGATGTTCAAAGGACCCGGACGAATTTATTAGGTTTATTATGGAGTTTTAAGTTTTTATACTGTATTATAAGGTGTTGTTATGATTTGTAAGGCGCCCTACAATATAATATCGTGTTTTTCAAGGTGTTAATATGGCATACATTGTCGTAAGTTGTCCTAAATATTCGTACGATATTCAAAGGACTCGGACGAATTCATTAGGTTTATTATGGAGTTTAAAGTTTATATACGGTTTTGTAAGGTTTTGTTACTATTTATAAGGCATCCTTCAATATAATAATGTGTTTTTCAAGGTGTTAATATGGCATACAGAGTTCTAAGATGTCATAAATTGTCGTACGATGTTCAAAGGACTCGTACGAATTCGTTAGATTTATTATGAAGTTTTATGTTTATATACGGTATTGTAAGGTGTTGTTATGACTTGTAAGGCGTCCTACAATATAATATCGTGTTTTTCAAGGTGTTAATATGGCATACAATGTCGTAAGTTGCCCTAAATTGTCGTACGAAGTTCAAAGGACTCGGACGAATTCATTAGGTTTATTATGGAGTTTTAAGTTTTTATACGGTATTATAAGGTGTTGTTATGATTTGTAAGGCGTCCAACAATATAATATCGTGTTTTTCAAGGTGTTAATATGGCATACATTGTCGTAAGTTGTCCTAAATTGTCGTACGATATTCAAAGGACTCGGACGAATTCATTAGGTTTATTATGGAGTTTTAAGTTTATATACGGTTTTGTAAGGTTTTGTTACTATTTATAAGGCGTCCTTCAATATAATAATGTGTTTTTCAAGGTGTTAATATGGCATACAGAGTTGTAAGATGTCATAAATTGTCGTACGATGTTCAAAGGACTCGTACGAATTCATTAGATTTATTATGAAGTTTTATGTTTATATACGGTATTGTAAGGTGTTGTTATGACTTGTAAGGTGTCCTACAATATAATATCGTGTTTTTCAAGGTGTTAATATGGCATACAGTGTCGTAAGTTGCCCTAAATTGTCGTACGATGTTCAAAGGACTCGGACGAATTTATTAGGTTTATTATGGAGTTTTAAGTTTTTATACTGTATTATAAGGTGTTGTTATGATTTATAAGGCGTCCTACAATATAATATCGTGTTTTTCAAGGTGTTAATATGGCATACATTGTCGTAAGTTGTCCTAAATATTCGTACGATATTCAAAGGACTCGGACGAATTCATTAGGTTTATTATGGAGTTTTAAGTTTATATACGGTTTTGTAAGGTTTTTTTACTATTTATAAGGCGTCCTTCAATATAATAATGTGTTTTTCAAGGTGTTAATAATGCATACAAAGTTCTAAGATGTCATAAATTGTCGTACGATGTTCAAAGGACTCGTACGAATTCGTTAGATTTATTATGAAGTTTTATGTTTATATACGGTATTGTAAGGTGTTGTTATGACTTGTAAGGCGTCCTACAATATAATATCGTGTTTTTCAAGGTGTTAATATGGCATACAATGTCGTAAGTTGCCCTAAATTGTCGTACGAAGTTCAAAGGACTCGGACGAATTCATTAGGTTTATTATGGAGTTTTAAGTTTTTATACGGTATTATAAGGTGTTGTTATGATTTGTAAGGCGTCCAACAATATAATATCGTGTTTTTCAAGGTGTTAATATGGCATACATTGTCGTAAGTTGTCCTAAATTGTCGTACGATATTCAAAGGACTCGGACGAATTCATTAGGTTTATTATGGAGTTTTAAGTTTATATACGGTTTTGTAAGGTTTTGTTACTATTTATAAGGCGTCCTTCAATATAATAATGTGTTTTTCAAGGTGTTAATATGGCATACAGAGTTCTAAGATGTCATAAATTGTCGTACGATGTTCAAAGGACTCGTACGAATTCGTTAGATTTATTATGAAGTTTTATGTTTATATACGGTATTGTAAGGTGTTGTTATGACTTGTAAGGCGTCCTACAATATAATATCGTGTTTTTCAAGGTGTTAATATGGCATACAATGTCGTAAGTTGCCCTAAATTGTCGTACGAAGTTCAAAGGACTTGGACGAATTCATTAGGTTTATTATTGAGTTTTAAGTTTTTATACGGTATTATAAGGTGTTGTTATGATTTGTAAGGCGTCCAACAATATAATATCGTGTTTTTCAAGGTGTTAATATGGCATACATTGTCGTAAGTTGTCCTAAATTGTCGTACGATATTCAAAGGACTCGGACGAATTCATTAGGTTTATTATGGAGTTTTAAGTTTATATACGGTTTTGTAAGGTGTTGTTACTATTTATAAGGCGTCCTTCAATATAATAATGTGTTTTTCAAGGTGTTAATATGGCATACAGAGTTGTAAGATGTCATAAATTGTCGTACGATGTTCAAAGGACTCGTACGAATTCATTAGATTTATTTCGAAGTTTTATGTTTATATACGGTATTGTAAGGTGTTGTTATGACTTGTAAGGCGTCCTACAATATAATATCGTGTTTTTCAAGGTGTTAATATGGCATACAGTGTCGTAAGTTGCCCTAAATTGTCGTACGATGTTCAAAGGACTCGGACGAATTTATTAGGTTTATTATGGAGTTTTAAGTTTTTATACTGTATTATAAGGTGTTGTTATGATTTATAAGGCGTCCTACAATATAATATCGTGTTTTTCAAGGTGTTAATATGGCATACATTGTCGTAAGTTGTCCTAAATATTCGTACGATATTCAAAGGACTCGGACGAATTCATTAGGTTTATTATGGAGTTTTAAGTTTATATACGGTTTTGTAACGTTTTGTTACTATTTATAAGGCGTCCTTCAATATAATAATGTGTTTTTCAAGGTGTTAATAATGCATACAGAGTTCTAAGATGTCATAAATTGTCGTACGATGTTCAAAGGACTCGTACGAATTCATTAGATTTATTATGAAGTTTTATGTTTATATACGGTATTGTAAGGTGTTGTTATGACTTGTAACGCGTCCTACAATATAATATCGTGTTTTTCAAGGTGTTAATATGGCATACACTGTCGTAAGTTGCCCTAAATTGTCGTACGAAGTTCAAAGGACTCGGACGAATTCATTAGGTTTATTATGGAATTTTAAGTTTTTATACGGTATTATAAGGTGTTGTTATGATTTGTAAGGCGTCCAACAATATAATATCGTGTTTTTCAAGGTGTTAATATGGCATACAGTGTCGTAAGTTGCCCTAAATTGTCGTACGATGTTCAAAGGACCCGGACGAATTTATTAGGTTTATTATGGAGTTTTAAGTTTTTATACTGTATTATAAGGTGTTGTTATGATTTGTAAGGCGCCCTACAATATAATATCGTGTTTTTCAAGGTGTTAATATGGCATACATTGTCGTAAGTTGTCCTAAATATTCGTACGATATTCAAAGGACTCGGACGAATTCATTAGGTTTATTATGGAGTTTAAAGTTTATATACGGTTTTGTAAGGTTTTGTTACTATTTATAAGGCATCCTTCAATATAATAATGTGTTTTTCAAGGTGTTAATATGGCATACAGAGTTCTAAGATGTCATAAATTGTCGTACGATGTTCAAAGGACTCGTACGAATTCGTTAGATTTATTATGAAGTTTTATGTTTATATACGGTATTGTAAGGTGTTGTTATGACTTGTAAGGCGTCCTACAATATAATATCGTGTTTTTCAAGGTGTTAATATGGCATACAATGTCGTAAGTTGCCCTAAATTGTCGTACGAAGTTCAAAGGACTCGGACGAATTCATTAGGTTTATTATGGAGTTTTAAGTTTTTATACGGTATTATAAGGTGTTGTTATGATTTGTAAGGCGTCCAACAATATAATATCGTGTTTTTCAAGGTGTTAATATGGCATACATTGTCGTAAGTTGTCCTAAATTGTCGTACGATATTCAAAGGACTCGGACGAATTCATTAGGTTTATTATGGAGTTTTAAGTTTATATACGGTTTTGTAACGTTTTGTTACTATTTATAAGGCGTCCTTCAATATAATAATGTGTTTTTCAAGGTGTTAATAATGCATACAGAGTTCTAAGATGTCATAAATTGTCGTACGATGTTCAAAGGACTCGTACGAATTCATTAGATTTATTATGAAGTTTTATGTTTATATAGGGTATTGTAAGGTGTTGTTATGACTTGTAAGGCATCCTACAATATAATATCGTGTTTTTCAAGGTGTTAATATGGCATACAGTGTCGTAAGTTGCCCTAAATTGTCGTACGAAGTTCAAAGGACTCGGACGAATTCATTAGGTTTATTATGAAATTTTAAGTTTTTATACGGTATTATAAGGTGTTGTTATGATTTGTAAGGCGTCCAACAATATAATATCGTGTTTTTCAAGGTGTTAATATGGCATACAGTGTCGTAAGTTGCCCTAAATTGTCGTATGATGTTCAAAGGACCCGGACGAATTTATTAGGTTTATTATGGAGTTTTAAGTTTTTATACTGTATTATAAGGTGTTGTTATGATTTGTAAGGCGCCCTACAATATAATATCGTGTTTTTCAAGGTGTTAATATGGCATACATTGTCGTAAGTTGTCCTAAATATTCGTACGATATTCAAAGGACTCGGACGAATTCATTAGGTTTATTATGGAGTTTTAAGTTTATATACGGTTTTGTAAGGTTTTGTTACTATTTATAAGGCGTCCTTCAATATAATAATGTGTTTTTCAAGGTGTTAATATGGCATACATAGTTCTAAGATGTCATAAATTGTCGTACGATGTTCAAAGGACTCGTACGAATTCGTTAGATTTATTATGAAGTTTTATGTTTATATACGGTATTGTAAGGTGTTGTTATGACTTGTAAGGCGTCCTACAATATAATATCGTGTTTTTCAAGGTGTTAATATGGCATACAATGTCGTAAGTTGCCCTAAATTGTCGTACGAAGTTCAAAGGACTCGGACGAATTCATTAGGTTTATTATGGAGTTTTAAGTTTTTATACGGTATTATAAGGTGTTGTTATGATTTGTAAGGCGTCCAACAATATAATATCGTGTTTTTCAAGGTGTTAATATGGCATACATTGTCGTAAGTTGTCCTAAATTGTCGTACGATATTCAAAGGACTCGGACGAATTCATTAGGTTTATTATGTAGTTTTAAGTTTATATACGGTTTTGTAAGGTGTTGTTACTATTTATAAGGCGTCCTTCAATATAATAATGTGTTTTTCAAGGTGTTAATATGACATACAGAGTTGTAAGATGTCATAAATTGTCGTACGATGTTCAAAGGACTCGTACGAATTCATTAGATTTATTATGAAGTTTTATGTTTATATACGGTATTGTAAGGTGTTGTTATGACTTGTAAGGCGTCCTACAATATAATATCGTGTTTTTCAAGGTGTTAATATGGCATACAGTGTCGTAAGTTGCCCTAAATTGTCGTACGATGTTCAAAGGACTCGGACGAATTTATTAGGTTTATTATGGAGTTTTAAGTTTTTATACTGTATTATAAGGTGTTGTTATGATTTATAAGGCGTCCTACAATATAATATCGTGTTTTTCAAGGTGTTAATATGGCATACATTGTCGTAAGTTGTCCTAAATATTCGTACGATATTCAAAGGACTCGGATGAATTCATTAGGTTTATTATGGAGTTTTAAGTTTATATACGGTTTTGTAAGGTTTTGTTACTATTTATAAGGCGTCCTTCAATATAATAATGTGTTTTTCAAGGTGTTAATAATGCATACAGAGTTCTAAGATGTCATAAATTGTCGTACGATGTTCAAAGGACTCGTACGAATTCGTTAGATTTATTATGAAGTTTTATGTTTATATACGGTATTGTAAGGTGTTGTTATGACTTGTAAGGCGTCCTACAATATAATATCGTGTTTTTCAAGGTGTTAATATGGCATACAATGTCGTAAGTTGCCCTAAATTGCCGTACGAAGTTCAAAGGACTCGGACGAATTCATTAGGTTTATTATGGAGTTTTAAGTTTTTATACGGTATTATAAGGTGTTGTTATGATTTGTAAGGCGTCCAACAATATAATATCGTGTTTTTCAAGGTGTTAATATGGCATACATTGTCGTAAGTTGTCCTAAATTGTCGTACGATATTCAAAGGACTCGGACGAATTCATTAGGTTTATTATGGAGTTTAAAGTTTATATACGGTTTTGTAAGGTTTTGTTACTATTTATAAGGCGTCCTTCAATATAATAATGTGTTTTTCAAGGTGTTAATATGGCATACAGAGTTCTAAGATGTCATAAATTGTCGTACGATGTTCAAAGGACTCGTACGAATTCGTTAGATTTATTATGAAGTTTTATGTTTATATACGGTATTGTAAGGTGTTGTTATGACTTGTAAGGCGTCCTACAATATAATATCGTGTTTTTCAAGGTGTTAATATGGCATACAATGTCGTAAGTTGCCCTAAATTGTCGTACGAAGTTCAAAGGACTCGGACGAATTCATTAGGTTTATTATGGAGTTTTAAGTTTTTATACGGTATTATAAGGTGTTGTTATGATTTGTAAGGCGTCCAACAATATAATATCGTGTTTTTCAAGGTGTTAATATGGCATACATTGTCGTAAGTTGTCCTAAATTGTCGTACGATATTCAAAGGACTCGGACGAATTCATTAGGTTTATTATGGAGTTTTAAGTTTATATACGGTTTTGTAACGTTTTGTTACTATTTATAAGGCGTCCTTCAATATAATAATGTGTTTTTCAAGGTGTTAATAATGCATACAGAGTTCTAAGATGTCATAAATTGTCGTACGATGTTCAAAGGACTCGTACGAATTCATTAGATTTATTATGAAGTTTTATGTTTATATAGGGTATTGTAAGGTGTTGTTATGACTTGTAAGGCGTCCTACAATATAATATCGTGTTTTTCAAGGTGTTAATATGGCATACAGTGTCGTAAGTTGCCCTAAATTGTCGTACGAAGTTCAAAGGACTCGGACGAATTCATTAGGTTTATTATGAAATTTTAAGTTTTTATACGGTATTATAAGGTGTTGTTATGATTTGTAAGGCGTCCAACAATATAATATCGTGTTTTTCAAGGTGTTAATATGGCATACAGTGTCGTAAGTTGCCCTAAATTGTCGTACGATGTTCAAAGGACCCGGACGAATTTATTAGGTTTATTATGGAGTTTTAAGTTTTTATACTGTATTATAAGGTGTTGTTATGATTTGTAAGGGGCCCTACAATATAATATCGTGTTTTTCAAGGTGTTAATATGGCATACATTGTCGTAAGTTGTCCTAAATATTCGTACGATATTCAAAGGACTCGGACGAATTCATTAGGTTTATTATGGAGTTTAAAGTTTATATACGGTTTTGTAAGGTTTTGTTACTATTTATAAGGCATCCTTCAATATAATAATGTGTTTTTCAAGGTGTTAATATGGCATACAGAGTTCTAAGATGTCATAAATTGTCGTACGATGTTCAAAGGACTCGTACGAATTCGTTAGATTTATTATGAAGTTTTATGTTTATATACGGTATTGTAAGGTGTTGTTATGACTTGTAAGGCGTCCTACAATATAATATCGTGTTTTTCAAGGTGTTAATATGGCATACAATGTCGTAAGTTGCCCTAAATTGTCGTACGAAGTTCAAAGGACTCGGACGAATTCATTAGGTTTATTATGGAGTTTTAAGTTTTTATACGGTATTATAAGGTGTTGTTATGATTTGTAAGGCGTCCAACAATATAATATCGTGTTTTTCAAGGTGTTAATATGGCATACATTGTCGTAAGTTGTCCTAAATTGTCGTACGATATTCAAAGGACTCGGACGAATTCATTAGGTTTATTATGGAGTTTTAAGTTTATATACGGTTTTGTAACGTTTTGTTACTATTTATAAGGCGTCCTTCAATATAATAATGTGTTTTTCAAGGTGTTAATAATGCATACAGAGTTCTAAGATGTCATAAATTGTCGTACGATGTTCAAAGGACTCGTACGAATTCATTAGATTTATTATGAAGTTTTATGTTTATATAGGGTATTGTAAGGTGTTGTTATGACTTGTAAGGCGTCCTACAATATAATATCGTGTTTTTCAAGGTGTTAATATGGCATACAGTGTCGTAAGTTGCCCTAAATTGTCGTACGAAGTTCAAAGGACTCGGACGAATTCATTAGGTTTATTATGAAATTTTAAGTTTTTATACGGTATTATAAGGTGTTGTTATGATTTGTAAGGCGTCCAACAATATAATATCGTGTTTTTCAAGGTGTTAATATGGCATACAGTGTCGTAAGTTGCCCTAAATTGTCGTACGATGTTCAAAGGACCCGGACGAATTTATTAGGTTTATTATGGAGTTTTAAGTTTTTATACTGTATTATAAGGTGTTGTTATGATTTGTAAGGCGCCCTACAATATAATATCGTGTTTTTCAAGGTGTTAATATGGCATACATTGTCGTAAGTTGTCCTAAATATTCGTACGATATTCAAAGGACTCGGACGAATTCATTAGGTTTATTATGGAGTTTTAAGTTTATATACGGTTTTGTAAGGTTTTGTTACTATTTATAAGGCGTCCTTCAATATAATAATGTGTTTTTCAAGGTGTTAATATGGCATACAGAGTTCTAAGATGTCATAAATTGTCGTACGATGTTCAAAGGACTCGTACGAATTCGTTAGATTTATTATGAAGTTTTATGTTTATATACGGTATTGTAAGGTGTTGTTATGACTTGTAAGGCGTCCTACAATATAATATCGTGTTTTTCAAGGTGTTAATATGGCATACAATGTCGTAAGTTGCCCTAAATTGTCGTACGAAGTTCAAAGGACTCGGACGAATTCATTAGGTTTATTATGGAGTTTTAAGTTTTTATACGGTATTATAAGGTGTTGTTATGATTTGTAAGGCGTCCAACAATATAATATCGTGTTTTTCAAGGTGTTAATATGGCATACATTGTCGTAAGTTGTCCTAAATTGTCGTACGATATTCAAAGGACTCGGACGAATTCATTAGGTTTATTATGGAGTTTTAAGTTTATATACGGTTTTGTAACGTTTTGTTACTATTTATAAGGCGTCCTTCAATATAATAATGTGTTTTTCAAGGTGTTAATAATGCATACAGAGTTCTAAGATGTCATAAATTGTCGTACGATGTTCAAAGGACTCGTACGAATTCATTAGATTTATTATGAAGTTTTATGTTTATATAGGGTATTGTAAGGTGTTGTTATGACTTGTAAGGCGTCCTACAATATAATATCGTGTTTTTCAAGGTGTTAATATGGCATACAGTGTCGTAAGTTGCCCTAAATTGTCGTACGAAGTTCAAAGGACTCGGACGAATTCATTAGGTTTATTATGAAATTTTAAGTTTTTATACGGTATTATAAGGTGTTGTTATGATTTGTAAGGCGTCCAACAATATAATATCGTGTTTTTCAAGGTGTTAATATGGCATACAGTGTCGTAAGTTGCCCTAAATTGTCGTACGATGTTCAAAGGACCCGGACGAATTTATTAGGTTTATTATGGAGTTTTAAGTTTTTATACTGTATTATAAGGTGTTGTTATGATTTGTAAGGCGCCCTACAATATAATATCGTGTTTTTCAAGGTGTTAATATGGCATACATTGTCGTAAGTTGTCCTAAATTGTCGTACGATATTCAAAGGACTCGGACGAATTCATTAGGTTTATTATGGAGTTTAAAGTTTATATACGGTTTTGTAAGGTTTTGTTACTATTTATAAGGCGTCCTTCAATATAATAATGTGTTTTTCAAGGTGTTAATATGGCATACAGAGTTCTAAGATGTCATAAATTGTCGTACGATGTTCAAAGGACTCGTACGAATTCGTTAGATTTATTATGAAGTTTTATGTTTATATACGGTATTGTAAGGTGTTGTTATGACTTGTAAGGCGTCCTACAATATAATATCGTGTTTTTCAAGGTGTTAATATGGCATACAATGTCGTAAGTTGCC
Source organism: Tagetes erecta (assembly GCA_030867185.1). Taxonomy (NCBI): domain Eukaryota; kingdom Viridiplantae; phylum Streptophyta; class Magnoliopsida; order Asterales; family Asteraceae; genus Tagetes; species Tagetes erecta. Next base: position 30,889,323 of record CM061488.1, read on the forward strand.
CTAAATTGTCGTACGAAGTTCAAAGGACTCGGACGAATTCATTAGGTTTATTATGGAGTTTTAAGTTTTTATACGGTATTATAAGGTGTTGTTATGATTTGTAAGGCGTCCAACAATATAATATCGTGTTTTTCAAGGTGTTAATATGGCATACATTGTCGTAAGTTGTCCTAAATTGTCGTACGATATTCAAAGGACTCGGACGAATTCATTAGGTTTATTATGGAGTTTTAAGTTTATATACGGTTTTGTAACGTTTTGTTACTATTTATAAGGCGTCCTTCAATATAATAATGTGTTTTTCAAGGTGTTAATAATGCATACAGAGTTCTAAGATGTCATAAATTGTCGTACGATGTTCAAAGGACTCGTACGAATTCATTAGATTTATTATGAAGTTTTATGTTTATATAGGGTATTGTAAGGTGTTGTTATGACTTGTAAGGCGTCCTACAATATAATATCGTGTTTTTCAAGGTGTTAATATGGCATACAGTGTCGTAAGTTGCCCTAAATTGTCGTACGAAGTTCAAAGGACTCGGACGAATTCATTAGGTTTATTATGAAATTTTAAGTTTTTATACGGTATTATAAGGTGTTGTTATGATTTGTAAGGCGTCCAACAATATAATATCGTGTTTTTCAAGGTGTTAATATGGCATACAGTGTCGTAAGTTGCCCTAAATTGTCGTACGATGTTCAAAGGACCCGGACGAATTTATTAGGTTTATTATGGAGTTTTAAGTTTTTATACTGTATTATAAGGTGTTGTTATGATTTGTAAGGCGCCCTACAATATAATATCGTGTTTTTCAAGGTGTTAATATGGCATACATTGTCGTAAGTTGTCCTAAATTGTCGTACGATATTCAAAGGACTCGGACGAATTCATTAGGTTTATTATGGAGTTTAAAGTTTATATACGGTTTTGTAAGGTTTTGTTACTATTTATAAGGCGTCCTTCAATATAATAATGTGTTTTTCAAGGTGTTAATATGGCATACAGAGTTCTAAGATGTCATAAATTGTCGTACGATGTTCAAAGGACTCGTACGAATTCGTTAGATTTATTATGAAGTTTTATGTTTATATACGGTATTGTAAGGTGTTGTTATGACTTGTAAGGCGTCCTACAATATAATATCGTGTTTTTCAAGGTGTTAATATGGCATACAATGTCGTAAGTTGCCCTAAATTGTCGTACGAAGTTCAAAGGACTCGGACGAATTCATTAGGTTTATTATGGAGTTTTAAGTTTTTATACGGTATTATAAGGTGTTGTTATGATTTGTAAGGCGTCCAACAATATAATATCGTGTTTTTCAAGGTGTTAATATGGCATACATTGTCGTAAGTTGTCCTAAATTGTCGTACGATATTCAAAGGACTCGGACGAATTCATTAGGTTTATTATGGAGTTTTAAGTTTATATACGGTTTTGTAACGTTTTGTTACTATTTATAAGGCGTCCTTCAATATAATAATGTGTTTTTCAAGGTGTTAATAATGCATACAGAGTTCTAAGATGTCATAAATTGTCGTACGATGTTCAAAGGACTCGTACGAATTCATTAGATTTATTATGAAGTTTTATGTTTATATAGGGTATTGTAAGGTGTTGTTATGACTTGTAAGGCGTCCTACAATATAATATCGTGTTTTTCAAGGTGTTAATATGGCATACAGTGTCGTAAGTTGCCCTAAATTGTCGTACGAAGTTCAAAGGACTCGGACGAATTCATTAGGTTTATTATGAAATTTTAAGTTTTTATACGGTATTATAAGGTGTTGTTATGATTTGTAAGGCGTCCAACAATATAATATCGTGTTTTTCAAGGTGTTAATATGGCATACAGTGTCGTAAGTTGCCCTAAATTGTCGTACGATGTTCAAAGGACCCGGACGAATTTATTAGGTTTATTATGGAGTTTTAAGTTTTTATACTGTATTATAAGGTGTTGTTATGATTTGTAAGGCGCCCTACAATATAATATCGTGTTTTTCAAGGTGTTAATATGGCATACATTGTCGTAAGTTGTCCTAAATATTCGTACGATATTCAAAGGACTCGGACGAATTCATTAGGTTTATTATGGAGTTTTAAGTTTATATACGGTTTTGTAAGGTTTTGTTACTATTTATAAGGCGTCCTTCAATATAATAATGTGTTTTTCAAGGTGTTAATATGGCATACAGAGTTCTAAGATGTCATAAATTGTCGTACGATGTTCAAAGGACTCGTACGAATTCGTTAGATTTATTATGAAGTTTTATGTTTATATACGGTATTGTAAGGTGTTGTTATGACTTGTAAGGCGTCCTACAATATAATATCGTGTTTTTCAAGGTGTTAATATGGCATACAATGTCGTAAGTTGCCCTAAATTGTCGTACGAAGTTCAAAGGACTCGGACGAATTCATTAGGTTTATTATGGAGTTTTAAGTTTTTATACGGTATTATAAGGTGTTGTTATGATTTCTAAGGCGTCCAACAATATAATATCGTGTTTTTCAAGGTGTTAATATGGCATACATTGTCGTAAGTTGTCCTAAATTGTCGTACGATATTCAAAGGACTCGGACGAATTCATTAGGTTTATTATGTAGTTTTAAGTTTATATACGGTTTTGTAAGGTGTTGTTACTATTTATAAGGCGTCCTTCAATATAATAATGTGTTTTTCAAGGTGTTAATATGACATACAGAGTTGTAAGATGTCATAAATTGTCGTACGATGTTCAAAGGACTCGTACGAATTCATTAGATTTATTATGAAGTTTTATGTTTATATACGGTATTGTAAGGTGTTGTTATGACTTGTAAGGCGTCCTACAATATAATATCGTGTTTTTCAAGGTGTTAATATGGCATACAGTGTCGTAAGTTGCCCTAAATTGTCGTACGATGTTCAAAGGACTCGGACGAATTTATTAGGTTTATTATGGAGTTTTAAGTTTTTATACTGTATTATAAGGTGTTGTTATGATTTATAAGGCGTCCTACAATATAATATCGTGTTTTTCAAGGTGTTAATATGGCATACATTGTCATAAGTTGTCCTAAATATTCGTACGATATTCAAAGGACTCGGATGAATTCATTAGGTTTATTATGGAGTTTTAAGTTTATATACGGTTTTGTAAGGTTTTGTTACTATTTATAAGGCGTCCTTCAATATAATAATGTGTTTTTCAAGGTGTTAATAATGCATACAGAGTTCTAAGATGTCATAAATTGTCGTACGATGTTCAAAGGACTCGTACGAATTCGTTAGATTTATTATGAAGTTTTATGTTTATATACGGTATTGTAAGGTGTTGTTATGACTTGTAAGGCGTCCTACAATATAATATCGTGTTTTTCAAGGTGTTAATATGGCATACAATGTCGTAAGTTGCCCTAAATTGCCGTACGAAGTTCAAAGGACTCGGACGAATTCATTAGGTTTATTATGGAGTTTTAAGTTTTTATACGGTATTATAAGGTGTTGTTATGATTTGTAAGGCGTCCAACAATATAATATCGTGTTTTTCAAGGTGTTAATATGGCATACATTGTCGTAAGTTGTCCTAAATTGTCGTACGATATTCAAAGGACTCGGACGAATTCATTAGGTTTATTATGGAGTTTTAAGTTTATATACGGTTTTGTAACGTTTTGTTACTATTTATAAGGCGTCCTTCAATATAATAATGTGTTTTTCAAGGTGTTAATAATGCATACAGAGTTCTAAGATGTCATAAATTGTCGTACGATGTTCAAAGGACTCGTACGAATTCATTAGATTTATTATGAAGTTTATTGTTTATATAGGGTATTGTAAGGTGTTGTTATGACTTGTAAGGCGTCCTACAATATAATATCGTGTTTTTCAAGGTGTTAATATGGCATACAGTGTCGTAAGTTGCCCTAAATTGTCGTACGAAGTTCAAAGGACTCGGACGAATTCATTAGGTTTATTATGAAATTTTAAGTTTTTATACGGTATTATAAGGTGTTGTTATGATTTGTAAGGCGTCCAACAATATAATATCGTGTTTTTCAAGGTGTTAATATGGCATACAGTGTCGTAAGTTGCCCTAAATTGTCGTACGATGTTCAAAGGACCCGGACGAATTTATTAGGTTTATTATGGAGTTTTAAGTTTTTATACTGTATTATAAGGTGTTGTTATGATTTGTAAGGCGCCCTACAATATAATATCGTGTTTTTCAAGGTGTTAATATGGCATACATTGTCGTAAGTTGTCCTAAATATTCGTACGATATTCAAAGGACTCGGACGAATTCATTAGGTTTATTATGGAGTTTTAAGTTTATATACGGTTTTGTAAGGTTTTGTTACTATTTATAAGGCGTCCTTCAATATAATAATGTGTTTTTCAAGGTGTTAATATGGCATACAGAGTTCTAAGATGTCATAAATTGTCGTACGATGTTCAAAGGACTCGTACGAATTCGTTAGATTTATTATGAAGTTTTATGTTTATATACGGTATTGTAAGGTGTTGTTATGACTTGTAAGGCGTCCTACAATATAATATCGTGTTTTTCAAGGTGTTAATATGGCATACAATGTCGTAAGTTGCCCTAAATTGTCGTACGAAGTTCAAAGGACTCGGACGAATTCATTAGGTTTATTATGGAGTTTTAAGTTTTTATACGGTATTATAAGGTGTTGTTATGATTTCTAAGGCGTCCAACAATATAATATCGTGTTTTTCAAGGTGTTAATATGGCATACATTGTCGTAAGTTGTCCTAAATTGTCGTACGATATTCAAAGGACTCGGACGAATTCATTAGGTTTATTATGTAGTTTTAAGTTTATATACGGTTTTGTAAGGTGTTGTTACTATTTATAAGGCGTCCTTCAATATAATAATGTGTTTTTCAAGGTGTTAATATGACATACAGAGTTGTAAGATGTCATAAATTGTCGTACGATGTTCAAAGGACTCGTACGAATTCATTAGATTTATTATGAAGTTTTATGTTTATATACGGTATTGTAAGGTGTTGTTATGACTTGTAAGGCGTCCTACAATATAATATCGTGTTTTTCAAGGTGTTAATATGGCATACAGTGTCGTAAGTTGCCCTAAATTGTCGTACGATGTTCAAAGGACTCGGACGAATTTATTAGGTTTATTATGGAGTTTTAAGTTTTTATACTGTATTATAAGGTGTTGTTATGATTTATAAGGCGTCCTACAATATAATATCGTGTTTTTCAAGGTGTTAATATGGCATACATTGTCATAAGTTGTCCTAAATATTCGTACGATATTCAAAGGACTCGGATGAATTCATTAGGTTTATTATGGAGTTTTAAGTTTATATACGGTTTTGTAAGGTTTTGTTACTATTTATAAGGCGTCCTTCAATATAATAATGTGTTTTTCAAGGTGTTAATAATGCATACAGAGTTCTAAGATGTCATAAATTGTCGTACGATGTTCAAAGGACTCGTACGAATTCGTTAGATTTATTATGAAGTTTTATGTTTATATACGGTATTGTAAGGTGTTGTTATGACTTGTAAGGCGTCCTACAATATAATATCGTGTTTTTCAAGGTGTTAATATGGCATACAATGTCGTAAGTTGCCCTAAATTGCCGTACGAAGTTCAAAGGACTCGGACGAATTCATTAGGTTTATTATGGAGTTTTAAGTTTTTATACGGTATTATAAGGTGTTGTTATGATTTGTAAGGCGTCCAACAATATAATATCGTGTTTTTCAAGGTGTTAATATGGCATACATTGTCGTAAGTTGTCCTAAATTGTCGTACGATATTCAAAGGACTCGGACGAATTCATTAGGTTTATTATGGAGTTTTAAGTTTATATACGGTTTTGTAAGGTTTTGTTACTATTTATAAGGCGTCCTTCAATATAATAATGTGTTTTTCAAGGTGTTAATATGGCATACAGAGTTCTAAGATGTCATAAATTGTCGTACGATGTTCAAAGGACTCGTACGAATTCGTTAGATTTATTATGAAGTTTTATGTTTATATACGGTATTGTAAGGTGTTGTTATGACTTGTAAGTCGTCCTACAATATAATATCGTGTTTTTCAAGGTGTTAATATGGCATACAATGTCGTAAGTTGCCCTAAATTGTCGTACGAAGTTCAAAGGACTTGGACGAATTCATTAGGTTTATTATGGAGTTTTAAGTTTTTATACGGTATTATAAGGTGTTGTTATGATTTGTAAGGCGTCCAACAATATAATATCGTGTTTTTCAAGGTGTTAATATGGCATACATTGTCGTAAGTTGTCCTAAATTGTCGTACGATATTCAAAAGACTCGGACGAATTCATTATGTTTATTATGGAGTTTTAAGTTTATATACGGTTTTGTAAGGTGTTGTTACTATTTATAAGGCGTCCTTCAATATAATAATGTGTTTTTCAAGGTGTTAATATGGCATACAGAGTTGTAAGATGTCATAAATTGTCGTACGATGTTCAAAGGACTCGTACGAATTCATTAGATTTATTATGAAGTTTTATGTTTATATACGGTATTGTAAGGTGTTGTTATGACTTGTAAGGCGTCCTACAATATAATATCGTGTTTTTCAAGGTGTTAATATGGCATACAGTGTCGTAAGTTGCCCTAAATTGTCGTACGATGTTCAAAGGACTCGGACGAATTTATTAGGTTTATTATGGAGTTTTAAGTTTTTATACTGTATTATAAGGTGTTGTTATGATTTATAAGGCGTCCTACAATATAATATCGTGTTTTTCAAGGTGTTAATATGGCATACATTGTCGTAAGTTGTCCTAAATATTCGTACGATATTCAAAGGACTCGGACGAATTCATTAGGTTTATTATGGAGTTTTAAGTTTATATACGGTTTTGTAACGTTTTGTTACTATTTATAAGGCGTCCTTCAATATAATAATGTGTTTTTCAAGGTGTTAATAATGCATACAGAGTTCTAAGATGTCATAAATTGTCGTACGATGTTCAAAGGACTCGTACGAATTCATTAGATTTATTATGAAGTTTTATGTTTATATACGGTATTGTAAGGTGTTGTTATGACTTGTAAGGCGTCCTACAATATAATATCGTGTTTTTCAAGGTGTTAATATGGCATACAGTGTCGTAAGTTGCCCTAAATTGTCGTACGAAGTTCAAAGGACTCGGACGAATTCATTAGGTTTATTATGGAATTTTAAGTTTTTATACGGTATTATAAGGTGTTGTTATGATTTGTAAGGCGTCCAACAATAAAATATCGTGTTTTTCAAGGTGTTAATATGGCATACAGTGTCGTAAGTTGCCCTAAATTGTCGTACGATGTTCAAAGGACCCGGACGAATTTATTAGGTTTATTATGGAGTTTTAAGTTTTTATACTGTATTATAAGGTGTTGTTATGATTTGTAAGGCGCCCTACAATATAATATCGTGTTTTTCAAGGTGTTAATATGGCATACATTGTCGTAAGTTGTCCTAAATATTCGTACGATATTCAAAGGACTCGGACGAATTCATTAGGTTTATTATGGAGTTTTAAGTTTATATACGGTTTTGTAAGGTTTTGTTACTATTTATAAGGCGTCCTTCAATATAATAATGTGTTTTTCAAGGTGTTAATATGGCATACAGAGTTCTAAGATGTCATAAATTGTCGTACGATGTTCAAAGGACTCGTACGAATTCGTTAGATTTATTATGAAGTTTTATGTTTATATACGGTATTGTAAGGTGTTGTTATGACTTGTAAGGCGTCCTACAATATAATATCGTGTTTTTCAAGGTGTTAATATGGCATACAATGTCGTAAGTTGCCCTAAATTGTCGTACGAAGTTCAAAGGACTCGGACGAATTCATTAGGTTTATTATGGAGTTTTAAGTTTTTATACGGTATTATAAGGTGTTGTTATGATTTGTAAGGCGTCCAACAATATAATATCGTGTTTTTCAAGGTGTTAATATGGCATACATTGTCGTAAGTTGTCCTAAATTGTCGTACGATATTCAAAGGACTCGGACGAATTCATTAGGTTTATTATGGAGTTTTAAGTTTATATACGGTTTTGTAACGTTTTGTTACTATTTATAAGGCGTCCTTCAATATAATAATGTGTTTTTCAAGGTGTTAATAATGCATACAGAGTTCTAAGATGTCATAAATTGTCGTACGATGTTCAAAGGACTCGTACGAATTCATTAGATTTATTATGAAGTTTTATGTTTATATAGGGTATTGTAAGGTGTTGTTATGACTTGTAAGGCGTCCTACAATATAATATCGTGTTTTTCAAGGTGTTAATATGGCATACAGTGTCGTAAGTTGCCCTAAATTGTCGTACGAAGTTCTAAGGACTCGGACGAATTCATTAGGTTTATTATGAAATTTTAAGTTTTTATACGGTATTATAAGGTGTTGTTATGATTTGTAAGGCGTCCAACAATATAATATCGTGTTTTTCAAGGTGTTAATATGGCATACAGTGTCGTAAGTTGCCCTAAATTGTCGTACGATGTTCAAAGGACCCGGACGAATTTATTAGGTTTATTATGGAGTTTTAAGTTTTTATACTGTATTATAAGGTGTTGTTATGATTTGTAAGGCGCCCTACAATATAATATCGTGTTTTTCAAGGTGTTAATATGGCATACATTGTCGTAAGTTGTCCTAAATATTCGTACGATATTCAAAGGACTCGGACGAATTCATTAGGTTTATTATGGAGTTTTAAGTTTATATACGGTTTTGTAAGGTTTTGTTACTATTTATAAGGCGTCCTTCAATATAATAATGTGTTTTTCAAGGTGTTAATATGGCATACAGAGTTCTAAGATGTCATAAATTGTCGTACGATGTTCAAAGGACTCGTACGAATTCGTTAGATTTATTATGAAGTTTTATGTTTATATACGGTATTGTAAGGTGTTGTTATGACTTGTAAGGCGTCCTACAATATAATATCGTGTTTTTCAAGGTGTTAATATGGCATACAATGTCGTAAGTTGCCCTAAATTGTCGTACGAAGTTCAAAGGACTCGGACGAATTCATTAGGTTTATTATGGAGTTTTAAGTTTTTATACGGTATTATAAGGTGTTGTTATGATTTGTAAGGCGTCCAACAATATAATATCGTGTTTTTCAAGGTGTTAATATGGCATACATTGTCGTAAGTTGTCCTAAATTGTCGTACGATATTCAAAGGACTCGGACGAATTCATTAGGTTTATTATGTAGTTTTAAGTTTATATACGGTTTTGTAAGGTGTTGTTACTATTTATAAGGCGTCCTTCAATATAATAATGTGTTTTTCAAGGTGTTAATATGACATACAGAGTTGTAAGATGTCATAAATTGTCGTACGATGTTCAAAGGACTCGTACGAATTCATTAGATTTATTATGAAGTTTTATGTTTATATACGGTATTGTAAGGTGTTGTTATGACTTGTAAGGCGTCCTACAATATAATATCGTGTTTTTCAAGGTGTTAATATGGCATACAGTGTCGTAAGTTGCCCTAAATTGTCGTACGATGTTCAAAGGACTCGGACGAATTTATTAGGTTTATTATGGAGTTTTAAGTTTTTATACTGTATTATAAGGTGTTGTTATGATTTATAAGGCGTCCTACAATATAATATCGTGTTTTTCAAGGTGTTAATATGGCATACATTGTCGTAAGTTGTCCTAAATATTCGTACGATATTCAAAGGACTCGGACGAATTCATTAGGTTTATTATGGAGTTTTAAGTTTATATACGGTTTTGTAACGTTTTGTTACTATTTATAAGGCGTCCTTCAATATAATAATGTGTTTTTCAAGGTGTTAATAATGCATACAGAGTTCTAAGATGTCATAAATTGTCGTACGATGTTCAAAGGACTCGTACGAATTCATTAGATTTATTATGAAGTTTTATGTTTATATACGGTATTGTAAGGTGTTGTTATGACTTGTAAGGCGTCCTACAATATAATATCGTGTTTTTCAAGGTGTTAATATGGCATACAGTGTCGTAAGTTGCCCTAAATTGTCGTACGAAGTTCAAAGGACTCGGACGAATTCATTAGGTTTATTATGGAATTTTAAGTTTTTATACGGTATTATAAGGTGTTGTTATGATTTGTAAGGCGTCCAACAATAAAATATCGTGTTTTTCAAGGTGTTAATATGGCATACAGTGTCGTAAGTTGCCCTAAATTGTCGTACGATGTTCAAAGGACCCGGACGAATTTATTAGGTTTATTATGGAGTTTTAAGTTTTTATACTGTATTATAAGGTGTTGTTATGATTTGTAAGGCGCCCTACAATATAATATCGTGTTTTTCAAGGTGTTAATATGGCATACATTGTCGTAAGTTGTCCTAAATATTCGTACGATATTCAAAGGACTCGGACGAATTCATTAGGTTTATTATGGAGTTTTAAGTTTATATACGGTTTTGTAAGGTTTTGTTACTATTTATAAGGCGTCCTTCAATATAATAATGTGTTTTTCAAGGTGTTAATATGGCATACAGAGTTCTAAGATGTCATAAATTGTCGTACGATGTTCAAAGGACTCGTACGAATTCGTTAGATTTATTATGAAGTTTTATGTTTATATACGGTATTGTAAGGTGTTGTTATGACTTGTAAGGCGTCCTACAATATAATATCGTGTTTTTCAAGGTGTTAATATGGCATACAATGTCGTAAGTTGCCCTAAATTGTCGTACGAAGTTCAAAGGACTCGGACGAATTCATTAGGTTTATTATGGAGTTTTAAGTTTTTATACGGTATTATAAGGTGTTGTTATGATTTGTAAGGCGTCCAACAATATAATATCGTGTTTTTCAAGGTGTTAATATGGCATACATTGTCGTAAGTTGTCCTAAATTGTCGTACGATATTCAAAGGACTCGGACGAATTCATTAGGTTTATTATGGAGTTTTAAGTTTATATACGGTTTTGTAACGTTTTGTTACTATTTATAAGGCGTCCTTCAATATAATAATGTGTTTTTCAAGGTGTTAATAATGCATACAGAGTTCTAAGATGTCATAAATTGTCGTACGATGTTCAAAGGACTCGTACGAATTCATTAGATTTATTATGAAGTTTTATGTTTATATAGGGTATTGTAAGGTGTTGTTATGACTTGTAAGGCGTCCTACAATATAATATCGTGTTTTTCAAGGTGTTAATATGGCATACAGTGTCGTAAGTTGCCCTAAATTGTCGTACGAAGTTCTAAGGACTCGGACGAATTCATTAGGTTTATTATGAAATTTTAAGTTTTTATACGGTATTATAAGGTGTTGTTATGATTTGTAAGGCGTCCAACAATATAATATCGTGTTTTTCAAGGTGTTAATATGGCATACAGTGTCGTAAGTTGCCCTAAATTGTCGTACGATGTTCAAAGGACCCGGACGAATTTATTAGGTTTATTATGGAGTTTTAAGTTTTTATACTGTATTATAAGGTGTTGTTATGATTTGTAAGGCGCCCTACAATATAATATCGTGTTTTTCAAGGTGTTAATATGGCATACATTGTCGTAAGTTGTCCTAAATATTCGTACGATATTCAAAGGACTCGGACGAATTCATTAGGTTTATTATGGAGTTTTAAGTTTATATACGGTTTTGTAAGGTTTTGTTACTATTTATAAGGCGTCCTTCAATATAATAATGTGTTTTTCAAGGTGTTAATATGGCATACAGAGTTCTAAGATGTCATAAATTGTCGTACGATGTTCAAAGGACTCGTACGAATTCGTTAGATTTATTATGAAGTTTTATGTTTATATACGGTATTGTAAGGTGTTGTTATGACTTGTAAGGCGTCCTACAATATAATATCGTGTTTTTCAAGGTGTTAATATGGCATACAATGTCGTAAGTTGCCCTAAATTGTCGTACGAAGTTCAAAGGACTCGGACGAATTCATTAGGTTTATTATGGAGTTTTAAGTTTTTATACGGTATTATAAGGTGTTGTTATGATTTGTAAGGCGTCCAACAATATAATATCGTGTTTTTCAAGGTGTTAATATGGCATACATTGTCGTAAGTTGTCCTAAATTGTCGTACGATATTCAAAGGACTCGGACGAATTCATTAGGTTTATTATGTAGTTTTAAGTTTATATACGGTTTTGTAAGGTGTTGTTACTATTTATAAGGCGTCCTTCAATATAATAATGTGTTTTTCAAGGTGTTAATATGACATACAGAGTTGTAAGATGTCATAAATTGTCGTACGATGTTCAAAGGACTCGTACGAATTCATTAGATTTATTATGAAGTTTTATGTTTATATACGGTATTGTAAGGTGTTGTTATGACTTGTAAGGCGTCCTACAATATAATATCGTGTTTTTCAAGGTGTTAATATGGCATACAGTGTCGTAAGTTGCCCTAAATTGTCGTACGATGTTCAAAGGACTCGGACGAATTTATTAGGTTTATTATGGAGTTTTAAGTTTTTATACTGTATTATAAGGTGTTGTTATGATTTATAAGGCGTCCTACAATATAATATCGTGTTTTTCAAGGTGTTAATATGGCATACATTGTCGTAAGTTGTCCTAAATATTCGTACGATATTCAAAGGACTCGGACGAATTCATTAGGTTTATTATGGAGTTTTAAGTTTATATACGGTTTTGTAACGTTTTGTTACTATTTATAAGGCGTCCTTCAATATAATAATGTGTTTTTCAAGGTGTTAATAATGCATACAGAGTTCTAAGTTGTCATAAATTGTCGTACGATGTTCAAAGGACTCGTACGAATTCATTAGATTTATTATGATGTTTTATGTTTATATACGGTATTGTAAGGTGTTGTTATGACTTGTAAGGCGTCCTACAATATAATATCGTGTTTTTCAAGGTGTTAATATGGCATACAGTGTCGTAAGTTGCCCTAAATTGTCGTACGAAGTTCAAAGGACTCGGACGAATTCATTAGGTTTATTATGGAATTTTAAGTTTTTATACGGTATTATAAGGTGTTGTTATGATTTGTAAGGCGTCCAACAATAAAATATCGTGTTTTTCAAGGTGTTAATATGGCATACAGTGTCGTAAGTTGCCCTAAATTGTCGTACGATGTTCAAAGGACCCGGACGAATTTATTAGGTTTATTATGGAGTTTTAAGTTTTTATACTGTATTATAAGGTGTTGTTATGATTTGTAAGGCGCCCTACAATATAATATCGTGTTTTTCAAGGTGTTAATATGGCATACATTGTCGTAAGTTGTCCTAAATATTCGTACGATATTCAAAGGACTCGGACGAATTCATTAGGTTTATTATGGAGTTTTAAGTTTATATACGGTTTTGTAAGGTTTTGTTACTATTTATAAGGCGTCCTTCAATATAATAATGTGTTTTTCAAGGTGTTAATATGGCATACAGAGTTCTAAGATGTCATAAATTGTCGTACGATGTTCAAAGGACTCGTACGAATTCGTTAGATTTATTATGAAGTTTTATGTTTATATACGGTATTGTAAGGTGTTGTTATGACTTGTAAGGCGTCCTACAATATAATATCGTGTTTTTCAAGGTGTTAATATGGCATACAATGTCGTAAGTTGCCCTAAATTGTCGTACGAAGTTCAAAGGACTCGGACGAATTCATTAGGTTTATTATGGAGTTTTAAGTTTTTATACGGTATTATAAGGTGTTGTTATGATTTGTAAGGCGTCCAACAATATAATATCGTGTTTTTCAAGGTGTTAATATGGCATACATTGTCGTAAGTTGTCCTAAATTGTCGTACGATATTCAAAGGACTCGGACGAATTCATTAGGTTTATTATGGAGTTTTAAGTTTATATACGGTTTTGTAACGTTTTGTTACTATTTATAAGGCGTCCTTCAATATAATAATGTGTTTTTCAAGGTGTTAATAATGCATACAGAGTTCTAAGATGTCATAAATTGTCGTACGATGTTCAAAGGACTCGTACGAATTCATTAGATTTATTATGAAGTTTTATGTTTATATAGGGTATTGTAAGGTGTTGTTATGACTTGTAAGGCGTCCTACAATATAATATCGTGTTTTTCAAGGTGTTAATATGGCATACAGTGTCGTAAGTTGCCCTAAATTGTCGTACGAAGTTCTAAGGACTCGGACGAATTCATTAGGTTTATTATGAAATTTTAAGTTTTTATACGGTATTATAAGGTGTTGTTATGATTTGTAAGGCGTCCAACAATATAATATCGTGTTTTTCAAGGTGTTAATATGGCATACAGTGTCGTAAGTTGCCCTAAATTGTCGTACGATGTTCAAAGGACCCGGACGAATTTATTAGGTTTATTATGGAGTTTTAAGTTTTTATACTGTATTATAAGGTGTTGTTATGATTTGTAAGGCGCCCTACAATATAATATCGTGTTTTTCAAGGTGTTAATATGGCATACATTGTCGTAAGTTGTCCTAAATATTCGTACGATATTCAAAGGACTCGGACGAATTCATTAGGTTTATTATGGAGTTTTAAGTTTATATACGGTTTTGTAAGGTTTTGTTACTATTTATAAGGCGTCCTTCAATATAATAATGTGTTTTTCAAGGTGTTAATATGGCATACAGAGTTCTAAGATGTCATAAATTGTCGTACGATGTTCAAAGGACTCGTACGAATTCGTTAGATTTATTATGAAGTTTTATGTTTATATACGGTATTGTAAGGTGTTGTTATGACTTGTAAGGCGTCCTACAATATAATATCGTGTTTTTCAAGGTGTTAATATGGCATACAATGTCGTAAGTTGCCCTAAATTGTCGTACGAAGTTCAAAGGACTCGGACGAATTCATTAGGTTTATTATGGAGTTTTAAGTTTTTATACGGTATTATAAGGTGTTGTTATGATTTGTAAGGCGTCCAACAATATAATATCGTGTTTTTCAAGGTGTTAATATGGCATACATTGTCGTAAGTTGTCCTAAATTGTCGTACGATATTCAAAGGACTCGGACGAATTCATTAGGTTTATTATGTAGTTTTAAGTTTATATACGGTTTTGTAAGGTGTTGTTACTATTTATAAGGCGTCCTTCAATATAATAATGTGTTTTTCAAGGTGTTAATATGACATACAGAGTTGTAAGATGTCATAAATTGTCGTACGATGTTCAAAGGACTCGTACGAATTCATTAGATTTATTATGAAGTTTTATGTTTATATACGGTATTGTAAGGTGTTGTTATGACTTGTAAGGCGTCCTACAATATAATATCGTGTTTTTCAAGGTGTTAATATGGCATACAGTGTCGTAAGTTGCCCTAAATTGTCGTACGATGTTCAAAGGACTCGGACGAATTTATTAGGTTTATTATGGAGTTTTAAGTTTTTATACTGTATTATAAGGTGTTGTTATGATTTATAAGGCGTCCTACAATATAATATCGTGTTTTTCAAGGTGTTAATATGGCATACATTGTCGTAAGTTGTCCTAAATATTCGTACGATATTCAAAGGACTCGGACGAATTCATTAGGTTTATTATGGAGTTTTAAGTTTATATACGGTTTTGTAAGGTTTTGTTACTATTTATAAGGCGTCCTTCAATATAATAATGTGTTTTTCAAGGTGTTAATAATGCATACAGAGTTCTAAGATGTCATAAATTGTCGTACGATGTTCAAAGGACTCGTACGAATTCGTTAGATTTATTATGAAGTTTTATGTTTATATACGGTATTGTAAGGTGTTGTTATGACTTGTAAGGCGTCCTACAATATAATATCGTGTTTTTCAAGGTGTTAATATGGCATACAATGTCGTAAGTTGCCCTAAATTGCCGTACGAAGTTCAAAGGACTCGGACGAATTCATTAGGTTTATTATGGAGTTTTAAGTTTTTATACGGTATTATAAGGTGTTGTTATGATTTGTAAGGCGTCCAACAATATAATATCGTGTTTTTCAAGGTGTTAATATGGCATACATTGTCGTAAGTTGTCCTCAATTGTCGTACGATATTCAAAGGACTCGGACGAATTCATTAGGTTTATTATGGAGTTTTAAGTTTATATACGGTTTTGTAAGGTTTTGTTACTATTTATAAGGCGTCCTTCAATATAATAATGTGTTTTTCAAGGTGTTAATATGGCATACAGAGTTCTAAGATGTCATAAATTGTCGTACGATGTTCAAAGGACTCGTACGAATTCGTTAGATTTATTATGAAGTTTTATGTTTATATACGGTATTGTAAGGTGTTGTTATGACTTGTAAGTCGTCCTACAATATTATATCGTGTTTTTCAAGGTGTTAATATGGCATACAATGTCGTAAGTTGCCCTAAATTGTCGTACGAAGTTCAAAGGACTTGGACGAATTCATTAGGTTTATTATGGAGTTTTAAGTTTTTATACGGTATTATAAGGTGTTGTTATGATTTGTAAGGCGTCCAACAATATAATATCGTGTTTTTCAAGGTGTTAATATGGCATACATTGTCGTAAGTTGTCCTAAATTGTCGTACGATATTCAAAAGACTCGGACGAATTCATTATGTTTATTATGGAGTTTTAAGTTTATATACGGTTTTGTAAGGTGTTGTTACTATTTATAAGGCGTCCTTCAATATAATAATGTGTTTTTCAAGGTGTTAATATGGCATACAGAGTTGTAAGATGTCATAAATTGTCGTACGATGTTCAAAGGACTCGTACGAATTCATTAGATTTATTATGAAGTTTTATGTTTATATACGGTATTGTAAGGTGTTGTTATGACTTGTAAGGCGTCCTACAATATAATATCGTGTTTTTCAAGGTGTTAATATGGCATACAGTGTCGTAAGTTGCCCTAAATTGTCGTACGATGTTCAAAGGACTCGGACGAATTTATTAGGTTTATTATGGAGTTTTAAGTTTTTATACTGTATTATAAGGTGTTGTTATGATTTATAAGGCGTCCTACAATATAATATCGTGTTTTTCAAGGTGTTAATATGGCATACATAGTCGTAAGTTGTCCTAAATATTCGTACGATATTCAAAGGACTCGGACGAATTCATTAGGTTTATTATGGAGTTTTAAGTTTATATACGGTTTTGTAACGTTTTGTTACTATTTATAAGGCGTCCTTCAATATAATAATGTGTTTTTCAAGGTGTTAATAATGCATACAGAGTTCTAAGATGTCATAAATTGTCGTACGATGTTCAAAGGACTCGTACGAATTCATTAGATTTATTATGAAGTTTTATGTTTATATACGGTATTGTAAGGTGTTGTTATGACTTGTAAGGCGTCCTACAATATAATATCGTGTTTTTCAAGGTGTTAATATGGCATACAGTGTCGTAAGTTGCCCTAAATTGTCGTACGAAGTTCAAAGGACTCGGACGAATTCATTAGGTTTATTATGGAATTTTAAGTTTTTATACGGTATTATAAGGTGTTGTTATGATTTGTAAGGCGTCCAACAATATAATATCGTGTTTTTCAAGGTGTTAATATGGCATACAGTGTCGTAAGTTGCCCTAAATTGTCGTACGATGTTCAAAGGACCCGGACGAATTTATTAGGTTTATTATGGAGTTTTAAGTTTTTTTTATACTGTATTATAAGGTGTTGTTATGATTTGTAAGGCGCCCTACAATATAATATCGTGTTTTTCAAGGTGTTAATATGGCATACATTGTCGTAAGTTGTCCTAAATATTCGTACGATATTCAAAGGACTCGGACGAATTCATTAGGTTTATTATGGAGTTTTAAGTTTATATACGGTTTTGTAAGGTTTTGTTACTATTTATAAGGCGTCCTTCAATATAATAATGTGTTTTTCAAGGTGTTAATATGGCATACAGAGTTCTAAGATGTCATAAATTGTCGTACGATGTTCAAAGGACTCGTACAAATTCGTTAGATTTATTATGAAGTTTTATGTTTATATACGGTATTTTAAGGTGTTGTTATGACTTGTAAGGCGTCCTACAATATAATATCGTGTTTTTCAAGGTGTTAATATGGCATACAGTGTCGTAAGTTGCCCTAAATTGTCTTACGAAGTTCAAAGGACTCGGACGAATTCATTAGGTTTATTATGGAGTTTTAAGTTTTTATACGGTATTATAAGGTGTTGTTATGATTTGTAAGGCGTCCAACAATATAATATCGTGTTTTTCAAGGTGTTAATATGGCATACATTGTCGTAAGTTGTCCTAAATTGTCGTACGATATTCAAAGGACTCAGACGAATTCATTAGGTATATTATGGAGTTTTAAGTTTATATACGGTTTTGTAAGGTGTTGTTACTATTTATAAGGCGTCCTTCAATATAATAATGTGTTTTTCAAGGTGTTAGTATGGCATACAGAGTTGTAAGATGTCATAAATTGTCGTACGATGTTCAAAGGACTCGTACGAATTCATTAGATTTATTATGAAGTTTTATGTTTATATACGGTATTGTAAGGTGTTGTTATGTCTTGTAAGGCGTCCTACAATATAATATCGTGTTTTTCAAGGTGTTAATATGGCATACAGTGTCGTAAGTTGCCCTAAATTGTCGTACGAAGTTCAAAGGACTCGGACGAATTCATTAGGTTTATTATGGAGTTTTAAGTTTTTATACGGTATTATAAGGTGTTGTTATGATTTGTAAGGCGTCCAACAATATAATATCGTGTTTTTCAAGGTGTTAATATGGCATACATTGTCGTAAGTTGTCCTAAATTGTCGTACGATATTCAAAGGACTCGGACGAATTCATTAGGTTTATTATGGAGTTTTAAGTTTATATACGGTTTTGTAAGGTTTTGTTACTATTTATAAGGCGTCCTTCAATATAATAATGTGTTTTTCAAGGTGTTAATATGGCATACAGAGTTCTAAGATGTCATAAATTGTCGTACGATGTTCAAAGGACTCGTACGAATTCGTTAGATTTATTATGAAGTTTTATGTTTATATACGGTATTGTAAGGTGTTGTTATGACTTGTAAGGCGTCCTACAATATAATATCGTGTTTTTCAAGGTGTTAATATGGCATACAATGTCGTAAGTTGCCCTAAATTGTCGTACGAAGTTCAAAGGACTTGGACGAATTCATTAGGTTTATTATGGAGTTTTAAGTTTTTATACGGTATTATAAGGTGTTGTTATGATTTGTAAGGCGTCCAACAATATAATATCGTGTTTTTCAAGGTGTTAATATGGCATACATTGTCGTAAGTTGTCCTAAATTGTCGTACGATATTCAAAAGACTCGGACGAATTCATTATGTTTATTATGGAGTTTTAAGTTTATATACGGTTTTGTAAGGTGTTGTTACTATTTATAAGGCGTCCTTAAATATAATAATGTGTTTTTCAAGGTGTTAATATGGCATACAGAGTTGTAAGATGTCATAAATTGTCGTACGATGTTCAAAGGACTCGTACGAATTCATTAGATTTATTATGAAGTTTTATGTTTATATACGGTATTGTAAGGTGTTGTTATGACTTGTAAGGCGTCCTACAATATAATATCGTGTTTTTCAAGGTGTTAATATGGCATACAGTGTCGTAAGTTGCCCTAAATTGTCGTACGATGTTCAAAGGACTCGGACGAATTTATTAGGTTTATTATGGAGTTTTAAGTTTTTATACTGTATTATAAGGTGTTGTTATGATTTATAAGGCGTCCTACAATATAATATCGTGTTTTTCAAGGTGTTAATATGGCATACATTATCGTAAGTTGTCCTAAATATTCGTACGATATTCAAAGGACTCGGACGAATTCATTAGGTTTATTATGGAGTTTTAAGTTTATATACGGTTTTGTAACGTTTTGTTACTATTTATAAGGCGTCCTTCAATATAATAATGTGTTTTTCAAGGTGTTAATAATGCATACAGAGTTCTAAGATGTCATAAATTGTCGTACGATGTTCAAAGGACTCGTACGAATTCATTAGATTTATTTTGAAGTTTTATGTTTATATACGGTATTGTAAGGTGTTGTTATGACTTGTAAGGCGTCCTACAATATAATATCGTGTTTTTCAAGTTGTTAATATGGCATACAGTGTCGTAAGTTGCCCTAAATTGTCGTACGAAGTTCAAAGGACTCGGACGAATTCATTAGGTTTATTATGGAATTTTAAGTTTTTATACGGTATTATAAGGTGTTGTTATGATTTGTAAGGCGTCCAACAATATAATATCGTGTTTTTCAAGGTGTTAATATGGCATACAGTGTCGTAAGTTGCCCTAAATTGTCGTACGATGTTCAAAGGACCCGGACGAATTTATTAGGTTTATTATGGAGTTTTAAGTTTTTATACTGTATTATAAGGTGTTGTTATGATTTGTAATAACAAAAAACAATAATTGCGTTTGTCTTTATTATTTAACTAGGTCCAAGACACCCCGCCCGGCGGCGGAAACACCGGGTTGTCATTGGAATTGGATATCCATAGTAAACAAAGCACATGGTATTTATTTATTAAGCCAAATAGTGATTAATACATTTGGAACATGAGTCCTAAATAGAAACGACAAAAGTAATAACAAAAACAATAATTGCGTTTGTCTTTATTATTTAACTAGGTCCAAGGCAATCCTATGTCTTGGCAAAAGCAGCAAAACAATATCATAAGCAACACCTGAAATATGTAAAAATAAAGTTAGCTATTTAAAGCTAGTGAGTAAACCACAGTTGATAAATAATAGTATAGGAAATCCGAGATCATCATAATATGCTGCGCAATCTTACATGTATAGCTATTTCGTATCATTCTCGACCATGACACCTTGAACACATTGAACACATTGTAATATGACTTGTAGTCATTTATCATGAGGAACCAACTCATGTATTAATTAAGGATAACTTATTTAGCAACCGTCATCTAACCGTCTCGATATTTAAGTTATCCATAATTATTTAGCAACTTAGGGACATGGCATAGCAACATAGTATAGCAACTTGTAACATTGAATAGCAACTTGTAACATAGTAACCTTGAAATTGAATGGCCGGGTTTAAATCACCTGTTTTGAAATACATGCAGGTGGGTTTGTCAAACCATTAGCGCTAACATTGTACCGGTGGGATTACTAAGTAACAATACTACTTTAAACTACCACATAAGGATTGCATCTTGTCGCGAGTCAAGACTAACATATTTTATGATCTCTTTTGCAAACAAATAGAAAACTGAAAACATTGTATAGTAATTGAACATATTTCAGCCCCAAAATGTAAAACTAAAAAGGGGAGTGATTTTACTCACCTTGAAACTTGGGCTCGAAACAAATAGTAAATCGTCTGAATTGAAACGAGGATCGTCAAAATATTAGAATCACCTAATTAAATGACAACCCTAACTTAGTAAACAAATTGTATAGAAACCTTGAATAGAAACAATAAGAGTCTAAGAAAATTGGAATTCTAGGGTTTCGAATTGGGATTTGGAGGTTTCTCGTTAAATTGATAGAATATATAAAATTATTTATTCTTTCGATAACAATAGTAATAATGGTTATTTTGAAAAGCGATATAAACTCTAATAATAACAATTTATATAATGTCAAAAGTATATTATATATTTTAAATTACTTTAAAATATTTAATACAATTTTAAAGTATAATAAAATCCATATTGAAGTCTTATTTGTAGAACCAAATATTTATAAAACTTTATATGTATTTTACATGTATAAAAATACATTCTTATAGTATCTTTAAGGTATTAAAAGGATTTGAAAAAATTAGATTAATAAAACTAAATTTGTACAAAATCATGGTTTTGGTATATCTTATAGGTTTTTAGAGTTATAAATGCTCATGTTTTATATAACTTAATAGACTTTCTAATATTTTTGATATAGCATTTGTATTAGAATAGGATAGTTAGTTAAAAATAGGTCAAAGTATAGTAAAAAAATAGATGAAATAATAATATGGTGCCCTGGTTCGAACCCAGGGTCACCCACTGCACAAACAATGACTTCAACCAGTCTCGCTACTTAGGGTTTTTGTTTAAAAGCCGTTTAGAAATAGTTTTAACTTATAACCATACAATGCCCCCAATTCCTTATGAACCCTAGAATCAAAATCGCCAAATTGATCACGAATTCGATAGAGACGAAACAATTAAACATAGGGCTTTTGATTAGGACGACCCAAGGATCATTTACATATAAATACTTACTTGTTTGGTGATGAATTGAACCGAAGCAGAACGAAGAACAAATAGCGACGGGTTCAGATCAAACACCGGGTTCTTATGATTTTTGATAGAAATTAAGGTAGCAGAGAGTGAAAACGAGTTGTAGAGATGAAACCTGTCGATTGAATTTGTTTAATTTGGTCTAGAAGTTGTCGAACGGTTCGAAGCTTGAATGACGACCAAAAATATTAATTGGATGTTTAATTAGGTGTTTAATCTCAATTGAATGCTATAGCCCGTTTCTAAACGACGAAATAATCGTTTTGGTTAATCAAATTTGTTGATTGAAACGTTTTAAGTCGATATAAGATTAATGGGTTTATGAACGATTATTATAACCGATCAAAGACACTAATTATGCTGTTTTAAGTGCAGTTACGGGTAGTATTGGGTTCGAATTGAGGGAAGGAGTATTTTACATATGTTTAATTCGACTAAAATCAGCCACACAGCGTTTTTAGGTGTTGCCGGAGTATGGCCGGCGCCGGCGGTGGTTCTTGCCGGAAAAAGGGTTATTCACGCAACAGGGGGGGTTGGGTAATAATTACTGTTCTGGTCCTTCGGGTTTAGGTTTGTGGTTAGTTTGGATTATATAAAGTTTAAGTTTCAGAATTTACATAAGCAGCCCAAAGTTAATTTATAACTCATATTAACTAACTAACTTAACCGAGTAATCACTTAACGTTTATAAACTTGACGTTTTTGTATGTCTAAGTTGCTGTGAACGTTTTATGGTTATTTTCTTGACTCTCTCTCTCTCTCTTTTTTTATTAACTTGAATATAATTTACAAATCTCGTTTATGAATTAGAAATTATATATATATATATATATAGTTATATATAGTGTTACCTTCAAATGAGATTTATTTATTATTTGTCGGAATTAAATAGTAGACTTTTAGTAATAACTCATAATAATTTCGATCGTTTTATTAAAGACAGAACTTCAGATCCGACATATTTACTTATTTTAATAAATAAAAAAACGAAACGTTACATCTTTGGAGATTAAATACGAATACAATAAAAAGAAAGATAGATTCGGTTACGAGTCGGGCATTCGGGTTCGGGCTTGGGGCAGATGTCACAGTCTCCATTCCTTATATAAATTTCGTCCCGAAATTTGCTCAAATCAAAGAAGAAGAAGAAGAAACGAAAGATGCGATTATTTAGTTTTCCATTATAAATGTACTTGCGTTATTTAGCTTTTTTTTATTTGCACAAAGGTACGTTAGTCTCGAGGAGTTGTATTAGAATGCACCAGGGTAAGCACTAGATGATAATGACAAATGGAATTCTGTGCAAACCAATGCTTTCGACCACGTGACAAAAATTGCTATGGTTTCCATGCACCAACTTTCATAATTCCGTGGGCACCCGTAATTACTTTAGTTTTTGCATGGACCACACAGTTCATTCGATCACGTGCGAGTCAAATGTACACAAAATTTCTAAGTTAAGATAATGATACACATAGGTTCCGAGATTATATTCGATGGCATTCAGTTCTCGTGAAGTATAGTTTAAGACGATACGCAAATTGATGATTTGAGAGAATTGAGTTTATTAGGTAGTCATAATAGTTTTTTTTTTGTTCATAGATACAAATAGTTAAGTTCGAGTATTAAAATTGTAATAGCATAAGTTTTTGAAAACCAACTTCATGTGTGGGAGATGTAGATGACATTTGAAATTAAGTTACTAAACATTAAGTGATAGTTTATTAGGATTATAGAAATTTTAATTTTATAAAGATTTTGATGCTTTGGATAATCCAATTTATAGTTCTAATACATAGATTACTCAGTTCCTATTGGTTTTGATGCTTTGGATAATCCATATAGCAATAAATTTAGGTAAACCAAATGTATTGGTTATAGACGTAACAAGGTTATATGAGGTGATGCTATTTTTCTATAATACGGTTTAAAAGAAAAACTAAGTAATGAGTTTAGAAAAACTTAAAAGTTTTAAATATTTACTATCTATGGAGGGATTGATTTGAAAATCAATAAATAGCACAATCTGAGTTTTAAATCTTCGATATTGAAAACATGAATCATGACGTTTGTTGCAAGTGTTTGTATCCCATTTGAGAGAAACATGGAAATGTTATGTATGTACTTATCAAACGTTTAGAATAATCAATCCCAATTTAAAGAAATCATTTATCATGAAATTTATATATTTTATATATTTTACAAATACTAAAAACAAATAATTTTTATTTTATTTTTTTTTATTTGCAAAAACAAGGAAATCATTTTTAATAGAATTAACTATTGGTTGGTAGTTTTACAAAAACTGCAAATAAAATATGGTGTTTTAAGTAGAAAGTTTATACGTAAGACACGTTCGATTTGAATGAGTTTATAGAAACAAGTTGTACGGAATTTCATTAGTGAAATATATTAGTTACATGAGGTTAAGAATAGTTGTGTAGTGAATTCATGTTAAGTTGTGGAAAACGAATTTATGAATAACATCATTTAATGAAGTATTAGAAGTTGGATTAGAATCTTATGATTAGATGAGTAGTTTAGACAACATTCGAGTATTGAGATCGAGTTGGGATACTTTGGAGGTAAAAGTCCGATTCGTAAATCAAACGATTGCGTTGAAATAACAAAATAGTAAATCCGTTACGAGATTTCAGGAATCATGAATTAAGTCATTAATTTGGGATTCGATAATTGAATTGAGATTAGAAATATGCCTTAGTTTTGGTATTTGGTATTTGTTTCGAAGTTTTGATAATTCGATTGAGGTTATTCAATATACCTTAGTTTTGATTTAGAACATTCGGGTCGCGATGTTATTAGCGAGTCGTTCACGTCTTGTTGTCATTCGACAAGAATAGATAGAAAAAGGATTTCATGAGACACAAGAAATTTTTGGATAACATAAGTTGTAATTGAATTTTGGATTGAATAGAAAGGATAATTGTACTTTGAGTTTCATAGAATTTTTGAACACATAACATGGTAATCACTTGGAAATCATTGAAATGTAAATAAACAAACTTGGAATAACATTTAAAATAATATAGAAACCCATTGAAATAACTTGAAATCATAGAAAATGATAATCAAAGTGCTAGGAATGTGTCTTGGTTTTGGACACTTAAGACTTATCAAAGTGTTAAGATCGCTTTCAACGTATTCGAGAAGACGTGCTTTAGCCTATAGGGTCACACTCATCTCGTCCATCCCCAGGTAAGCATACAGATCTCTTAAAGAGATTTATACGAAATGCTTTGCCTTAGACAGGATGTCCGTGATACAGGCGTTCCCCCTTCCAGATTGCACGCGTTCCCACGTTTCAAGCTTACTTAAGACGATGACGAGATTCCACAAAGAGGAAGATCCCAATCGTACAGATGAGTCTCTTGTAGCTCCTTCGCGAAATCGGATAAGAAATGAGATTAAGAAAAGCATAGAAAGGTTCGCCAAAGGAAAACAAATAAGTTCAAAAGAATTCCTAAGTACATCTATTTGCACTAAGGACTCTTAGGTTATAGTCTAGGACGGTGTGTTTTCTAATACCCTATCCTAGTTCCCTATAACCATGGCTCTGATACCAACTGTGACACCCCGCCCGGCGGCGGAAACACCGGGTTGTCATTGGAATTGGATATCCATAGTAAACAAAGCACATGGTATTTATTTATTAAGCCAAATAGTGATTAATACATTTGGAACATGAGTCCTAAATAGAAACGACAAAAGTAATAACAAAAACAATAATTGCGTTTGTCTTTATTATTTAACTAGGTCCAAGGCAATCCTATGTCTTGGCAAAAGCAGCAAAACAATATCATAAGCAACACCTGAAATATGTAAAAATAAAGTTAGCTATTTAAAGCTAGTGAGTAAACCACAGTTGATAAATAATAGTATAGGAAATCCGAGATCATCATAATATGCTGCGCAATCTTACATGTATAGCTATTTCGTATCATTCTCGACCATGACACCTTGAACACATTGAACACATTGTAATATGACTTGTAGTCATTTATCATGAGGAACCAACTCATGTATTAATTAAGGATAACTTATTTAGCAACCGTCATCTAACCGTCTCGATATTTAAGTTATCCATAATTATTTAGCAACTTAGGGACATGGCATAGCAACATAGTATAGCAACTTGTAACATTGAATAGCAACTTGTAACATAGTAACCTTGAAATTGAATGGCCGGGTTTAAATCACCTGTTTTGAAATACATGCAGGTGGGTTTGTCAAACCATTAGCGCTAACATTGTACCGGTGGGATTACTAAGTAACAATACTACTTTAAACTACCACATAAGGATTGCATCTTGTCGCGAGTCAAGACTAACATATTTTATGATCTCTTTTGCAAACAAATAGAAAACTGAAAACATTGTATAGTAATTGAACATATTTCAGCCCCAAAATGTAAAACTAAAAAGGGGAGTGATTTTACTCACCTTGAAACTTGGGCTCGAAACAAATAGTAAATCGTCTGAATTGAAACGAGGATCGTCAAAATATTAGAATCACCTAATTAAATGACAACCCTAACTTAGTAAACAAATTGTATAGAAACCTTGAATAGAAACAATAAGAGTCTAAGAAAATTGGAATTCTAGGGTTTCGAATTGGGATTTGGAGGTTTCTCGTTAAATTGATAGAATATATAAAATTATTTATTCTTTCGATAACAATAGTAATAATGGTTATTTTGAAAAGCGATATAAACTCTAATAATAACAATTTATATAATGTCAAAAGTATATTATATATTTTAAATTACTTTAAAATATTTAATACAATTTTAAAGTATAATAAAATCCATATTGAAGTCTTATTTGTAGAACCAAATATTTATAAAACTTTATATGTATTTTACATGTATAAAAATACATTCTTATAGTATCTTTAAGGTATTAAAAGGATTTGAAAAAATTAGATTAATAAAACTAAATTTGTACAAAATCATGGTTTTGGTATATCTTATAGGTTTTTAGAGTTATAAATGCTCATGTTTTATATAACTTAATAGACTTTCTAATATTTTTGATATAGCATTTGTATTAGAATAGGATAGTTAGTTAAAAATAGGTCAAAGTATAGTAAAAAAATAGATGAAATAATAATATGGTGCCCTGGTTCGAACCCAGGGTCACCCACTGCACAAACAATGACTTCAACCAGTCTCGCTACTTAGGGTTTTTGTTTAAAAGCCGTTTAGAAATAGTTTTAACTTATAACCATACAATGCCCCCAATTCCTTATGAACCCTAGAATCAAAATCGCCAAATTGATCACGAATTCGATAGAGACGAAACAATTAAACATAGGGCTTTTGATTAGGACGACCCAAGGATCATTTACATATAAATACTTACTTGTTTGGTGATGAATTGAACCGAAGCAGAACGAAGAACAAATAGCGACGGGTTCAGATCAAACACCGGGTTCTTATGATTTTTGATAGAAATTAAGGTAGCAGAGAGTGAAAACGAGTTGTAGAGATGAAACCTGTCGATTGAATTTGTTTAATTTGGTCTAGAAGTTGTCGAACGGTTCGAAGCTTGAATGACGACCAAAAATATTAATTGGATGTTTAATTAGGTGTTTAATCTCAATTGAATGCTATAGCCCGTTTCTAAACGACGAAATAATCGTTTTGGTTAATCAAATTTGTTGATTGAAACGTTTTAAGTCGATATAAGATTAATGGGTTTATGAACGATTATTATAACCGATCAAAGACACTAATTATGCTGTTTTAAGTGCAGTTACGGGTAGTATTGGGTTCGAATTGAGGGAAGGAGTATTTTACATATGTTTAATTCGACTAAAATCAGCCACACAGCGTTTTTAGGTGTTGCCGGAGTATGGCCGGCGCCGGCGGTGGTTCTTGCCGGAAAAAGGGTTATTCACGCAACAGGGGGGTTGGGTAATAATTACTGTTCTGGTCCTTCGGGTTTAGGTTTGTGGTTAGTTTGGATTATATAAAGTTTAAGTTTCAGAATTTACATAAGCAGCCCAAAGTTAATTTATAACTCATATTAACTAACTAACTTAACCGAGTAATCACTTAACGTTTATAAACTTGACGTTTTTGTATGTCTAAGTTGCTGTGAACGTTTTATGGTTATTTTCTTGACTCTCTCTCTCTCTCTTTTTTTATTAACTTGAATATAATTTACAAATCTCGTTTATGAATTAGAAATTATATATATATATATATATATATAGTTATATATAGTGTTACCTTCAAATGAGATTTATTTATTATTTGTCGGAATTAAATAGTAGACTTTTAGTAATAACTCATAATAATTTCGATCGTTTTATTAAAGACAGAACTTCAGATCCGACATATTTACTTATTTTAATAAATAAAAAAACGAAACGTTACATCTTTGGAGATTAAATACGAATACAATAAAAAGAAAGATAGATTCGGTTACGAGTCGGGCATTCGGGTTCGGGCTTGGGGCAGATGTCACAGTCTCCCCTCCTTATATAAATTTCGTCCCGAAATTTGCTCAAATCAAAGAAGAAGAAGAAGAAACGAAAGATGCGATTATTTAGTTTTCCATTATAAATGTACTTGCGTTATTTAGCTTTTTTTTATTTGCACAAAGGTACGTTAGTCTCGAGGAGTTGTATTAGAATGCACCAGGCTAAGCACTAGATGATAATGACAAATGGAATTCTGTGCAAACCAATGCTTTCGACCACGTGACAAAAATTGCTATGGTTTCCATGCACCAACTTTCATAATTCCGTGTGCACCCGTAATTACTTTAGTTTTTGCATGGACCACACAGTTCATTCGATCACGAGCGAGTCAAATGTACACAAAATTTCTAAGTTAAGATAATGATACACATAGGTTCCGAGATTATATTCGATGGCATTCAGTTCTCGTGAAGTATAGTTTAAGACGATACGCAAATTGATGATTTGAGAGAATTGAGTTTATTAGGTAGTCATAATAGTTTTTTTTTTTGTTCATAGATACAAATAGTTAAGTTCGAGTATTAAAATTGTAATAGCATAAGTTTTTGAAAACCAACTTCATGTGTGGGAGATGTAGATGACATTTGAAATTAAGTTACTAAACATTAAGTGATAGTTTATTAGGATTATAGAAATTTTAATTTTATAAAGATTTTGATGCTTTGGATAATCCAATTTATAGTTCTAATACATAGATTACTCAGTTCCTATTGGTTTTGATGCTTTGGATAATCCATATAGCAATAAATTTAGGTAAACCAAATGTATTGGTTATAGACGTAACAAGGTTATATGAGGTGATGCTATTTTTCTATAATACGGTTTAAAAGAAAAACTAAGTAATGAGTTTAGAAAAACTTAAAAGTTTTAAATATTTACTATCTATGGAGGGATTGATTTGAAAATCAATAAATAGCACAATCTGAGTTTTAAATCTTCGATATTGAAAACATGAATCATGACGTTTGTTGCAAGTGTTTGTATCCCATTTGAGAGAAACATGGAAATGTTATGTATGTACTTATCAAACGTTTAGAATAATCAATCCCAATTTAAAGAAATCATTTATCATGAAATTTATATATTTTATATATTTTACAAATACTAAAAACAAATAATTTTTATTTTATTTTTTTTTATTTGCAAAAACAAGGAAATCATTTTTAATAGAATTAACTATTGGTTGGTAGTTTTACAAAAACTGCAAATAAAATATGGTGTTTTAAGTAGAAAGTTTATACGTAAGACACGTTCGATTTGAATGAGTTTATAGAAACAAGTTTTACGGAATTTCATTAGTGAAATATATTAGTTACATGAGCTTAAGAATAGTTGTGTAGTGAATTCATGTTAAGTTGTGGAAAACGAATTTATGAATAACATCATTTAATGAAGTATTAGAAGTTGGATTAGAATCTTATGATTAGATGAGTAGTTTAGACAACATTCGAGTATTGAGATCGAGTTGGGATACTTTGGAGGTAAAAGTCCGATTCGTAAATCAAACGATTGCGTTGAAATAACAAAATAGTAAATCCGTTACGAGATTTCAGGAATCATGAATTAAGTCATTAATTTGGGATTCGATAATTGAATTGAGATTAGAAATATGCCTTAGTTTTGGTATTTGGTATTTGTTTTGAAGTTTTGATAATTCGATTGAGGTTATTCAATATACCTTAGTTTTGATTTAGAACATTCGGGTCGCGATGTTATTAGCGAGTCGTTCACGTCTTGTTGTCATTCGACAAGAGTAGATAGAAAAAGGATTTCATGAGACACAAGAAATTTTTGGATAACATAAGTTGTAATTGAATTTTGGATTGAATAGAAAGGATAATTGTACTTTGAGTTTCATAGAATTTTTGAACACATAACATGGTAATCACTTGGAAATCATTGAAATGTAAATAAACAAACTTGGAATAACATTTAAAATAATATAGAAACCCATTGAAATAACTTGAAATCATAGAAAATGATAATCAAAGTGCTAGGAATGTGTCTTGGTTTTGGACACTTAAGACTTATCAAAGTGTTAAGATCGCTTTCAACGTATTCGAGAAGACGTGCTTTAGCCTATAGGGTCACACTCATCTCGTCCATCCCCAGGTAAGCATACAGATCTCTTAAAGAGATTTATACGAAATGCTTTGCCTTAGACAGGATGTCCGTGATACAGGCGTTCCCCCTTCCAGATTGCACGCGTTCCCACGTTTCAAGCTTACTTAAGACGATGACGAGATTCCACAAAGAGGAAGATCCCAATCGTACAGATGAGTCTCTTGTAGCTCCTTCGCGAAATCGGATAAGAAATGAGATTAAGAAAAGCATAGAAAGGTTCGCCAAAGGAAAACAAATAAGTTCAAAAGAATTCCTAAGTACATCTATTTGCACTAAGGACTCTTAGGTTATAGTCTAGGACGGTGTGTTTTCTAATACCCTATCCTAGTTCCCTATAACCATGGCTCTGATACCAACTGTGACACCCCGCCCGGCGGCGGAAACACCGGGTTGTCATTGGAATTGGATATCCATAGTAAACAAAGCACATGGTATTTATTTATTAAGCCAAATAGTGATTAATACATTTGGAACATGAGTCCTAAATAGAAACGACAAAAGTAATAACAAAAACAATAATTGCGTTTGTCTTTATTATTTAACTAGGTCCAAGGCAATCCTATGTCTTGGCAAAAGCAGCAAAACAATATCATAAGCAACACCTGAAATATGTAAAAATAAAGTTAGCTATTTAAAGCTAGTGAGTAAACCACAGTTGATAAATAATAGTATAGGAAATCCGAGATCATCATAATATGCTGCGCAATCTTACATGTATAGCTATTTCGTATCATTCTCGACCATGACACCTTGAACACATTGAACACATTGTAATATGACTTGTAGTCATTTATCATGAGGAACCAACTCATGTATTAATTAAGGATAACTTATTTAGCAACCGTCATCTAACCGTCTCGATATTTAAGTTATCCATAATTATTTAGCAACTTAGGGACATGGCATAGCAACATAGTATAGCAACTTGTAACATTGAATAGCAACTTGTAACATAGTAACCTTG
Organism: Tagetes erecta; assembly: GCA_030867185.1. Taxonomy (NCBI): domain Eukaryota; kingdom Viridiplantae; phylum Streptophyta; class Magnoliopsida; order Asterales; family Asteraceae; genus Tagetes; species Tagetes erecta. The sequence continues at coordinate 30,921,115 of CM061488.1, forward strand.
AAATTGAATGGCCGGGTTTAAATCACCTGTTTTGAAATACATGCAGGTGGGTTTGTCAAACCATTAGCGCTAACATTGTACCGGTGGGATTACTAAGTAACAATACTACTTTAAACTACCACATAAGGATTGCATCTTGTCGCGAGTCAAGACTAACATATTTTATGATCTCTTTTGCAAACAAATAGAAAACTGAAAACATTGTATAGTAATTGAACATATTTCAGCCCCAAAATGTAAAACTAAAAAGGGGAGTGATTTTACTCACCTTGAAACTTGGGCTCGAAACAAATAGTAAATCGTCTGAATTGAAACGAGGATCGTCAAAATATTAGAATCACCTAATTAAATGACAACCCTAACTTAGTAAACAAATTGTATAGAAACCTTGAATAGAAACAATAAGAGTCTAAGAAAATTGGAATTCTAGGGTTTCGAATTGGGATTTGGAGGTTTCTCGTTAAATTGATAGAATATATAAAATTATTTATTCTTTCGATAACAATAGTAATAATGGTTATTTTGAAAAGCGATATAAACTCTAATAATAACAATTTATATAATGTCAAAAGTATATTATATATTTTAAATTACTTTAAAATATTTAATACAATTTTAAAGTATAATAAAATCCATATTGAAGTCTTATTTGTAGAACCAAATATTTATAAAACTTTATATGTATTTTACATGTATAAAAATACATTCTTATAGTATCTTTAAGGTATTAAAAGGATTTGAAAAAATTAGATTAATAAAACTAAATTTGTACAAAATCATGGTTTTGGTATATCTTATAGGTTTTTAGAGTTATAAATGCTCATGTTTTATATAACTTAATAGACTTTCTAATATTTTTGATATAGCATTTGTATTAGAATAGGATAGTTAGTTAAAAATAGGTCAAAGTATAGTAAAAAAATAGATGAAATAATAATATGGTGCCCTGGTTCGAACCCAGGGTCACCCACTGCACAAACAATGACTTCAACCAGTCTCGCTACTTAGGGTTTTTGTTTAAAAGCCGTTTAGAAATAGTTTTAACTTATAACCATACAATGCCCCCAATTCCTTATGAACCCTAGAATCAAAATCGCCAAATTGATCACGAATTCGATAGAGACGAAACAATTAAACATAGGGCTTTTGATTAGGACGACCCAAGGATCATTTACATATAAATACTTACTTGTTTGGTGATGAATTGAACCGAAGCAGAACGAAGAACAAATAGCGACGGGTTCAGATCAAACACCGGGTTCTTATGATTTTTGATAGAAATTAAGGTAGCAGAGAGTGAAAACGAGTTGTAGAGATGAAACCTGTCGATTGAATTTGTTTAATTTGGTCTAGAAGTTGTCGAACGGTTCGAAGCTTGAATGACGACCAAAAATATTAATTGGATGTTTAATTAGGTGTTTAATCTCAATTGAATGCTATAGCCCGTTTCTAAACGACGAAATAATCGTTTTGGTTAATCAAATTTGTTGATTGAAACGTTTTAAGTCGATATAAGATTAATGGGTTTATGAACGATTATTATAACCGATCAAAGACACTAATTATGCTGTTTTAAGTGCAGTTACGGGTAGTATTGGGTTCGAATTGAGGGAAGGAGTATTTTACATATGTTTAATTCGACTAAAATCAGCCACACAGCGTTTTTAGGTGTTGCCGGAGTATGGCCGGCGCCGGCGGTGGTTCTTGCCGGAAAAAGGGTTATTCACGCAACAGGGGGGGTTGGGTAATAATTACTGTTCTGGTCCTTCGGGTTTAGGTTTGTGGTTAGTTTGGATTATATAAAGTTTATATTTCAGAATTTACATAAGCAGCCCAAAGTTAATTTATAACTCATATTAACTAACTAACTTAACCGAGTAATCACTTAACGTTTATAAACTTGACGTTTTTGTATGTCTAAGTTGCTGTGAACGTTTTATGGTTATTTTCTTGACTCTCTCTCTCTCTCTTTTTTTATTAACTTGAATATAATTTACAAATCTCGTTTATGAATTAGAAATTATATATATATATATATAGTTATATATAGTGTTACCTTTAAATGAGATTTATTTATTATTTGTCGGAATTAAATAGTAGACTTTTAGTAATAACTCATAATAATTTCGATCGTTTTATTAAACACAGAACTTCAGATCCGACATATTTACTTATTTTAATAAATAAAAAAACGAAACGTTACATCTTTGGAGATTAAATACGAATACAATAAAAAGAAAGATAGTTTCGGTTACGAGTCGGGCATTCGGGTTCGGGCTTGGGGCAGATGTCACATTATGGAGTTTTAAGTTTTTATACGGTATTATAAGGTGTTGTTATCATTTGTAAGGCGTCCAACAATATAATATCGTGTTTTTCAAGGTGTTAATATGGCATACATTGTCGTAAGTTGTCCTAAATATTCGTACGATATTCAAAGGATTCGGACGAATTCATTAGGTTTATTATGGAGTTTTAAGTTTATATACGGTTTTGTAAGGTTTTGTTACTATTTTTAAGGCGTCCTTCAATATAATAATGTGTTTTACAAGGTGTTAATACGGCATACAGAGTTCTAAGATGTCATAAATTGTCGTACGATGTTCAAAGGACTCGTACGAATTCAATAGATTTATTATGAAGTTTTATGTTTATATACTGTATTGTAAGGTGTTGTTATGACTTGTAAGGCATCCTACAATATAATATCGTGTTTTTCAAGGTGTTAATATGGCATACAGTGTCGTAAGTTGCCCTAAATTGTCGTACGATGTTCAAAGGACTCGGACGAATTGATTAGGTTTATTATGGAGTTTTAAGTTTTTATACGGTATTATAAGGTGTTGTTATGATTTGTAAGGCGTCTTACAATATAATATCGTGTTTTTGAAGGTGTTAATATGGCATACATTGTCGTAAGTTGCCCTAAATTGTCGTACGATGTTCAAAGGACTCGGACGAATTTATTAGGTTTATTATGGAGTTTTAAGTTTTTATACTGTATTATAAGGTGTTGTTATGATTTGTAAGGCGTCCTACAATATAATATCGTGTTTTTCAAGGTGTTAATATGGCATACATTGTCGTAAGTTGTCCTAAATATTCGTATGATATTCAAAGGACTCGGACGAATTCATTAGGTTCATTATGGAGTTTTAAGTTTATATACGGTTTTGTAAGGTTTTGTTACTATTTATAAGGCGTCCTTCAATATTATAATGTGTTTTTCAAGGTGTAAATATGACATACAGAGTTCTAAGATGTCATAAATTGTCGTACGATGTTCAAAGGACTCGTACGAATTCGTTAGATTTATTATGAAGTTTTATGTTTATATACGGTATTGTAAGGTGTTGTTATGACTTGTAAGGCGTCCTACAATATAATATCGTGTTTTTCAAGTTGTTAATATGGCATACAGTGTCGTAAGTTGCCCTAAATTGTCGTACGAAGTTCAAAGGACTCGGACGAATTCATTAGGTTTATTATGGAGTTTTAAGTTTTTATACGGTATTATAAGGTGTTGTTATGATTTGTAAGGCGTCCAACAATATAATATCGTGTTTTTCAAGGTGTTAATATGGCATACATTGTCGTAAGTTGTCCTAAATTGTCGTACGATATTCAAAGGACTCGGACGAATTCATTAGGTTTATTATGGAGTTTTAAGTTTATATACGGTTTTGTAAGGTGTTGTTACTATTTATAAGGCGTCCTTCAATATAATAATGTGTTTTTCAAGGTGTTAATATGGCATACAGAGTTGTAAGATGTCATAAATTGTCGTACGATGTTCAAAGGACTCGTACGAATTCATTAGATTTATTATGAAGTTTTATGTTTATATACGGTATTGTAAGGTGTTGTTATGACTTGTAAGGCGTCCTACAATATAATATCGTGTTTTTCAAGGTGTTAATATGGCATACAGTGTCGTAAGTTGCCCTAAATTGTCGTACGATGTTCAAAGGACTCGGACAAATTTATTAGGTTTATTATGGAGTTTTAAGTTTTTATACAGTATTATAAGGTGTTGTTATGATTTGTAAGGCGTCCTACAATATAATATCGTGTTTTTCAAGGTGTTAATATGGCATACATTGTCGGAAGTTGTCCTAAATATTCGTACGATATTCAAAGGACTCAGACGAATTCATTAGGTTTATTATGGAGTTTTAAGTTTATATACGGTTTTGTAAGGTTTTGTTACTATTTATAAGGCGTCCTTCAATATAATAATGTGTTTTTCAAGGTGTTAATATGGCATACAGAGTTCTAAGATGTCATAAATTGTCGTACGATGTTCAAAGGACTCGTAAGAATTCAATAGATTTATTATGAAGTTTTATGTTTATATACTGTATTGTAAGGTGTTGTTATGACTTGTAAGGCGTTCTACAATATAATATCGTGTTTTTCAAGGTGTTAATATGGCATACAGTGTCGTAAGTTGCCCTAAATTGTCGTACGATGTTCAAAGGACTCGGACGAATTTATTAGGTTTATTATGGAGTTTTAAGTTTATATACGGTATTGTAAGGTGTTGTTACGATTTATAAGGTGTCCTACAATATAATAACGTGCCTTTCAAGGTGTTAATATGGCATACAGAGTTGTATGATGTCCTAAATTTTTGTACGATCTTCAAAGGACTCGTACGAATTCATTAGATTTATTGTGAAGTTTTATGTTTATATACGGTATTGTAAGGTGTTGTTATGACTTGTAAGGCGTCCTACAATATAATATCGTGTTTTTCAAGGTGTTAATATGGCATACAGTGTCGTAAGTTGCCCTAAATTGTCGTACGATGTTCAAAGGACTCGGACGAATTTATTAGGTTTATTATGGAGTTTTAAGTTTTTATACTGTATTATAAGGTGTTGTTATGATTTGTAAGGCGTCCTACAATATAATATCGTGTTTTTCAACGTGTTAATATGGCATACATTGTCGTAAGTTGTCCTAAATATTCGTACGATATTCATAGGATTCGGACGAATTCATTAGGTTTATTATGGAGTTTTAAGTTTATATACGGTTTTGTAAGGTTTTGTTACTATTTATAAGGTGTCCTTCAATATAATAATGTGTTTTTCAAGGTGTTAATATGGCATACAGAGTTGTAAGATGTCATAAATTGTCGTACGATGTTCAAAGGACTCGTACGAATTCATTAGATTTATTGTGAAGTTTTATGTTTATATACGGTATTGTAAGGTGTTGTTATGACTTGTAAGGCGTCCTACAATATAATATCGTGTTTTTCAAGGTGTTAATAAGGCATACAGTGTCGTAAGTTGCCCTAAATTTTCGTACGATGTTCAAAGGACTCGGACGAATTTATTAGGTTTATTATGGAGTTTTAAGTTTTTATACTGTATTATAAGGTGTTGTTATGATTTGTAAGGCGTCCTACAATATAATATCGTGTTTTTCAAGGTGTTAATATGGCATACATTGTCGTAAGTTGTCCTAAATTGTCGTACGATATTCAAAGGACTCGGACGAATTTATTAGGTTTATTATGGAGTTTTAAGTTTATATACGGTTTTGTAAGGTGTTGTTACTATTTATAAGGCGTCCTTCAATATAATAATGTGTTTTTCAAGGTGTTAATATGGCATACAGAGTTGTAAGATGTCATAAATTGTCGTACGATGTTCAAAGGACTCGTACGAATTCATTAGATTTATTATGAAGTTTTATGTTTATATACGGTATTGTAAGGTGTTGTTATAACTTGTAAGGCGTCCTACAATATAATATCGTGTTTTTCAAGGTGTTAATATGGCATACAGTGTCGTAAGTTGCCCTAAATTGTCGTACGATGTTCAAAGGACTCGGACGAATTTATTAGGTTTATTATGGAGTTTTAAGTTTTTATACAGTATTATAAGGTGTTGTTATGATTTGTAAGGCGTCCTACAATATAATATCGTGTTTTTCAAGATGTTAATATGGCATACATTGTCGTAAGTTGTCCTAAATATTCGTACGATATTCAAAGGACTCGGACGAATTCATTAGGTTTATTATGGAGTTTTAAGTTTATATACGGTTTTGTAAGGTTTTGTTACTATTTATAAGGCGTCCGTCAATATAATAATGTGTTTTTCAAGGTGTTAATATGGCATACAGAGTTCTAAGATGTCATAAATTGTCGTACGATGTTCAAAGGACTCGTACGAATTCAATTGATTTATTATGAAGTTTTATGTTTATATATTGTATTGTAAGGTGTTGTTATGACTTGTAAGGCGTTTACAATATAATATCGTGTTTTTCAAGGTGTTAATATGACATACAGTGTCGTAAGTTGCCCTAAATTGTCGTACGATGTTCAAAGGACTCGGACGAATTTATTAGGTTTATTATGGAGTTTTAAGTTTATATACGGTATTGTAAGGTGTTGTTACGATTTATAAGGTGTCCTACAATTTAATAACGTGCTTTTCAAGGTGTTAATATGGCATACAGAGTTGTATGATGCCCTAAATTGTCGTACGAAGTTCAAAGGACTCGGACGAATTCATTAGGTTTATTATGGAGTTTTAAGTTTATATACGGTTTTGTAAGGTGTTGTTACTATTTATAAGGCGTCCTTCAATATAATAATGTGTTTTTCAAGGTGTTAATATGGCATACAGAGTTGTAAGATGTCATAAATTGTCGTACGATGTTCAAAGGACTCGTACGAATTCATTAGATTTATTGTGAAGTTTTATGTTTATATACGGTATTGTAAGGTGTTGTTATGACTTGTAAGGCGTCCTACAATATAATATCGTGTTTTTCAAGGTGTTAATATGGCATACAGTGTCGTAAGTTGCCCTAAATTGTCGTACGATGTTCAAAGGACTCGGACGAATTTATTAGGTTTATTATGGAGTTTTAAGTTTTTATACTGTATTATAAGGTGTTGTTATGATTTGTAAGGCGTCCTACAATATAATATCGTGTTTTTCAACGTGTTAATATGGCATACATTGTCGTAAGTTGTCCTAAATATTCTTACGATTTTCAAAGGATTCGGACGAATTCATTAGGTTTATTATGGAGTTTTAAGTTTATATACGGTTTTGTAAGGTTTTGTTACTATTTATAAGGCGTCCTTCAATATAATAATGTGTTTTTCAAGGTGTTAATACGGCATACAGAGTTCTAAGATGTCATAAATTGTCGTACGATGTTCAAAGGACTCGTACGAATTCATTAGATTTATTATGAAGTTTTATGTTTATATACGGTATTGTAAGGTGTTGTTATGACTTGTAAGGCGTCCTACAATATAATATCGTGTTTTTCAAGGTGTTAATATGGCATACAGTGTCGTAAGTTGCCCTAAATTGTCGTACGAAGTTCAAAGGACTCGGACGAATTCATTAGGTTTATTATGGAGTTTTAAGTTTATATACGGTTTTGTAAGGTGTTGTTACTATTTATAAGGTGTCCTTCAATATAATAATGTGTTTTTCAAGGTGTTAATATGGCATACAGAGTTGTAAGATGTCATAAATTGTCGTACGATGTTCAAAGGACTCGTACGAATTCATTAGATTTATTGTGAAGTTTTATGTTTATATACGGTATTGTAAGGTGTTGTTATGACTTGTAAGGCGTCCTACAATATAATATCGTGTTTTTCAAGGTGTTAATATGGCATACAGTGTCGTAAGTTGCCCTAAATTGTCGTACGATGTTCAAAGGACTCGGACGAATTTATTAGGTTTATTATGGAGTTTTAAGTTTTTATACAGTATTATAAGGTGTTGTTATGATTTGTAAGGCGTCCTACAATATAATATCGTGTTTTTCAAGATGTTAATATGGCATACATTGTCGTAAGTTGTCCTAAATATTCGTACGATATTCAAAGGACTCGGACGAATTCATTAGGTTTATTATGGAGTTTTAAGTTTATATACGGTTTTGTAAGGTTTTGTTACTATTTATAAGGCGTCCGTCAATATAATAATGTGTTTTTCAAGGTGTTAATATGGCATACAGAGTTCTAAGATGTCATAAATTGTCGTACGATGTTCAAAGGACTCGTACGAATTCAATTGATTTATTATGAAGTTTTATGTTTATATATTGTATTGTAAGGTGTTGTTATGACTTGTAAGGCGTTTACAATATAATATCGTGTTTTTCAAGGTGTTAATATGGCATACAGTGTCGTAAGTTGCCCTAAATTGTCGTACGATGTTCAAAGGACTCGGACGAATTTATTAGGTTTATTATGGAGTTTTAAGTTTATATACGGTATTGTAAGGTGTTGCTACGTTTTATAAGGTGTCCTACAATTTAATAACGTGCTTTTCAAAGTGTTAATATGGCATACAGAGTTGTATGATGCCCTAAATTGTCGTACGAAGTTCAAAGGACTCGGACGAATTCATTAGGTTTATTATGGAGTTTTAAGTTTATATACGGTTTTGTAAGGTGTTGTTACTATTTATAAGGCGTCCTTCAATATAATAATGTGTTTTTCAAGGTGTTAATATGGCATACAGAGTTGTAAGATGTCATAAATTGTCGTACGATGTTCAAAGGACTCGTACGAATTCATTAGATTAATTGTGAAGTTTTATGTTTATATACGGTATTGTAAGGTGTTGTTATGACTTGTAAGGCGTCCTACAATATAATATCGTGTTTTTCAAGGTGTTAATATGGCATACAGTGTCGTAAGTTGCCCTAAATTGTCGTACGATGTTCAAAGGACTCGGACGAATTTATTAGGTTTATTATGGAGTTTTAAGTTTTTATACTGTATTATAAGGTGTTGTTATGATTTGTAAGGCGTCCTACAATATAATATCGTGTTTTTCAACGTGTTAATATGGCATACATTGTCGTAAGTTGTCCTAAATATTCTTACGATTTTCAAAGGATTCGGACGAATTCATTAGGTTTATTATGGAGTTTTAAGTTTATATACGGTTTTGTAAGGTTTTGTTACTATTTATAAGGCGTCCTTCAATATAATAATGTGTTTTTCAAGGTGTTAATACGGCATACAGAGTTCTAAGATGTCATAAATTGTCGTACGATGTTCAAAGGACTCGTACGAATTCATTAGATTTATTATGAAGTTTTATGTTTATATACGGTATTGTAAGGTGTTGTTATGACTTGTAAGGCGTCCTACAATATAATATCGTGTTTTTCAAGGTGTTAATATGGCATACAGTGTCGTAAGTTGCCCTAAATTGTCGTACGAAGTTCAAAGGACTCGGACGAATTCATTAGGTTTATTATGGAGTTTTAAGTTTATATACGGTTTTGTAAGGTGTTGTTACTATTTATAAGGTGTCCTTCAATATAATAATGTGTTTTTCAAGGTGTTAATATGGCATACAGAGTTGTAAGATGTCATAAATTGTCGTACGATGTTCAAAGGACTCGTACGAATTCATTAGATTTATTGTGAAGTTTTATGTTTATATACGGTATTGTAAGGTGTTGTTATGACTTGTAAGGCGTCCTACAATATAATATCGTGTTTTTCAAGGTGTTAATATGGCATACAGTGTCGTAAGTTGCCCTAAATTGTCGTACGATGTTCAAAGGACTCGGACGAATTTATTAGGTTTATTATGGAGTTTTAAGTTTTTATACTGTATTATAAGGTGTTGTTATGATTTGTAAGGCGTCCTACAATATAATATCGTGTTTTTCAACGTGTTAATATGGCATACATTGTCGTAAGTTGTCCTAAATATTCGTACGATTTTCAAAGGATTCGGACGAATTCATTAGGTTTATTATGGAGTTTTAAGTTTATATACGGTTTTGTAAGGTTTTGTTACTATTTATAAGGCGTCCTTCAATATAATAATGTGTTTTTCAAGGTGTTAATACGGCATACAGAGTTCTAAGATGTCATAAATTGTCGTACGATGTTCAAAGGACTCGTACGAATTCATTAGATTTATTATGAAGTTTTATGTTTATATACGGTATTGTAAGGTGTTGTTATGACTTGTAAGGCGTCCTACAATATAATATCGTGTTTTTCAAGGTGTTAATATGGCATACAGTGTCGTAAGTTGCCCTAAATTGTCGTACGAAGTTCAAAGGACTCGGACGAATTCATTAGGTTTATTATGGAGTTTTAAGTTTATATACGGTTTTGTAAGGTGTTGTTACTATTTATAAGGCGTCCTTCAATATAATAATGTGTTTTTCAAGGTGTTAATATGGCATACAGAGTTGTAAGATGTCATAAATTGTCGTACGATGTTCAAAGGACTCGTACGAATTCATTAGATTTATTGTGAAGTTTTATGTTTATATACGGTATTGTAAGGTGTTGTTATGACTTGTAAGGCGTCCTACAATATAATATCGTGTTTTTCAAGGTGTTAATATGGCATACAGTGTCGTAAGTTGCCCTAAATTGTCGTACGATGTTCAAAGGACTCGGACGAATTTATTAGGTTTATTATGGAGTTTTAAGTTTTTATACTGTATTATAAGGTGTTGTTATGATTTGTAAGGCGTCCTACAATATAATATCGTGTTTTTCAACGTGTTAATATGGCATACATTGTCGTAAGTTGTCCTAAATATTCGTACGATTTTCAAAGGATTCGGACGAATTCATTAGGTTTATTATGGAGTTTTAAGTTTATATACTGTTTTTTAAGGTTTTGTTACTATTTATAAGTCGTCCTTCAATATAATAATGTGTTTTTCAAGGTGTTAATATGGCATACAGAGTTCTAAGATGTCATTAATTGTCGTACGATGTTCAAAGGACTCGGACGAATTCATTAGGTTTATTATGGAGTTTTAAGTTTATATACGGTTTTGTAAGGTGTTGTTACTATTTATAAGGTGTCCTTCAATATAATAATGTGTTTTTCAAGGTGTTAATATGGCATACAGAGTTGTAAGATTTCATAAATTGTCGTACGATGTTCAAAGGACTCGTACGAATTCATTAGATTTATTGTGAAGTTTTATGTTTATATACGGTATTGTAAGGTGTTGTTATGACTTGTAAGGCGTCCTACAATATAATATCGTGTTTTTCAAGGTGTTAATATGGCATACAGTGTCGTAAGTTGCCCTAAATTGTCGTACGATGTTCAAAGGACTCGGACGAATTTATTAGGTTTATTATGGAGTTTTAAGTTTTTATACTGTATTATAAGGTGTTGTTATGATTTGTAAGGCGTCCTACAATATAATATCGTGTTTTTCAACGTGTTAATATGGCATACATTGTCGTAAGTTGTCCTAAATATTCGTACGATTTTCAAAGGATTCGGACGAATTCATTAGGTTTATTATGGAGTTTTAAGTTTATATACGGTTTTGTAAGGTTTTGTTACTATTTATAAGGCGTCCTTCAATATAATAATGTGTTTTTCAAGGTGTTAATACGGCATACAGAGTTCTAAGATGTCATAAATTGTCGTACGATGTTCAAAGGACTCGTACGAATTCATTAGATTTATTATGAAGTTTTATGTTTATATACGGTATTGTAAGGTGTTGTTATGACTTGTAAGGCGTCCTACAATATAATATCGTGTTTTTCAAGGTGTTAATATGGCATACAGTGTCGTAAGTTGCCCTAAATTGTCGTACGAAGTTCAAAGGACTCGGACGAATTCATTAGGTTTATTATGGAGTTTTAAGTTTATATACGGTTTTGTAAGGTGTTGTTACTATTTATAAGGCGTCCTTCAATATAATAATGTGTTTTTCAAGGTGTTAATATGGCATACAGAGTTGTAAGATGTCATAAATTGTCGTACGATGTTCAAAGGACTCGTACGAATTCATTAGATTTATTGTGAAGTTTTATGTTTATATACGGTATTGTAAGGTGTTGTTATGACTTGTAAGGCGTCCTACAATATAATATCGTGTTTTTCAAGGTGTTAATATGGCATACAGTGTCGTAAGTTGCCCTAAATTGTCGTACGATGTTCAAAGGACTCGGACGAATTTATTAGGTTTATTATGGAGTTTTAAGTTTTTATACTGTATTATAAGGTGTTGTTATGATTTGTAAGGCGTCCTACAATATAATATCGTGTTTTTCAACGTGTTAATATGGCATACATTGTCGTAAGTTGTCCTAAATATTCGTACGATTTTCAAAGGATTCGGACGAATTCATTAGGTTTATTATGGAGTTTTAAGTTTATATACTGTTTTTTAAGGTTTTGTTACTATTTATAAGTCGTCCTTCAATATAATAATGTGTTTTTCAAGGTGTTAATATGGCATACAGAGTTCTAAGATGTCATTAATTGTCGTACGATGTTCAAAGGACTCGGACGAATTCATTAGGTTTATTATGGAGTTTTAAGTTTATATACGGTTTTGTAAGGTGTTGTTACTATTTATAAGGTGTCCTTCAATATAATAATGTGTTTTTCAAGGTGTTAATATGGCATACAGAGTTGTAAGATGTCATAAATTGTCGTACGATGTTCAAAGGACTCGTACGAATTCATTAGATTTATTGTGAAGTTTTATGTTTATATACGGTATTGTAAGGTGTTGTTATGACTTGTAAGGCGTCCTACAATATAATATCGTGTTTTTCAAGGTGTTAATATGGCATACAGTGTCGTAAGTTGCCCTAAATTGTCGTACGATGTTCAAAGGACTCGGACGAATTTATTAGGTTTATTATGGAGTTTTAAGTTTTTATACTGTATTATAAGGTGTTGTTATGATTTGTAAGGCGTCCTACAATATAATTTTAAGTTTTTCAACGTGTTAATATGGCATACATTGTCGTAAGTTGTCCTAAATATTCGTACGATTTTCAAAGGATTCGGACGAATTCATTAGGTTTATTATGGAGTTTTAAGTTTATATACGGTTTTGTAAGGTTTTGTTACTATTTATAAGGCGTCCTTCAATATAATAATGTGTTTTTCAAGGTGTTAATACGGCATACAGAGTTCTAAGATGTCATAAATTGTCGTACGATGTTCAAAGGACTCGTACGAATTCATTAGATTTATTGTGAAGTTTTATGTTTATATACGGTATTGTAAGGTGTTGTTATGACTTGTAAGGCGTCCTACAATATAATATCGTGTTTTTCAAGGTGTTAATATGGCATACAGTGTCGTAAGTTGCCCTAAATTGTCGTACGATGTTCAAAGGACTCGGACGAATTTATTAGGTTTATTATGGAGTTTTAAGTTTTTATACAGTATTATAAGGTGTTGTTATGATTTGTAAGGCGTCCTACAATATAATATCGTGTTTTTCAAGATGTTAATATGGCATACATTGTCGTAAGTTGTCCTAAATATTCGTACGATATTCAAAGGACTCGGACGAATTCATTAGGTTTATTATGGAGTTTTAAGTTTATATACGGTTTTGTAAGGTTTTGTTACTATTTATAAGGCGTCCGTCAATATAATAATGTGTTTTTCAAGGTGTTAATATGGCATACAGAGTTCTAAGATGTCATAAATTGTCGTACGATGTTCAAAGGACTCGTACGAATTCAATTGATTTATTATGAAGTTTTATGTTTATATATTGTATTGTAAGGTGTTGTTATGACTTGTAAGGCGTTTACAATATAATATCGTGTTTTTCAAGGTGTTAATATGGCATACAGTGTCGTAAGTTGCCCTAAATTGTCGTACGATGTTCAAAGGACTCGGACGAATTTATTAGGTTTATTATGGAGTTTTAAGTTTATATACGGTATTGTAAGGTGTTGCTACGATTTATAAGGTGTCCTACAATTTAATAACGTGCTTTTCAAAGTGTTAATATGGCATACAGAGTTGTATGATGCCCTAAATTGTCGTACGAAGTTCAAAGGACTCGGACGAATTCATTAGGTTTATTATGGAGTTTTAAGTTTATATACGGTTTTGTAAGGTGTTGTTACTATTTATAAGGCGTCCTTCAATATAATAATGTGTTTTTCAAGGTGTTAATATGGCATACAGAGTTGTAAGATGTCATAAATTGTCGTACGATGTTCAAAGGACTCGTACGAATTCATTAGATTAATTGTGAAGTTTTATGTTTATATACGGTATTGTAAGGTGTTGTTATGACTTGTAAGGCGTCCTACAATATAATATCATGTTTTTCAAGGTGTTAATATGGCATACAGTGTCGTAAGTTGCCCTAAATTGTCGTACGATGTTCAAAGGACTCGGACGAATTTATTAGGTTTATTATGGAGTTTTAAGTTTTTATACTGTATTATAAGGTGTTGTTATGATTTGTAAGGCGTCCTACAATATAATATCGTGTTTTTCAACGTGTTAATATGGCATACATTGTCGTAAGTTGTCCTAAATATTCTTACGATTTTCAAAGGATTCGGACGAATTCATTAGGTTTATTATGGAGTTTTAAGTTTATATACGGTTTTGTAAGGTTTTGTTACTATTTATAAGGCGTCCTTCAATATAATAATGTGTTTTTCAAGGTGTTAATACGGCATACAGAGTTCTAAGATGTCATAAATTGTCGTACGATGTTCAAAGGACTCGTACGAATTCATTAGATTTATTATGAAGTTTTATGTTTATATACGGTATTGTAAGGTGTTGTTATGACTTGTAAGGCGTCCTACAATATAATATCGTGTTTTTCAAGGTGTTAATATGACATACAGTGTCGTAAGTTGCCCTAAATTGTCGTACGAAGTTCAAAGGACTCGGACGAATTCATTAGGTTTATTATGGAGTTTTAAGTTTATATACGGTTTTGTAAGGTGTTGTTACTATTTATAAGGTGTCCTTCAATATAATAATGTGTTTTTCAAGGTGTTAATATGGCATACAGAGTTGTAAGATGTCATAAATTGTCGTACGATGTTCAAAGGACTCGTACGAATTCATTAGATTAATTGTGAAGTTTTATGTTTATATACGGTATTGTAAGGTGTTGTTATGACTTGTAAGGCGTCCTACAATATAATATCGTGTTTTTCAAGGTGTTAATATGGCATACAGTGTCGTAAGTTGCCCTAAATTGTCGTACGATGTTCAAAGGACTCGGACGAATTTATTAGGTTTATTATGGAGTTTTAAGTTTTTATACTGTATTATAAGGTGTTGTTATGATTTGTAAGGCGTCCTACAATATAATATCGTGTTTTTCAACGTGTTAATATGGCATACATTGTCGTAAGTTGTCCTAAATATTCTTACGATTTTCAAAGGATTCGGACGAATTCATTAGGTTTATTATGGAGTTTTAAGTTTATATACGGTTTTGTAAGGTTTTGTTACTATTTATAAGGCGTCCTTCAATATAATAATGTGTTTTTCAAGGTGTTAATACGGCATACAGAGTTCTAAGATGTCATAAATTGTCGTACGATGTTCAAAGGACTCGTACGAATTCATTAGATTTATTATGAAGTTTTATGTTTATATACGGTATTGTAAGGTGTTGTTATGACTTGTAAGGCGTCCTACAATATAATATCGTGTTTTTCAAGGTGTTAATATGGCATACAGTGTCGTAAGTTGCCCTAAATTGTCGTACGAAGTTCAAAGGACTCGGACGAATTCATTAGGTTTATTATGGAGTTTTAAGTTTATATACGGTTTTGTAAGGTGTTGTTACTATTTATAAGGTGTCCTTCAATATAATAATGTGTTTTTCAAGGTGTTAATATGGCATACAGAGTTGTAAGATGTCATAAATTGTCGTACGATGTTCAAAGGACTCGTACGAATTCATTAGATTTATTGTGAAGTTTTATGTTTATATACGGTATTGTAAGGTGTTGTTATGACTTGTAAGGCGTCCTACAATATAATATCGTGTTTTTCAAGGTGTTAATATGGCATACAGTGTCGTAAGTTGCCCTAAATTGTCGTACGATGTTCAAAGGACTCGGACGAATTTATTAGGTTTATTATGGAGTTTTAAGTTTTTATACTGTATTATAAGGTGTTGTTATGATTTGTAAGGCGTCCTACAATATAATATCGTGTTTTTCAACGTGTTAATATGGCATACATTGTCGTAAGTTGTCCTAAATATTCGTACGATTTTCAAAGGATTCGGACGAATTCATTAGGTTTATTATGGAGTTTTAAGTTTATATACGGTTTTGTAAGGTTTTGTTACTATTTATAAGGCGTCCTTCAATATAATAATGTGTTTTTCAAGGTGTTAATACGGCATACAGAGTTCTAAGATGTCATAAATTGTCGTACGATGTTCAAAGGACTCGTACGAATTCATTAGATTTATTATGAAGTTTTATGTTTATATACGGTATTGTAAGGTGTTGTTATGACTTGTAAGGCGTCCTACAATATAATATCGTGTTTTTCAAGGTGTTAATATGGCATACAGTGTCGTAAGTTGCCCTAAATTGTCGTACGAAGTTCAAAGGACTCGGACGAATTCATTAGGTTTATTATGGAGTTTTAAGTTTATATACGGTTTTGTAAGGTGTTGTTACTATTTATAAGGCGTCCTTCAATATAATAATGTGTTTTTCAAGGTGTTAATATGGCATACAGAGTTGTAAGATGTCATAAATTGTCGTACGATGTTCAAAGGACTCGTACGAATTCATTAGATTTATTGTGAAGTTTTATGTTTATATACGGTATTGTAAGGTGTTGTTATGACTTGTAAGGCGTCCTACAATATAATATCGTGTTTTTCAAGGTGTTAATATGGCATACAGTGTCGTAAGTTGCCCTAAATTGTCGTACGATGTTCAAAGGACTCGGACGAATTTATTAGGTTTATTATGGAGTTTTAAGTTTTTATACTGTATTATAAGGTGTTGTTATGATTTGTAAGGCGTCCTACAATATAATATCGTGTTTTTCAACGTGTTAATATGGCATACATTGTCGTAAGTTGTCCTAAATATTCGTACGATTTTCAAAGGATTCGGACGAATTCATTAGGTTTATTATGGAGTTTTAAGTTTATATACTGTTTTTTAAGGTTTTGTTACTATTTATAAGTCGTCCTTCAATATAATAATGTGTTTTTCAAGGTGTTAATATGGCATACAGAGTTCTAAGATGTCATTAATTGTCGTACGATGTTCAAAGGACTCGGACGAATTCATTAGGTTTATTATGGAGTTTTAAGTTTATATACGGTTTTGTAAGGTGTTGTTACTATTTATAAGGTGTCCTTCAATATAATAATGTGTTTTTCAAGGTGTTAATATGGCATACAGAGTTGTAAGATGTCATAAATTGTCGTACGATGTTCAAAGGACTCGTACGAATTCATTAGATTTATTGTGAAGTTTTATGTGTATATACGGTATTGTAAGGTGTTGTTATGACTTGTAAGGCGTCCTACAATATAATATCGTGTTTTTCAAGGTGTTAATATGGCATACAGTGTCGTAAGTTGCCCTAAATTGTCGTACGATGTTCAAAGGACTCGGACGAATTTATTAGGTTTATTATGGAGTTTTAAGTTTTTATACTGTATTATAAGGTGTTGTTATGATTTGTAAGGCGTCCTACAATATAATATCGTGTTTTTCAACGTGTTAATATGGCATACATTGTCGTAAGTTGTCCTAAATATTCGTACGATTTTCAAAGGATTCGGACGAATTCATTAGGTTTATTATGGAGTTTTAAGTTTATATACTGTTTTTTAAGGTTTTGTTACTATTTATAAGTCGTCCTTCAATATAATAATGTGTTTTTCAAGGTGTTAATATGGCATACAGAGTTCTAAGATGTCATTAATTGTCGTACGATGTTCAAAGGACTCGGACGAATTCATTAGGTTTATTATGGAGTTTTAAGTTTATATACGGTTTTGTAAGGTGTTGTTACTATTTATAAGGTGTCCTTCAATATAATAATGTGTTTTTCAAGGTGTTAATATGGCATACAGAGTTGTAAGATGTCATAAATTGTCGTACGATGTTCAAAGGACTCGTACGAATTCATTAGATTTATTGTGAAGTTTTATGTGTATATACGGTATTGTAAGGTGTTGTTATGACTTGTAAGGCGTCCTACAATATAATATCGTGTTTTTCAAGGTGTTAATATGGCATACAGTGTCGTAAGTTGCCCTAAATTGTCGTACGATGTTCAAAGGACTCGGACGAATTCATTAGGTTTATTATGGAGTTTTAAGTTTATATACGGTTTTGTAAGGTGTTGTTACTATTTATAAGGCGTCCTTCAATATAATAATGTGTTTTTCAAGGTGTTAATATGGCATACAGAGTTGTAAGATGTCATAAATTGTCGTACGATGTTCAAAGGACTCGTACGAATTCATTAGATTAATTGTGAAGTTTTATGTTTATATACGGTATTGTAAGGTGTTGTTATGACTTGTAAGGCGTCCTACAATATAATATCGTGTTTTTCAAGGTGTTAATATGGCATACAGTGTCGTAAGTTGCCCTAAATTGTCGTACGATGTTCAAAGGACTCGGACGAATTTATTAGGTTTATTATGGAGTTTTAAGTTTTTATACTGTATTATAAGGTGTTGTTATGATTTGTAAGGCGTCCTACAATATAATATCGTGTTTTTCAACGTGTTAATATGGCATACATTGTCGTAAGTTGTCCTAAATATTCGTACGATTTTCAAAGGATTCGGACGAATTCATTAGGTTTATTATGGAGTTTTAAGTTTATATACTGTTTTTTAAGGTTTTGTTACTATTTATAAGTCGTCCTTCAATATAATAATGTGTTTTTCAAGGTGTTAATATGGCATACAGAGTTCTAAGATGTCATTAATTGTCGTACGATGTTCAAAGGACTCGGACGAATTCATTAGGTTTATTATGGAGTTTTAAGTTTATATACGGTTTTGTAAGGTGTTGTTACTATTTATAAGGTGTCCTTCAATATAATAATGTGTTTTTCAAGGTGTTAATATGGCATACAGAGTTGTAAGATGTCATAAATTGTCGTACGATGTTCAAAGGACTCGTACGAATTCATTAGATTTATTGTGAAGTTTTATGTGTATATACGGTATTGTAAGGTGTTGTTATGACTTGTAAGGCGTCCTACAATATAATATCGTGTTTTTCAAGGTGTTAATATGGCATACAGTGTCGTAAGTTGCCCTAAATTGTCGTACGATGTTCAAAGGACTCGGACGAATTTATTAGGTTTATTATGGAGTTTTAAGTTTTTATACTGTATTATAAGGTGTTGTTATGATTTGTAAGGCGTCCTACAATATAATATCGTGTTTTTCAACGTGTTAATATGGCATACATTGTCGTAAGTTGTCCTAAATATTCGTACGATTTTCAAAGGATTCGGACGAATTCATTAGGTTTATTATGGAGTTTTAAGTTTATATACGGTTTTGTAAGGTTTTGTTACTATTTATAAGGCGTCCTTCAATATAATAATGTGTTTTTCAAGGTGTTAATACGGCATACAGAGTTCTAAGATGTCATAAATTGTCGTACGATGTTCAAAGGACTCGTACGAATTCATTAGATTTATTGTGAAGTTTTATGTTTATATACGGTATTGTAAGGTGTTGTTATGACTTGTAAGGCGTCCTACAATATAATATCGTGTTTTTCAAGGTGTTAATATGGCATACAGTGTCGTAAGTTGCCCTAAATTGTCGTACGATGTTCAAAGGACTCGGACGAATTTATTAGGTTTATTATGGAGTTTTAAGTTTTTATACAGTATTATAAGGTGTTGTTATGATTTGTAAGGCGTCCTACAATATAATATCGTGTTTTTCAAGATGTTAATATGGCATACATTGTCGTAAGTTGTCCTAAATATTCGTACGATATTCAAAGGACTCGGACGAATTCATTAGGTTTATTATGGAGTTTTAAGTTTATATACGGTTTTGTAAGGTTTTGTTACTATTTATAAGGCGTCCGTCAATATAATAATGTGTTTTTCAAGGTGTTAATATGGCATACAGAGTTCTAAGATGTCATAAATTGTCGTACGATGTTCAAAGGACTCGTACGAATTCAATTGATTTATTATGAAGTTTTATGTTTATATATTGTATTGTAAGGTGTTGTTATGACTTGTAAGGCGTTTACAATATAATATCGTGTTTTTCAAGGTGTTAATATGGCATACAGTGTCGTAAGTTGCCCTAAATTGTCGTACGATGTTCAAAGGACTCGGACGAATTTATTAGGTTTATTATGGAGTTTTAAGTTTATATACGGTATTGTAAGGTGTTGCTACGATTTATAAGGTGTCCTACAATTTAATAACGTGCTTTTCAAAGTGTTAATATGGCATACAGAGTTGTATGATGCCCTAAATTGTCGTACGAAGTTCAAAGGACTCGGACGAATTCATTAGGTTTATTATGGAGTTTTAAGTTTATATACGGTTTTGTAAGGTGTTGTTACTATTTATAAGGCGTCCTTCAATATAATAATGTGTTTTTCAAGGTGTTAATATGGCATACAGAGTTGTAAGATGTCATAAATTGTCGTACGATGTTCAAAGGACTCGTACGAATTCATTAGATTAATTGTGAAGTTTTATGTTTATATACGGTATTGTAAGGTGTTGTTATGACTTGTAAGGCGTCCTACAATATAATATCATGTTTTTCAAGGTGTTAATATGGCATACAGTGTCGTAAGTTGCCCTAAATTGTCGTACGATGTTCAAAGGACTCGGACGAATTTATTAGGTTTATTATGGAGTTTTAAGTTTTTATACTGTATTATAAGGTGTTGTTATGATTTGTAAGGCGTCCTACAATATAATATCGTGTTTTTCAACGTGTTAATATGGCATACATTGTCGTAAGTTGTCCTAAATATTCTTACGATTTTCAAAGGATTCGGACGAATTCATTAGGTTTATTATGGAGTTTTAAGTTTATATACGGTTTTGTAAGGTTTTGTTACTATTTATAAGGCGTCCTTCAATATAATAATGTGTTTTTCAAGGTGTTAATACGGCATACAGAGTTCTAAGATGTCATAAATTGTCGTACGATGTTCAAAGGACTCGTACGAATTCATTAGATTTATTATGAAGTTTTATGTTTATATACGGTATTGTAAGGTGTTGTTATGACTTGTAAGGCGTCCTACAATATAATATCGTGTTTTTCAAGGTGTTAATATGGCATACAGTGTCGTAAGTTGCCCTAAATTGTCGTACGAAGTTCAAAGGACTCGGACGAATTCATTAGGTTTATTATGGAGTTTTAAGTTTATATACGGTTTTGTAAGGTGTTGTTACTATTTATAAGGTGTCCTTCAATATAATAATGTGTTTTTCAAGGTGTTAATATGGCATACAGAGTTGTAAGATGTCATAAATTGTCGTACGATGTTCAAAGGACTCGTACGAATTCATTAGATTTATTGTGAAGTTTTATGTTTATATACGGTATTGTAAGGTGTTGTTATGACTTGTAAGGCGTCCTACAATATAATATCGTGTTTTTCAAGGTGTTAATATGGCATACAGTGTCGTAAGTTGCCCTAAATTGTCGTACGATGTTCAAAGGACTCGGACGAATTTATTAGGTTTATTATGGAGTTTTAAGTTTTTATACTGTATTATAAGGTGTTGTTATGATTTGTAAGGCGTCCTACAATATAATATCGTGTTTTTCAACGTGTTAATATGGCATACATTGTCGTAAGTTGTCCTAAATATTCGTACGATTTTCAAAGGATTCGGACGAATTCATTAGGTTTATTATGGAGTTTTAAGTTTATATACGGTTTTGTAAGGTGTTGTTACTATTTATAAGGCGTCCTTCAATATAATAATGTGTTTTTCAAGGTGTTAATATGGCATACAGAGTTGTAAGATGTCAAAAATTGTCGTACGATGTTCAAAGGACTCGTACGAATTCATTAGATTAATTGTGAAGTTTTATGTTTATATACGGTATTGTAAGGTGTTGTTATGACTTGTAAGGCGTCCTACAATATAATATCGTGTTTTTCAAGGTGTTAATATGGCATACAGTGTGGTAAGTTGCCCTAAATTGTCGTACGATGTTCAAAGGACTCGGACGAATTTATTAGGTTTATTATGGAGTTTTAAGTTTTTATACTGTATTATAAGGTGTTGTTATGATTTGTAAGGCGTCCTACAATATAATATCGTGTTTTTCAACGTGTTAATATGGCATACATTGTCGTAAGTTGTCCTAAATATTCTTACGATTTTCAAAGGATTCGGACGAATTCATTAGGTTTATTATGGAGTTTTAAGTTTATATACGGTTTTGTAAGGTTTTGTTACTATTTATAAGGCGTCCTTCAATATAATAATGTGTTTTTCAAGGTGTTAATACGGCATACAGAGTTCTAAGATGTCATAAATTGTCGTACGATGTTCAAAGGACTCGTACGAATTCATTAGATTTATTATGAAGTTTTATGTTTATATACGGTATTGTAAGGTGTTGTTATGACTTGTAAGGCGTCCTACAATATAATATCGTGTTTTTCAAGGTGTTAATATGGCATACAGTGTCGTAAGTTGCCCTAAATTGTCGTACGAAGTTCAAAGGACTCGGACGAATTCATTAGGTTTATTATGGAGTTTTAAGTTTATATACGGTTTTGTAAGGTGTTGTTACTATTTATAAGGTGTCTTTCAATATAATAATGTGTTTTTCAAGGTGTTAATATGGCATACAGAGTTGTAAGATGTCATAAATTGTCGTACGATGTTCAAAGGACTCGTACGAATTCATTAGATTTATTGTGAAGTTTTATGTTTATATACGGTATTGTAAGGTGTTGTTATGACTTGTAAGGCGTCCTACAATATAATATCGTGTTTTTCAAGGTGTTAATATGGCATACAGTGTCGTAAGTTGCCCTAAATTGTCGTACGATGTTCAAAGGACTCGGACGAATTTATTAGGTTTATTATGGAGTTTTAAGTTTTTATACTGTATTATAAGGTGTTGTTATGATTTGTAAGGCGTCCTACAATATAATATCGTGTTTTTAAAGGTGTTAATATGGCATACAGTGTCGTAAGTTGCCCTAAATTGTCGTACGATGTTCAAAGGACTCGGACGAATTTATTAGGTTTATTATGGAGTTTTAAGTTTTTATACTGTATTATAAGGTGTTGTTATGATTTGTAAGGCGTCCTACAATATAATATCGTGTTTTTCAACGTGTTAATATGGCATACATTGTCGTAAGTTGTCCTAAATATTCGTACGATTTTCAAAGGATTCGGACGAATTCATTAGGTTTATTATGGAGTTTTAAGTTTATATACGGTTTTGTAAGGTGTTGTTACTATTTATAAGGCGTCCTTCAATATAATAATGTGTTTTTCAAGGTGTTAATATGGCATACAGAGTTGTAAGATGTCAAAAATTGTCGTACGATGTTCAAAGGACTCGTACGAATTCATTAGATTAATTGTGAAGTTTTATGTTTATATACGGTATTGTAAGGTGTTGTTATGACTTGTAAGGCGTCCTACAATATAATATCGTGTTTTTCAAGGTGTTAATATGGCATACAGTGTGGTAAGTTGCCCTAAATTGTCGTACGATGTTCAAAGGACTCGGACGAATTTATTAGGTTTATTATGGAGTTTTAAGTTTTTATACTGTATTATAAGGTGTTGTTATGATTTGTAAGGCGTCCTACAATATAATATCGTGTTTTTCAACGTGTTAATATGGCATACATTGTCGTAAGTTGTCCTAAATATTCTTACGATTTTCAAAGGATTCGGACGAATTCATTAGGTTTATTATGGAGTTTTAAGTTTATATACGGTTTTGTAAGGTTTTGTTACTATTTATAAGGCGTCCTTCAATATAATAATGTGTTTTTCAAGGTGTTAATACGGCATACAGAGTTCTAAGATGTCATAAATTGTCGTACGATGTTCAAAGGACTCGTACGAATTCATTAGATTTATTATGAAGTTTTATGTTTATATACGGTATTGTAAGGTGTTGTTATGACTTGTAAGGCGTCCTACAATATAATATCGTGTTTTTCAAGGTGTTAATATGGCATACAGTGTCGTAAGTTGCCCTAAATTGTCGTACGAAGTTCAAAGGACTCGGACGAATTCATTAGGTTTATTATGGAGTTTTAAGTTTATATACGGTTTTGTAAGGTGTTGTTACTATTTATAAGGTGTCTTTCAATATAATAATGTGTTTTTCAAGGTGTTAATATGGCATACAGAGTTGTAAGATGTCATAAATTGTCGTACGATGTTCAAAGGACTCGTACGAATTCATTAGATTTATTGTGAAGTTTTATGTTTATATACGGTATTGTAAGGTGTTGTTATGACTTGTAAGGCGTCCTACAATATAATATCGTGTTTTTCAAGGTGTTAATATGGCATACAGTGTCGTAAGTTGCCCTAAATTGTCGTACGATGTTCAAAGGACTCGGACGAATTTATTAGGTTTATTATGGAGTTTTAAGTTTTTATACTGTATTATAAGGTGTTGTTATGATTTGTAAGGCGTCCTACAATATAATATCGTGTTTTTCAACGTGTTAATATGGCATACATTGTCGTAAGTTGTCCTAAATATTCGTACGATTTTCAAAGGATTCGGACGAATTCATTAGGTTTATTATGGAGTTTTAAGTTTATATACGGTTTTGTAAGGTTTTGTTACTATTTATAAGGCGTCCTTCAATATAATAATGTGTTTTTCAAGGTGTTAATACGGCATACAGAGTTCTAAGATGTCATAAATTGTCGTACGATGTTCAAAGGACTCGTACGAATTCATTAGATTTATTATGAAGTTTTATGTTTATATACGGTATTGTAAGGTGTTGTTATGACTTGTAAGGCGTCCTACAATATAATATCGTGTTTTTCAAGGTGTTAATATGGCATACAGTGTCGTAAGTTGCCCTAAATTGTCGTACGAAGTTCAAAGGACTCGGACGAATTCATTAGGTTTATTATGGAGTTTTAAGTTTATATACGGTTTTTTAAGGTGTTGTTACTATTTATAAGGCGTCCTTCAATATAATAATGTGTTTTTCAAGGTGTTAATATGGCATACAGAGTTGTAAGATGTCATAAATTGTCGTACGATGTTCAAAGGACTCGTACGAATTCATTAGATTTATTGTGAAGTTTTATGTTTATATACGGTATTGTAAGGTGTTGTTATGACTTGTAAGGCGTCCTACGATATAATATCGTGTTTTTCAAGGTGTTAATATGGCATACAGTGTCGTAAGTTGCCCTAAATTGTCGTACGATGTTCAAAGGACTCGGACGAATTTATTAGGTTTATTATGGAGTTTTAAGTTTTTATACTGTATTATAAGGTGTTGTTATGATTTGTAAGGCGTCCTACAATATAATATCGTGTTTTTCAACGTGTTAATATGGCATACATTGTCGTAAGTTGTCCTAAATATTCGTACGATTTTCAAAGGATTCGGACGAATTCATTAGGTTTATTATGGAGTTTTAAGTTTATATACTGTTTTTTAAGGTTTTGTTACTATTTATAAGTCGTCCTTCAATATAATAATGTGTTTTTCAAGGTGTTAATATGGCATACAGAGTTCTAAGATGTCATTAATTGTCGTACGATGTTCAAAGGACTCGGACGAATTCATTAGGTTTATTATGGAGTTTTAAGTTTATATACGGTTTTGTAAGGTGTTGTTACTATTTATAAGGTGTCCTTCAATATAATAATGTGTTTTTCAAGGTGTTAATATGGCATACAGAGTTGTAAGATGTCATAAATTGTCGTACGATGTTCAAAGGACTCGTACGAATTCATTAGATTTATTGTGAAGTTTTATGTTTATATACGGTATTGTAAGGTGTTGTTATGACTTGTAAGGCGTCCTACAATATAATATCGTGTTTTTCAAGGTGTTAATATGGCATACAGTGTCGTAAGTTGCCCTAAATTGTCGTACGATGTTCAAAGGACTCGGACGAATTTATTAGGTTTATTATGGAGTTTTAAGTTTTTATACTGTATTATAAGGTGTTGTTATGATTTGTAAGGCGTCCTACAATATAATATCGTGTTTTTCAACGTGTTAATATGGCATACATTGTCGTAAGTTGTCCTAAATATTCGTACGATTTTCAAAGGATTCGGACGAATTTATTAGGTTTATTATGGAGTTTTAAGTTTATATACGGTTTTGTAAGGTTTTGTTACTATTTATAAGGCGTCCTTCAATATAATAATGTGTTTTTCAAGGTGTTAATACGGCATACAGAGTTCTAAGATGTCATAAATTGTCGTACGATGTTCAAAGGACTCGTACGAATTCATTAGATTTATTATGAAGTTTTATGTTTATATACGGTATTGTAAGGTGTTGTTATGACTTGTAAGGCGTCCTACAATATAATATCGTGTTTTTCAAGGTGTTAATATGGCATACAGTGTCGTAAGTTGCCCTAAATTGTCGTACGAAGTTCAAAGGACTCGGACGAATTCATTAGGTTTATTATGGAGTTTTAAGTTTATATACGGTTTTGTAAGGTGTTGTTACTATTTATAAGGTGTCCTTCAATATAATAATGTGTTTTTCAAGGTGTTTATATGGCATACAGAGTTGTAAGATGTCATAAATTGTCGTACGATGTTCAAAGGACTCGTACGAATTCATTAGATTTATTGTGAAGTTTTATGTTTATATACGGTATTGTAAGGTGTTGTTATGACTTGTAAGGCGTCCTACAATATAATATCGTGTTTTTCAAGGTGTTAATATGGCATACAGTGTCGTAAGTTGCCCTAAATTGTCGTACGATGTTCAAAGGACTCGGACGAATTTATTAGGTTTATTATGGAGTTTTAAGTTTTTATACTGTATTATAAGGTGTTGTTATGATTTGTAAGGCGTCCTACAATATAATATCGTGTTTTTCAACGTGTTAATATGGCATACATTGTCGTAAGTTGTCCTAAATATTCGTACGATTTTCAAAGGATTCAGACGAATTCATTAGGTTTATTATGGAGTTTTAAGTTTATATACGGTTTTGTAAGGTTTTGTTACTATTTATAAGGCGTCCTTCAATATAATAATGTGTTTTTCAAGGTGTTAATACGGCATACAGAGTTCTAAGATGTCATAAATTGTCGTACGATGTTCAAAGGACTCGTACGAATTCATTAGATTTATTATGAAGTTTTATGTTTATATACGGTATTGTAAGGTGTTGTTATGACTTGTAAGGCGTCCTACAATATAATATCGTGTTTTTCAAGGTGTTAATATGGCATACAGTGTCGTAAGTTGCCCTAAATTGTCGTACGAAGTTCAAAGGACTCGGACGAATTCATTAGGTTTATTATGGAGTTTTAAGTTTATATACGGTTTTGTAAGGTGTTGTTACTATTTATAAGGTGTCCTTCAATATAATAATGTGTTTTTCAAGGTGTTAATATGGCATACAGAGTTGTAAGATGTCATAAATTGTCGTACGATGTTCAAAGGACTCGTACGAATTCATTAGATTTATTGTGAAGTTTTATGTTTATATACGGTATTGTAACGTGTTGTTATGACTTGTAAGGCGTCCTACAATATAATATCGTGTTTTTCAAGGTGTTAATATGGCATACAGTGTCGTAAGTTGCCCTAAATTGTCGTACGATGTTCAAAGGACTCGGACGAATTTATTAGGTTTATTATGGAGTTTTAAGTTTTTATACTGTATTATAAGGTGTTGTTATGATTTGTAAGGCGTCCTACAATATAATATCGTGTTTTTCAACGTGTTAATATGGCATACATTGTCGTAAGTTGTCCTAAATATTCGTACGATTTTCAAAGGATTCGGACGAATTCATTAGGTTTATTATGGAGTTTTAAGTTTATATACGGTTTTGTAAGGTTTTGTTACTATTTATAAGGCGTCCTTCAATATAATAATGTGTTTTTCAAGGTGTTAATACGGCATACAGAGTTCTAAGATGTCATAAATTGTCGTACGATGTTCAAAGGACTCGTACGAATTCATTAGATTTATTATGAAGTTTTATGCTTATATACGGTATTGTAAGGTGTTGTTATGACTTGTAAGGCGTCCTACAATATAATATCGTGTTTTTCAAGGTGTTAATATGGCATACAGTGTCGTAAGTTGCCCTAAATTGTCGTACGAAGTTCAAAGGACTCGGACGAATTCATTAGGTTTATTATGGAGTTTTAAGTTTATATACGGTTTTGTAAGGTGTTGTTACTATTTATAAGGCGTCCTTCAATATAATAATGTGTTTTTCAAGGTGTTAATATGGCATACAGAGTTGTAAGATGTCATAAATTGTCGTACGATGTTCAAAGGACTCGTACGAATTCATTAGATTTATTGTGAAGTTTTATGTTTATATACGGTATTGTAAGGTGTTGTTATGACTTGTAAGGCGTCCTACAATATAATATCGTGTTTTTCAAGGTGTTAATATGGCATACAGTGTCGTAAGTTGCCCTAAATTGTCGTACGATGTTCAAAGGACTCGGACGAATTTATTAGGTTTATTATGGAGTTTTAAGTTTTTATACTGTATTATAAGGTGTTGTTATGATTTGTAAGGCGTCCTACAATATAATATCGTGTTTTTCAACGTGTTAATATGGCATACATTGTCGTAAGTTGTCCTAAATATTCGTACGATTTTCAAAGGATTCGGACGAATTCATTAGGTTTATTATGGAGTTTTAAGTTTATATACGGTTTTGTAAGGTTTTGTTACTATTTATAAGTCGTCCTTCAATATAATAATGTGTTTTTCAAGGTGTTAATATGTCATACAGAGTTCTAAGATGTCATTAATTGTCGTACGATGTTCAAAGGACTCGTACGAATTCATTAGATTTATTATGAAGTTTTATGTTTATATACGGTATTGTAAGGTGTTGTTATGACTTGTAAGGCGTCCTACAATATAATATCGTGTTTTTCAAGGTGTTAATATGGCATACAGTGTCGTAAGTTGCCCTAAATTGTCTTACGATGTTCAAAGGACTCGGACGAATTTATTAGGTTTATTATGGAGTTTTAAGTTTTTATACTGTATTATAAGGTGTTGTTATGATTTGTAAGGCGTCCTACAATATAATATCGTGTTTTTCAAGGTGTTAATATGGCATACATTGTCGTAAGTTGTCCTAAATATTCGTACGATATTCAAAGGATTCGGACGAATTCATTAGGTTTATTATGGAGTTTTAAGTTTATATACGGTTTTGTAAGGTTTTGTTACTATTTATAAGGCGTCCTTCAATATAATAATGTGTTTTTCAAGGTGTTAATATGGCATACATAGTTCTAAGATGTCATAAATTGTCGTACGATGTTCAAAGGACTCATACGAATTCATTAGATTTATTATGAAGTTTTATGTTTATATACGGTATTGTAAGGTGTTGTTATGACTTGTAAGGCGTCCTACAATATAATATCATGTTTTTCAAGGTGTTAATATGGCATACAGTGTCGTAAGTTGCCCTAAATTGTCGTACGAAGTTCAAAAGACTCGGACGAATTCATTAGGTTTATTATGGAGTTTTAAGTTTATATACGGTTTTGTAAGGTGTTGTTACTATTTATAAGGCGTCCTTCAATATAATAATGTGTTTTTCAAGGTGTTAATATGGCATACAGAATTGTAAGATGTCATAAATTGTCGTACGATGTTCAAAGGACTCGTACGAATTCATTAGATTTATTATGAAGTTTTATGTTTATATACGGTATTGTAAGGTGTTGTTCTGACTTGTAAGGCGTCCTACAATATAATATCGTGTTTTTCAAGGTGTTAATATGGCATACAGTGTCGTAAGTTGCCCTAAATTGTCGTACGATGTTCAAAGGACTTGGACGAATTTATTAGGTTTATTATGGAGTTTTAAGTTTTTATACTGTATTATAAGGTGTTGTTATGATTTGTAAGGCGTCCTACAATATAATATCGTGTTTTTCAAGGTGTTAATATGGCATACATTGTCGTAAGTTGTCCTAAATATTCGTACGATATTCAAAGGATTCGGACGAATTCATTAGGTTTATTATGGAGTTTTAAGTTTATATACGGTTTTGTAAGGTTTTGTTACTATTTATAAGGCGTCCTTCAATATAATAATGTGTTTTTCAAGGTGTTAATATGGCATACAGAGTTCTAAGATGTCATAAATTGTCGTACGATGTTCAAAGGACTCATATGAATTCATTAGATTTATTATGAAGTTTTATGTTTATATACGGTATTGTAAGTTGTTGTTATGACTTGTAAGGCGTCCTACAATATAATATCGTGTTTTTCAAGGTGTTAATATGGCATACAGTGTCGTAAGTTGCCCTAAATTGTCGTACGAAGTTCAAAGGACTCGGACGAATTCATTAGGTTTATTATGGAGTTTTAAGTTTATATACGGTTTTGTAAGGTGTTGTTACTATTTATAAGGCGTCCTTCAATATAATAATGTGTTTTTCAAGGTGTTAATATGGCATACAGAGTTGTAAGATGTCATAAATTGTCGTACGATGTTCAAAGGACTCGTACGAATTCATTAGATTTATTATGAAGTTTTATGTTTATATACGGTATTGTAAGGTGTTGTTATGACTTGTAAGGCGTCCTACAATATAATATCGTGTTTTTCAAGGTTTTAATATGGCATATAGTGTCGTAAGTTGCCCTAAATTGTCGTACGATGTTCAAAGGACTCGGACGAATTTATTAGGTTTATTATGGAGTTTTAAGTTTTTATACTGTATTATAAGGTGTTGTTATGATTTGTAAGGCGTCCTACAATATAATATCGTGTTTTTCAAGGTGTTAATATGGCATACATTGTCGTAACTTGTCCTAAATATTCGTACGATATTCAAAGGATTCGGACGAATTCATTAGGTTTATTATGGAGTTTTAAGTTTATATACGGTTTTGTAAGGTTTTGTTACTATTTATAAGGCGTCCTTCAATATAATAATGTGTTTTTCAAGGTGTTAATACGGCATACAGAGTTCTAAGATGTCATAAATTGTCGTACGATGTTCAAAGGACTCGTACGAATTCATTAGATTTATTATGAAGTTTTATGTTTATATACGGTATTGTAAGGTGTTGTTATGACTTGTAAGGCGTCCTACAATATAATATCATGTTTTTCAAGGTGTTAATATGGCATACAGTGTCGTAAGTTGCCCTAAATTGTCGTACGAAGTTCAAAGGACTCGGACGAATTCATTAGGTTTATTATGGAGTTTTAAGTTTATATACGGTTTTGTAAGGTGTTGTTACTATTTATAAGGCGTCCTTCAATATAATAATGTGTTTTTCAAGGTGTTAATATGGCATACAGAGTTGTAAGATGTCATAAATTGTCGTACGATGTTCAAAGGACTCGTACGAATTCATTAGATTTATTGTGAAGTTTTATGTTTATATACGGTATTGTAAGGTGTTGTTATGACTTGTAAGGCGTCCTACAATATAATATCGTGTTTTTCAAGGTGTTAATATGGCATACAGTGTCGTAAGTTGCCCTAAATTGTCGTACGATGTTCAAAGGACTCGGACGAATTTATTAGGTTTATTATGGAGTTTTAAGTTTTTATACTGTATTATAAGGTGTTGTTATGATTTGTAAGGCGTCCTACAATATAATATCGTGTTTTTCAACGTGTTAATATGGCATACATTGTCGTAAGTTGTCCTAAATATTCGTACGATTTTCAAAGGATTCGGACGAATTCATTAGGTTTATTATGGAGTTTTAAGTTTATATACTGTTTTGTAAGGTTTTGTTACTATTTATAAGGCGTCCTTCAATATAATAATGTGTTTTTCAAGGTGTTAATACGGCATACAGAGTTCTAAGATGTCATAAATTGTCGTACGATGTTCAAAGGACTCGTACGAATTCATTAGATTTATTATGAAGTTTTATGTTTATATACGGTATTGTAAGGTGTTGTTATGACTTGTAAGGCGTCCTACAATATAATATCGTGTTTTTCAAGGTGTTAATATGGCATACAGTGTCGTAAGTTGCCCTAAATTGTCGTACGAAGTTCAAAGGACTCGGACGAATTCATTAGGTTTATTATGGAGTTTTAAGTTTATATACGGTTTTGTAAGGTGTTGTTACTATTTATAAGGTGTCCTTCAATATAATAATGTGTTTTTCAAGGTGTTAATATGGCATACAGAGTTGTAAGATGTCATAAATTGTCGTACGATGTTCAAAGGACTCGTACGAATTCATTAGATTTATTGTGAAGTTTTATGTTTATATACGGTATTGTAAGGTGTTGTTATGACTTGTAAGGCGTCCTACTATATAATATCGTGTTTTTCAAGGTGTTAATATGGCATACAGTGTCGTAAGTTGCCCTAAATTGTCGTACGATGTTCAAAGGACTCGGACGAATTTAATAGGTTTATTATGGAGTTTTAAGTTTTTATACTGTATTATAAGGTGTTGTTATGATTTGTAAGGAGTCCTACAATATAATATCGTGTTTTTCAACGTGTTAATATGGCATACATTGTCGTAAGTTGTCCTAAATATTCGTACGATTTTCAAAGGATTCGGACGAATTCATTAGGTTTATTATGGAGTTTTAAGTTTATATACGGTTTTGTAAGGTTTTGTTACTATTTATAAGTCGTCCTTCAATATAATAATGTGTTTTTCAAGGTGTTAATATGGCATACAGAGTTCTAAGATGTCATTAATTGTCGTACGATGTTCAAAGGACTCGTACGAATTCATTAGATTTATTATGAAGTTTTATGTTTATATACGGTATTGTAAGGTGTTGTTATGACTTGTAAGGCGTCCTACAATATAATATCGTGTTTTTCAAGGTGTTAATATGGCATACAGTGTCGTAAGTTGCCCTAAATTTTCGTACGATGTTCAAAGGACTCGGACAAATTTATTAGGTTTATTATGGAGTTTTAAGTTTTTATACTGTATTATAAGGTGTTGTTATGATTTGTAAGGCGTCCTACAATATAATATCGTGTTTTTCAAGGTGTTAATATGGCATACATTGTCGTAACTTGTCCTAAATATTCGTACGATATTCAAAGGATTCGGACGAATTCATTAGGTTTATTATGGAGTTTTAAGTTTATATACGGTTTTGTAAGGTTTTGTTACTATTTATAAGGCGTCCTTCAATATAATAATGTGTTTTTCAAGGTGTTAATATGGCATACAGAGTTCTAAGATGTCATAAATTGTCGTACGATGTTCAAAGGAATCATATGAATTCATTAGATTTATTATGAAGTTTTATGTTTATATACGGTATTGTAAGTTGTTGTTATGACTTGTAAGGCGTCCTACAATATAATATCGTGTTTTTCAAGGTGTTAATATGGCATACAGTGTCGTAAGTTGCCCTAAATTGTCGTACGAAGTTCAAAGGACTCGGACGAATTCATTAGGTTTATTATGGAGTTTTAAGTTTATATACGGTTTTGTAAGGTGTTGTTACTATTTATAAGGCGTCCTTCAATATAATAATGTGTTTTTCAAGGTGTTAATATGGCATACAGAGTTGTAAGATGTCATAAATTGTCGTACGATGTTCAAAGGACTCGTACGAATTCATTAGATTTATTATGAAGTTTTATGTTTATATACGGTATTGTAAGGTGTTGTTATGACTTGTAAGGCGTCCTACAATATAATATCGTGTTTTTCAAGGTTTTAATATGGCATATAGTGTCGTAAGTTGCCCTAAATTGTCGTACGATGTTCAAAGGACTCGGACGAATTTATTAGGTTTATTATGGAGTTTTAAGTTTTTATACTGTATTATAAGGTGTTGTTATGATTTGTAAGGCGTCCTACAATATAATATCGTGTTTTTCAAGGTGTTAATATGGCATACATTGTCGTAACTTGTCCTAAATATTCGTACGATATTCAAAGGATTCGGACGAATTCATTAGGTTTATTATGGAGTTTTAAGTTTATATACGGTTTTGTAAGGTTTTGTTACTATTTATAAGGCGTCCTTCAATATAATAATGTGTTTTTCAAGGTGTTAATACGGCATACAGAGTTCTAAGATGTCATAAATTGTCGTACGATGTTCAAAGGACTCGTACGAATTCATTAGATTTATTATGAAGTTTTATGTTTATATACGGTATTGTAAGGTGTTGTTATGACTTGTAAGGCGTCCTACAATATAATATCATGTTTTTCAAGGTGTTAATATGGCATACAGTGTCGTAAGTTGCCCTAAATTGTCGTACGAAGTTCAAAGGACTCGGACGAATTCATTAGGTTTATTATGGAGTTTTAAGTTTATATACGGTTTTGTAAGGTGTTGTTACTATTTATAAGGCGTCCTTCAATATAATAATGTGTTTTTCAAGGTGTTAATATGGCATACAGAGTTGTAAGATGTCATAAATTGTCGTACGATGTTCAAAGGACTCGTACGAATTCATTAGATTTATTGTGAAGTTTTATGTTTATATACGGTATTGTAAGGTGTTGTTATGACTTGTAAGGCGTCCTACAATATAATATCGTGTTTTTCAAGGTGTTAATATGGCATACAGTGTCGTAAGTTGCCCTAAATTGTCGTACGATGTTCAAAGGACTCGGACGAATTTATTAGGTTTATTATGGAGTTTTAAGTTTTTATACTGTATTATAAGGTGTTGTTATGATTTGTAAGGCGTCCTACAATATAATATCGTGTTTTTCAAGGTGTTAATATGGCATACATTGTCGTAAGTTGTCCTAAATATTCGTACGATTTTCAAAGGATTCGGACGAATTCATTAGGTTTATTATGGAGTTTTAAGTTTATATACGGTTTTGTAAGGTTTTGTTACTATTTATAAGGCGTCCTTCAATATAATAATGTGTTTTTCAAGGTGTTAATATGGCATACAGAGTTCTAAGATGTCATAAATTGTCGTACGATGTTCAAAGGAATCATATGAATTCATTAGATTTATTATGAAGTTTTATGTTTATATACGGTATTGTAAGTTGTTGTTATGACTTGTAAGGCGTCCTACAATATAATATCGTGTTTTTCAAGGTGTTAATATGGCATACAGTGTCGTAAGTTGCCCTAAATTGTCGTACGAAGTTCAAAGGACTCGGACGAATTCATTAGGTTTATTATGGAGTTTTAAGTTTATATACGGTTTTGTAAGGTGTTGTTACTATTTATAAGGCGTCCTTCAATATAATAATGTGTTTTTCAAGGTGTTAATATGGCATACAGAGTTGTAAGATGTCATAAATTGTCGTACGATGTTCAAAGGACTCGTACGAATTCATTAGATTTATTATGAAGTTTTATGTTTATATACGGTATTGTAAGGTGTTGTTATGACTTGTAAGGCGTCCTACAATATAATATCGTGTTTTTCAAGGTTTTAATATGGCATATAGTGTCGTAAGTTGCCCTAAATTGTCGTACGATGTTCAAAGGACTCGGACGAATTTATTAGGTTTATTATGGAGTTTTAAGTTTTTATACTGTATTATAAGGTGTTGTTATGATTTGTAAGGCGTCCTACAATATAATATCGTGTTTTTCAAGGTGTTAATATGGCATACATTGTCGTAACTTGTCCTAAATATTCGTACGATATTCAAAGGATTCGGACGAATTCATTAGGTTTATTATGGAGTTTTAAGTTTATATACGGTTTTGTAAGGTTTTGTTACTATTTATAAGGCGTCCTTCAATATAATAATGTGTTTTTCAAGGTGTTAATACGGCATACAGAGTTCTAAGATGTCATAAATTGTCGTACGATGTTCAAAGGACTCGTACGAATTCATTAGATTTATTATGAAGTTTTATGTTTATATACGGTATTGTAAGGTGTTGTTATGACTTGTAAGGCGTCCTACAATATAATATCATGTTTTTCAAGGTGTTAATATGGCATACAGTGTCGTAAGTTGCCCTAAATTGTCGTACGAAGTTCAAAGGACTCGGACGAATTCATTAGGTTTATTATGGAGTTTTAAGTTTATATACGGTTTTGTAAGGTGTTGTTACTATTTATAAGGCGTCCTTCAATATAATAATGTGTTTTTCAAGGTGTTAATATGGCATACAGAGTTGTAAGATGTCATAAATTGTCGTACGATGTTCAAAGGACTCGTACGAATTCATTAGATTTATTGTGAAGTTTTATGTTTATATACGGTATTGTAAGGTGTTGTTATGACTTGTAAGGCGTCCTACAATATAATATCGTGTTTTTCAAGGTGTTAATATGGCATACAGTGTCGTAAGTTGCCCTAAATTGTCGTACGATGTTCAAAGGACTCGGACGAATTTATTAGGTTTATTATGGAGTTTTAAGTTTTTATACTGTATTATAAGGTGTTGTTATGATTTGTAAGGCGTCCTACAATATAATATCGTGTTTTTCAACGTGTTAATATGGCATACATTGTCGTAAGTTGTCCTAAATATTCGTACGATTTTCAAAGGATTCGGACGAATTCATTAGGTTTATTATGGAGTTTTAAGTTTATATACTGTTTTGTAAGGTTTTGTTACTATTTATAAGGCGTCCTTCAATATAATAATGTGTTTTTCAAGGTGTTAATACGGCATACAGAGTTCTAAGATGTCATAAATTGTCGTACGATGTTCAAAGGACTCGTACGAATTCATTAGATTTATTATGAAGTTTTATGTTTATATACGGTATTGTAAGGTGTTGTTATGACTTGTAAGGCGTCCTACAATATAATATCGTGTTTTTCAAGGTGTTAATATGGCATACAGTGTCGTAAGTTGCCCTAAATTGTCGTACGAAGTTCAAAGGACTCGGACGAATTCATTAGGTTTATTATGGAGTTTTAAGTTTATATACGGTTTTGTAAGGTGTTGTTACTATTTATAAGGTGTCCTTCAATATAATAATGTGTTTTTCAAGGTGTTAATATGGCATACAGAGTTGTAAGATGTCATAAATTGTCGTACGATGTTCAAAGGACTCGTACGAATTCATTAGATTTATTGTGAAGTTTTATGTTTATATACGGTATTGTAAGGTGTTGTTATGACTTGTAAGGCGTCCTACTATATAATATCGTGTTTTTCAAGGTGTTAATATGGCATACAGTGTCGTAAGTTGCCCTAAATTGTCGTACGATGTTCAAAGGACTCGGACGAATTTAATAGGTTTATTATGGAGTTTTAAGTTTTTATACTGTATTATAAGGTGTTGTTATGATTTGTAAGGAGTCCTACAATATAATATCGTGTTTTTCAACGTGTTAATATGGCATACATTGTCGTAAGTTGTCCTAAATATTCGTACGATTTTCAAAGGATTCGGACGAATTCATTAGGTTTATTATGGAGTTTTAAGTTTATATACGGTTTTGTAAGGTTTTGTTACTATTTATAAGTCGTCCTTCAATATAATAATGTGTTTTTCAAGGTGTTAATATGGCATACAGAGTTCTAAGATGTCATTAATTGTCGTACGATGTTCAAAGGACTCGTACGAATTCATTAGATTTATTATGAAGTTTTATGTTTATATACGGTATTGTAAGGTGTTGTTATGACTTGTAAGGCGTCCTACAATATAATATCGTGTTTTTCAAGGTGTTAATATGGCATACAGTGTCGTAAGTTGCCCTAAATTTTCGTACGATGTTCAAAGGACTCGGACAAATTTATTAGGTTTATTATGGAGTTTTAAGTTTTTATACTGTATTATAAGGTGTTGTTATGATTTGTAAGGCGTCCTACAATATAATATCGTGTTTTTCAAGGTGTTAATATGGCATACATTGTCGTAACTTGTCCTAAATATTCGTACGATATTCAAAGGATTCGGACGAATTCATTAGGTTTATTATGGAGTTTTAAGTTTATATACGGTTTTGTAAGGTTTTGTTACTATTTATAAGGCGTCCTTCAATATAATAATGTGTTTTTCAAGGTGTTAATATGGCATACATAGTTCTAAGATGTCATAAATTGTCGTACGATGTTCAAAGGACTCATACGAATTCATTAGATTTATTATGAAGTTTTATGTTTATATACGGTATTGTAAGGTGTTGTTATGACTTGTAAGGCGTCCTACAATATAATATCATGTTTTTCAAGGTGTTAATATGGCATACAGTGTCGTAAGTTGCCCTAAATTGCCGTACGAAGTTCAAAGGACTCGGACGAATTCATTAGGTTTATTATGGAGTTTTAAGTTTATATACGGTTTTGTAAGGTGTTGTTACTATTTATAAGGCGTCCTTCAATATAATAATGTGTTTTTCAAGGTGTTAATATGGCATACAGAGTTGTAAGATGTCATAAATTGTCGTACGATGTTCAAAGGACTCGTACGAATTCATTAGATTTATTATGAAGTTTTATGTTTATATACGGTATTGTAAGGTGTTGTTCTGACTTGTAAGGCGTCCTACAATATAATATCGTGTTTTTCAAGGTGTTAATATGGCATACAGTGTCGTAAGTTGCCCTAAATTGTCGTACGATGTTCAAAGGACTCGGACGAATTTATTAGGTTTATTATGGAGTTTTAAGTTTTTATACTGTATTATAAGGTGTTGTTATGATTTGTAAGGCGTCCTACAATATAATATCGTGTTTTTCAAGGTGTTAATATGGCATACATTGTCGTAACTTGTCCTAAATATTCGTACGATATTCAAAGGATTCGGACGAATTCATTAGGTTTATTATGGAGTTTTAAGTTTATATACGGTTTTGTAAGGTTTTGTTACTATTTATAAGGCGTCCTTCAATATAATAATGTGTTTTTCAAGGTGTTAATATGGCATACATAGTTCTAAGATGTCATAAATTGTCGTACGATGTTCAAAGGACTCATACGAATTCATTAGATTTATTATGAAGTTTTATGTTTATATACGGTATTGTAAGGTGTTGTTATGACTTGTAAGGCGTCCTACAATATAATATCATGTTTTTCAAGGTGTTAATATGGCATACAGTGTCGTAAGTTGCCCTAAATTGCCGTACGAAGTTCAAAGGACTCGGACGAATTCATTAGGTTTATTATGGAGTTTTAAGTTTATATACGGTTTTGTAAGGTGTTGTTACTATTTATAAGGCGTCCTTCAATATAATAATGTGTTTTTCAAGGTGTTAATATGGCATACAGAGTTGTAAGATGTCATAAATTGTCGTACGATGTTCAAAGGACTCGTACGAATTCATTAGATTTATTATGAAGTTTTATGTTTATATACGGTATTGTAAGGTGTTGTTATGACTTGTAAGGCGTCCTACAATATAATATCGTGTTTTTCAAGGTGTTAATATGGCATACAGTGTCGTAAGTTGCCCTAAGTTGTCGTACGATGTTCAAAGGACTCGGACGAATTTATTAGGTTTATTATGGAGTTTTAAGTTTTTATACTGTATTATAAGGTGTTGTTATGATTTGTAAGGCGTCCTACAATATAATATCGTGTTTTTCAACGTGTTAATATGGCATACATTGTCGTAAGTTGTCCTAAATATTCGTACGATTTTCAAAGGATTCGGACGAATTCATTAGGTTTATTATGGAGTTTTAAGTTTATATACTGTTTTGTAAGGTTTTGTTACTATTTATAAGGCGTCCTTCAATATAATAATGTGTTTTTCAAGGTGTTAATACGGCATACAGAGTTCTAAGATGTCATAAATTGTCGTACGATGTTCAAAGGACTCGTACGAATTCATTAGATTTATTATGAAGTTTTATGTTTATATACGGTATTGTAAGGTGTTGTTATGACTTGTAAGGCGTCCTACAATATAATATCGTGTTTTTCAAGGTGTTAATATGGCATACAGTGTCGTAAGTTGCCCTAAATTGTCGTACGAAGTTCAAAGGACTCGGACGAATTCATTAGGTTTATTATGGAGTTTTAAGTTTATATACGGTTTTGTAAGGTGTTGTTACTATTTATAAGGTGTCCTTCAATATAATAATGTGTTTTTCAAGGTGTTAATATGGCATACAGAGTTGTAAGATGTCATAAATTGTCGTACGATGTTCAAAGGACTCGTACGAATTCATTAGATTTATTGTGAAGTTTTATGTTTATATACGGTATTGTAAGGTGTTGTTATGACTTGTAAGGCGTCCTACAATATAATATCGTGTTTTTCAAGGTGTTAATATGGCATACAGTGTCGTAAGTTGCCCTAAATTGTCGTACGATGTTCAAAGGACTCGGACGAATTTATTAGGTTTATTATGGAGTTTTAAGTTTTTATACTGTATTATAAGGTGTTGTTATGATTTGTAAGGAGTCCTACAATATAATATCGTGTTTTTCAACGTGTTAATATGGCATACATTGTCGTAAGTTGTCCTAAATATTCGTACGATTTTCAAAGGATTCGGACGAATTCATTAGGTTTATTATGGAGTTTTAAGTTTATATACGGTTTTGTAAGGTTTTGTTACTATTTATAAGTCGTCCTTCAATATAATAATGTGTTTTTCAAGGTGTTAATATGGCATACAGAGTTCTAAGATGTCATTAATTGTCGTACGATGTTCAAAGGACTCGTACGAATTCATTAGATTTATTATGAAGTTTTATGTTTATATACGGTATTGTAAGGTGTTGTTATGACTTGCAAGGCGTCCTACAATATAATATCGTGTTTTTCAAGGTGTTAATATAGCATACAGTGTCGTAAGTTGCCCTAAATTGTCGTACGATGTTCAAAGGACTCGGACGAATTTATTAGGTTTATTATGGAGTTTTAAGTTTTTATACTGTATTATAAGGTGTTGTTATGATTTGTAAGGCGTCCTACAATATAATATCGTGTTTTTCAAGGTGTTAATATGGCATACATTGTCGTAACTTGTCCTAAATATTCGTACGATATTCAAAGGATTCGGACGAATTCATTAGGTTTATTATGGAGTTTTAAGTTTATATACGGTTTTGTAAGGTTTTGTTACTATTTATAAGGCGTCCTTCAATATAATAATGTGTTTTTCAAGGTGTTAATATGGCATACATAGTTCTAAGATGTCATAAATTGTCGTACGATGTTCAAAGGACTCATACGAATTCATTAGATTTATTATGAAGTTTTATGTTTATATACGGTATTGTAAGGTGTTGTTATGTGATAGTCACATGTATAGGTTGGACTCACCGGCTTGTCGGTGTTACTTTTGTATTATTAAATATAGTTTGTTGTTATGTTTTTGTATCTAGCGAACCTACGGGCGAATCTATAGATTCGCCCGGAGGTCTAGATTAGTCGTAGTCTATAGATCAGTTTGGGCGTCGGGCGAACCTGTTTGTGCCCGGCGAAGCTATAGTTCGCTCGATAGATTCGCGGATAAGCCCAGCGAATCTATCAGCGAATCTGTAGCTGATCTATATATAGATTAGTTTGATTAGGGTTGAACTTGCTTGAAACATAGCCTAGAATTGGGAGGTTACACATGTAAACAAAATCACAGCAATTCTATTGTGTTTGTGTGTCGGTTAGAGGTGCTAGGAGCATATATCTTTCATCTTTGTAGCATATTTACCTCATTTGGGTTGTTATTTGATGTTTTTTTTGCTTGAATCAAATGTGTTTTGTTATTACAAATCATTATAGCACTGAAATCACGATCTTTATGGACCAACAATATGGTATCAGAGCCT
This sequence comes from Tagetes erecta, assembly GCA_030867185.1. Taxonomy (NCBI): domain Eukaryota; kingdom Viridiplantae; phylum Streptophyta; class Magnoliopsida; order Asterales; family Asteraceae; genus Tagetes; species Tagetes erecta. The sequence continues at coordinate 30,962,744 of CM061488.1, forward strand.
TAGTGCTCTTGATTGTTTCATCCTAGAGATTTTTGTGTTGATTTTGGGGTTTTTGGGTCAAAACACTACTTGGCTCATTTCGGGACTGTTTGTTGTGTTTTTGAGTTGGAATATGCTTGGGGTTTGTCGCTTTTGGTTATAGGAAGCTATTGAAACAAACGGATCTTAATTTGGTTGAGTTTTGAAGGTTTTCGAGCTGTTTCCGTACTGTTGCAGGGTGGTTGAGCTACCAGCGAATCTGTCAGTTCTTCCAGCGAATCTAGGTGTTCATCCAGCGAACCTAATTCAAATCTTGTGTTCGGTAATTTTGTGTTTGTGGCTAGCGAATCTGACATTTCATCGAACGAAAGTTCACCTGTTTGGTTCTGTGAGCGAGAGAATCTGCGAGAGAACCTACCAGAGAATCTGCCAGAGAACCTGCGAGAGAACCTACGAGCGAATCTGTGAGCGAATCTACGAGCGAATCTGTGAGCGAATCTGCGAGAGAACCTACCAGAGAACCTAATTTTCCAAAAAAAAAAAAAAAAAAAAAAAAAAAAAAAGGGGGCCGGATCTTTATTAGTTTTATTTTTGGGCCAAAATTGATTGGAATGTGGGAGGCGAGGAGAATACAGAAAATATTCAGGAGGAAATGAATGTTATTGATATGCCTGATACTGATGTCGCTGATGTTGAGTCAAGTGAAGATGATGAAGCCGGATCTGAAGACGTGACAATTTCGTTGGCCGAGACTGAATCGAGGGCAGGAGCTTTCATTGAACATTTTAAAGCCTAAAGAAGACGGAGCTTAAACAGAAGACTTCCCCAGGTGAGGTCCAACCTAGGGGGAGTATTGATAGTCACATGTATAGGTTGGACTCACCGGCTTGTCGGTGTTACTTTTGTATTATTAAATATAGTTTGTTGTTATGTTTTTGTATCTAGCGAACCTACGGGCGAATCTATAGATTCGCCCGGAGGTCTAGATTAGTCGTAGTCTATAGATCAGTTTGGGCGTCGGGCGAACCTGTTTGTGCCCGGCGAAGCTATAGTTCGCTCGATAGATTCGCGGATAAGCCCAGCGAATCTATCAGCGAATCTGTAGCTGATCTATATATAGATTAGTTTGATTAGGGTTGAACTTGCTTGAAACATAGCCTAGAATTGGGAGGTTACACATGTAAACAAAATCACAGCAATTCTATTGTGTTTGTGTGTCGGTTAGAGGTGCTAGGAGCATATATCTTTCATCTTTGTAGCATATTTACCTCATTTGGGTTGTTATTTGATGTTTTTTTGCTTGAATCAAATGTGTTTTGTTATTACAAATCATTATAGCACTGAAATCACGATCTTTATGGACCAACATTATGACTTGTAAGGCGTCCTACAATATAATATCATGTTTTTCAAGGTGTTAATATGGCATACAGTGTCGTAAGTTGCCCTAAATTGCCGTACGAAGTTCAAAGGACTCGGACGAATTCATTAGGTTTATTATGGAATTTTAAGTTTATATACGGTTTTGTAAGGTGTTGTTACTATTTATAAGGCGTCCTTCAATATAATAATGTGTTTTTCAAGGTGTTAATATGGCATACAGAGTTGTAAGATGTCATAAATTGTCGTACGATGTTCAAAGGACTCGTACGAATTCATTAGATTTATTATGAAGTTTTATGTTTATATACGGTATTGTAAGGTGTTGTTCTGACTTGTAAGGCGTCCTACAATATAATATCGTGTTTTTCAAGGTGTTAATATGGCATACAGTGTCGTAAGTTGCCCTAAATTGTCGTACGATGTTCAAAGGACTTGGACGAATTTATTAGGTTTATTATGGAGTTTTAAGTTTTTATACTGTATTATAAGGTGTTGTTATGATTTGTAAGGCGTCCTACAATATAATATCGTGTTTTTCAAGGTGTTAATATGGCATACATTGTCGTAAGTTGTCCTAAATATTCGTACGATATTCAAAGGATTCGGACGAATTCATTAGGTTTATTATGGAGTTTTAAGTTTATATACGGTTTTGTAAGGTTTTGTTACTATTTATAAGGCGTCCTTCAATATAATAATGTGTTTTTCAAGGTGTTAATATGGCATACAGAGTTCTAAGATGTCATAAATTGTCGTACGATGTTCAAAGGACTCATATGAATTCATTAGATTTATTATGAAGTTTTATGTTTATATACGGTATTGTAAGTTGTTGTTATGACTTGTAAGGCGTCCTACAATATAATATCGTGTTTTTCAAGGTGTTAATATGGCATACAGTGTCGTAAGTTGCCCTAAATTGTCGTACGAAGTTCAAAGGACTCGGACGAATTCATTAGGTTTATTATGGAGTTTTAAGTTTATATACGGTTTTGTAAGGTGTTGTTACTATTTATAAGGCGTCCTTCAATATAATAATGTGTTTTTCAAGGTGTTAATATGGCATACAGAGTTGTAAGATGTCATAAATTGTCGTACGATGTTCAAAGGACTCGTACGAATTCATTAGATTTATTATGAAGTTTTATGTTTATATACGGTATTGTAAGGTGTTGTTATGACTTGTAAGGCGTCCTACAATATAATATCGTGTTTTTCAAGGTGTTAATATGGCATACAGTGTCGTAAGTTGCCCTAAATTGTCGTACGATGTTCAAAGGACTCGGACGAATTTATTAGGTTTATTATGGAGTTTTAAGTTTTTATACTGTATTATAAGGTGTTGTTATGATTTGTAAGGCGTCCTACAATATAATATCGTGTTTTTCAACGTGTTAATATGGCATACATTGTCGTAAGTTGTCCTAAATATTCGTACGATTTTCAAAGGATTCGGACGAATTCATTAGGTTTATTACGGAGTTTTAAGTTTATATACGGTTTTGTAAGGTTTTGTTACTATTTATAAGTCGTCCTTCAATATAATAATGTGTTTTTCAAGGTGTTAATATGGCATACAGAGTTCTAAGATGTCATAAATTGTCGTACGATGTTCAAAGGACTCGTACGAATTCATTAGATTTATTATGAAGTTTTATGTTTATACACGGTATTGTAAGGTGTTGTTATGACTTGTAAGGCGTCCTACAATATAATATCGTGTTTTTCAAGGTGTTAATATGGCATACAGTGTCGTAAGTTGCCCTAAATTGTCGTACGAAGTTCAAAGGACTCGGACGAATTTATTAGGTTTATTATGGAGTTTTAAGTTTTTATACTGTATTATAAGGTGTTGTTATGATTTGTAAGGCGTCCTACAATATAATATCGTGTTTTTCAAGGTGTTAATATGGCATACATTGTCGTAAGTTGTCCTAAATATTCGTACGATATTCAAAGGATTCGGACGAATTCATTAGGTTTATTATGGAGTTTTAAGTTTATATACGGTTTTGTAAGGTTTTGTTACTATTTATAAGGCGTCCTTCGATATAATAATGTGTTTTTCAAGGTGTTAATATGGCATACAGAGTTCTAAGATGTCATAAATTGTCATACGATGTTCAAAGGACTCGTACGAATTCATTAGATTTATTATGAAGTTTTATGTTTATATACGGTATTGTAAGGTGTTGTTATGACTTGTAAGGCGTCCTACAATATAATATCATGTTTTTCAAGGTTTTAATATGGCATACAGTGTCGTAAGTTGCCCTAAATTGTCGTACGAAGTTCAAAGGACTCGGACGAATTCATTAGGTTTATTATGAAGTTTTAAGTTTATATACGGTTTTGTAAGGTGTTGTTACTATTTATAAGGCGTCCTTCAATATAATAATGTGTTTTTCAAGGTGTTAATATGGCATACAGAGTTGTAAGATGTCATAAATTGTCGTACGATGTTCAAAGGACTCGTACGAATTCATTAGATTTATTATGAAGTTTTATGTTTATATACGGTATTGTAAGGTGTTGTTCTGACTTGTAAGGCGTCCTACAATATAATATCGTGTTTTTCAAGGTGTTAATATGGCATACAGTGTCGTAAGTTGCCCTAAATTGTCGTACGATGTTCAAAGGACTCGGACGAATTTATTAGGTTTATTATGGAGTTTTAAGTTTTTATACTGTATTATAAGGTGTTGTTATGATTTGTAAGGCGTCCTACAATATAATATCGTGTTTTTCAACGTGTTAATATGGCATACATTGTCGTAAGTTGTCCTAAATATTCGTACGATATTCAAAGGATTCGGACGAATTCATTAGGTTTATTATGGAGTTTTAAGTTTATATACAGTTTTGTAAGGTTTTGTTACTATTTATAAGGCGTCCTTCGATATAATAATGTGTTTTTCAAGGTGTTAATATGGCATACAGAGTTCTAAGATGTCATAAATTGTCATACGATGTTCAAAGGACTCGTACGAATTCATTAGATTTATTATGAAGTTTTATGTTTATATACGGTATTGTAAGGTGTTGTTATGACTTGTAAGGCGTCCTACAATATAATATCATGTTTTTCAAGGTGTTAATATGGCATACAGTGTCGTAAGTTGCCCTAAATTGTCGTACGAAGTTCAAAGGACTCGGACGAATTCATTAGGTTTATTATGAAGTTTTAAGTTTATATACGGTTTTGTAAGGTGTTGTTACTATTTATAAGGCGTCCTTCAATATAATAATGTGTTTTTCAAGGTGTTAATATGGCATACAGAGTTGTAAGATGTAATAAATTGTCGTACGATGTTCAAAGGACTCGTACGAATTCATTAGATTTATTATGAAGTTTTATGTTTATATACGGTATTGTAAGGTGTTGTTCTGACTTGTAAGGCGTCCTACAATATAATATCGTGTTTTTCAAGGTGTTAATATGGCATACAGTGTCGTAAGTTGCCCTAAATTGTCGTACGATGTTCAAAGGACTCGGACGAATTTATTAGGTTTATTATGGAGTTTTAAGTTTTTATACTGTATTATAAGGTGTTGTTATGATTTGTAAGGCGTCCTACAATATAATATCGTGTTTTTCAACGTGTTAATATGGCATACATTGTCGTAAGTTGTCCTAAATATTCGTACGATTTTCAAAGGATTCGGACGAATTCATTAGGTTTATTATGGAGTTTTAAGTTTATATACGGTTTTGTAAGGTTTTGTTACTATTTATAAGTCGTCCTTCAATATAATAATGTGTTTTTCAAGGTGTTAATATGGCATACAGAGTTCTAAGATGTCATAAATTGTCGTACGATGTTCAAAGGACTCGTACGAATTCATTAGATTTATTATGAAGTTTTATGTTTATATACGGTATTGTAAGGTGTTGTTATGACTTGTAAGGCGTCCTACAATATAATATCGTGTTTTTCAAGGTGTTAATATGGCATACAGTGTCGTAAGTTGCCCTAAATTGTCGTACGATGTTCAAAGGACTCGGACGAATTTATTAGGTTTATTATGGAGTTTTAAGTTTTTATACTGTATTATAAGGTGTTGTTATGATTTGTAAGGCGTCCTACAATATAATATCGTGTTTTTCAAGGTGTTAATATGGCATACATTGTCGTAAGTTGTCCTAAATATTCGTACGATATTCAAAGGATTCGGACGAATTCATTAGGTTTATTATGGAGTTTTAAGTTTATATACGGTTTTGTAAGGTTTTGTTACTATTTATAAGGCGTCCTTCGATATAATAATGTGTTTTTCAAGGTGTTAATATGGCATACAGAGTTCTAAGATGTCATAAATTGTCATACGATGTTCAAAGGACTCGTACGAATTCATTAGATTTATTATGAAGTTTTATGTTTATATACGGTATTGTAAGGTGTTGTTATGACTTGTAAGGCGTCCTACAATATAATATCATGTTTTTCAAGGTGTTAATATGGCATACAGTGTCGTAAGTTGCCCTAAATTGTCGTACGAAGTTCAAAGGACTCGGACGAATTCATTAGGTTTATTATGAAGTTTTAAGTTTATATACGGTTTTGTAAGGTGTTGTTACTATTTATAAGGCGTCCTTCAATATAATAATATGTTTTTCAAGGTGTTAATATGGCATACAGAGTTGTAAGATGTCATAAATTGTCGTACGATGTTCAAAGGACTCGTACGAATTCATTAGATTTATTATGAAGTTTTATGTTTATATACGGTATTGTAAGGTGTTGTTCTGACTTGTAAGGCGTCCTACAATATAATATCGTGTTTTTCAAGGTGTTAATATGGCATACAGTGTCGTAAGTTGCCCTAAATTGTCGTACGATGTTCAAAGGACTCGGACGAATTTATTAGGTTTATTATGGAGTTTTAAGTTTTTATACTGTATTATAAGGTGTTGTTATGATTTGTAAGGCGTCCTACAATATAATATCGTGTTTTTCAACGTGTTAATATGGCATACATTGTCGTAAGTTGTCCTAAATATTCATACGATTTTCAAAGGATTCGGACGAATTCATTAGGTTTATTATGGAGTTTTAAGTTTATATACGGTTTTGTAAGGTTTTGTTACTATTTATAAGTCGTCCTTCAATATAATAATGTGTTTTTCAAGGTGTTAATATGGCATACAGAGTTCTAAGATGTCATAAATTGTCGTACGATGTTCAAAGGACTCGTACGAATTCATTAGATTTATTATGAAGTTTTATGTTTATATACGGTATTGTAAGGTGTTGTTATGACTTGTAAGGCGTCCTACAATATAATATCGTGTTTTTCAAGGTGTTAATATGGCATACAGTGTCGTAAGTTGCCCTAAATTGTCGTACGATGTTCAAAGGACTCGGACGAATTTATTAGGTTTATTATGGAGTTTTAAGTTTTTATACTGTATTATAAGGTGTTGTTATGATTTGTAAGGCGTCCTACAATATAATATCGTGTTTTTCAAGGTGTTAATATGGCATACAGTGTCGTAAGTTGCCCTAAATTGTCGTACGATGTTCAAAGGACTCGGACGAATTTATTAGGTTTATTATGGAGTTTTAAGTTTTTATACTGTATTATAAGGTGTTGTTATGATTTGTAAGGCGTCCTACAATATAATATCGTGTTTTTCAAGGTGTTAATATGGCATACATTGTCGTAAGTTGTCCTAAATATTCGTACGATATTCAAAGGATTCGGACGAATTCATTAGGTTTATTATGGAGTTTTAAGTTTATATACGGTTTTGTAAGGTTTTGTTACTATTTATAAGGCGTCCTTCGATATAATAATGTGTTTTTCAAGGTGTTAATATGGCATACAGAGTTCTAAGATGTCATAAATTGTCATACGATGTTCAAAGGACTCGTACGAATTCATTAGATTTATTATGAAGTTTTATGTTTATATACGGTATTGTAAGGTGTTGTTATGACTTGTAAGGCGTCCTACAATATAATATCATGTTTTTCAAGGTGTTAATATGGCATACAGTGTCGTAAGTTGCCCTAAATTGTCGTACGAAGTTCAAAGGACTCGGACGAATTCATTAGGTTTATTATGAAGTTTTAAGTTTATATACGGTTTTGTAAGGTGTTGTTACTATTTATAAGGCGTCCTTCAATATAATAATATGTTTTTCAAGGTGTTAATATGGCATACAGAGTTGTAAGATGTCATAAATTGTCGTACGATGTTCAAAGGACTCGTACGAATTCATTAGATTTATTATGAAGTTTTATGTTTATATACGGTATTGTAAGGTGTTGTTCTGACTTGTAAGGCGTCCTACAATATAATATCGTGTTTTTCAAGGTGTTAATATGGCATACAGTGTCGTAAGTTGCCCTAAATTGTCGTACGATGTTCAAAGGACTCGGACGAATTTATTAGGTTTATTATGGAGTTTTAAGTTTTTATACTGTATTATAAGGTGTTGTTATGATTTGTAAGGCGTCCTACAATATAATATCGTGTTTTTCAACGTGTTAATATGGCATACATTGTCGTAAGTTGTCCTAAATATTCATACGATTTTCAAAGGATTCGGACGAATTCATTAGGTTTATTATGGAGTTTTAAGTTTATATACGGTTTTGTAAGGTTTTGTTACTATTTATAAGTCGTCCTTCAATATAATAATGTGTTTTTCAAGGTGTTAATATGGCATACAGAGTTCTAAGATGTCATAAATTGTCGTACGATGTTCAAAGGACTCGTACGAATTCATTAGATTTATTATGAAGTTTTATGTTTATATACGGTATTGTAAGGTGTTGTTATGACTTGTAAGGCGTCCTACAATATAATATCGTGTTTTTCAAGGTGTTAATATGGCATACAGTGTCGTAAGTTGCCCTAAATTGTCGTACGATGTTCAAAGGACTCGGACGAATTTATTAGGTTTATTATGGAGTTTTAAGTTTTTATACTGTATTATAAGGTGTTGTTATGATTTGTAAGGCGTCCTACAATATAATATCGTGTTTTTCAAGGTGTTAATATGGCATACATTGTCGTAAGTTGTCCTAAATACTCGTACGATATTCAAAGGATTCGGACGAATTCATTAGGTTTATTATGGAGTTTTAAGTTTATATACGGTTTTGTAAGGTTTTGTTACTATTTATAAGGCGTCCTTCGATATAATAATGTGTTTTTCATGGTGTTAATATGGCATACAGAGTTCTAAGATGTCATAAATTGTCATACGATGTTCAAAGGACTCGTACGAATTCATTAGATTTATTATGAAGTTTTATGTTTATATACGGTATTGTAAGGTGTTGTTCTGACTTGTAAGGCGTCCTACAATATAATATCGTGTTTTTCAAGGTGTTAATATGGCATACAGTGTCGTAAGTTGCCCTAAATTTTCGTACGATGTTCAAAGGACTCGGACGAATTTATTAGGTTTATTATGGAGTTTTAAGTTTTTATACTGTATTATAAGGTGTTGTTATGATTTGTAAGGCGTCCTACAATATAATATCGTGTTTTTCAACGTGTTAATATGGCATACATTGTCGTAAGTTGTCCTAAATATTCGTACGATTTTCAAAGGATTCGGACGAATTCATTAGGTTTATTATGGAGTTTTAAGTTTATATACGGTTTTGTAAGGTTTTGTTACTATTTATAAGTCGTCCTTCAATATAATAATGTGTTTTTCAAGGTGTTAATATGGCATACAGAGTTGTAAGATGTCATAAATTGTCGTACGATGTTCAAAGGACTCGTACGAATTCATTAGATTTATTATGAAGTTTTATGTTTATATACAGTATTGTAAGGTGTTGTTCTGACTTGTAAGGCGTCCTACAATATAATATCGTGTTTTTCAAGGTGTTAATATGGCATACAGTGTCGTAAGTTGCCCTAAATTGTCGTACGATGTTCAAAGGACTCGGACGAATTTATTAGGTTTATTATGGAGTTTAAAGTTTTTATACTGTATTATAAGGTGTTGTTATGATTTGTAAGGCGTCCTACAATATAATATCGTGTTTTTCAACGTGTTAATATGGCATACATTGTCGTAAGTTGTCCTAAATATTCATACGATTTTCAAAGGATTCGGACGAATTCATTAGGTTTATTATGGAGTTTTAAGTTTATATACGGTTTTGTAAGGTTTTGTTACTATTTATAAGTCGTCCTTCAATATAATAATGTGTTTTTCAAGGTGTTAATATGGCATACAGAGTTCTAAGATGTCATAAATTGTCGTACGATGTTCAAAGGACTCGTACGAATTCATTAGATTTATTATGAAGTTTTATGTTTATATACGGTATTGTAAGGTGTTGTTATGACTTGTAAGGCGTCCTACAATATAATATCGTGTTTTTCAAGGTGTTAATATGGCATACAGTGTCGTAAGTTGCCCTAAATTGTCGTACGATGTTCAAAGGACTCGGACGAATTTATTAGGTTTATTATGGAGTTTTAAGTTTTTATACTGTATTATAAGGTGTTGTTATGATTTGTAAGGCGTCCTACAATATAATATCGTGTTTTTCAAGGTGTTAATATGGCATACATTGTCGTAAGTTGTCCTAAATAATCGTACGATATTCAAAGGATTCGGACGAATTCATTAGGTTTATTATGGAGTTTTAAGTTTATATACGGTTTTGTAAGGTTTTGTTACTATTTATAAGGCGTCCTTCGATATAATAATGTGTTTTTCATGGTGTTAATATGGCATACAGAGTTCTAAGATGCCATAAATTGTCATACGATGTTCAAAGGACTCGTACGAATTCATTAGATTTATTATGAAGTTTTATGTTTATATACGGTATTGTAAGGTGTTGTTCTGACTTGTAAGGCGTCCTACAATATAATATCGTGTTTTTCAAGGTGTTAATATGGCATACAGTGTCGTAAGTTGCCCTAAATTTTCGTACGATGTTCAAAGGACTCGGACGAATTTATTAGGTTTATTATAGAGTTTTAAGTTTTTATACTGTATTATAAGGTGTTGTTATGATTTGTAAGGCGTCCTACAATATAATATTGTGTTTTTCAACGTGTTAATATGGCATACATTGTCGTAAGTTGTCCTAAATATTCGTACGATTTTCAAAGGATTCGGACGAATTCATTAGGTTTATTATGGAGTTTTAAGTTTATATACGGTTTTGTAAGGTTTTGTTACTATTTATAAGTCGTCCTTCAATATAATAATGTGTTTTTCAAGGTGTTAATATGGCATACAGAGTTGTAAGATGTCATAAATTGTCGTACGATGTTCAAAGGACTCGTACGAATTCATTAGATTTATTATGAAGTTTTATGTTTATATACAGTATTGTAAGGTGTTGTTCTGACTTGTAAGGCGTCCTACAATATAATATCGTGTTTTTCAAGGTGTTAATATGGCATACAGTGTCGTAAGTTGCCCTAAATTGTCGTACGATGTTCAAAGGACTCGGACGAATTTATTAGGTTTATTATGGAGTTTTAAGTTTTTATACTGTATTATAAGGTGTTGTTATGATTTGTAAGGCGTCCTACAATATAATATCGTGTTTTTCAACGTGTTAATATGGCATACATTGTCGTAAGTTGTCCTAAATATTCATACGATTTTCAAAGGATTCGGACGAATTCATTAGGTTTATTATGGAGTTTTAAGTTTATATACGGTTTTGTAAGGTTTTGTTACTATTTATAAGTCGTCCTTCAATATAATAATGTGTTTTTCAAGGTGTTAATATGGCATACAGAGTTCTAAGATGTCATAAATTGTCGTACGATGTTCAAAGGACTCGTACGAATTCATTAGATTTATTATGAAGTTTTATGTTTATATACGGTATTGTAAGGTGTTGTTATGACTTGTAAGGCGTCCTACAATATAATATCGTGTTTTTCAAGGTGTTAATATGGCATACAGTGTCGTAAGTTGCCCTAAATTGTCGTACGATGTTCAAAGGACTCGGACGAATTTATTAGGTTTATTATGGAGTTTTAAGTTTTTATACTGTATTATAAGGTGTTGTTATGATTTGTAAGGCGTCCTACAATATAATATCGTGTTTTTCAAGGTGTTAATATGGCATACATTGTCGTAAGTTGTCCTAAATAATCGTACGATATTCAAAGGATTCGGACGAATTCATTAGGTTTATTATGGAGTTTTAAGTTTATATACGGTTTTGTAAGGTTTTGTTACTATTTATAAGGCGTCCTTCGATATAATAATGTGTTTTTCATGGTGTTAATATGGCATACAGAGTTCTAAGATGTCATAAATTGTCATACGATGTTCAAAGGACTCGTACGAATTCATTAGATTTATTATGAAGTTTTATGTTTATATACGGTATTGTAAGGTGTTGTTCTGACTTGTAAGGCGTCCTACAATATAATATCGTGTTTTTCAAGTTGTTAATATGGCATACAGTGTCGTAAGTTGCCCTAAATTGTCGTACGATGTTCAAAGGACTCGGACGAATTTATTAGGTTTATTATGGAGTTTTAAGTTTTTATACTTTATTATAAGGTGTTGTTATGATTTGTAAGGCGTCCTACAATATAATATCGTGTTTTTCAACGTGTTAATATGGCATACATTGTCGTAAGTTGTCCTAAATATTCGTACGATTTTCAAAGGATTCGGACGAATTCATTAGGTTTATTATGGAGTTTTAAGTTTATATACGGTTTTGTAAGGTTTTGTTACTATTTATAAGTCGTCCTTCAATATAATAATGTGTTTTTCAAGGTGTTAATATGGCATACAGAGTTCTAAGATGTCATAAATTGTCGTACGATGTTCAAAGGACTCGTACGAATTCATTAGATTTATTATGAAGTTTTATGTTTATATACGGTATTGTAAGGTGTTGTTATGACTTGTAAGGCGTCCTACAATATAATATCGTGTTTTTCAAGGTGTTAATATGGCATACAGTGTCGTAAGTTGCCCTAAATTGTCGTACGATGTTCAAAGGACTCGGACGAATTTATTAGGTTTATTATGGAGTTTTAAGTTTTTATACTGTAGTATAAGGTGTTGTTACTATTTATAAGGTGTCCTACAATATAATATCGTGTTTTTCAAGGTGTTAATATGGCATACATTGTCGTAAGTTGTCCTAAATATTCGTACGATATTCAAAGGATTCGGACGAATTCATTAGGTTTATTATGGAGTTTTAAGTTTATATACGGTTTTGTAAGGTTTTGTTACTATTTATAAGTCGTCCTTCAATATAATAATGTGTTTTTCAAGGTGTTAATATGGCATACAGAGTTCTAAGATGTCATAAATTGTCGTACGATGTTCAAAGGACTCGTACGAATTCATTAGATTTATTATGAAGTTTTATGTTTATATACGGTATTGTAAGGTGTTGTTATGACTTGTAAGGCGTCCTACAATATAATATCGTGTCTTTCAAGGTGTTAATATGGCATACAGTGTCGTAAGTTGCCCTAAATTGTCGTACGATGTTCAAAGGACTCGGACGAATTTATTAGTTTTATTATGGAGTTTTAAGTTTTTATACTGTAGTATAAGGTGTTGTTACTATTTATAAGGCGTCCTACAATATAATATCGTGTTTTTCAAGGTGTTAATATGGCATACATTGTCGTAAGTTGTCCTAAATATTCGTACGATATTCAAAGGATTCGGACGAATTCATTAGGTTTATTATGGAGTTTTAACTTTATATACGGTTTTGTAAGGTTTTGTTACTATTTATAAGTCGTCCTTCAATATAATAATGTGTTTTCAAGGTGTTAATATGGCATACAGAGTTCTAAGATGTCATAAATTGTCGTACGATGTTCAAAGGACTCGTACGAATTCATTAGATTTATTATGAAGTTTTATGTTTATATACGGTATTGTAAGGTGTTGTTATGACTTGTAAGGCGTCCTACAATATAATATCGTGTTTTTCAAGGTGTTAATATGGCATACAGTGTCGTAAGTTGCCCTAAATTGTCGTACGAAGTTCAAAGGACTCGGACGAATTCATTAGGTTTATTATGGAGTTTTAAGTTTATATACGGTTTTGTAAGGTGTTGTTACTATTTATAAGGCGTCCTTCAATATAATAATGTGTTTTTCAAGGTGTTAATATGGCATACAGAGTTGTAAGATGTCATAAATTGTCGTACGATGTTCAAAGGACTCGTACGAATTCATTAGATTTATTATGAAGTTTTATGTTTATATACGGTATTGTAAGGTGTTGTTATGACTTGTAAGGCGTCCTACAATATAATATCGTGTTTTTCAAGGTGTTAATATGGCATACAGTGTCGTAAGTTGCCCTAAATTGTCGTACGATGTTCAAAGGACTCGGACGAATTTATTAGGTTTATTATGGAGTTTTAAGTTTTTATACTGTAGTATAAGGTGTTGTTACTATTTATAAGGCGTCCTACAATATAATATCGTGTTTTTCAAGGTGTTAATATGGCATACATTGTCGTAAGTTGTCCTAAATATTCGTACGATATTCAAAGGATTCGGACGAATTCATTAGGTTTATTATGGAGTTTTAAGTTTATATACGGTTTTGTAAGGTTTTGTTACTATTTATAAGTCGTCCTTCAATATAATAATGTGTTTTTCAAGGTGTTAATATGGCATACAGAGTTCTAAGATGTCATAAATTGTCGTACGATGTTCAAAGGACTCGTACGAATTCATTAGATTTATTATGAAGTTTTATGTTTATATACGGTATTGTAAGGTGTTGTTATGACTTGTAAGGCGTCCTACAATATAATATCGTGTTTTTCAAGGTGTTAATATGGCATACAGTGTCGTAAGTTGCCCTAAATTGTCGTACGATGTTCAAAGGACTCGGACGAATTTATTAGTTTTATTATGGAGTTTTAAGTTTTTATACTGTAGTATAAGGTGTTGTTACTATTTATAAGGCGTCCTACAATATAATATCGTGTTTTTCAAGGTGTTAATATTGCATACATTGTCGTAAGTTGTCCTAAATATTCGTACGATATTCAAAGGATTCGGACGAATTCATTAGGTTTATTATGGAGTTTTAACTTTATATACGGTTTTGTAAGGTTTTGTTACTATTTATAAGTCGTCCTTCAATATAATAATGTGTTTTCAAGGTGTTAATATGGCATACAGAGTTCTAAGATGTCATAAATTGTCGTACGATGTTCAAAGGACTCGTACGAATTCATTAGATTTATTATGAAGTTTTATGTTTATATACGGTATTGTAAGGTGTTGTTATGACTTGTAAGGCGTCCTACAATATAATATCGTGTTTTTCAAGGTGTTAATATGGCATACAGTGTCGTAAGTTGCCCTAAATTGTCGTACGAAGTTCAAAGGACTCGGACGAATTCATTAGGTTTATTATGGAGTTTTAAGTTTATATACGGTTTTGTAAGGTGTTGTTACTATTTATAAGGCGTCCTTCAATATAATAATGTGTTTTTCAAGGTGTTAATATGGCATACAGAGTTGTAAGATGTCATAAATTGTCGTACGATGTTCAAAGGACTCGTACGAATTCATTAGATTTATTATGAAGTTTTATGTTTATATACGGTATTGTAAGGTGTTGTTATGACTTGTAAGGCGTCCTACAATATAATATCGTGTTTTTCAAGGTGTTAATATGGCATACAGTGTCGTAAGTTGCCCTAAATTGTCGTACGATGTTCAAAGGACTCGGACGAATTTATTAGGTTTATTATGGAGTTTTAAGTTTATATACGGTTTTGTAAGGATTTGTTACTATTTATAAGTCGTCCTTCAATATAATAATGTGTTTTTCAAGGTGTTAATATGGCATACAGAGTTCTAAGATGTCATAAATTGTCGTACGATGTTCAAAGGACTCGTACGAATTCATTAGATTTATTATGAAGTTTTATGTTTATATACGGTATTGTAAGGTGTTGTTATGACTTGTAAGGCGTCCTACAATATAATATCGTGTTTTTCAAGGTGTTAATATGGCATACAGTGTCGTAAGTTGCCCTAAATTGTCGTACGAAGTTCAAAGGACTCGGACGAATTCATTAGGTTTATTATGGAGTTTTAAGTTTATATACGGTTTTGTAAGGTGTTGTTACTATTTATAAGGCGTCCTTCAATATAATAATGTGTTTTTCAAGGTGTTAGTATGGCATACAGAGTTGTAAGATGTCATAAATTGTCGTACGATGTTCAAAGGACTCGTACGAATTCATTAGATTTATTATGAAGTTTTATGTTTATATACGGTATTGTAAGGTGTTGTTATGACTTGTAAGGCGTCCTACAATATAATATCGTGTTTTTCAAGGTGTTAATATGGCATACAGTGTCGTAAGTTGCCCTAAATTGTCGTACGATGTTCAAAGGACTCGGACGAATTTATTAGGTTTATTATGGAGTTTTAAGTTTTTATACTGTAGTATAAGGTGTTGTTATGATTTGTAAGGCGTCCTACAATATAATATCGTGTTTTTCAAGGTGTTAATATGGCATACATTGTCGTAAGTTGTCCTAAATATTCGTACGATATTCAAAGGATTCGGACGAATTCATTAGGTTTATTATGGAGTTTTAAGTTTATATACGGTTTTGTAAGGTTTTGTTACTATTTATAAGTCGTCCTTCAATATAATAATGTGTTTTTCAAGGTGTTAATATGGCATACAGAGTTCTAAGATGTCATAAATTGTCGTACGATGTTCAAAGGACTCGTACGAATTCATTAGATTTATTATGAAGTTTTATGTTTATATACGGTATTGTAAGGTGTTGTTATGACTTGTAAGGCGCCCTACAATATAATATCGTGTTTTTCAAGGTGTTAATATGGCATACAGTGTCGTAAGTTGCCCTAAATTGTCGTACGAAGTTCAAAGGACTCGGACGAATTCATTAGGTTTATTATGGAGTTTTAAGTTTATATACGGTTTTGTAAGGTGTTGTTACTATTTATAAGGCGTCCTTCAATATAATAATGTGTTTTTCAAGGTGTTAATATGGCATACAGAGTTGTAAGATGTCATAAATTGTCGTACGATGTTCAAAGGACTCGGACGAATTTATTAGGTTTATTATGGAGTTTTAAGTTTTTCTACTGTAGTATAAGGTGTTGTTATGATTTGTAAGGCGTCCTACAATATAATATCGTGTTTTTCAAGGTTTTAATATGGCATACATTGTCGTAAGTTGTCCTAAATATTCGTACGATATTCAAAGGATTCGGACGAATTCATTAGGTTTATTATGGAGTTTTAAGTTTATATACGGTTTTGTAAGGTTTTGTTACTATTTATAAGGCGTCCTTCAATATAATAATGTGTTTTTCAAGGTGTTAGTATGGCATACAGAGTTGTAAGATGTCATAAATTGTCGTACGATGTTCAAAGGACTCGTACGAATTCATTAGATTTATTATGAAGTTTTATGTTTATATACGGTATTGTAAGGTGTTGTTATGACTTGTAAGGCGTCCTACAATATAATATCGTGTTTTTCAAGGTGTTAATATGGCATACAGTGTCGTAAGTTGCCCTAAATTGTCGTACGATGTTCAAAGGACTCGGACGAATTTATTAGGTTTATTATGGAGTTTTAAGTTTTTATACTGTAGTATAAGGTGTTGTTATGATTTGTAAGGCGTCCTACAATATAATATCGTGTTTTTCAAGGTGTTAATATGGCATACATTGTCGTAAGTTGTCCTAAATATTCGTACGATATTCAAAGGATTCGGACGAATTCATTAGGTTTATTATGGAGTTTTAAGTTTATATACGGTTTTGTAAGGTTTTGTTACTATTTATAAGTCGTCCTTCAATATAATAATGTGTTTTCAAGGTGTTAATATGGCATACAGAGTTCTAAGATGTCATAAATTGTCGTACGATGTTCAAAGGACTCGTACGAATTCATTAGATTTATTATGAAGTTTTATGTTTATATACGGTATTGTAAGGTGTTGTTATGACTTGTAAGGCGTCCTACAATATAATATCGTGTTTTTCAAGGTGTTAATATGGCATACAGTGTCGTAAGTTGCCCTAAATTGTCGTACGAAGTTCAAAGGACTCGGACGAATTCATTAGGTTTATTATGGAGTTTTAAGTTTATATACGGTTTTGTAAGGTGTTGTTACTATTTATAAGGCGTCCTTCAATATAATAATGTGTTTTTCAAGGTGTTAATATGGCATACAGAGTTGTAAGATGTCATAAATTGTCGTACGATGTTCAAAGGACTCGTACGAATTCATTAGATTTATTATGAAGTTTTATGTTTATATACGGTATTGTAAGGTGTTGTTATGACTTGTAAGGCGTCCTACAATATAATATCGTGTTTTTCAAGGTGTTAATATGGCATACAGTGTCGTAAGTTGCCCTAAATTGTCGTACGATGTTCAAAGGACTCGGACGAATTTATTAGGTTTATTATGGAGTTTTAAGTTTTTATACTGTATTATAAGGTGTTGTTATGATTTGTAAGGCGTCCTACAATATAATATCGTGTTTTTCAAGGTGTTAATATGGCATACAGTGTCGTAAGTTGCCCTAAATTGTCGTACGATGTTGAAAGGACTCGGACGAATTTATTAGGTTTATTATGGAGTTTTAAGTTTTTATACTGTATTATAAGGTGTTGTTATGATTTGTAAGGCGTCCTACAATATAATATCGTGTTTTTCAAGGTGTTAATATGGCATACATTGTCGTAAGTTGTCCTAAATATTCGTACGATATTCAAAGGATTCGGACGAATTCATTAGGTTTATTATGGAGTTTTAAGTTTATATACGGTTTTGTAAGGTTTTGTTACTATTTATAAGTCGTCCTTCAATATAATAATGTGTTTTTCAAGGTGTTAATATGGCATACAGAGTTCTAAGATGTCATAAATTGTCGTACGATGTTCAAAGGACTCGTACGAATTCATTAGATTTATTATGAAGTTTTATGTTTATATACGGTATTGTAAGGTGTTGTTATGACTTGTAAGGCGCCCTACAATATAATATCGTGTTTTTCAAGGTGTTAATATGGCATACAGTGTCGTAAGTTGCCCTAAATTGTCGTACGAAGTTCAAAGGACTCGGACGAATTCATTAGGTTTATTATGGAGTTTTAAGTTTATATACGGTTTTGTAAGGTGTTGTTACTATTTATAAGGCGTCCTTCAATATAATAATGTGTTTTTCAAGGTGTTAATATGGCATACAGAGTTGTAAGATGTCATAAATTGTCGTACGATGTTCAAAGGACTCGGACGAATTTATTAGGTTTATTATGGAGTTTTAAGTTTTTATACTGTAGTATAAGGTGTTGTTATGATTTGTAAGGCGTCCTACAATATAATATCGTGTTTTTCAAGGTGTTAATATGGCATACATTGTCGTAAGTTGTCCTAAATATTCGTACGATATTCAAAGGATTCGGACGAATTCATTAGGTTTATTATGGAGTTTTAAGTTTATATACGGTTTTGTAAGGTTTTGTTACTATTTATAAGGCGTCCTTCAATATAATAATGTGTTTTTCAAGGTGTTAGTATGGCATACAGAGTTGTAAGATGTCATAAATTGTCGTACGATGTTCAAAGGACTCGTACGAA
Organism: Tagetes erecta; assembly: GCA_030867185.1. Taxonomy (NCBI): domain Eukaryota; kingdom Viridiplantae; phylum Streptophyta; class Magnoliopsida; order Asterales; family Asteraceae; genus Tagetes; species Tagetes erecta. Next base: position 30,981,714 of record CM061488.1, read on the forward strand.
TTCATTAGATTTATTATGAAGTTTTATGTTTATATACGGTATTGTAAGGTGTTGTTATGACTTGTAAGGCGTCCTACAATATAATATCGTGTTTTTCAAGGTGTTAATATGGCATACAGTGTCGTAAGTTGCCCTAAATTGTCGTACGATGTTCAAAGGACTCGGACGAATTTATTAGGTTTATTATGGAGTTTTAAGTTTTTATACTGTAGTATAAGGTGTTGTTATGATTTGTAAGGCGTCCTACAATATAATATCGTGTTTTTCAAGGTGTTAATATGGCATACATTGTCGTAAGTTGTCCTAAATATTCGTACGATATTCAAAGGATTCGGACGAATTCATTAGGTTTATTATGGAGTTTTAAGTTTATATACGGTTTTGTAAGGTTTTGTTACTATTTATAAGTCGTCCTTCAATATAATAATGTGTTTTCAAGGTGTTAATATGGCATACAGAGTTCTAAGATGTCATAAATTGTCGTACGATGTTCAAAGGACTCGTACGAATTCATTAGATTTATTATGAAGTTTTATGTTTATATACGGTATTGTAAGGTGTTGTTATGACTTGTAAGGCGCCCTACAATATAATATCGTGTTTTTCAAGGTGTTAATATGGCATACAGTGTCGTAAGTTGCCCTAAATTGTCGTACGAAGTTCAAAGGACTCGGACGAATTCATTAGGTTTATTATGGAGTTTTAAGTTTATATACGGTTTTGTAAGGTGTTGTTACTATTTATAAGGCGTCCTTCAATATAATAATGTGTTTTTCAAGGTGTTAATATGGCATACAGAGTTGTAAGATGTCATAAATTGTCGTACGATGTTCAAAGGACTCGTACGAATTCATTAGATTTATTATGAAGTTTTATGTTTATATACGGTATTGTAAGGTGTTGTTATGACTTGTAAGGCGTCCTACAATATAATATCGTGTTTTTCAAGGTGTTAATATGGCATACAGTGTCGTAAGTTGCCCTAAATTGTCGTACGATGTTCAAAGGACTCGGACGAATTTATTAGGTTTATTATGGAGTTTTAAGTTTTTATACTGTATTATAAGGTGTTGTTATGATTTGTAAGGCGTCCTACAATATAATATCGTGTTTTTCAAGGTGTTAATATGGCATACAGTGTCGTAAGTTGCCCTAAATTGTCGTACGATGTTGAAAGGACTCGGACGAATTTATTAGGTTTATTATGGAGTTTTAAGTTTTTATACTGTATTATAAGGTGTTGTTATGATTTGTAAGGCGTCCTACAATATAATATCGTGTTTTTCAAGGTGTTAATATGGCATACATTGTCGTAAGTTGTCCTAAATATTCGTACGATATTCAAAGGATTCGGACGAATTCATTAGGTTTATTATGGAGTTTTAAGTTTATATACGGTTTTGTTACTATTTATAAGTCGTCCTTCAATATAATAATGTGTTTTTCAAGGTGTTAATATGGCATACAGAGTTCTAAGATGTCATAAATTGTCGTACGATGTTCAAAGGACTCGTACGAATTCATTAGATTTATTATGAAGTTTTATGTTTATATACGGTATTGTAAGGTGTTGTTATGACTTGTAAGGCGCCCTACAATATAATATCGTGTTTTTCAAGGTGTTAATATGGCATACAGTGTCGTAAGTTGCCCTAAATTGTCGTACGAAGTTCAAAGGACTCGGACGAATTCATTAGGTTTATTATGGAGTTTTAAGTTTATATACGGTTTTGTAAGGTGTTGTTACTATTTATAAGGCGTCCTTCAATATAATAATGTGTTTTTCAAGGTGTTAATATGGCATACAGAGTTGTAAGATGTCATAAATTGTCGTACGATGTTCAAAGGACTCGGACGAATTTATTAGGTTTATTATGGAGTTTTAAGTTTTTATACTGTAGTATAAGGTGTTGTTATGATTTGTAAGGCGTCCTACAATATAATATCGTGTTTTTCAAGGTGTTAATATGGCATACATTGTCGTAAGTTGTCCTAAATATTCGTACGATATTCAAAGGATTCGGACGAATTCATTAGGTTTATTATGGAGTTTTAAGTTTATATACGGTTTTGTAAGGTTTTGTTACTATTTATAAGGCGTCCTTCAATATAATAATGTGTTTTTCAAGGTGTTAGTATGGCATACAGAGTTGTAAGATGTCATAAATTGTCGTACGATGTTCAAAGGACTCGTACGAATTCATTAGATTTATTATGAAGTTTTATGTTTATATACGGTATTGTAAGGTGTTGTTATGACTTGTAAGGCGTCCTACAATATAATATCGTGTTTTTCAAGGTGTTAATATGGCATACAGTGTCGTAAGTTGCCCTAAATTGTCGTACGATGTTCAAAGGACTCGGACGAATTTATTAGGTTTATTATGGAGTTTTAAGTTTTTATACTGTAGTATAAGGTGTTGTTATGATTTGTAAGGCGTCCTACAATATAATATCGTGTTTTTCAAGGTGTTAATATGGCATACATTGTCGTAAGTTGTCCTAAATATTCGTACGATATTCAAAGGATTCGGACGAATTCATTAGGTTTATTATGGAGTTTTAAGTTTATATACGGTTTTGTAAGGTTTTGTTACTATTTATAAGTCGTCCTTCAATATAATAATGTGTTTTCAAGGTGTTAATATGGCATACAGAGTTCTAAGATGTCATAAATTGTCGTACGATGTTCAAAGGACTCGTACGAATTCATTAGATTTATTATGAAGTTTTATGTTTATATACGGTATTGTAAGGTGTTGTTATGACTTGTAAGGCGTCCTACAATATAATATCGTGTTTTTCAAGGTGTTAATATGGCATACAGTGTCGTAAGTTGCCCTAAATTGTCGTACGAAGTTCAAAGGACTCGGACGAATTCATTAGGTTTATTATGGAGTTTTAAGTTTATATACGGTTTTGTAAGGTGTTGTTACTATTTATAAGGCGTCCTTCAATATAATAATGTGTTTTTCAAGGTGTTAATATGGCATACAGAGTTGTAAGATGTCATAAATTGTCGTACGATGTTCAAAGGACTCGTACGAATTCATTAGATTTATTATGAAGTTTTATGTTTATATACGGTATTGTAAGGTGTTGTTATGACTTGTAAGGCGTCCTACAATATAATATCGTGTTTTTCAAGGTGTTAATATGGCATACAGTGTCGTAAGTTGCCCTAAATTGTCGTACGATGTTCAAAGGACTCGGACGAATTTATTAGGTTTATTATGGAGTTTTAAGTTTTTATACTGTATTATAAGGTGTTGTTATGATTTGTAAGGCGTCCTACAATATAATATCGTGTTTTTCAAGGTGTTAATATGGCATACAGTGTCGTAAGTTGCCCTAAATTGTCGTACGATGTTCAAAGGACTCGGACGAATTTATTAGGTTTATTATGGAGTTTTAAGTTTTTATACTGTATTATAAGGTGTTGTTATGATTTGTAAGGCGTCCTACAATATAATATCGTGTTTTTCAAGGTGTTAATATGGCATACATTGTCGTAAGTTGTCCTAAATATTCGTACGATATTCAAAGGACTCGGACGAATTCATTAGGTTTATTATGGAGTTTTAAGTTTATATACGGTTTTGTAAGTTTTTGTTACTATTTATAAGGCGTCCTTCAATATAATAATGTGTTTTTCAAGGTGTTAATATGGCATACAGAGTTCTAAGATGTCATAAATTGTCGTACGATGTTCAAAGGACTCTTACGAATTCATTAGATTTATTATGAAGTTTTATGTTTATATACGGTATTGTAAGGTGTTGTTATGACTTGTAAGGCGTCCTACAATATAATATCGTGTTTTTCAAGGTGTTAATATGGCATACAGTGTCGTAAGTTGCCCTAAATTGTCGTACGATGTTCAAAGGACTCGGACGAATTCATTAGGTTTATTATGGAGTTTTAAGTTTATATACGGTTTTGTAAGGTGTTGTTACTATTTATAAGGCGTCCTTCAATATAATAATGTGTTTTTCAAGGTGTTAATATGGCATACAGAGTTGTAAGATGTCATAAATTGTCGTACGATGTTCAAAGGACTCGGACGAATTTATTAGGTTTATTATGGAGTTTTAAGTTTTTATACTGTAGTATAAGGTGTTGTTATGATTTGTAAGGCGTCCTACAATATAATATCGTGTTTTTCAAGGTGTTAATATGGCATACATTGTCGTAAGTTGTCCTAAATATTCGTACGATATTCAAAGGATTCGGACGAATTCATTAGGTTTATTATGGAGTTTTAAGTTTATATACGGTTTTGTAAGGTTTTGTTACTATTTATAAGGCGTCCTTCAATATAATAATGTGTTTTTCAAGGTGTTAGTATGGCATACAGAGTTGTAAGATGTCATAAATTGTCGTACGATGTTCAAAGGACTCGTACGAATTCATTAGATTTATTATGAAGTTTTATGTTTATATACGGTATTGTAAGGTGTTGTTATGACTTGTAAGGCGTCCTACAATATAATATCGTGTTTTTCAAGGTGTTAATATGGCATACAGTGTCGTAAGTTGCCCTAAATTGTCGTACGATGTTCAAAGGACTCGGACGAATTTATTAGGTTTATTATGGAGTTTTAAGTTTTTATACTGTAGTATAAGGTGTTGTTATGATTTGTAAGGCGTCCTACAATATAATATCGTGTTTTTCAAGGTGTTAATATGGCATACATTGTCGTAAGTTGTCCTAAATATTCGTACGATATTCAAAGGATCGGACGAATTCATTAGGTTTATTATGGAGTTTTAAGTTTATATACGGTTTTGTAAGGTTTTGTTACTATTTATAAGTCGTCCTTCAATATAATAATGTGTTTTCAAGGTGTTAATATGGCATACAGAGTTCTAAGATGTCATAAATTGTCGTACGATGTTCAAAGGACTCGTACGAATTCATTAGATTTATTATGAAGTTTTATGTTTATATACGGTATTGTAAGGTGTTGTTATGACTTGTAAGGCGTCCTACAATATAATATCGTGTTTTTCAAGGTGTTAATATGGCATACAGTGTCGTAAATTGCCCTAAATTGTCGTACGATGTTCAAAGGACTCGGACGAATTTATTGGGTTTATTATGGAGTTTTAAGTTTTTATACTGTAGTATAAGGTGTTGTTATGATTTGTAAGGCGTCCTACAATATAATATCGTGTTTTTCAAGGTGTTAATATGGCATACATTGTCGTAAGTTGTCCTAAATATTCGTACGATATTCAAAGGATTCGGACGAATTCATTAGGTTTATTATGGAGTTTTAAGTTTATATACGGTTTTGTAAGGTTTTGTTACTATTTATAAGTCGTCCTTCAATATAATAATGTGTTTTCAAGGTGTTAATATGGCATACAGAGTTCTAAGATGTCATAAATTGTCGTACGATGTTCAAAGGACTCGTACGAATTCATTAGATTTATTATGAAGTTTTATGTTTATATACGGTATTGTAAGGTGTTGTTATGACTTGTAAGGCGTCCTACAATATAATATCGTGTTTTTCAAGGTGTTAATATGGCATACAGTGTCGTAAATTGCCCTAAATTGTCGTACGATGTTCAAAGGACTCGGACGAATTTATTGGGTTTATTATGGAGTTTTAAGTTTTTATACTGTAGTATAAGGTGTTGTTATGATTTGTAAGGCGTCCTACAATATAATATCGTGTTTTTCAAGGTGTTAATATGGCATACATTGTCGTAAGTTGTCCTAAATATTCGTACGATATTCAAAGGATTCGGACGAATTCATTAGGTTTATTATGGAGTTTTAAGTTTATATACGGTTTTGTAAGGTGTTGTTACTATTTATAAGGCGTCCTTCAATATAATAATGTGTTTTTCAAGGTGTTAGTATGGCATACAGAGTTGTAAGATGTCATAAATTGTCGTACGATGTTCAAAGGACTCGTACGAATTCATTAGATTTATTATGAAGTTTTATGTTTATATACGGTATTGTAAGGTGTTGTTATGACTTGTAAGGCGTCCTACAATATAATATCGTGTTTTTCAAGGTGTTAATATGGCATACAGTGTCGTAAATTGCCCTAAATTGTCGTACGATGTTCAAAGGACTCGGACGAATTCATTAGGTTTATTATGGAGTTTTAAGTTTATATACGGTTTTGTAAGGTGTTGTTACTATTTATAAGGCGTCCTTCAATATAATAATGTGTTTTTCAAGGTGTTAATATGGCATACAGAGTTGTAAGATGTCATAAATTGTCGTACGATGTTCAAAGGACTCGGACGAATTTATTAGGTTTATTATGGAGTTTTAAGTTTTTATACTGTAGTATAAGGTGTTGTTATGATTTGTAAGGCGTCCTACAATATAATATCGTGTTTTTCAAGGTGTTAATATGGCATACATTGTCGTAAGTTGTCCTAAATATTCGTACGATATTCAAAGGATTCGGACGAATTCATTAGGTTTATTATGGAGTTTTAAGTTTATATACGGTTTTGTAAGGTTTTGTTACTATTTATAAGGCGTCCTTCAATATAATAATGTGTTTTTCAAGGTGTTAGTATGGCATACAGAGTTGTAAGATGTCATAAATTGTCGTACGATGTTCAAAGGACTCGTACGAATTCATTAGATTTATTATGAAGTTTTATGTTTATATACGGTATTGTAAGGTGTTGTTATGACTTGTAAGGCGTCCTACAATATAATATCGTGTTTTTCAAGGTGTTAATATGGCATACAGTGTCGTAAGTTGCCCTAAATTGTCGTACGATGTTCAAAGGACTCGGACGAATTTATTAGGTTTATTATGGAGTTTTAAGTTTTTATACTGTAGTATAAGGTGTTGTTATGATTTGTAAGGCGTCCTACAATATAATATCGTGTTTTTCAAGGTGTTAATATGGCATACATTGTCGTAAGTTGTCCTAAATATTCGTACGATATTCAAAGGATTCGGACGAATTCATTAGGTTTATTATGGAGTTTTAAGTTTATATACGGTTTTGTAAGGTGTTGTTACTATTTATAAGGCGTCCTTCAATATAATAATGTGTTTTTCAAGGTGTTAGTATGGCATACAGAGTTGTAAGATGTCATAAATTGTCGTACGATGTTCAAAGGACTCGTACGAATTCATTAGATTTATTATGAAGTTTTATGTTTATATACGGTATTGTAAGGTGTTGTTATGACTTGTAAGGCGTCCTACAATATAATATCGTGTTTTTCAAGGTGTTAATATGGCATACAGTGTCGTAAATTGCCCTAAATTGTCGTACGATGTTCAAAGGACTCGGACGAATTTATTGGGTTTATTATGGAGTTTTAAGTTTTTATACTGTAGTATAAGGTGTTGTTATGATTTGTAAGGCGTCCTACAATATAATATCGTGTTTTTCAAGGTGTTAATATGGCATACATTGTCGTAAGTTGTCCTAAATATTCGTACGATATTCAAAGGATTCGGACGAATTCATTAGGTTTATTATGGAGTTTTAAGTTTATATACGGTTTTGTAAGGTTTTGTTACTATTTATAAGACGTCCTTCAATATAATAATGTGTTTTTCAAGGTGTTAATATGGCATACAGAGTTCTAAGATGTCATAAATTGTCGTACGATGTTCAAAGGACTCGTACGAATTCATTAGATTTATTATGAAGTTTTATGTTTATATACGGTATTGTAAGGTGTTGTTATGACTTGTAAGGCGTCCTACAATATAATATCGTGTTTTTCAAGGTGTTAATATGGCATACAGTGTCGTAAGTTGCCCTAAATTGTCGTACGAAGTTCAAAGGACTCGGACGAATTCATTAGGTTTATTATGGAGTTTTAAGTTTATATACGGTTTTGTAAGGTGTTGTTACTATTTATAAGGCGTCCTTCAATATAATAATGTGTTTTTCAAGGTGTTAATATGGCATACAGAGTTGTAAGATGTCATAAATTGTCGTACGATGTTCAAAGGACTCGTACGAATTCATTAGATTTATTATGAAGTTTTATGTTTATATACGGTATTGTAAGGTGTTGTTATGACTTGTAAGGCGTCCTACAATATAATATCGTGTTTTTCAAGGTGTTAATATGGCATACAGTGTCGTAAGTTGCCCTAAATTGTCGTACGAAGTTCAAAGGACTCGGACGAATTCATTAGGTTTATTATGGAGTTTTAAGTTTATATACGGTTTTGTAAGGTGTTGTTACTATTTATAAGGCGTCCTTCAATATAATAATGTGTTTTTCAAGGTGTTAGTATGGCATACAGAGTTGTAAGATGTCATAAATTGTCGTACGATGTTCAAAGGACTCGTACGAATTCATTAGATTTATTATGAAGTTTTATGTTTATATACGGTATTGTAAGGTGTTGTTATGACTTGTAAGGCGTCCTACAATATAATATCGTGTTTTTCAAGGTGTTAATATGGCATACAGTGTCGTAAGTTGTCCTAAATATTCGTACGATATTCAAAGGATTCGGACGAATTCATTAGGTTTATTATGGAGTTTTAAGTTTATATACGGTTTTGTAAGGTGTTGTTACTATTTATAAGGCGTCCTTCAATATAATAATGTGTTTTTCAAGGTGTTAGTATGGCATACAGAGTTGTAAGATGTCATAAATTGTCGTACGATGTTCAAAGGACTCGTACGAATTCATTAGATTTATTATGAAGTTTTATGTTTATATACGGTATTGTAAGGTGTTGTTATGACTTGTAAGGCGTCCTACAATATAATATCGTGTTTTTCAAGGTGTTAATATGGCATACAGTGTCGTAAATTGCCCTAAATTGTCGTACGATGTTCAAAGGACTCGGACGAATTTATTGGGTTTATTATGGAGTTTTAAGTTTTTATACTGTAGTATAAGGTGTTGTTATGATTTGTAAGGCGTCCTACAATATAATATCGTGTTTTTCAAGGTGTTAATATGGCATACATTGTCGTAAGTTGTCCTAAATATTCGTACGATATTCAAAGGATTCGGACGAATTCATTAGGTTTATTATGGAGTTTTAAGTTTATATACGGTTTTGTAAGGTTTTGTTACTATTTATAAGACGTCCTTCAATATAATAATGTGTTTTTCAAGGTGTTAATATGGCATACAGAGTTCTAAGATGTCATAAATTGTCGTACGATGTTCAAAGGACTCGTACGAATTCATTAGATTTATTATGAAGTTTTATGTTTATATACGGTATTGTAAGGTGTTGTTATGACTTGTAAGGCGTCCTACAATATAATATCGTGTTTTTCAAGGTGTTAATATGGCATACAGTGTCGTAAGTTGCCCTAAATTGTCGTACGAAGTTCAAAGGACTCGGACGAATTCATTAGGTTTATTATGGAGTTTTAAGTTTATATACGGTTTTGTAAGGTGTTGTTACTATTTATAAGGTGTCCTTCAATATAATAATGTGTTTTTCAAGGTGTTAGTATGGCATACAGAATTGTAAGATGTCATAAATTGTCGTACGATGTTCAAAGGACTCGTACGAATTCATTAGATTTATTATGAAGTTTTATGTTTATATACGGTATTGTAAGGTGTTGTTATGACTTGTAAGGCGTCCTACAATATAATATCGTGTTTTTCAAGGTGTTAATATGGCATACAGTGTCGTAAGTTGTCCTAAATATTCGTACGATATTCAAAGGATTCGGACGAATTCATTAGGTTTATTATGGAGTTTTAAGTTTATATACGGTTTTGTAAGGTGTTGTTACTATTTATAAGGCGTCCTTCAATATAATAATGTGTTTTTCAAGGTGTTAGTATGGCATACAGAGTTGTAAGATGTCATAAATTGTCGTACGATGTTCAAAGGACTCGTACGAATTCATTAGATTTATTATGAAGTTTTATGTTTATATACGGTATTGTAAGGTGTTGTTATGACTTGTAAGGCGTCCTACAATATAATATCGTGTTTTTCAAGGTGTTAATATGGCATACAGTGTCGTAAGTTGTCCTAAATATTCGTACGATATTCAAAGGATTCGGACGAATTCATTAGGTTTATTATGGAGTTTTAAGTTTATATACGGTTTTGTAAGGTGTTGTTACTATTTATAAGGCGTCCTTCAATATAATAATGTGTTTTTCAAGGTGTTAGTATGGCATACAGAGTTGTAAGATGTCATAAATTGTCGTACGATGTTCAAAGGACTCGTACGAATTCATTAGATTTATTATGAAGTTTTATGTTTATATACGGTATTGTAAGGTGTTGTTATGACTTGTAAGGCGTCCTACAATATAATATCGTGTTTTTCAAGGTGTTAATATGGCATACAGTGTCGTAAATTGCCCTAAATTGTCGTACGATGTTCAAAGGACTCGGACGAATTTATTGGGTTTATTATGGAGTTTTAAGTTTTTATACTGTAGTATAAGGTGTTGTTATGATTTGTAAGGCGTCCTACAATATAATATCGTGTTTTTCAAGGTGTTAATATGGCATACATTGTCGTAAGTTGTCCTAAATATTCGTACGATATTCAAAGGATTCGGACGAATTCATTAGGTTTATTATGGAGTTTTAAGTTTATATACGGTTTTGTAAGGTTTTGTTACTATTTATAAGACGTCCTTCAATATAATAATGTGTTTTTCAAGGTGTTAATATGGCATACAGAGTTCTAAGATGTCATAAATTGTCGTACGATGTTCAAAGGACTCGTACGAATTCATTAGATTTATTATGAAGTTTTATGTTTATATACGGTATTGTAAGGTGTTGTTATGACTTGTAAGGCGTCCTACAATATAATATCGTGTTTTTCAAGGTGTTAATATGGCATACAGTGTCGTAAGTTGCCCTAAATTGTCGTACGAAGTTCAAAGGACTCGGACGAATTCATTAGGTTTATTATGGAGTTTTAAGTTTATATACGGTTTTGTAAGGTGTTGTTACTATTTATAAGGCGTCCTTCAATATAATAATGTGTTTTTCAAGGTGTTAATATGGCATACAGAGTTGTAAGATGTCATAAATTGTCGTACGATGTTCAAAGGACTCGTACGAATTCATTAGATTTATTATGAAGTTTTATGTTTATATACGGTATTGTAAGGTGTTGTTATGACTTGTAAGGCGTCCTACAATATAATATCGTGTTTTTCAAGGTGTTAATATGGCATACAGTGTCGTAAGTTGCCCTAAATTGTCGTACGAAGTTCAAAGGACTCGGACGAATTCATTAGGTTTATTATGGAGTTTTAAGTTTATATACGGTTTTGTAAGGTGTTGTTACTATTTATAAGGCGTCCTTCAATATAATAATGTGTTTTTCAAGGTGTTAGTATGGCATACAGAGTTGTAAGATGTCATAAATTGTCGTACGATGTTCAAAGGACTCGTACGAATTCATTAGATTTATTATGAAGTTTTATGTTTATATACGGTATTGTAAGGTGTTGTTATGACTTGTAAGGCGTCCTACAATATAATATCGTGTTTTTCAAGGTGTTAATATGGCATACAGTGTCGTAAGTTGTCCTAAATATTCGTACGATATTCAAAGGATTCGGACGAATTCATTAGGTTTATTATGGAGTTTTAAGTTTATATACGGTTTTGTAAGGTGTTGTTACTATTTATAAGGCGTCCTTCAATATAATAATGTGTTTTTCAAGGTGTTAGTATGGCATACAGAGTTGTAAGATGTCATAAATTGTCGTACGATGTTCAAAGGACTCGTACGAATTCATTAGATTTATTATGAAGTTTTATGTTTATATACGGTATTGTAAGGTGTTGTTATGACTTGTAAGGCGTCCTACAATATAATATCGTGTTTTTCAAGGTGTTAATATGGCATACAGTGTCGTAAATTGCCCTAAATTGTCGTACGATGTTCAAAGGACTCGGACGAATTTATTGGGTTTATTATGGAGTTTTAAGTTTTTATACTGTAGTATAAGGTGTTGTTATGATTTGTAAGGCGTCCTACAATATAATATCGTGTTTTTCAAGGTGTTAATATGGCATACATTGTCGTAAGTTGTCCTAAATATTCGTACGATATTCAAAGGATTCGGACGAATTCATTAGGTTTATTATGGAGTTTTAAGTTTATATACGGTTTTGTAAGGTTTTGTTACTATTTATAAGACGTCCTTCAATATAATAATGTGTTTTTCAAGGTGTTAATATGGCATACAGAGTTCTAAGATGTCATAAATTGTCGTACGATGTTCAAAGGACTCGTACGAATTCATTAGATTTATTATGAAGTTTTATGTTTATATACGGTATTGTAAGGTGTTGTTATGACTTGTAAGGCGTCCTACAATATAATATCGTGTTTTTCAAGGTGTTAATATGGCATACAGTGTCGTAAGTTGCCCTAAATTGTCGTACGAAGTTCAAAGGACTCGGACGAATTCATTAGGTTTATTATGGAGTTTTAAGTTTATATACGGTTTTGTAAGGTGTTGTTACTATTTATAAGGCGTCCTTCAATATAATAATGTGTTTTTCAAGGTGTTAGTATGGCATACAGAATTGTAAGATGTCATAAATTGTCGTACGATGTTCAAAGGACTCGTACGAATTCATTAGATTTATTATGAAGTTTTATGTTTATATACGGTATTGTAAGGTGTTGTTATGACTTGTAAGGCGTCCTACAATATAATATCGTGTTTTTCAAGGTGTTAATATGGCATACAGTGTCGTAAGTTGTCCTAAATATTCGTACGATATTCAAAGGATTCGGACGAATTCATTAGGTTTATTATGGAGTTTTAAGTTTATATACGGTTTTGTAAGGTGTTGTTACTATTTATAAGGCGTCCTTCAATATAATAATGTGTTTTTCAAGGTGTTAGTATGGCATACAGAGTTGTAAGATGTCATAAATTGTCGTACGATGTTCAAAGGACTCGTACGAATTCATTAGATTTATTATGAAGTTTTATGTTTATATACGGTATTGTAAGGTGTTGTTATGACTTGTAAGGCGTCCTACAATATAATATCGTGTTTTTCAAGGTGTTAATATGGCATACAGTGTCGTAAATTGCCCTAAATTGTCGTACGATGTTCAAAGGACTCGGACGAATTTATTGGGTTTATTATGGAGTTTTAAGTTTTTATACTGTAGTATAAGGTGTTGTTATGATTTGTAAGGCGTCCTACAATATAATATCGTGTTTTTCAAGGTGTTAATATGGCATACATTGTCGTAAGTTGTCCTAAATATTCGTACGATATTCAAAGGATTCGGACGAATTCATTAGGTTTATTATGGAGTTTTAAGTTTATATACGGTTTTGTAAGGTTTTGTTACTATTTATAAGACGTCCTTCAATATAATAATGTGTTTTTCAAGGTGTTAATATGGCATACAGAGTTCTAAGATGTCATAAATTGTCGTACGATGTTCAAAGGACTCGTACGAATTCATTAGATTTATTATGAAGTTTTATGTTTATATACGGTATTGTAAGGTGTTGTTATGACTTGTAAGGCGTCCTACAATATAATATCGTGTTTTTCAAGGTGTTAATATGGCATACAGTGTCGTAAGTTGCCCTAAATTGTCGTACGAAGTTCAAAGGACTCGGACGAATTCATTAGGTTTATTATGGAGTTTTAAGTTTATATACGGTTTTGTAAGGTGTTGTTACTATTTATAAGGCGTCCTTCAATATAATAATGTGTTTTTCAAGGTGTTAATATGGCATACAGAGTTGTAAGATGTCATAAATTGTCGTACGATGTTCAAAGGACTCGTACGAATTCATTAGATTTATTATGAAGTTTTATGTTTATATACGGTATTGTAAGGTGTTGTTATGACTTGTAAGGCGTCCTACAATATAATATCGTGTTTTTCAAGGTGTTAATATGGCATACAGTGTCGTAAGTTGCCCTAAATTGTCGTACGAAGTTCAAAGGACTCGGACGAATTCATTAGGTTTATTATGGAGTTTTAAGTTTATATACGGTTTTGTAAGGTGTTGTTACTATTTATAAGGCGTCCTTCAATATAATAATGTGTTTTTCAAGGTGTTAGTATGGCATACAGAGTTGTAAGATGTCATAAATTGTCGTACGATGTTCAAAGGACTCGTACGAATTCATTAGATTTATTATGAAGTTTTATGTTTATATACGGTATTGTAAGGTGTTGTTATGACTTGTAAGGCGTCCTACAATATAATATCGTGTTTTTCAAGGTGTTAATATGGCATACAGTGTCGTAAATTGCCCTAAATTGTCGTACGATGTTCAAAGGACTCGGACGAATTTATTGGGTTTATTATGGAGTTTTAAGTTTTTATACTGTAGTATAAGGTGTTGTTATGATTTGTAAGGCGTCCTACAATATAATATCGTGTTTTTCAAGGTGTTAATATGGCATACATTGTCGTAAGTTGTCCTAAATATTCGTACGATATTCAAAGGATTCGGACGAATTCATTAGGTTTATTATGGAGTTTTAAGTTTATATACGGTTTTGTAAGGTTTTGTTACTATTTATAAGACGTCCTTCAATATAATAATGTGTTTTTCAGGGTGTTAATATGGCATACAGAGTTCTAAGATGTCATAAATTGTCGTACGATGTTCAAAGGACTCGTACGAATTCATTAGATTTATTATGAAGTTTTATGTTTATATACGGTATTGTAAGGTGTTGTTATGACTTGTAAGGCGTCCTACAATATAATATCGTGTTTTTCAAGGTGTTAATATGGCATAAAGTGTCGTAAGTTGCCCAAAATTGTCGTACGAAGTTCAAAGGACTCGGACGAATTCATTAGGTTTATTATGGAGTTTTAAGTTTATATACGGTTTTGTAAGGTGTTGTTACTATTTATAAGGCGTCCTTCAATATAATAATGTGTTTTTCAAGGTGTTAATATGGCATACAGAGTTGTAAGATGTCATAAATTGTCGTACGATGTTCAAAGGACTCGTACGAATTCATTAGATTTATTATGAAGTTTTATGTTTATATACGGTATTGTAAGGTGTTGTTATGACTTGTAAGGCGTCCTACAATATAATATCGTGTTTTTCAAGGTGTTAATATGGCATACAGTGTCGTAAGTTGCCCTAAATTGTCGTACGATGTTCAAAGGACTCGGACGAATTTATTAGGTTTATTATGGAGTTTTAAGTTTTTATACTGTATTATAAGGTGTTGTTATGATTTGTAAGGCGTCCTACAATATAATATCGTGTTTTTCAAGGTGTTAATATGGCATACAGTGTCGTAAGTTGCCCTAAATTGTCGTACGATGTTCAAAGGACTCGGACGAATTTATTAGGTTTATTATGGAGTTTTAAGTTTTTATACTGTATTATAAGGTGTTGTTATGATTTGTAAGGCGTCCTACAATATAATATCGTGTTTTTCAAGGTGTTAATATGGCATACATTGTCGTAAGTTGTCCTAAATATTCGTACGATATTCAAAGGATTCTGACGAATTCATTAGGTTTATTATGGAGTTTTAAGTTTATATACGGTTTTGTAAGGTTTTGTTACTATTTATAAGTCGTCCTTCAATATAATAATGTGTTTTTCAAGTTGTTAATATGGCATACAGAGTTCTAAGATGTCATAAATTGTCGTACGATGTTCAAAGGACTCGTACGAATTCATTAGATTTATTATGAAGTTTTATGTTAATATACGGTATTGTAAGGTGTTGTTATGACTTGTAAGGCGTCCTACAATATAATATCGTGTTTTTCAAGGTGTTAATATGGCATACAGTGTCGTAAGTTGCCCTAAATTGTCGTACGAAGTTCAAAGGACTCGGACGAATTCATTAGGTTTATTATGGAGTTTTAAGTTTATATACGGTTTTGTAAGGTGTTGTTACTATTTATAAGGCGTCCTTCAATATAATAATGTGCTTTTCAAGGTGTTAATATGGCATACAGAGTTGTAAGATGTCATAAATTGTCGTACGATGTTCAAAGGACTCGTACGAATTCATTAGATTTATTATGAAGTTTTATGTTTATATACGGTATTGTAAGGTGTTGTTATGACTTGTAAGGCGTCCTACAATATAATATCGTGTTTTTCAAGGTGTTAATATGGCATACAGTGTCGTAAGTTGCCCTAAATTGTCGTACGATGTTCAAAGGACTCGGACGAATTTATTAGGTTTATTATGGAGTTTTAAGTTTTTATACTGTATTATAAGGTGTTTTTATGATTTGTAAGGCGTCCTACAATATAATATCGTGTTTTTCAAGGTGTTAATATCGCATACATTGTCGTAAGTTGTCCTAAATATTCGTACGATATTCAAAGGATTCGGAGGAATTCATTAGGTTTATTATGGAGTTTTAAGTTTATATACGGTTTTGTAAGGTTTTGTTACTATTTATAAGGCGTCCTTCAATATAATAATGTGTTTTTCAAGGTGTTAATATGGCATACAGAGTTCTAAGATGTCATAAATTGTCGTACGATGTTCAAAGGACTCGTACGAATTCATTAGGTTTATTATGAAGTTTTATGTTTATATACTGTATTGTAAGGTGTTGTTATGACTTGTAAGGCGTCCAACAATATAATATCGTGTTTTTCAAGGTGTTAATATGGCATACAGTGTCGTAAGTTGTCATAAATTATCGTACGATGTTCAAAGGACTCGTACGAATTCATTAGATTTATTATGAAGTTTTATGTTTATATACGGTATTGTAAGGTGTTGTTATGACTTGTAAGGCGTCCTACAATATAATATCGTGTTTTTCAAGGTGTTAATATGGCATACAGTGTCGTAAGTTGCCCAAAATTGTCGTACGAAGTTCAAAGGACTCGGACGAATTCATTAGGTTTATTATGGAGTTTTAAGTTTATATACGGTTTTGTAAGGTGTTGTTACTATTTATAAGGCGTCCTTCAATATAATAATGTGTTTTTCAAGGTGTTAATATGGCATACAGAGTCGTAAGTTGCCCTAAATTGTCGTACGATGTTCAAAGGACTCGTACGAATTCATTAGATTTATTATGAAGTTTTATGTTTATATACGGTATTGTAAGGTGTTGTTATGACTTGTAAGGCGTCCTACAATATAATATCGTGTTTTTCAAGGTGTTAATATGGCATACAGTGTCGTAAGTTGCCCTAAATTGTCGTACGATGTTCAAAGGACTCGGACGAATTCATTAGGTTTATTATGGAGTTTTAAGTTTATATACGGTTTTGTAAGGTTTTGTTACTATTTATAAGGCGTCCTTCAATATAATAATGTGTTTTTCAAGGTGTTAATATGGCATACAGAGTTCTAAGATGTCATAAATTGTCGTACGATGTTCAAAGGACTCGTACGAATTCATTAGGTTTATTATGAAGTTTTATGTTTATATACTGTATTGTAAGGTGTTGTTATGACTTGTAAGGCGTCCAACAATATAATATCGTGTTTTTCAAGGTGTTAATATGGCATACAGTGTCGTAAGTTGTCATAAATTGTCGTACGATGTTCAAAGGACTCGTACGAATTCATTAGATTTATTATGAAGTTTTATGTTTATATACGGTATTGTAAGGTGTTGTTATGACTTGTAAGGCGTCCTACAATATAATATCGTGTTTTTCAAGGTGTTAATATGGCATACAGTGTCGTAAGTTGCCCTAAATTGTCGTACGAAGTTCAAAGGACTCGGACGAATTCATTAGGTTTATTATGGAGTTTTAAGTTTATATACGGTTTTGTAAGGTGTTGTTACTATTTATAAGGCGTCCTTCAATATAATAATGTGTTTTTCAAGGTGTTAATATGGCATACAGAGTTGTAAGATGTCATAAATTGTCGTACGATGTTCAAAGGACTCGTACGAATTCATTAGATTTATTATGAAGTTTTATGTTTATATACGGTATTGTAAGGTGTTGTTATGACTTGTAAGGTGTCCTACAATATAATATCGTGTTTTTCAAGGTGTTAATATGGCATACAGTGTCGTAAGTTGCCCTAAATTGTCGTACGATGTTCAAAGGACTCGGACGAATTTATTAGGTTTATTATGGAGTTTTAAGTTTTTATACTGTATTATAAGGTGTTGTTATGATTTGTAAGGCGTCCTACAATATAATATCGTGTTTTTCAAGGTGTTAATATCGCATACATTGTCGTAAGTTGTCCTAAATATTCGTACGATATTCAAAGGATTCGGACGAATTCATTAGGTTTATTATAGAGTTTTAAGTTTATATACGGTTTTGTAAGGTTTTGTTACTATTTATAAGGCGTCCTTCAATATAATAATGTGTTTTTCAAGGTGTTAATATGGCATAAAGAGTTCTAAGATGTCATAAATTGTCGTACGATGTTCAAAGGACTCGTACGAATTCATTAGGTTTATTATGAAGTTTTATGTTTATATACTGTATTGTAAGGTGTTGTTATGACTTGTAAGGCGTCCAACAATATAATATCGTGTTTTTCAAGGTGTTAATATGGCATACAGTGTCGTAAGTTGTCCTAAATTGTCGTACGATATTCAAAGGACTCGGACGAATTCATTAGGTTTATTATGGAGTTTTAAGTTTATATACGGTTTTGTAAGGTGTTGTTACTATTTATAAGGCGTCCTTCAATATAATAATGTGTTTTTCAAGGTGTTAGTATGGCATACAGAGTTGTAAGATGTCATAAATTGTCGTACGAAGTTCAAAGGACTCGGACGAATTCATTAGGTTTATTATGGAGTTTTAAGTTTTTATACGGTATTATAAGGTGTTGTTATGATTTGTAAGGCGTCCAACAATATAATATCGTGTTTTTCAAGGTGTTAATATGGCATACATTGTCGTAAGTTGTCCTAAATTGTCGTACGATATTCAAAGGACTCGGACGAATTCATTAGGTTTATTATGGAGTTTTAAGTTTATATACGGTTTTGTAAGGTGTTGTTACTATTTATAAGGCGTCCTTCAATATAATATCGTGTTTTTCAAGGTGTTAGTATGGCATACAGAGATGTATGATGTCATAAATTGCCGTACGATGTTCAAAGGACTCGTACGAATTCATTAGATTTATTATGAAGTTTTATGTTTATATACGGTATTGTAAGGTGTTGTTATGACTTGTAAGGCGTCCTACAATATAATATCGTGTTTTTAAAGGTGTTAATATGGCATACAGTGTCGTAAGTTGCCCTAAATTGTCGTACGATGTTCAAAGGACTCGGACGAATTTATTAGGTTTATTATGGAGTTTTAAGTTTTTATACTGTATTATAAGGTGTTGTAATGATTTGTAAGGCGTCCTACAATATAATATCGTGTTTTTCAAGGTGTTAATATGACATACATTGACGTAAGTTGTCCTAAATATTCGTACGATATTCAAAGGACTCGGACGAATTCATTAGGTTTATTATGGAGTTTTAAGTTTATATACGGTTTTGTAAGGTTTTGTTACTATTTATAAGGCGTCCTTCAATATAATAATGTGTTTTTCAAGGTGTTAATATGGCATACAGAGTTGTAAGATGTCATAAATTGTCGTACGATGTTCAAAGGACTCGTACGAATTCATTAGATTTATTATGAAGTTTTATGTTTATATACGGTATTGTAAGGTGTTGTTATGACTTGTAAGGCGTCCTACAATATAATATCGTGTTTTTCAAGGTGTTAATATGGCATACAGTGTCGTAAGTTGCCCTAAATTGTCGTACGAAGTTCAAAGGACTCGGACGAATTCATTAGGTTTATTATGGAGTTTTAAGTTTATATACGGTTTTGTAAGGTGTTGTTACTATTTATAAGGCGTCCTTCAATATAATAATGTGTTTTTCAAGGTGTTAATATGGCATACAGAGTTGTAAGATGTCATAAATTGTCGTACGATGTTCAAAGGACTCGTACGAATTCATTAGATTTTTATGAAGTTTTATGTTTATATACGGTATTGTAAGGTGTTGTTATGACTTGTAAGGCGTCCTACAATATAATATCGTGTTTTTCAAGGTGTTAATATGGCATACAGTGTCGTAAGTTGCCCTAAATTGTCGTACGATGTTCAAAGGACTCGGACGAATTTATTAGGTTTATTATGGAGTTTTAAGTTTTTATACTGTATTATAAGGTGTTGTTATGATTTGTAAGGCGTCCTACAATATAATATCGTGTTTTTCAAGGTGTTAATATCGCATACATTGTCGTAAGTTGTCCTAAATATTCGTACGATATTCAAAGGATTCGGACGAATTCATTAGGTTTATTATGGAGTTTTAAGTTTATATACGGTTTTGTAAGGTTTTGTTACTATTTATAAGGCGTCCTTCAATATAATAATGTGTTTTTCAAGGTGTTAATATGGCATACAGAGTTCTAAGATGTCATAAATTGTCGTACGATGTTCAAAGGACTCGTACGAATTCATTAGGTTTATTATGAAGTTTTATGTTTATATACTGTATTGTAAGGTGTTGTTATGACTTGTAAGGCGTCCAACAATATAATATCGTGTTTTTCAAGGTGTTAATATGGCATACAGTGTCGTAAGTTGTCCTAAATTGTCGTACGATATTCAAAGGACTCGGACGAATTCATTAGGTTTATTATGGAGTTTTAAGTTTATATACGGTTTTGTAAGGTGTTGTTACTATTTATAAGGCGTCCTTCAATATAATAATGTGTTTTTCAAGGTGTTAGAATGGCATACAGAGTTGTAAGATGTCATAAATTGTCGTACGATGTTCAAAGGACTCGTACGAATTCATTAGATTTATTATGAAGTTTTATGTTTATATACGGTATTGTAAGGTGTTGTTATGACTTGTAAGGCGTCCTACAATATAATATCGTGTTTTTCAAGGTGTTAATATGGCATACAGTGTCGTAAGTTGCCCTAAATTGTCGTACGATGTTCAAAGGACTCGGACGAATTTATTAGGTTTATTATGGAGTTTTAAGTTTTTATACTGTATTATAAGGTGTTGTTATGATTTGTAAGGCGTCCTACAATATAATATCGTGTTTTTCAAGGTGTTAATATCGCATACATTGTCGTAAGTTGTCCTAAATATTCGTACGATATTCAAAGGATTCGGACGAATTCATTAGGTTTATTATGGAGTTTTAAGTTTATATACGGTTTTGTAAGGTTTTGTTACTATTTATAAGGCGTCCTTCAATATAATAATGTATTTTTCAAGGTGTTAATATGGCATACAGAGTTCTAAGATGTCATAAATTGTCGTACGATGTTCAAAAGACTCGTACGAATTCATTAGGTTTATTATGAAGTTTTATGTTTATATACTGTATTGTAAGGTGTTGTTATGACTTGTAAGGCGTCCAACAATATAATATCGTGTTTTTCAAGGTGTTAATATGGCATACAGTGTCGTAAGTTGTCCTAAATTGTCGTACGATATTCAAAGGACTCGGACGAATTCATTAGGTTTATTATGGAGTTTTAAGTTTATATACGGTTTTGTAAGGTGTTGTTACTATTTATAAGGCGTCCTTCAATATAATAATGTGTTTTTCAAGGTGTTAGTATGGCATACAGAGTTGTAAGATGTCATAAATTGTCGTACGATGTTCAAAGGACTCGTACGAATTCATTAGATTTATTATGAAGTTTTATGTTTATATACGGTATTGTAAGGTGTTGTTATGACTTGTAAGGCGTCCTACAATATAATATCGTGTTTTTCAAGGTGTTAATATGGCATACAGTGTCGTAAGTTGCCCTAAATTGTCGTACGATGTTCAAAGGACTCGGACGAATTTATTAGGTTTATTATGGAGTTTTAAGTTTTTATACTGTATTATAAGGTGTTGTTATGATTTGTAAGGCGTCCTACAATATAATATCGTGTTTTTCAAGGTGTTAATATCGCATACATTGTCGTAAGTTGTCCTAAATATTCGTACGATATTCAAAGGATTCGGACGAATTCATTAGGTTTATTATGGAGTTTTAAGTTTATATACGGTTTTGTAAGGTTTTGTTACTATTTATAAGGCGTCCTTCAATATAATAATGTGTTTTTCAAGGTGTTAATATGGCATACAGAGTTCTAAGATGTCATAAATTGTCGTACGATGTTCAAAGGACTCGTACGAATTCATTAGGTTTATTATGAAGTTTTATGTTTATATACTGTATTGTAAGGTGTTGTTATGACTTGTAAGGCGTCCAACAATATAATATCGTGTTTTTCAAGGTGTTAATATGGCATACAGTGTCGTAAGTTGTCCTAAATTGTCGTACGATATTCAAAGGACTCGGACGAATTCATTAGGTTTATTATGGAGTTTTAAGTTTATATACGGTTTTGTAAGGTGTTGTTACTATTTATAAGGCGTCCTTCAATATAATAATGTGTTTTTCAAGGTGTTAGTATGGCATACAGAGTTGTAAGATGTCATAAATTGTCGTACGAAGTTCAAAGGACTCGGACGAATTCATTAGGTTTATTATGGAGTTTTAAGTTTTTATACGGTATTATAAGGTGTTGTTATGATTTGTAAGGCGTCCAACAATATAATATCGTGTTTTTCAAGGTGTTAATATGGCATACATTGTCGTAAGTTGTCCTAAATTGTCGTACTATATTCAAAGGACTCGGACGAATTCATTAGGTTTATTATGGAGTTTTAAGTTTATATACGGTTTTGTAAGGTGTTGTTACTATTTATAAGGCGTCCTTCAATATAATAATGTGTTTTTCAAGGTGTTAGTATGGCATACAGAGATGTATGATGTCATAAATTGCCGTACGATGTTCAAAGGACTCGTACGAATTCATTAGATTTATTATGAAGTTTTATGTTTATATACGGTATTGTAAGGTGTTGTTATGACTTGTAAGGCGTCCTACAATATAATATCGTGTTTTTAAAGGTGTTAATATGGCATACAGTGTCGTAAGTTGCCCTAAATTGTCGTACGATGTTCAAAGGACTCGGACGAATTTATTAGGTTTATTATGGAGTTTTAAGTTTTTATACTGTATTATAAGGTGTTGTAATGATTTGTAAGGCGTCCTACAATATAATATCGTGTTTTTCAAGGTGTTAATATGGCATACATTGACGTAAGTTGTCCTAAATATTCGTACGATATTCAAAGGACTCGGACGAATTCATTAGGTTTATTATGGAGTTTTAAGTTTATATACGGTTTTGTAAGGTTTTGTTACTATTTATAAGGCGTCCTTCAATATAATACTGTGTTTTTCAAGGTGTTAATATGGCATACAGAGTTGTAAGATGTCATAAATTGTCGTACGATGTTCAAAGGACTCGTACGAAATCATTAGATTTATTATGAAGTTTTATGTTTATATACGGTGTTGTAAGGTGTTGTTATGACTTGTAAGGCGTCCTACAATATAATATCGTGTTTTTAAAGGTGTTAATATGGCATACAGTGTCGTAAGTTGCCCTAAATTGTCGTACGATGTTCAAAGGACTCGGACGAATTTATTAGGTTTATTATGGAGTTTTAAGTTTTTATACTGTATTATAAGGTGTTGTTATGATTTGTAAGGCGTCCTACAATATAATATCGTGTTTTTCAAGGTGTTAATATGGCATACATTGTCGTAAGTTGTTCTAAATATTCGTACGATATTCAAAGGACTCGGACGAATTCATTAGGTTTATTATGGAGTTTTAAGTTTATATACGGTTTTGTAAGGTTTTGTTACTATTTATAAGGCGTCCTTCAATATAATAATGTGTTTTTCAAGGTGTTAATATGGCATACAGAGTTGTAAGATGTCATAAATTGTCGTACGATGTTCAAAGGACTCGTACGAATTCACTAGATTTATTATGAAGTTTTATGTTTATATACGGTATTGTAAGGTGTTGTTATGACTTGTAAGGCGTCCTACAATATAATATCGTGTTTTTCAAGGTGTTAATATGGCATACAGTGTCGTAAGTTGCCCTAAATTGTCATACGATGTTCAAAGGACTCGGACGAATTTATTAGGTTTATTATGGAGTTTTAAGTTTTTATACTGTATTATAAGGTGTTGTTATGATTTCTAAGGCGTCCTACAATATAATATCGTGTTTTTCAAGGTGTTAATATGGCATACATTGTCGTAAGTTGTCCTAAATATTCGTACGATATTCAAAGGACTCGGACGAATTCATTAGGTTTATTATGGAGTTTTAAGTTTATACACGGTTTTGTAAGGTTTTGTTACTATTTATAAGGCGTCCTTCAATATAATAATGTGTTTTTCAAGGTGTTAATATGGCATACAGAGTTCTAAGATGTCATAAATTGTCGTACGATGTTCAAAGGACTCTTACGAATTCATTAGATTTATTATGAAGTTTTATGTTTATATACGGTATTGTAAGGTGTTGTTATGACTTGTAAGGCGTCCTACAATATAATATCGTGTTTTTCAAGGTGTTAATATGGCATACAGTGTCGTAAGTTGCCCTAAATTGTCGTACGAAGTTCAAAGGACTCGGACGAATTCATTAGGTTTATTATGGAGTTTTAAGTTTATATACGGTTTTGTAAGGTGTTGTTACTATTTATAAGGCGTCCTTCAATATAATAATGTGTTTTTCAAGGTGTTAATATGGCATACAGAGTTGTAAGATGTCATAAATTGTCGTACGATGTTCAAAGGACTCGTACGAATTCATTAGATTTTTATGAAGTTTTATGTTTATATACGGTATTGTAAGGTGTTGTTATGACTTGTAAGGCGTCCTACAATATAATATCGTGTTTTTCAAGGTGTTAATATGGCATACAGTGTCGTAAGTTGCCCTAAATTGTCGTACGATGTTCAAAGGACTCGGACGAATTTATTAGGTTTATTATGGAGTTTTAAGTTTTTATACTGTATTATAAGGTGTTGTTATGATTTGTAAGGCGTCCTACAATATAATATCGTGTTTTTCAAGGTGTTAATATCGCATACATTGTCGTAAGTTGTCCTAAATATTCGTACGATATTCAAAGGATTCGGACGAATTCATTAGGTTTATTATGGAGTTTTAAGTTTATATACGGTTTTGTAAGGTTTTGTTACTATTTATAAGGCGTCCTTCAATATAATAATGTGTTTTTCAAGGTGTTAATATGGCATACAGAGTTCTAAGATGTCATAAATTGTCGTACGATGTTCAAAGGACTCGTACGAATTCATTAGGTTTATTATGAAGTTTTATGTTTATATACTATATTGTAAGGTGTTGTTATGACTTGTAAGGCGTCCAACAATATAATATCGTGTTTTTCAAGGTGTTAATATGGCATACAGTGTCGTAAGTTGTCCTAAATTGTCGTACGATATTCAAAGGACTCGGACGAATTCATTAGGTTTATTATGGAGTTTTAAGTTTATATACGGTTTTGTAAGGTGTTGTTACTATTTATAAGGCGTCCTTCAATATAATAATGTGTTTTTCAAGGTGTTAGAATGGCATACAGAGTTGTAAGATGTCATAAATTGTCGTACGATGTTCAAAGGACTCGTACGAATTCATTAGATTTATTATGAAGTTTTATGTTTATATACGGTATTGTAAGGTGTTGTTATGACTTGTAAGGCGTCCTACAATATAATATCGTGTTTTTCAAGGTGTTAATATGGCATACAGTGTCGTAAGTTGCCCTAAATTGTCGTACGAAGTTCAAAGGACTCGGACGAATTCATTAGGTTTATTATGGAGTTTTAAGTTTATATACGGTTTTGTAAGGTGTTGTTACTATTTATAAGGCGTCCTTCAATATAATAATGTGTTTTTCAAGGTGTTAATATGGCATACAGAGTTGTAAGATGTCATAAATTGTCGTACGATGTTCAAAGGACTCGTACGAATTCATTAGATTTTTATGAAGTTTTATGTTTATATACGGTATTGTAAGGTGTTGTTATGACTTGTAAGGCGTCCTACAATATAATATCGTGTTTTTCAAGGTGTTAATATGGCATACAGTGTCGTAAGTTGCCCTAAATTGTCGTACGATGTTCAAAGGACTCGGACGAATTTATTAGGTTTATTATGGAGTTTTAAGTTTTTATACTGTATTATAAGGTGTTGTTATGATTTGTAAGGCGTCCTACAATATAATATCGTGTTTTTCAAGGTGTTAATATCGCATACATTGTCGTAAGTTGTCCTAAATATTCGTACGATATTCAAAGGATTCGGACGAATTCATTAGGTTTATTATGGAGTTTTAAGTTTATATACGGTTTTGTAAGGTTTTGTTACTATTTATAAGGCGTCCTTCAATATAATAATGTGTTTTTCAAGGTGTTAATATGGCATACAGAGTTCTAAGATGTCATAAATTGTCGTACGATGTTCAAAGGACTCGTACGAATTCATTAGGTTTATTATGAAGTTTTATGTTTATATACTGTATTGTAAGGTGTTGTTATGACTTGTAAGGCGTCCAACAATATAATATCGTGTTTTTCAAGGTGTTAATATGGCATACAGTGTCGTAAGTTGTCCTAAATTGTCGTACGATATTCAAAGGACTCGGACGAATTCATTAGGTTTATTATGGAGTTTTAAGTTTATATACGGTTTTGTAAGGTGTTGTTACTATTTATAAGGCGTCCTTCAATATAATAATGTGTTTTTCAAGGTGTTAGAATGGCATACAGAGTTGTAAGATGTCATAAATTGTCGTACGATGTTCAAAGGACTCGTACGAATTCATTAGATTTATTATGAAGTTTTATGTTTATATACGGTATTGTAAGGTGTTGTTATGACTTGTAAGGCGTCCTACAATATAATATCGTGTTTTTCAAGGTGTTAATATGGCATACAGTGTCGTAAGTTGCCCTAAATTGTCGTACGATGTTCAAAGGACTCGGACGAATTTATTAGGTTTATTATGGAGTTTTAAGTTTTTATACTGTATTATAAGGTGTTGTTATGATTTGTAAGGCGTCCTACAATATAATATCGTGTTTTTCAAGGTGTTAATATCGCATACATTGTCGTAAGTTGTCCTAAATATTCGTACGATATTCAAAGGATTCGGACGAATTCATTAGGTTTATTATGGAGTTTTAAGTTTATATACGGTTTTGTAAGGTTTTGTTACTATTTATAAGGCGTCCTTCAATATAATAATGTGTTTTTCAAGGTGTTAATATGGCATACAGAGTTCTAAGATGTCATAAATTGTCGTACGATGTTCAAAGGACTCGTACGAATTCATTAGGTTTATTATGAAGTTTTATGTTTATATACTGTATTGTAAGGTGTTGTTATGACTTGTAAGGCGTCCAACAATATAATATCGTGTTTTTCAAGGTGTTAATATGGCATACAGTGTCGTAAGTTGTCCTAAATTGTCGTACGATATTCAAAGGACTCGGACGAATTCATTAGGTTTATTATGGAGTTTTAAGTTTATATACGGTTTTGTAAGGTGTTGTTACTATTTATAAGGCGTCCTTCAATATAATAATGTGTTTTTCAAGGTGTTAGTATGGCATACAGAGTTGTAAGATGTCATAAATTGTCGTACGATGTTCAAAGGACTCGTACGAATTCATTAGATTTATTATGAAGTTTTATGTTTATATACGGTATTGTAAGGTGTTGTTATGACTTGTAAGGCGTCCTACAATATAATATCGTGTTTTTCAAGGTGTTAATATGGCATACAGTGTCGTAAGTTGCCCTAAATTGTCGTACGATGTTCAAAGGACTCGGACGAATTTATTAGGTTTATTATGGAGTTTTAAGTTTTTATACTGTATTATAAGGTGTTGTTATGATTTGTAAGGCGTCCTACAATATAATATCGTGTTTTTCAAGGAGTTAATATCGCATACATTGTCGTAAGTTGTCCTAAATATTCGTACGATATTCAAAGGATTCGGACGAATTCATTAGGTTTATTATGGAGTTTTAAGTTTATATACGGTTTTGTAAGGTTTTGTTACTATTTATAAGGCGTCCTTCAATATAATAATGTGTTTTTCAAGGTGTTAATATGGCATACAGAGTTCTAAGATGTCATAAATTGTCGTACGATGTTCAAAGGACTCGTACGAATTCATTAGGTTTATTATGAAGTTTTATGTTTATATACTGTATTGTAAGGTGTTGTTATGACTTGTAAGGCGTCCAACAATATAATATCGTGTTTTTCAAGGTGTTAATATGGCATACAGTGTCGTAAGTTGTCCTAAATTGTCGTACGATATTCAAAGGACTCGGACGAATTCATTAGGTTTATTATGGAGTTTTAAGTTTATATACGGTTTTGTAAGGTGTTGTTACTATTTATAAGGCGTCCTTCAATATAATAATGTGTTTTTCAAGGTGTTAGTATGGCATACAGAGTTGTAAGATGTCATAAATTGTCGTACGAAGTTCAAAGGACTCGGACGAATTCATTAGGTTTATTATGGAGTTTTAAGTTTTTATACGGTATTATAAGGTGTTGTTATGATTTGTAAGGCGTCCAACAATATAATATCGTGTTTTTCAAGGTGTTAATATGGCATACATTGTCGTAAGTTGTCCTAAATTGTCGTACTATATTCAAAGGACTCGGACGAATTCATTAGGTTTATTATGGAGTTTTAAGTTTATATACGGTTTTGTAAGGTGTTGTTACTATTTATAAGGCGTCCTTCAATATAATAATGTGTTTTTCAAGGTGTTAGTATGGCATACAGAGATGTATGATGTCATAAATTGCCGTACGATGTTCAAAGGACTCGTACGAATTCATTAGATTTATTATGAAGTTTTATGTTTATATACGGTATTGTAAGGTGTTGTTATGACTTGTAAGGCGTCCTACAATATAATATCGTGTTTTTAAAGGTGTTAATATGGCATACAGTGTCGTAAGTTGCCCTAAATTGTCGTACGATGTTCAAAGGACTCGGACGAATTTATTAGGTTTATTATGGAGTTTTAAGTTTTTATACTGTATTATAAGGTGTTGTAATGATTTGTAAGGCGTCCTACAATATAATATCGTGTTTTTCAAGGTGTTAATATGGCATACATTGACGTAAGTTGTCCTAAATATTCGTACGATATTCAAAGGACTCGGACGAATTCATTAGGTTTATTATGGAGTTTTAAGTTTATATACGGTTTTGTAAGGTTTTGTTACTATTTATAAGGCGTCCTTCAATATAATACTGTGTTTTTCAAGGTGTTAATATGGCATACAGAGTTGTAAGATGTCATAAATTGTCGTACGATGTTCAAAGGACTCGTACGAAATCATTAGATTTATTATGAAGTTTTATGTTTATATACGGTGTTGTAAGGTGTTGTTATGACTTGTAAGGCGTCCTACAATATAATATCGTGTTTTTAAAGGTGTTAATATGGCATACAGTGTCGTAAGTTGCCCTAAATTGTCGTACGATGTTCAAAGGACTCGGACGAATTTATTAGGTTTATTATGGATTTTTAAGTTTTTATACTGTATTATAAGGTGTTGTTATGATTTGTAAGGCGTCCTACAATATAATATCGTGTTTTTCAAGGTGTTAATATGGCATACATTGTCGTAAGTTGTTCTAAATATTCGTACGATATTCAAAGGACTCGGACGAATTCATTAGGTTTATTATGGAGTTTTAAGTTTATATACGGTTTTGTAAGGTTTTGTTACTATTTATAAGGCGTCCTTCAATATAATAATGTGTTTTTCAAGGTGTTAATATGGCATACAGAGTTGTAAGATGTCATAAATTGTCGTACGATGTTCAAAGGACTCGTACGAATTCACTAGATTTATTATGAAGTTTTATGTTTATATACGGTATTGTAAGGTGTTGTTATGACTTGTAAGGCGTCCTACAATATAATATCGTGTTTTTCAAGGTGTTAATATGGCATACAGTGTCGTAAGTTGCCCTAAATTGTCGTACGATGTTCAAAGGACTCGGACGAATTTATTAGGTTTATTATGGAGTTTTAAGTTTTTATACTGTATTATAAGGTGTTGTTATGATTTGTAAGGCGTCCTACAATATAATATCGTGTTTTTCAAGGTGTTAATATGGCATACATTGTCGTAAGTTGTCCTAAATATTCGTACGATATTCAAAGGACTCGGACGAATTCATTAGGTTTATTATGGAGTTTTAAGTTTATACACGGTTTTGTAAGGTTTTGTTACTATTTATAAGGCGTCCTTCAATATAATAATGTGTTTTTCAAGGTGTTAATATGGCATACAGAGTTCTAAGATGTCATAAATTGTCGTACGATGTTCAAAGGACTCTTACGAATTCATTAGATTTATTATGAAGTTTTATGTTTATATACGGTATTGTAAGGTGTTGTTATGACTTGTAAGGCGTCCTACAATATAATATCGTGTTTTTCAAGGTGTTAATATGGCATACAGTGTCGTAAGTTGCCCTAAATTGTCGTACGATGTTCAAAGGACTCGGACGAATTTATTAGGTTTATTATGGAGTTTTAAGTTTTTATACTGTATTATAAGGTGTTGTTATGATTTGTAAGGCGTCCTACAATATAATATCGTGTTTTTCAAGGTGTTAATATGGCATACAGTGTCGTAAGTTGCCCTAAATTGTCGTACGATGTTCAAAGGACTCGGACGAATTTATTAGGTTTATTATGGAGTTTTAAGTTTTTATACTGTATTATAAGGTGTTGTTATGATTTGTAAGGCGTCCTACAATATAATATCGTGTTTTTCAAGGTGTTAATATGGCATACATTGTCGTAAGTTGTCCTAAATATTCGTACGATATTCAAAGGACTCGGACGAATTCATTAGGTTTATTATGGAGTTTTAAGTTTATATACGGTTTTGTAAAGTTTTGTTACTATTTATAAGGCGTCCTTCAATATAATAATGTGTTTTTCAAGGTGTTAATATGGCATACAGAGTTGTAAGATGTCATAAATTGTCGTACGATGTTCAAAGGACTCGTACGAATTCATTAGATTTATTATGAAGTTTTATGTTTATATACGGTATTGTAAGGTGTTGTTATGACTTGTAAGGCGTCCTACAATATAATATCGTGTTTTTCAAGGTGTTAATATGGCATACAGTGTCGTAAATTGCCCTAAAATGTCGTACGATGTTCAAAGGACTCGGACGAATTTATTAGGTTTATTATGGATTTTTAAGTTTTTATACTGTATTATAAGGTGTTGTTATGATTTGTAAGGCGTCCTACAATATAATATCGTGTTTTTCAAGGTGTTAATATGGCATACATTGTCGTAAGTTGTCCTAAATTGTCGTACTATATTCAAAGGACTCGGACGAATTCATTAGGTTTATTATGGAGTTTTAAGTTTATATACGGTTTTGTAAGGTGTTGTTACTATTTATAAGGCGTCCTTCAATATAATAATGTGTTTTTCAAGGTGTTAGTATGGCATACATTGTCGTAAGTTGTCCTAAATATTCGTACAATATTCAAAGGACTCGGACGAATTCATTAGGTTTATTATGGAGTTTTAAGTTTATACACGGTTTTGTAAGGTTTTGTTACTATTTATAAGGCGTCCTTCAATATAATAATGTGTTTTTCAAGGTGTTAATATGGCATACAGAGTTCTAAGATGTCATAAATTGTCGTACGATGTTCAAAGGACTCTTACGAATTCATTAGATTTATTATGAAGTTTTATGTTTATATACGGTATTGTAAGGTGTTGTTATGACTTGTAAGGCGTCCTACAATATAATATCGTGTTTTTCAAGGTGTTAATATGGCATACAGTGTCGTAAGTTGCCCTAAATTGTCGTACGATGTTCAAAGGACTCGGACGAATTTATTAGGTTTATTATGGAGTTTTAAGTTTTTATACTGTATTATAAGGTGTTGTTATGATTTGTAAGGCGTCCTACAATATAATATCGTGTTTTTCAAGGTGTTAATATGGCATACAGTGTCGTAAGTTGCCCTAAATTGTCGTACGATGTTCAAAGGACTCGGACGAATTTATTAGGTTTATTATGGAGTTTTAAGTTTTTATACTGTATTATAAGGTGTTGTTATGATTTGTAAGGCGTCCTACAATATAATATCGTGTTTTTCAAGGTGTTAATATGGCATACATTGTCGTAAGTTGTCCTAAATATTCGTACGATATTCAAAGGACTCGGACGAATTCATTAGGTTTATTATGGAGTTTTAAGTTTATATACGGTTTTGTAAAGTTTTGTTACTATTTATAAGGCGTCCTTCAATATAATAATGTGTTTTTCAAGGTGTTAATATGGCATACAGAGTTGTAAGATGTCATAAATTGTCGTACGATGTTCAAAGGACTCGTACGAATTCATTAGATTTATTATGAAGTTTTATGTTTATATACGGTATTGTAAGGTGTTGTTATGACTTGTAAGGCGTCCTACAATATAATATCGTGTTTTTCAAGGTGTTAATATGGCATACAGTGTCGTAAATTGCCCTAAAATGTCGTACGATGTTCAAAGGACTCGGACGAATTTATTAGGTTTATTATGGAGTTTTAAGTTTTTATACTGTATTATAAGGTGTTGTTATGATTTGTAAGGCGTCCTACAATATAATATCGTGTTTTTCAAGGTGTTAATATGGCATACAGTGTCGTAAGTTGCCCTAAATTGTCGTACGATGTTCAAAGGACTCGGACGAATTTATTAGGTTTATTATGGAGTTTTAAGTTTTTATACTGTATTATAAGGTGTTGTTATGATTTGTAAGGCGTCCTACAATATAATATCGTGTTTTTCAAGGTGTTAATATGGCATACATTGTCGTAAGTTGTCCTAAATATTCGTACGATATTCAAAGGACTCGGACGAAATCATTAGGTTTATTATTGAGTTTTAAGTTTATATACGGTTTTGTAAGGTTTTGTTACTATTTATAAGGCGTCCTTCAATATAATAATGTGTTTTTCAAGGTGTTAATATGGCATACAGAGTTGTAAGATGTCATAAATTGTCGTACGATGTTCAAAGGACTCGTACGAATTCATTAGATTTATTATGAAGTTTTATGTTTATATACGGTATTGTAAGGTGTTGTTATGACTTGTAAGGCGTCCTACAATATAATATCGTGTTTTTCAAGGTGTTAATATGGCATACAGTGTCGTAAGTTGCCCTAAATTGTCGTACGATGTTCAAAGGACTCGGACGAATTTATTAGGTTTATTATGGAGTTTTAATTTTTTATACTGTATTATAAGGTGTTGTTATGATTTGTAAGGCGTCCTACAATATAATATCGTGTTTTTCAAGGTGTTAATATGGCATACATTGTCGTAAGTTGTCCTAAATATTCGTACGATATTCAAAGGACTCGGACGAATTCATTAGGTTTATTATAGAGTTTTAAGTTTATATACGGTTTTGTAAGGTGTTGTTACTATTTATAAGGCGTCCTTCAATATAATAATGTGTTTTTCAAGGTGTTAGTATGGCATACAGAGATGTATGATGTCATAAATTGCCGTACGATGTTCAAAGGACTCGTACGAATTCATTAGATTTATTATGAAGTTTTATGTTTATATACGGTATTGTAAGGTGTTGTTATGACTTGTAAGGCGTCCTACAATATAATATCGTGTTTTTAAAGGTGTTAATATGGCATACAGTGTCGTAAGTTGCCCTAAATTGTCGTACGATGTTCAAAGGACTCGGACGAATTTATTAGGTTTATTATGGAGTTTTAAGTTTTTATACTGTATTATAAGGTGTTGTTATGATTTGTAAGGCGTCCTACAATATAATATCGTGTTTTTCAAGGTGTTAATATGGCATACATTGTCGTAAGTTGTTCTAAATTGTCGTACGATGTTCAAAGGACTCGGACGAATTTATTAGGTTTATTATGGAGTTTTAAGTTTTTATACTGTATTATAAGGTGTTGTTATGATTTGTAAGGCGTCCTACAATATAATATCGTGTTTTTCAAGGTGTTAATATGTCATACATTGTCGTAAGTTGTCCTAAATATTCGTACGATATTCAAAGGACTCGGACGAAATCATTAGGTTTATTATGGAGTTTTAAGTTTATATACGGTTTTGTAAGGTTTTGTTACTATTTATAAGGCGTCCTTCAATATAATAATGTGTTTTTCAAGGTGTTAATATGGCATACAGAGTTGTAAGATGTCATAAATTGTCGTACGATGTTCAAAGGACTCGTACGAATTCATTAGATTTATTATGAAGTTTTATGTTTATATACGGTATTGTAAGGTGTTGTTATGACTTGTAAGGCGTCCTACATTATAATATCGTGTTTTTCAAGGTGTTAATATGGCATACAGTGTCGTAAGTTGCCCTAAATTGTCGTACGATGTTCAAAGGACTCGGACGAATTTATTAGGTTTATTATGGAGTTTTAATTTTTTATACTGTATTATAAGGTGTTGTTATGATTTGTAAGGCGTCCTACAATATAATATCGTGTTTTTCAAGGTGTTAATATGGCATACATTGTCGTAAGTTGTCCTAAATATTCGTACGATATTCAAAGGACTCGGACGAATTCATTAGGTTTATTATAGAGTTTTAAGTTTATATACGGTTTTGTAAGGTTTTGTTACTATTTATAAGGCGTCCTTCAATATAATAATGTGTTTTTCAAGGTGTTAATATGGCATACAGAGTTCTAAGATGTCATAAATTGTCGTACGATGTTCAATGGACTCGTACGAATTCATTAGTTTTGTTATGAAGTTTTATGTTTATATACGGTATTGTAAGGTGTTGTTATGACTTGTAAGGCGTCCTACAATATAATATCGTGTTTTTCAAGGTGTTAATATGGCATACAGTGTCGTAAGTTGCCCTAAATTGTCGTACGATGTTCAAAGGACTCGGACGAATTTATTAGGTTTATTATGGAGTTTTAAGTTTTTTTACTGTATTATAAGGTGTTGTTATGATTTGTAAGGCGTCCTACAATATAATATCGTGTTTTTCAAGGTGTTAATATGGCATACAGTGTCGTAAGTTGCCCTAAATTGTCGTACGATGTTCAAAGGACTCGGACGAATTTATTAGGTTTATTATGGAGTTTTAAGTTTTTATAATGTATTATAAGGTGTTGTTATGATTTGTAAGGCGTCCTACAATATAATATCGTGTTTTTCAAGGTGTTAATATGGCATACATTGTCGTAAGTTGTCCTAAATATTCGTACGATATTCAAAGGACTCGGACGAAATCATTAGGTTTATTATGGAGTTTTAAGTTTATATACGGTTTTGTAAGGTTTTGTTACTATTTATAAGGCGTCCTTCAATATAATAATGTGTTTTTCAAGGTGTTAATATGGCATACAGAGTTGTAAGATGTCATAAATTGTCGTACGATGTTCAAAGGACTCGTACGAATTCATTAGATTTATTATGAAGTTTTATGTTTATATACGGTATTGTAAGGTGTTGTTATGACTTGTAAGGCGTCCTACAATATAATATCGTGTTTTTCAAGGTGTTAATATGGCATACAGTGTCGTAAGTTGCCCTAAATTGTCGTACGATGTTCAAAGGACTCGGACGAATTTATTAGGTTTATTATGGAGTTTTAATTTTTTATACTGTATTATAAGGTGTTGTTATGATTTGTAAGGCGTCCTACAATATAATATCGTGTTTTTCAAGGTGTTAATATGGCATACATTGTCGTAAGTTGTCCTAAATATTCGTACGATATTCAAAGGACTCGGACGAATTCATTAGGTTTATTATAGAGTTTTAAGTTTATATACGGTTTTGTAAGGTTTTGTTACTATTTATAAGGCGTCCTTCAATATAATATGTGTTTTTCAAGGTGTTAATATGGCATACAGAGTTCTAAGATGTCATAAATTGTCGTACGATGTTCAAAGGACTCGTACGAATTCATTAGATTTATTATGAAGTTTTATGTTTATATACGGTATTGTAAGGTGTTGTTATGACTTGTAAGGCGTCCTACAATATAATATCGTGTTTTTCAAGGTGTTAATATGGCATACAGTGTCGTAAGTTGCCCTAAATTGTCGTACGATGTTCAAAGGACTCGGACGAATTTATTAGGTTTATTATGGAGTTTTAATTTTTTATACTGTATTATAAGGTGTTGTTATGATTTGTAAGGCGTCCTACAATATAATATCGTGTTTTTCAAGGTGTTAATATGGCATACATTGTCGTAAGTTGTCCTAAATATTCGTACGATATTCAAAGGACTCGGACGAATTCATTAGGTTTATTATAGAGTTTTAAGTTTATATACGGTTTTGTAAGGTTTTGTTACTATTTATAAGGCGTCCTTCAATATAATATGTGTTTTTCAAGGTGTTAATATGGCATACAGAGTTCTAAGATGTCATAAATTGTCGTACGATGTTCAAAGGACTCGTACGAATTCATTAGATTTATTATGAAGTTTTATGTTTATATACGGTATTGTAAGGTGTTGTTATGACTTGTAAGGCGTCCTACAATATAATATCGTGTTTTTCAAGGTGTTAATATGGCATACAGTGTCGTAAGTTGCCCTAAATTGTCGTACGATGTTCAAAGGACTCGGACGAATTTATTAGGTTTATTATGGAGTTTAAATTTTTTATACTGTATTATAAGGTGTTGTTATGATTTGTAAGGCGTCCTACAATATAATATCGTGTTTTTCAAGGTGTTAATATGGCATACATTGTCGTAAGTTGTCCTAAATATTCGTACGATATTCAAAGGACTCGGACGAATTCATTAGGTTTATTATAGAGTTTTAAGTTTATATACGGTTTTGTAAGGTTTTGTTACTATTTATAAGGCGTCCTTCAATATAATAATGTGTTTTTCAAGGTGTTAATATGGCATACAGAGTTCTAAGATGTCATAAATTGTCGTACGATGTTCAATGGACTCGTACGAATTCATTAGTTTTGTTATGAAGTTTTATGTTTATATACGGTATTGTAAGGTGTTGTTATGACTTGTAAGGCGTCCTACAATATAATATCGTGTTTTTCAAGGTGTTAATATGGCATACAGTGTCGTAAGTTGCCCTAAAATGTCGTACGATGTTCAAAGGACTCGGACGAATTTATTAGGTTTATTATGGAGTTTTAAGTTTTTATACTGTATTATAAGGTGTTGTTATGATTTGTAAGGCGTCCTACAATATAATATCGTGTTTTTCAAGGTGTTAATATGGCATACAGTGTCGTAAGTTGCCCAAAATTGTCGTACGATGTTCAAAGGACTCGGACGAATTTATTAGGTTTATTATGGAGTTTTAAGTTTTTATACTGTATTATAAGGTGTTGTTATGATTTGTAAGGCGTCCTACAATATAATATCGTGTTTTTCAAGGTGTTAATATGTCATACATTGTCGTAAGTTGTCCTAAATATTCGTACGATATTCAAAGGACTCGGACGAAATCATTAGGTTTATTATGGAGTTTTAAGTTTATATACGGTTTTGTAAGGTTTTGTTACTATTTATAAGGCGTCCTTCAATATAATAATGTGTTTTTCAAGGTGTTAATATGGCATACAGAGTTGTAAGATGTCATAAATTGTCGTACGATGTTCAAAGGACTCGTACGAATTCATTAGATTTATTATGAAGTTTTATGTTTATATACGGTATTGTAAGGTGTTGTTATGACTTGTAAGGCGTCCTACAATATAATATCGTGTTTTTCAAGGTGTTAATATGGCATACAGTGTCGTAAGTTGCCCTAAATTGTCGTACGATGTTCAAAGGACTCGGACGAATTTATTAGGTTTATTATGGAGTTTTAATTTTTTATACTGTATTATAAGGTGTTGTTATGATTTGTAAGGCGTCCTACAATATAATATCGTGTTTTTCAAGGTGTTAATATGGCATACATTGTCGTAAGTTGTCCTAAATATTCGTACGATATTCAAAGGACTCGGACGAATTCATTAGGTTTATTATAGAGTTTTAAGTTTATATACGGTTTTGTAAGGTTTTGTTACTATTTATAAGGCGTCCTTCAATATAATAATGTGTTTTTCAAGGTGTTAATATGGCATACAGAGTTCTAAGATGTCATAAATTGTCGTACGATGTTCAATGGACTCGTACGAATTCATTAGTTTTGTTATGAAGTTTTATGTTTATATACGGTATTGTAAGGTGTTGTTATGACTTGTAAGGCGTCCTACAATATAATATCGTGTTTTTCAAGGTGTTAATATGGCATACAGTGTCGTAAGTTGCCCTAAATTGTCGTACGATGTTCAAAGGACTCGGACGAATTTATTAGGTTTATTATGGAGTTTTAAGTTTTTATACTGTATTATAAGGTGTTGTTATGATTTGTAAGGCGTCCTACAATATAATATCGTGTTTTTCAAGGTGTTAATATGGCATACAGTGTCGTAAGTTGCCCTAAATTGTCGTACGATGTTCAAAGGACTCGGACGAATTTATTAGGTTTATTATGGAGTTTTAAGTTTTTATAATGTATTATAAGGTGTTGTTATGATTTGTAAGGCGTCCTACAATATAATATCGTGTTTTTCAAGGTGTTAATATGGCATACATTGTCGTAAGTTGTCCTAAATATTCGTACGATATTCAAAGGACTCGGACGAAATCATTAGGTTTATTATGGAGTTTTAAGTTTATATACGGTTTTGTAAGGTTTTGTTACTATTTATAAGGCGTCCTTCAATATAATAATGTGTTTTTCAAGGTGTTAATATGGCATACAGAGTTGTAAGATGTCATAAATTGTCGTACGATGTTCAAAGGACTCGTACGAATTCATTAGATTTATTATGAAGTTTTATGTTTATATACGGTATTGTAAGGTGTTGTTATGACTTGTAAGGCGTCCTACAATATAATATCGTGTTTTTCAAGGTGTTAATATGGCATACAGTGTCGTAAGTTGCCCTAAATTGTCGTACGATGTTCAAAGGACTCGGACGAATTTATTAGGTTTATTATGGAGTTTTAATTTTTTATACTGTATTATAAGGTGTTGTTATGATTTGTAAGGCGTCCTACAATATAATATCGTGTTTTTCAAGGTGTTAATATGGCATACATTGTCGTAAGTTGTCCTAAATATTCGTACGATATTCAAAGGACTCGGACGAATTCATTAGGTTTATTATAGAGTTTTAAGTTTATATACGGTTTTGTAAGGTTTTGTTACTATTTATAAGGCGTCCTTCAATATAATATGTGTTTTTCAAGGTGTTAATATGGCATACAGAGTTCTAAGATGTCATAAATTGTCGTACGATGTTCAAAGGACTCGTACGAATTCATTAGATTTATTATGAAGTTTTATGTTTATATACGGTATTGTAAGGTGTTGTTATGACTTGTAAGGCGTCCTACAATATAATATCGTGTTTTTCAAGGTGTTAATATGGCATACAGTGTCGTAAGTTGCCCTAAATTGTCGTACGATGTTCAAAGGACTCGGACGAATTTATTAGGTTTATTATGGAGTTTTAAGTTTTTATACTGTATTATAAGGTGTTGTTATGATTTGTAAGGCGTCCTACAATATAATATCGTGTTTTTCAAGGTGTTAATATGGCATACAGTGTCGTAAGTTGCCCTAAATTGTCGTACGATGTTCAAAGGACTCGGACGAATTTATTAGGTTTATTATGGAGTTTTAAGTTTTTATAATGTATTATAAGGTGTTGTTATGATTTGTAAGGCGTCCTACAATATAATATCGTGTTTTTCAAGGTGTTAATATCGCATACATTGTCGTAAGTTGTCCTAAATATTCGTACGATATTCAAAGGACTCGGACGAAATCATTAGGTTTATTATGGAGTTTTAAGTTTATATACGGTTTTGTAAGGTTTTGTTACTATTTATAAGGCGTCCTTCAATATAATAATGTGTTTTTCAAGGTGTTAATATGGCATACAGAGTTGTAAGATGTCATAAATTGTCGTACGATGTTCAAATGACTCGTACGAATTCATTAGATTTATTATGAAATTTTATGTTTATATACGGTATTGTAAGGTGTTGTTATGACTTGTAAGGCGTCCTACAATATAATATCGTGTTTTTCAAGGTGTTAATATGGCATACAGTGTCGTAAGTTGCCCTAAATTGTCGTACGATGTTCAAAGGACTCGGACGAATTTATTAGGTTTATTATGGAGTTTTAATTTTTTATACTGTATTATAAGGTGTTGTTATGATTTGTAAGGCGTCCTACAATATAATATCGTGTTTTTCAAGGTGTTAATATGGCATACATTGTCGTAAGTTGTCCTAAATATTCGTACGATATTCAAAGGACTCGGACGAATTCATTAGGTTTATTATAGAGTTTTAAGTTTATATACGGTTTTGTAAGGTTTTGTTACTATTTATAAGGCGTCCTTCAATATAATATGTGTTTTTCAAGGTGTTAATATGGCATACAGAGTTCTAAGATGTCATAAATTGTCGTACGATGTTCAAAGGACTCGTACGAATTCATTAGATTTATTATGAAGTTTTATGTTTATATACGGTATTGTAAGGTGTTGTTATGACTTGTAAGGCGTCCTACAATATAATATCGTGTTTTTCAAGGTGTTAATATGGCATACAGTGTCGTAAGTTGCCCTAAATTGTCGTACGATGTTCAAAGGACTCGGACGAATTTATTAGGTTTATTATGGAGTTTTAAGTTTTTATAATGTATTATAAGGTGTTGTTATGATTTGTAAGGCGTCCTACAATATAATATCGTGTTTTTCAAGGTGTTAATATGGCATACATTGTCGTAAGTTGTCCTAAATATTCGTACGATATTCAAAGGACTCGGACGAATTCATTAGGTTTATTATGGAGTTTTAAGTTTATATACGGTTTTGTAAGGTTTTGTTACTATTTATAAGGCGTCCTTCAATATAATAATGTGTTTTTCAAGGTGTTAATATGGCATACAGAGTTGTAAGATGTCATAAATTGTCGTACGATGTTCAAAGGACTCGTACGAATTCATTAGATTTATTATGAAGTTTTATGTTTATATACGGTATTGTAAGGTGTTGTTATGACTTGTAAGGCGTCCTACAATATAATATCGTGTTTTTCAAGGTGTTAATATGGCATACAGTGTCGTAAGTTGCCCTAAATTGTCGTACGATGTTCAAAGGACTCGGACGAATTTATTAGGTTTATTATGGAGTTTTAATTTTTTATACTGTATTATAAGGTGTTGTTATGATTTGTAAGGCGTCCTACAATATAATATCGTGTTTTTCAAGGTGTTAATATGGCATACATTGTCGTAAGTTGTCCTAAATATTCGTACGATATTCAAAGGACTCGGACGAATTCATTAGGTTTATTATAGAGTTTTAAGTTTATATACGGTTTTGTAAGGTTTTGTTACTATTTATAAGGCGTCCTTCAATATAATATGTGTTTTTCAAGGTGTTAATATGGCATACAGAGTTCTAAGATGTCATAAATTGTCGTACGATGTTCAAAGGACTCGTACGAATTCATTAGATTTATTATGAAGTTTTATGTTTATATACGGTATTGTAAGGTGTTGTTATGACTTGTAAGGCGTCCTACAATATAATATCGTGTTTTTCAAGGTGTTAATATGGCATACAGTGTCGTAAGTTGCCCTAAATTGTCGTACGATGTTCAAAGGACTCGGACGAATTTATTAGGTTTATTATGGAGTTTTAAGTTTTTATACTGTATTATAAGGTGTTGTTATGATTTGTAAGGCGTCCTACAATATAATATCGTGTTTTTCAAGGTGTTAATATGGCATACAGTGTCGTAAGTTGCCCTAAATTGTCGTACGATGTTCAAAGGACTCGGACGAATTTATTAGGTTTATTATGGAGTTTTAAGTTTTTATAATGTATTATAAGGTGTTGTTATGATTTGTAAGGCGTCCTACAATATAATATCGTGTTTTTCAAGGTGTTAATATCGCATACATTGTCGTAAGTTGTCCTAAATATTCGTACGATATTCAAAGGACTCGGACGAAATCATTAGGTTTATTATGGAGTTTTAAGTTTATATACGGTTTTGTAAGGTTTTGTTACTATTTATAAGGCGTCCTTCAATATAATAATGTGTTTTTCAAGGTGTTAATATGGCATACAGAGTTGTAAGATGTCATAAATTGTCGTACGATGTTCAAATGACTCGTACGAATTCATTAGATTTATTATGAAATTTTATGTTTATATACGGTATTGTAAGGTGTTGTTATGACTTGTAAGGCGTCCTACAATATAATATCGTGTTTTTCAAGGTGTTAATATGGCATACAGTGTCGTAAGTTGCCCTAAATTGTCGTACGATGTTCAAAGGACTCGGACGAATTTATTAGGTTTATTATGGAGTTTTAATTTTTTATACTGTATTATAAGGTGTTGTTATGATTTGTAAGGCGTCCTACAATATAATATCGTGTTTTTCAAGGTGTTAATATGGCATACATTGTCGTAAGTTGTCCTAAATATTCGTACGATATTCAAAGGACTCGGACGAATTCATTAGGTTTATTATAGAGTTTTAAGTTTATATACGGTTTTGTAAGGTTTTGTTACTATTTATAAGGCGTCCTTCAATATAATATGTGTTTTTCAAGGTGTTAATATGGCATACAGAGTTCTAAGATGTCATAAATTGTCGTACGATGTTCAAAGGACTCGTACGAATTCATTAGATTTATTATGAAGTTTTATGTTTATATACGGTATTGTAAGGTGTTGTTATGACTTGTAAGGCGTCCTACAATATAATATCGTGTTTTTCAAGGTGTTAATATGGCATACAGTGTCGTAAGTTGCCCTAAATTGTCGTACGATGTTCAAAGGACTCGGACGAATTTATTAGGTTTATTATGGAGTTTTAAGTTTTTATAATGTATTATAAGGTGTTGTTATGATTTGTAAGGCGTCCTACAATATAATATCGTGTTTTTCAAGGTGTTAATATGGCATACATTGTCGTAAGTTGTCCTAAATATTCGTACGATATTCAAAGGACTCGGACGAATTCATTAGGTTTATTATGGAGTTTTAAGTTTATATACGGTTTTGTAAGGTTTTGTTACTATTTATAAGGCGTCCTTCAATATAATAATGTGTTTTTCAAGGTGTTAATATGGCATACAGAGTTGTAAGATGTCATAAATTGTCGTACGATGTTCAAAGGACTCGTACGAATTCATTAGATTTATTATGAAGTTTTATGTTTATATACGGTATTGTAAGGTGTTGTTATGACTTGTAAGGCGTCCTACAATATAATATCGTGTTTTTCAAGGTGTTAATATGGCATACAGTGTCGTAAGTTGCCCTAAAATGTCGTACGATGTTCAAAGGACTCGGACGAATTTATTAGGTTTATTATGGAGTTTTAAGTTTTTATACTGTATTATAAGGTGTTGTTATGATTTGTAAGGCGTCCTACAATATAATATCGTGTTTTTCAAGGTGTTAATATGGCATACAGTGTCGTAA
The DNA here is from genome assembly GCA_030867185.1 of Tagetes erecta. Classification (NCBI taxonomy): domain Eukaryota; kingdom Viridiplantae; phylum Streptophyta; class Magnoliopsida; order Asterales; family Asteraceae; genus Tagetes; species Tagetes erecta. The sequence continues at coordinate 31,025,167 of CM061488.1, forward strand.
GTTGCCCTAAATTGTCGTACGATGTTCAAAGGACTCGGACGAATTTATTAGGTTTATTATGGATTTTAAGTTTTTATACTGTATTATAAGGTGTTGTTATGATTTGTAAGGCGTCCTACAATATAATATCGTGTTTTTCAAGGTGTTAATATGGCATACATTGTCGTAAGTTGTCCTAAATATTCGTACGATATTCAAAGGACTTGGACGAAATCATTAGGTTTATTATGGAGTTTTAAGTTTATATACGGTTTTGTAAGGTTTTGTTACTATTTATAAGGCGTCCTTCAATATAATAATGTGTTTTTCAAGGTGTTAATATGGCATACAGAGTTGTAAGATGTCATAAATTGTCGTACGATGTTCAAAGGACTCGTACGAATTTATTAGATTTATTATGATGTTTTATGTTTATATACGGTATTGTAAGGTGTTGTTATGACTTGTAAGGCGTCCTACAATATAATATCGTGTTTTTCAAGGTGTTAATATGGCATATAGGGTCGTAAGTTGCCCTAAATTGTCGTACGATGTTCAAAGGACTCGGACGAATTTATTAGGTTTATTATGGAGTTTTAAGTTTTTTTACTGTATTATAAGGTGTTGTTAGGATTTGTAAGGCGTCCTACAATAAAATATCGTGTTTTTCAAGGTGTTAATATGGCATACATTGTCGTAACTTGTCCTAAATATTCGTACGATATTCAAAGGACTCGAACGAATTCATTAGGTTTATTATGGAGTTTTAAGTTTATATACGGTTTTGTAAGGTTTTGTTACTATTTATAAGGCGTCCTTCAATATAATAATGTCTTTTTCAAGGTGTTAATATGGCATACAGAGTTCTAAGATGTCATAAATTGTCGTACGATGTTCAAAGGACTCGTACGAATTCATTAGATTTATTATGAAGTTTTATGTTTATATACGGTATTGTAAGGTGTTGTTATGACTTGTAAGGCGTCCTACAATATAATATCGTGTTTATCAAGGTGTTAATATGGCATACAGTGTCGTAAGTTGCCCTAAATTGTCGTACGATGTTCAAAGGACTCGGACGAATTTATTAGGTTTATTATGGAGTTTTAAGTTTTTATACTGTATTATAAGGTGTTGTTATGATTTGTAAGGCGTCCTACAATATAATATCGTGTTTTTCAAGGTGTTAATATGGCATACATTGTCGTAAGTTGTCCTAAATATTCGTACGATATTCAAAGGACTCGGACGAATTTATTAGGTTTATTATGGAGTTTTAAGTTTATATACGGTTTTGTAAGGTTTTGTTACTATTTATAAGGCGTCCTTCAATATAATAATGTGTTTTTCAAGGTGTTAATATGGCATACAGAGTTGTAAGATGTCATAAATTGTCGTACGATGTTCAAAGGACTCGTACGAATTCATTAGATTTATTATGAAGTTTTATGTTTATATACGGTATTGTAAGGTGTTGTTATGACTTGTAAGGCGTCCTACAATATAATATCGTGTTTTTCAAGGTGTTAATATGGCATACAGTGTCGTAAGTTGCCCTAAATTGTCGTACGATGTTCAAAGGACTCGGACGAATTTATTAGGTTTATTATGGAGTTTTAAGTTTTTATACTGTATTATAAGGTGTTGTTATGATTTGTAAGGCGTCCTACAATATAATATCGTGTTTTTCAAGGTGTTAATATGGCATACATTGTCGTAAGTTGTCCTAAATATTCGTACGATATTCAAAGGACTCGGACGAATTCATTAGGTTTATTATGGAGTTTTAAGTTTATATACGGTTTTGTAAGTTTTTGTTACTATTTATAAGGCGTCCTTCAATATAATAATGTGTTTTTCAAGGTGTTAATATGGCATACAGAGTTCTAAGATGTCATAAATTGTCGTACGATGTTCAAAGGACTCTTACGAATTCATTAGATTTATTATGAAGTTTTATGTTTATATACGGTATTGTAAGGTGTTGTTATGACTTGTAAGGCGTCCTACAATATAATATCGTGTTTTTCAAGGTGTTAATATGGCATACAGTGTCGTAAGTTGCCCTAAATTGTCGTACGATGTTCAAAGGACTCGGACGAATTTATTAGGTTTATTATGGAGTTTTAAGTTTTTATACTGTATTATAAGGTGTTGTTATGATTTGTAAGGCGTCCTACAATATAATATCGTGTTTTTCAAGGTGTTAATATGGCATACATTGTCGTAAGTTGTCCTAAATATTCGTACGATATTCAAAGGACTCGGACGAATTCATTAGGTTTATTATGGAGTTTTAAGTTTATATACGGTTTTGTAAGTTTTTGTTACTATTTATAAGGCGTCCTTCAATATAATAATGTGTTTTTCAAGGTGTTAATATGGCATACAGAGTTCTAAGATGTCATAAATTGTCGTACGATGTTCAAAGGACTCTTACGAATTCATTAGATTTATTATGAAGTTTTATGTTTATATACGGTATTGTAAGGTGTTGTTATGACTTGTAAGGCGTCCTACAATATAATATCGTGTTTTTCAAGGTGTTAATATGGCATACAGTGTCGTAAGTTGCCCTAAATTGTCGTACGATGTTCAAAGGACTCGGACGAATTTATTAGGTTTATTATGGAGTTTTAAGTTTTTATACTGTATTATAAGGTGTTGTTATGATTTGTAAGGCGTCCTACAATATAATATCGTGTTTTTCAAGGTGTTAATATGGCATACAGTGTCGTAAGTTGCCCTAAATTGTCGTACGATGTTCAAAGGACTCGGACGAATTTATTAGGTTTATTATGGAGTTTTATGTTTTTATACTGTATTATAAGGTGTTGTTATGATTTGTAAGGCGTCCTACAATATAATATCGTGTTTTCGTGGTGTTAATATGGCATACATTGTCGTAAGTTGTCCTAAATATTCGTACGATATTCAAAGGACTCAGACGAATTCATTAGGTTTATTATGGAGTTTTAAGTTTATATACGGTTTTGTAAGGTTTTGTTACTATTTATAAGGCGTCCTTCAATATAATAATGTGTTTTTCAAGGTGTTAATATGGCATACAGAGTTGTAAGATGTCATAAATTATCGTACGATGTTCAAAGGACTCGTACGAATTCATTAGATTTATTATGAAGTTTTATGTTTATATACGGTATTGTAAGGTGTTGTTATGACTTGTAAGGCGTCCTACAATATAATATCGTGTTTTTCAAGGTGTTAATATGGCATACAGTGTCGTAAGTTGCCCTAAAATGTCGTACGATGTTCAAAGGACTCGGACGAATTTATTAGGTTTATTATGGAGTTTTAAGTTTTTATACTGTATTATAAGGTGTTGTTATGATTTGTAAGGCGTCCTACAATATAATATCGTGTTTTTCAAGGTGTTAATATGGCATACAGTGTCGTAAGTTGCCCTAAAATGTCGTACGATGTTCAAAGGACTCGGACGAATTTATTAGGTTTATTATGGAGTTTTAAGTTTTTATACTGTATTATAAGGTGTTGTTATGATTTGTAAGGCGTCCTACAATATAATATCGTGTTTTTCAAGGTGTTAATATGGCATACAGTGTCGTAAGTTGCCCTAAATTGTCGTACGATGTTCAAAGGACTCGGACGAATTCATTAGGTTTATTATGGAGTTTTAAGTTTTTATACTCTATTATAAGGAGTTGTTATGATTTGTAAGGCGTCCTACAATATAATATCGTGTTTTTCAAGGTGTTAATATGGCATACATTGTCGTAAGTTGTCCTAAATATTCGTACGATATTCAAAGGACTCGAACGAATTCATTAGGTTTATTATAGAGTTTTAAGTTTATATACGGTTTTGTAAGGTTTTGTTACTATTTATAAGGCGTCCTTCAATATAATAATGTGTTTTTCAAGGTGTTAATATGGCATACAGAGTTGTAAGATGTCATAAATTGTCGTACGATGTTCAAAGGACTCGTACGAATTCATTAGATTTATTATGAAGTTTTATGTTTATATACGGTATTGTAAGGTGTTGTTATGACTTGTAAGGCGTCCTACAATATAATATCGTATTTTTCAAGGTGTTAATATGGCATACAGTGTCGTAAGTTGCCCTAAATTGTCGTACGATGTTCAAAGGACTCGGACGAATTTATTAGGTTTATTATGGAGTTTTAAGTTTTTATACTGTATTATAAGGTGTTGTTATGATTTGTAAGGCGTCCTACAATATAATATCGTGTTTTTCAAGGTGTTAATATGGCATACATTGTCGTAAGTTGTCCTAAATATTCGTACGATATTCAAAGGACTCGGACGAATTCATTAGGTTTATTATGGAGTTTTAAGTTTATATACGGTTTTGTAAGTTTTTGTTACTATTTATAAGGCGTCCTTCAATATAATAATGTGTTTTTCAAGGTGTTAATATGGCATACAGAGTTCTAAGATGTCATAAATTGTCGTACGATGTTCAAAGGACTCTTACGAATTCATTAGATTTATTATGAAGTTTTATGTTTATATACGGTATTGTAAGGTGTTGTTATGACTTGTAAGGCGTCCTACAATATAATATCGTGTTTTTCAAGGTGTTAATATGGCATACAGTGTCGTAAGTTGCCCTAAATTGTCGTACGATGTTCAAAGGACTCGGACGAATTTATTAGGTTTATTATGGAGTTTTAAGTTTTTATACTGTATTATAAGGTGTTGTTATGATTTGTAAGGCGTCCTACAATATAATATCGTGTTTTTCAAGGTGTTAATATGGCATACAGTGTCGTAAGTTGCCCTAAATTGTCGTACGATGTTCAAAGGACTCGGACGAATTTATTAGGTTTATTATGGAGTTTTATGTTTTTATACTGTATTATAAGGTGTTGTTATGATTTGTAAGGCGTCCTACAATATAATATCGTGTTTTTCAAGGTGTTAATATGGCATACATTGTCGTAAGTTGTCCTAAATATTCGTACGATATTCAAAGGACTCGGACGAATTCATTAGGTTTATTATGGAGTTTTAAGTTTATATACGGTTTTGTAAGGTTTTGTTACTATTTATAAGGCGTCCTTCAATATAATAATGTGTTTTTCAAGGTGTTAATATGGCATACAGAGTTGTAAGATGTCATAAATTGTCGTACGATGTTCAAAGGACTCGTACGAATTCATTAGATTTATTATGAAGTTTTATGTTTATATACGGTATTGTAAGGTGTTGTTATGACTTGTAAGGCGTCCTACAATATAATATCGTGTTTTTCAAGGTGTTAATATGGCATACTGTGTCGTAAGTTGCCCTAAAATGTCGTACGATGTTCAAAGGACTCGGACGAATTTATTAGGTTTATTATGGAGTTTTAAGTTTTTATACTGTATTATAAGGTGTTGTTATGATTTGTAAGGCGTCCTACAATATAATATCGTGTTTTTCAAGGTGTTAATATGGCATACAGTGTCGTAAGTTGCCCTAAATTGTCGTACGATGTTCAAAGGACTCGGACGAATTCATTAGGTTTATTATGGAGTTTTAAGTTTTTATACTCTATTATAAGGAGTTGTTATGATTTGTAAGGCGTCCTACAATATAATATCGTGTTTTTCAAGGTGTTAATATGGCATACATTGTCGTAAGTTGTCCTAAATATTCGTACGATATTCAAAGGACTCGAACGAATTCATTAGGTTTATTATAGAGTTTTAAGTTTATATACGGTTTTGTAAGGTTTTGTTACTATTTATAAGGCGTCCTTCAATATAATAATGTGTTTTTCAAGGTGTTAATATGGCATACAGAGTTCTAAGATGTCATAAATTGTCGTACGATGTTCAAAGGACTCGTACGAATTCATTAGATTTATTATGAAGTTTTATGTTTATATACGGTATTGTAAGGTGTTGTTATGACTTGTAAGGCGTCCTACAATATAATATCGTGTTTATCAAGGTGTTAATATGGCATACAGTGTCGTAAGTTGCCCTAAATTGTCGTACGATGTTCAAAGGACTCGGACGAATTTATTAGGTTTATTATGGAGTTTTAAGTTTTTATACTGTATTATAAGGTGTTGTTATGATTTGTAAGGCGTCCTACAATATAATATCGTGTTTTTCAAGGTGTTAATATGGCATACATTGTCGTAAGTTGTCCTAAATATTCGTACGATATTCAAAGGACTCGGACGAATTCATTAGGTTTATTATGGAGTTTTAAGTTTATATACGGTTTTGTAAGTTTTTGTTACTATTTATAAGGCGTCCTTCAATATAATAATGTGTTTTTCAAGGTGTTAATATGGCATACAGAGTTCTAAGATGTCATAAATTGTCGTACGATGTTCAAAGGACTCTTACGAATTCATTAGATTTATTATGAAGTTTTATGTTTATATACGGTATTGTAAGGTGTTGTTATGACTTGTAAGGCGTCCTACAATATAATATCGTGTTTTTCAAGGTGTTAATATGGCATACAGTGTCGTAAGTTGCCCTAAATTGTCGTACGATGTTCAAAGGACTCGGACGAATTTATTAGGTTTATTATGGAGTTTTAAGTTTTTATACTGTATTATAAGGTGTTGTTATGATTTGTAAGGCGTCCTACAATATAATATCGTGTTTTTCAAGGTGTTAATATGGCATACATTGTCGTAAGTTGTCCTAAATATTCGTACGATATTCAAAGGACTCGGACGAATTCATTAGGTTTATTATGGAGTTTTAAGTTTATATACGGTTTTGTAAGTTTTTGTTACTATTTATAAGGCGTCCTTCAATATAATAATGTGTTTTTCAAGGTGTTAATATGGCATACAGAGTTCTAAGATGTCATAAATTGTCGTACGATGTTCAAAGGACTCTTACGAATTCATTAGATTTATTATGAAGTTTTATGTTTATATACGGTATTGTAAGGTGTTGTTATGACTTGTAAGGCGTCCTACAATATAATATCGTGTTTTTCAAGGTGTTAATATGGCATACAGTGTCGTAAGTTGCCCTAAAATGTCGTACGATGTTCAAAGGACTCGGACGAATTTATTAGGTTTATTATGGAGTTTTAAGTTTTTATACTGTATTATAAGGTGTTGTTATGATTTGTAAGGCGTCCTACAATATAATATCGTGTTTTTCAAGGTGTTAATATGGCATACAGTGTCGTAAGTTGCCCTAAATTGTCGTACGATGTTCAAAGGACTCGGACGAATTCATTAGGTTTATTATGGAGTTTTAAGTTTTTATACTCTATTATAAGGAGTTGTTATGATTTGTAAGGCGTCCTACAATATAATATCGTGTTTTTCAAGGTGTTAATATGGCATACATTGTCGTAAGTTGTCCTAAATATTCGTACGATATTCAAAGGACTCGGACGAATTCATTAGGTTTATTATGGAGTTTTAAGTTTATATACGGTTTTGTAAGTTTTTGTTACTATTTATAAGGCGTCCTTCAATATAATAATGTGTTTTTCAAGGTGTTAATATGGCATACAGAGTTCTAAGATGTCATAAATTGTCGTACGATGTTCAAAGGACTCTTACGAATTCATTGGATTTATTATGAAGTTTTATGTTTATATACGGTATTGTAAGGTGTTGTTATGACTTGTAAGGCGTCCTACAATATAATATCGTGTTTTTCAAGGTGTTAATATGGCATACAGTGTCGTAAGTTGCCCTAAATTGTCGTACGATGTTCAAAGGACTCGGACGAATTTATTAGGTTTATTATGGAGTTTTAAGTTTTTATACTGTATTATAAGGTGTTGTTATGATTTGTAAGGCGTCCTACAATATAATATCGTGTTTTTCAAGGTGTTAATATGGCATACATTGTCGTAAGTTGTCCTAAATATTCGTACGATGTTCAAAGGACTCGGACGAATTTATTAGGTTTATTATGGAGTTTTAAGTTTTTATACTGTATTATAAGGTGTTGTTATGATTTGTAAGGCGTCCTACAATATAATATCGTGTTTTTCAAGGTGTTAATATGGCATACATTGTCGTAAGTTGTCCTAAATATTCGTACGATATTCAAAGGACTCGGACGAATTCATTAGGTTTATTATGGAGTTTTAAGTTTATATACGGTTTTGTAAGTTTTTGTTACTATTTATAAGGCGTCCTTCAATATAATAATGTGTTTTTCAAGGTGTTAATATGGCATACAGAGTTCTAAGATGTCATAAATTGTCGTACGATGTTCAAAGGACTCTTACGAATTCATTAGATTTATTATGAAGTTTTATGTTTATATACGGTATTGTAAGGTGTTGTTATGACTTGTAAGGCGTCCTACAATATAATATCGTGTTTATCAAGGTGTTAATATGGCATACAGTGTCGTAAGTTGCCCTAAATTGTCGTACGATGTTCAAAGGACTCGGACGAATTTATTAGGTTTATTATGGAGTTTTAAGTTTTTATACTGTATTATAAGGTGTTGTTATGATTTGTAAGGCGTCCTACAATATAATATCGTGTTTTTCAAGGTGTTAATATGGCATACATTGTCGTAAGTTGTCCTAAATATTCGTACGATATTCAAAGGACTCGGACGAATTCATTAGGTTTATTATGGAGTTTTAAGTTTATATACGGTTTTGTAAGTTTTTGTTACTATTTATAAGGCGTCCTTCAATATAATAATGTGTTTTTCAAGGTGTTAATATGGCATACAGAGTTCTAAGATGTCATAAATTGTCGTACGATGTTCAAAGGACTCTTACGAATTCATTAGATTTATTATGAAGTTTTATGTTTATATACGGTATTGTAAGGTGTTGTTATGACTTGTAAGGCGTCCTACAATATAATATCGTGTTTTTCAAGGTGTTAATATGGCATACAGTGTCGTAAGTTGCCCTAAATTGTCGTACGATGTTCAAAGGACTCGGACGAATTTATTAGGTTTATTATGGAGTTTTAAGTTTTTATACTGTATTATAAGGTGTTGTTATGATTTGTAAGGCGTCCTACAATATAATATCGTGTTTTTCAAGGTGTTAATATGGCATACATTGTCGTAAGTTGTCCTAAATATTCGTACGATATTCAAAGGACTCGGACGAATTCATTAGGTTTATTATGGAGTTTTAAGTTTATATACGGTTTTGTAAGTTTTTGTTACTATTTATAAGGCGTCCTTCAATATAATAATGTGTTTTTCAAGGTGTTAATATGGCATACAGAGTTCTAAGATGTCATAAATTGTCGTACGATGTTCAAAGGACTCTTACGAATTCATTAGATTTATTATGAAGTTTTATGTTTATATACGGTATTGTAAGGTGTTGTTATGACTTGTAAGGCGTCCTACAATATAATATCGTGTTTTTCAAGGTGTTAATATGGCATACAGTGTCGTAAGTTGCCCTAAAATGTCGTACGATGTTCAAAGGACTCGGACGAATTTATTAGGTTTATTATGGAGTTTTAAGTTTTTATACTGTATTATAAGGTGTTGTTATGATTTGTAAGGCGTCCTACAATATAATATCGTGTTTTTCAAGGTGTTAATATGGCATACAGTGTCGTAAGTTGCCCTAAATTGTCGTACGATGTTCAAAGGACTCGGACGAATTCATTAGGTTTATTATGGAGTTTTAAGTTTTTATACTCTATTATAAGGAGTTGTTATGATTTGTAAGGCGTCCTACAATATAATATCGTGTTTTTCAAGGTGTTAATATGGCATACATTGTCGTAAGTTGTCCTAAATATTCGTACGATATTCAAAGGACTCGGACGAATTCATTAGGTTTATTATGGAGTTTTAAGTTTATATACGGTTTTGTAAGTTTTTGTTACTATTTATAAGGCGTCCTTCAATATAATAATGTGTTTTTCAAGGTGTTAATATGGCATACAGAGTTCTAAGATGTCATAAATTGTCGTACGATGTTCAAAGGACTCTTACGAATTCATTGGATTTATTATGAAGTTTTATGTTTATATACGGTATTGTAAGGTGTTGTTATGACTTGTAAGGCGTCCTACAATATAATATCGTGTTTTTCAAGGTGTTAATATGGCATACAGTGTCGTAAGTTGCCCTAAATTGTCGTACGATGTTCAAAGGACTCGGACGAATTTATTAGGTTTATTATGGAGTTTTAAGTTTTTATACTGTATTATAAGGTGTTGTTATGATTTGTAAGGCGTCCTACAATATAATATCGTGTTTTTCAAGGTGTTAATATGGCATACATTGTCGTAAGTTGTCCTAAATATTCGTACGATGTTCAAAGGACTCGGACGAATTTATTAGGTTTATTATGGAGTTTTAAGTTTTTATACTGTATTATAAGGTGTTGTTATGATTTGTAAGGCGTCCTACAATATAATATCGTGTTTTTCAAGGTGTTAATATGGCATACATTGTCGTAAGTTGTCCTAAATATTCGTACGATATTCAAAGGACTCGGACGAATTCATTAGGTTTATTATGGAGTTTTAAGTTTATATACGGTTTTGTAAGTTTTTGTTACTATTTATAAGGCGTCCTTCAATATAATAATGTGTTTTTCAAGGTGTTAATATGGCATACAGAGTTCTAAGATGTCATAAATTGTCGTACGATGTTCAAAGGACTCTTACGAATTCATTAGATTTATTATGAAGTTTTATGTTTATATACGGTATTGTAAGGTGTTGTTATGACTTGTAAGGCGTCCTACAATATAATATCGTGTTTATCAAGGTGTTAATATGGCATACAGTGTCGTAAGTTGCCCTAAATTGTCGTACGATGTTCAAAGGACTCGGACGAATTTATTAGGTTTATTATGGAGTTTTAAGTTTTTATACTGTATTATAAGGTGTTGTTATGATTTGTAAGGCGTCCTACAATATAATATCGTGTTTTTCAAGGTGTTAATATGGCATACATTGTCGTAAGTTGTCCTAAATATTCGTACGATATTCAAAGGACTCGAACGAATTCATTAGGTTTATTATAGAGTTTTAAGTTTATATACGGTTTTGTAAGGTTTTGTTACTATTTATAAGGCGTCCTTCAATATAATAATGTGTTTTTCAAGGTGTTAATATGGCATACAGAGTTGTAAGATGTCATAAATTGTCGTACGATGTTCAAAGGACTCGTACGAATTCATTAGATTTATTATGAAGTTTTATGTTTATATACGGTATTGTAAGGTGTTGTTATGACTTGTAAGGCGTCCTACAATATAATATCGTATTTTTCAAGGTGTTAATATGGCATACAGTGTCGTAAGTTGCCCTAAATTGTCGTACGATGTTCAAAGGACTCGGACGAATTTATTAGGTTTATTATGGAGTTTTAAGTTTTTATACTGTATTATAAGGTGTTGTTATGATTTGTAAGGCGTCCTACAATATAATATCGTGTTTTTCAAGGTGTTAATATGGCATACATTGTCGTAAGTTGTCCTAAATATTCGTACGATATTCAAAGGACTCGGACGAATTCATTAGGTTTATTATGGAGTTTTAAGTTTATATACGGTTTTGTAAGTTTTTGTTACTATTTATAAGGCGTCCTTCAATATAATAATGTGTTTTTCAAGGTGTTAATATGGCATACAGAGTTCTAAGATGTCATAAATTGTCGTACGATGTTCAAAGGACTCTTACGAATTCATTAGATTTATTATGAAGTTTTATGTTTATATACGGTATTGTAAGGTGTTGTTATGACTTGTAAGGCATCCTACAATATAATATCGTGTTTTTCAAGGTGTTAATATGGCATACAGTGTCGTAAGTTGCCCTAAATTGTCGTACGATGTTCAAAGGACTCGGACGAATTTATTAGGTTTATTATGGAGTTTTAAGTTTTTATACTGTATTATAAGGTGTTGTTATGATTTGTAAGGCGTCCTACAATATAATATCGTGTTTTTCAAGGTGTTAATATGGCATACAGTGTCGTAAGTTGCCCTAAATTGTCGTACGATGTTCAAAGGACTCGGACGAATTTATTAGGTTTATTATGGAGTTTTATGTTTTTATACTGTATTATAAGGTGTTGTTATGATTTGTAAGGCGTCCTACAATATAATATCGTGTTTTTCAAGGTGTTAATATGGCATACATTGTCGTAAGTTGTCCTAAATATTCGTACGATATTCAAAGGACTCGGACGAATTCATTAGGTTTATTATGGAGTTTTAAGTTTATATACGGTTTTGTAAGGTTTTGTTACTATTTATAAGGCGTCCTTCAATATAATAATGTGTTTTTCAAGGTGTTAATATGGCATACAGAGTTGTAAGATGTCATAAATTGTCGTACGATGTTCAAAGGACTCGTACGAATTCATTAGATTTATTATGAAGTTTTATGTTTATATACGGTATTGTAAGGTGTTGTTATGACTTGTAAGGCGTCCTACAATATAATATCGTGTTTTTCAAGGTGTTAATATGGCATACTGTGTCGTAAGTTGCCCTAAAATGTCGTACGATGTTCAAAGGACTCGGACGAATTTATTAGGTTTATTATGGAGTTTTAAGTTTTTATACTGTATTATAAGGTGTTGTTATGATTTGTAAGGCGTCCTACAATATAATATCGTGTTTTTCAAGGTGTTAATATGGCATACAGTGTCGTAAGTTGCCCTAAATTGTCGTACGATGTTCAAAGGACTCGGACGAATTCATTAGGTTTATTATGGAGTTTTAAGTTTTTATACTCTATTATAAGGAGTTGTTATGATTTGTAAGGCGTCCTACAATATAATATCGTGTTTTTCAAGGTGTTAATATGGCATACATTGTCGTAAGTTGTCCTCAATATTCGTACGATATTCAAAGGACTCGAACGAATTCATTAGGTTTATTATAGAGTTTTAAGTTTATATACGGTTTTGTAAGGTTTTGTTACTATTTATAAGGCGTCCTTCAATATAATAATGTGTTTTTCAAGGTGTTAATATGGCATACAGAGTTCTAAGATGTCATAAATTGTCGTACGATGTTCAAAGGACTCGTACGAATTCATTAGATTTATTATGAAGTTTTATGTTTATATACGGTATTGTAAGGTGTTGTTATGACTTGTAAGGCGTCCTACAATATAATATCGTGTTTATCAAGGTGTTAATATGGCATACAGTGTCGTAAGTTGCCCTAAATTGTCGTACGATGTTCAAAGGACTCGGACGAATTTATTAGGTTTATTATGGAGTTTTAAGTTTTTATACTGTATTATAAGGTGTTGTTATGATTTGTAAGGCGTCCTACAATATAATATCGTGTTTTTCAAGGTGTTAATATGGCATACATTGTCGTAAGTTGTCCTAAATATTCGTACGATATTCAAAGGACTCGGACGAATTCATTAGGTTTATTATGGAGTTTTAAGTTTATATACGGTTTTGTAAGTTTTTGTTACTATTTATAAGGCGTCCTTCAATATAATAATGTGTTTTTCAAGGTGTTAATATGGCATACAGAGTTCTAAGATGTCATAAATTGTCGTACGATGTTCAAAGGACTCTTACGAATTCATTAGATTTATTATGAAGTTTTATGTTTATATACGGTATTGTAAGGTGTTGTTATGACTTGTAAGGCGTCCTACAATATAATATCGTGTTTTTCAAGGTGTTAATATGGCATACAGTGTCGTAAGTTGCCATAAATTGTCGTACGATGTTCAAAGGACTCGGACGAATTTATTAGGTTTATTATGGAGTTTTAAGTTTTTATACTGTATTATAAGGTGTTGTTATGATTTGTAAGGCGTCCTACAATATAATATCGTGTTTTTCAAGGTGTTAATATGGCATACATTGTCGTAAGTTGTCCTAAATATTCGTACGATATTCAAAGGACTCGGACGAATTCATTAGGTTTATTATGGAGTTTTAAGTTTATATACGGTTTTGTAAGTTTTTGTTACTATTTATAAGGCGTCCTTCAATATAATAATGTGTTTTTCAAGGTGTTAATATGGCATACAGAGTTCTAAGATGTCATAAATTGTCGTACGATGTTCAAAGGACTCTTACGAATTCATTAGATTTATTATGAAGTTTTATGTTTATATACGGTATTGTAAGGTGTTGTTATGACTTGTAAGGCGTCCTACAATATAATATCGTGTTTTTCAAGGTGTTAATATGGCATACAGTGTCGTAAGTTGCCCTAAAATGTCGTACGATGTTCAAAGGACTCGGACGAATTTATTAGGTTTATTATGGAGTTTTAAGTTTTTATACTGTATTATAAGGTGTTGTTATGATTTGTAAGGCGTCCTACAATATAATATCGTGTTTTTCAAGGTGTTAATATGGCATACAGTGTCGTAAGTTGCCCTAAATTGTCGTACGATGTTCAAAGGACTCGGACGAATTCATTAGGTTTATTATGGAGTTTTAAGTTTTTATACTCTATTATAAGGAGTTGTTATGATTTGTAAGGCGTCCTACAATATAATATCGTGTTTTTCAAGGTGTTAATATGGCATACATTGTCGTAAGTTGTCCTAAATATTCGTACGATATTCAAAGGACTCGGACGAATTCATTAGGTTTATTATGGAGTTTTAAGTTTATATACGGTTTTGTAAGTTTTTGTTACTATTTATAAGGCGTCCTTCAATATAATAATGTGTTTTTCAAGGTGTTAATATGGCATACAGAGTTCTAAGATGTCATAAATTGTCGTACGATGTTCAAAGGACTCTTACGAATTCATTAGATTTATTATGAAGTTTTATGTTTATATACGGTATTGTAAGGTGTTGTTATGACTTGTAAGGCGTCCTACAATATAATATCGTGTTTTTCAAGGTGTTAATATGGCATACAGTGTCGTAAGTTGCCCTAAATTGTCGTACGATGTTCAAAGGACTCGGACGAATTTATTAGGTTTATTATGGAGTTTTAAGTTTTTATACTGTATTATAAGGTGTTGTTATGATTTGTAAGGCGTCCTACAATATAATATCGTGTTTTTCAAGGTGTTAATATGGCATACATTGTCGTAAGTTGTCCTAAATATTCGTACGATGTTCAAAGGACTCGGACGAATTTATTAGGTTTATTATGGAGTTTTAAGTTTTTATACTGTATTATAAGGTGTTGTTATGATTTGTAAGGCGTCCTACAATATAATATCGTGTTTTTCAAGGTGTTAATATGGCATACATTGTCGTAAGTTGTCCTAAATATTCGTACGATATTCAAAGGACTCGGACGAATTCATTAGGTTTATTATGGAGTTTTAAGTTTATATACGGTTTTGTAAGTTTTTGTTACTATTTATAAGGCGTCCTTCAATATAATAATGTGTTTTTCAAGGTGTTAATATGGCATACAGAGTTCTAAGATGTCATAAATTGTCGTACGATGTTCAAAGGACTCTTACGAATTCATTAGATTTATTATGAAGTTTTATGTTTATATACGGTATTGTAAGGTGTTGTTATGACTTGTAAGGCGTCCTACAATATAATATCGTGTTTTTCAAGGTGTTAATATGGCATACAGTGTCGTAAGTTGCCCTAAATTGTCGTACGATGTTCAAAGGACTCGGACGAATTTATTAGGTTTATTATGGAGTTTTAAGTTTTTATACTGTATTATAAGGTGTTGTTATGATTTGTAAGGCGTCCTACAATATAATATCGTGTTTTTCAAGGTGTTAATATGGCATACATTGTCGTAAGTTGTCCTAAATATTCGTACGATATTCAAAGGACTCGGACGAATTCATTAGGTTTATTATGGAGTTTTAAGTTTATATACGGTTTTGTAAGTTTTTGTTACTATTTATAAGGCGTCCTTCAATATAATAATGTGTTTTTCAAGGTGTTAATATGGCATACAGAGTTCTAAGATGTCATAAATTGTCGTACGATGTTCAAAGGACTCTTACGAATTCATTAGATTTATTATGAAGTTTTATGTTTATATACGGTATTGTAAGGTGTTGTTATGACTTGTAAGGCGTCCTACAATATAATATCGTGTTTTTCAAGGTGTTAATATGGCATACAGTGTCGTAAGTTGCCCTAAAATGTCGTACGATGTTCAAAGGACTCGGACGAATTTATTAGGTTTATTATGGAGTTTTAAGTTTTTATACTGTATTATAAGGTGTTGTTATGATTTGTAAGGCGTCCTACAATATAATATCGTGTTTTTCAAGGTGTTAATATGGCATACAGTGTCGTAAGTTGCCCTAAATTGTCGTACGATGTTCAAAGGACTCGGACGAATTCATTAGGTTTATTATGGAGTTTTAAGTTTTTATACTCTATTATAAGGAGTTGTTATGATTTGTAAGGCGTCCTACAATATAATATCGTGTTTTTCAAGGTGTTAATATGGCATACATTGTCGTAAGTTGTCCTAAATATTCGTACGATATTCAAAGGACTCGAACGAATTCATTAGGTTTATTATGGAGTTTTAAGTTTATATACGGTTTTGTAAGGTTTTGTTACTATTTATAAGGCGTCCTTCAATATAATAATGTGTTTTTCAAGGTGTTAATATGGCATACAGAGTTCTAAGATGTCATAAATTGTCGTACGATGTTCAAAGGACTCGTACGAATTCATTAGATTTATTATGAAGTTTTATGTTTATATACGGTATTGTAAGGTGTTGTTATGACTTGTAAGGCGTCCTACAATATAATATCGTGTTTATCAAGGTGTTAATATGGCATACAGTGTCGTAAGTTGCCCTAAATTGTCGTACGATGTTCAAAGGACTCGGACGAATTTATTAGGTTTATTATGGAGTTTTAAGTTTTTATACTGTATTATAAGGTGTTGTTATGATTTGTAAGGCGTCCTACAATATAATATCGTGTTTTTCAAGGTGTTAATATGGCATACATTGTCGTAAGTTGTCCTAAATATTCGTACGATATTCAAAGGACTCGGACGAATTTATTAGGTTTATTATGGAGTTTTAAGTTTATATACGGTTTTGTAAGGTTTTGTTACTATTTATAAGGCGTCCTTCAATATAATAATGTGTTTTTCAAGGTGTTAATATGGCATACAGAGTTGTAAGATGTCATAAATTGTCGTACGATGTTCAAAGGACTCGTACGAATTCATTAGATTTATTATGAAGTTTTATGTTTATATACGGTATTGTAAGGTGTTGTTATGACTTGTAAGGCGTCCTACAATATAATATCGTGTTTTTCAAGGTGTTAATATGGCATACAGTGTCGTAAGTTGCCCTAAATTGTCGTACGATGTTCAAAGGACTCGGACGAATTTATTAGGTTTATTATGGAGTTTTAAGTTTTTATACTGTATTATAAGGTGTTGTTATGATTTGTAAGGCGTCCTACAATATAATATCGTGTTTTTCAAGGTGTTAATATGGCATACATTGTCGTAAGTTGTCCTAAATATTCGTACGATATTCAAAGGACTCGGACGAATTCATTAGGTTTATTATGGAGTTTTAAGTTTATATACGGTTTTGTAAGTTTTTGTTACTATTTATAAGGCGTCCTTCAATATAATAATGTGTTTTTCAAGGTGTTAATATGGCATACAGAGTTCTAAGATGTCATAAATTGTCGTACGATGTTCAAAGGACTCTTACGAATTCATTAGATTTATTATGAAGTTTTATGTTTATATACGGTATTGTAAGGTGTTGTTATGACTTGTAAGGCGTCCTACAATATAATATCGTGTTTTTCAAGGTGTTAATATGGCATACAGTGTCGTAAGTTGCCCTAAATTGTCGTACGATGTTCAAAGGACTCGGACGAATTTATTAGGTTTATTATGGAGTTTTAAGTTTTTATACTGTATTATAAGGTGTTGTTATGATTTGTAAGGCGTCCTACAATATAATATCGTGTTTTTCAAGGTGTTAATATGGCATACATTGTCGTAAGTTGTCCTAAATATTCGTACGATATTCAAAGGACTCGGACGAATTCATTAGGTTTATTATGGAGTTTTAAGGTTATATACGGTTTTGTAAGTTTTTGTTACTATTTATAAGGCGTCCTTCAATATAATAATGTGTTTTTCAAGGTGTTAATATGGCATACAGAGTTCTAAGATGTCATAAATTGTCGTACGATGTTCAAAGGACTCGTACGAATTCATTAGATTTATTATGAAGTTTTATGTTTATATACGGTATTGTAAGGTGTTGTTATGACTTGTAAGGCGTCCTACAATATAATATCGTGTTTTTCAAGGTGTTAATATGGCATACAGTGTCGTAAGTTGCCCTAAATTGTCGTACGATGTTCAAAGGACTCGGACGAATTTATTAGGTTTATTATGGAGTTTTAAGTTTTTATACTGTATTATAAGGTGTTGTTAAGATTTGTAAGGCGTCCTACAATATAATATCGTGTTTTTCAAGGTGTTAATATGGCATACATTGTCGTAAGTTGTCCTAAATATTCGTACGATATTCAAAGGACTCGGACGAATTCATTAGGTTTATTATGGAGTTTTAAGTTTATATACGGTTTTGTAAGGTTTTGTTACTATTTATAAGGCGTCCTTCAATATAATAATGTGTTTTTCAAGGTGTTAATATGGCATACAGAGTTGTAAGATTTTATAAATTGTCGTACGATGTTCAAAGGACTCGTACGAATTCATTAGATTTATTATGAAGTTTTATGTTTATATACGGTATTGTAAGGTGTTGTTATGACTTGTAAGGCGTCCTACAATATAATATCGTGTTTTTCAAGGTGTTAATATGGCATACAGTGTCGTAAGTTGCCCTAAAATGTCGTACGATGTTCAAAGGACTCGGACGAATTTATTAGGTTTATTATGGAGTTTTAAGTTTTTATACTGTATTATAAGGTGTTGTTATGATTTGTAAGGCGTCCTACAATATAATATCGTGTTTTTCAAGGTGTTAATATGGCATACAGTGTCGTAAGTTGCCCTAAATTGTCGTACGATGTTCAAAGGACTCGGACGAATTTATTAGGTTTATTATGGAGTTTTAATTTTTTATACTGTATTATAAGGTGTTGTTATGATTTGTAAGGCGTCCTACAATATAATATCGTGTTTTTCAAGGTGTTAATATGGCATACATTGTCGTAAGTTGTCCTAAATATTCGTACGATATTCAAAGGACTCGGACGAATTCATTAGGTTTATTATGGAGTTTTAAGTTTATATACGGTTTTGTAAGGTTTTGTTACTATTTATAAGGTGTCCTTCAATATAATAATGTGTTTTTCAAGGTGTTAATGTGGCATACAGAGTTGTAAGATGTCATTAATTGTCGTACGATGTTCAAAGGACTCGTACGAATTCATTAGATTTATTATGAAGTTTTATGTTTATATACGGTATTGTAAGGTGTTGTTATGACTTGTAAGGCGTCCTACAATATAATATCGTGTTTTTCAAGGTGTTAATATGGCATAGAGTGTCGTAAGTTTCCCTAAAATGTCGTACGATGTTCAAAGGACTCGGACGAATTTATTAGGTTTATTATGGAGTTTTAAGTTTTTATACTGTATTATAAGGTGTTGTTATGATTTGTAAGGCGTCCTACAATATAATATCGTGTTTTTCAAGGTGTTAATATGGCATACAGTGTCGTAAGTTGCCCTAAATTGTCGTACGATGTTCAAAGGACTCCGACGAATTTATTAGGTTTATTATGGAGTTTTAAGTTTTTATACTGTATTATAAGGTGTTGTTATGATTTGTAAGGCGTCCTACAACATAATATCATGTTTTTCAAGGTGTTAATATGGCATACAGTGTCGTAAGTTGCCCTAAATTGTCGTACGATGTTCAAAGGACTCGGACGAATTTATTAGGTTTATTATGGAGTTTTAAGTTTTTATAATGTATTATAAGGTGTTGTTATGATTTGTAAGGCGTCCTACAATATAATATCGTGTTTTTCAAGGTGTTAATATGGCATACATTGTCGTAAGTTGTCCTAAATATTCGTACGATATTCAAAGGACTCGGACGAATTCATTAGGTTTATTACGGAGTTTTAAGTTTATATACGGTTTTGTAAGTTTTTGTTACTATTTATAAGGCGTCCTTCAATATAATAATGTGTTTTTCAAGGTGTTAATATGGCATACAGAGTTCTAAGATGTCATAAATTGTCGTACGATGTTCAAAGGACTCTTACGAATTCATTAGATTTATTATGAAGTTTTATGTTTATATACGGTATTGTAAGGTGTTGTTATGACTTGTAAGGCGTCCTACAATATAATATCGTGTTTTTCAAGGTGTTAATATGGCATACAGTGTCGTAAGTTGCCCTAAATTGTCGTACGATGTTCAAAGGACTCGGACGAATTTATTAGGTTTATTATGGAGTTTTAAGTTTTTATACTGTATTATAAGGTGTTGTTATGATTTGTAAGGCGTCCTACAATATAATATCGTGTTTTTCAAGGTGTTAATATGGCATACAGTGTCGTAAGTTGCCCTAAATTGTCGTACGATGTTCAAAGGACTCGGACGAATTTATTAGGTTTATTATGGAGTTTTAAGTTTTTATACTGTATTATAAGGTGTTGTTATGATTTGTAAGGCGTCCTACAATATAATATCGTGTTTTTCAAGGTGTTAATATGGCATACATTGTCGTAAGTTGTCCTAAATATTCGTACGATATTCAAAGGACTCGGACGAATTCATTAGGTTTATTATGGAGTTTTAAGTTTATATACGGTTTTGTAAGGTTTTGTTACTATTTATAAGGCGTCCTTCAATATAATAATGTGTTTTTCAAGGTGTTAATATGGCATACAGAGTTGTAAGATTTTATAAATTGTCGTACGATGTTCAAAGGACTCGTACGAATTCATTAGATTTATTATGAAGTTTTATGTTTATATACGGTATTGTAAGGTGTTGTTATGACTTGTAAGGCGTCCTACAATATAATATCGTGTTTTTCAAGGTGTTAATATGGCATACAGTGTCTTAAGTTGCCCTAAAATGTCGTACGATGTTCAAAGGACTCGGACGAATTTATTAGGTTTATTATGGAGTTTTAAGTTTTTATACTGTATTATAAGGTGTTGTTATGATTTGTAAGGCGTCCTACAATATAATATCGTGTTTTTCAAGGTGTTAATATGGCATACAGTGTCGTAAGTTGCCCTAAATTGTCGTACGATGTTCAAAGGACTCGGACGAATTTATTAGGTTTATTATGGAGTTTTAATTTTTTATACTGTATTATAAGGTGTTGTTATGATTTGTAAGGCGTCCTACAATATAATATCGTGTTTTTCAAGGTGTTAATATGGCATACATTGTCGTAAGTTGTCCTAAATATTCGTACGATATTCAAAGGACTCGGACGAATTCATTAGGTTTATTATGGAGTTTTAAGTTTATATACGGTTTTGTAAGGTTTTGTTACTATTTATAAGGTGTCCTTCAATATAATAATGTGTTTTTCAAGGTGTTAATGTGGCATACAGAGTTGTAAGATGTCATTAATTGTCGTACGATGTTCAAAGGACTCGTACGAATTCATTAGATTTATTATGAAGTTTTATGTTTATATACGGTATTGTAAGGTGTTGTTATGACTTGTAAGGCGTCCTACAATATAATATCGTGTTTTTCAAGGTGTTAATATGGCATAGAGTGTCGTAAGTTTCCCTAAAATGTCGTACGATGTTCAAAGGACTCGGACGAATTTATTAGGTTTATTATGGAGTTTTAAGTTTTTATACTGTATTATAAGGTGTTGTTATGATTTGTAAGGCGTCCTACAATATAATATCGTGTTTTTCAAGGTGTTAATATGGCATACAGTGTCGTAAGTTGCCCTAAATTGTCGTACGATGTTCAAAGGACTCGGACGAATTTATTAGGTTTATTATGGAGTTTTAAGTTTTTATACTGTATTATAAGGTGTTGTTATGATTTGTAAGGCGTCCTACAACATAATATCATGTTTTTCAAGGTGTTAATATGGCATACAGTGTCGTAAGTTGCCCTAAATTGTCGTACGATGTTCAAAGGACTCGGACGAATTTATTAGGTTTATTATGGAGTTTTAAGTTTTTATAATGTATTATAAGGTGTTGTTATGATTTGTAAGGCGTCCTACAATATAATATCGTGTTTTTCAAGGTGTTAATATGGCATACATTGTCGTAAGTTGTCCTAAATATTCGTACGATATTCAAAGGACTCGGACGAATTCATTAGGTTTATTACGGAGTTTTAAGTTTATATACGGTTTTGTAAGTTTTTGTTACTATTTATAAGGCGTCCTTCAATATAATAATGTGTTTTTCAAGGTGTTAATATGGCATACAGAGTTCTAAGATGTCATAAATTGTCGTACGATGTTCAAAGGACTCTTACGAATTCATTAGATTTATTATGAAGTTTTATGTTTATATACGGTATTGTAAGGTGTTGTTATGACTTGTAAGGCGTCCTACAATATAATATCGTGTTTTTCAAGGTGTTAATATGGCATACAGTGTCGTAAGTTGCCCTAAATTGTCGTACGATGTTCAAAGGACTCGGACGAATTTATTAGGTTTATTATGGAGTTTTAAGTTTTTATACTGTATTATAAGGTGTTGTTATGATTTGTAAGGCGTCCTACAATATAATATCGTGTTTTTCAAGGTGTTAATATGGCATACAGTGTCGTAAGTTGCCCTAAATTGTCGTACGATGTTCAAAGGACTCGGACGAATTTATTAGGTTTATTATGGAGTTTTAAGTTTTTATACTGTATTATAAGGTGTTGTTATGATTTGTAAGGCGTCCTACAATATAATATCGTGTTTTTCAAGGTGTTAATATGGCATACATTGTCGTAAGTTGTCCTAAATATTCGTACGATATTCAAAGGACTCGGACGAATTCATTAGGTTTATTATGGAGTTTTAAGTTTATATACGGTTTTGTAAGGTTTTGTTACTATTTATAAGGCGTCCTTCAATATAATAATGTGTTTTTCAAGGTGTTAATATGGCATACAGAGTTGTAAGATTTTATAAATTGTCGTACGATGTTCAAAGGACTCGTACGAATTCATTAGATTTATTATGAAGTTTTATGTTTATATACGGTATTGTAAGGTGTTGTTATGACTTGTAAGGCGTCCTACAATATAATATCGTGTTTTTCAAGGTGTTAATATGGCATACAGTGTCGTAAGTTGCCCTAAAATGTCGTACGATGTTCAAAGGACTCGGACGAATTTATTAGGTTTATTATGGAGTTTTAAGTTTTTATACTGTATTATAAGGTGTTGTTATGATTTGTAAGGCGTCCTACAATATAATATCGTGTTTTTCAAGGTGTTAATATGGCATACAGTGTCGTAAGTTGCCCTAAATTGTCGTACGATGTTCAAAGGACTCGGACGAATTTATTAGATTTATTATGGAGTTTTAATTTTTTATACTGTATTATAAGGTGTTGTTATGATTTGTAAGGCGTCCTACAATATAATATCGTGTTTTTCAAGGTGTTAATATGGCATACATTGTCGTAAGTTGTCCTAAATATTCGTACGATATTCAAAGGACTCGGACGAATTCATTAGGTTTATTAGGGAGTTTTAAGTTTATATACGGTTTTGTAAGGTTTTGTTACTATTTATAAGGTGTCCTTCAATATAATAATGTGTTTTTCAAGGTGTTAATATGGCATACAGAGTTGTAAGATGTCATTAATTGTCGTACGATGTTCAAAGGACTCGTACGAATTCATTAGATTTATTATGAAGTTTTATGTTTATATACGGTATTGTAAGGTGTTGTTATGACTTGTAAGGCGTCCTACAATATAATATCGTGTTTTTCAAGGTGTTAATATGGCATAGAGTGTCGTAAGTTTCCCTAAAATGTCGTACGATGTTCAAAGGACTCGGACGAATTTATTAGGTTTATTATGGAGTTTTAAGTTTTTATACTGTATTATAAGGTGTTGTTATGATTTGTAAGGCGTCCTACAATATAATATCGTGTTTTTCAAGGTGTTAATATGGCATACAGTGTCGTAAGTTGCCCTAAATTGTCGTACGATGTTCAAAGGACTCGGACGAATTTATTAGGTTTATTATGGAGTTTTAAGTTTTTATACTCTATTATAAGGTGTTGTTATGATTTGTAAGGCGTCCTACAATATAATATCGTGTTTTTCAAGGTGTTAACTACTAAAAAATGAACCTATTGTAACCTTTTTATAACCTTTTTGCAACCTTTTTTTTCAAAACAGTTGCATTAGAAGAAGTTGCATTAGATCTAATGCAACTTTTTTGTTACCTATTGCAACTCTTATTTAAAGAGTTGCATTAAAAAAAGGTTGCATTTGAATAAAAATTGCATTATGTAAAAAAAACAGTTGCATTATGTAAAAAACAGTTGCATTAAGTAATATAAAAAGTTGCAATTGATCTAATGCAACTTCACCTAATGCAACCTTTTTTTACCAAAAAGAGTTGCAATAGGCTTATTTTCTTGTATATGGCATACATTGTCGTAAGTTGTCCTAAATATTCGTACGATATTCAAAGGACTCGGACGAAATCATTAGGTTTATTATGGAGTTTTAAGTTTATATACGGTTTTGTAAGGTTTTGTTACTATTTATAAGGCGTCCTTCAATATAATAATGTGTTTTTCAAGGTGTTAATATGGCATACAGAGTTGTAAGATGTCATAAATTGTCGTACGATGTTCAAAGGACTCGTACGAATTCATTAGATTTATTATGAAGTTTTATGTTTATATACGGTATTGTAAGGTGTTGTTATGACTTGTAAGGCGTCCTACAATATAATATCGTGTTTTTCAAGGTGTTAATATGGCATACAGTGTCGTAAGTTGCCCTAAATTGTCGTACGATGTTCAAAGGACTCGGACGAATTTATTAGGTTTATTATGGAGTTTTAATTTTTTATACTGTATTATAAGGTGTTGTTATGATTTGTAAGGCGTCCTACAATATAATATCGTGTTTTTCAAGGTGTTAATATGGCATACATTGTCGTAAGTTGTCCTAAATATTCGTACGATATTCAAAGGACTCGGACGAATTCATTAGGTTTATTATAGAGTTTTAAGTTTATATACGGTTTTGTAAGGTTTTGTTACTATTTATAAGGCGTCCTTCAATATAATAATGTGTTTTTCAAGGTGTTAATATGGCATATAGAGTTCTAAGATGTCATAAATTGTCGTACGATGTTCAAAGGACTCGTACGAATTCATTAGATTTATTATGAAGTTTTATGTTTATATACGGTATTGTAAGGTGTTGTTATGACTTGTAAGGCGTCCTACAATATAATATCGTGTTTTTCAAGGTGTTAATATGGCATACAGTGTCGTAAGTTGCCCTAAATTGCCGTACGATGTTCAAAGGACTCGGACGAATTTATTAGGTTTATTATGGAGTTTTAAGTTTTTATACTGTATTATAAGGTGTTGTTATGATTTGTAAGGCGTCCTACAACATAATATCGTGTTTTTCAAGGTGTTAATATGGCATACAGTGTCGTAAGTTGCCCTAAATTGTCGTACGATGTTCAAAGGACTCGGACGAATTTATTAGGTTTATTATGGAGTTTTAAGTTTTTATAATGTATTATAAGGTGTTGTTATGATTTGTAAGGCGTCCTACAATATAATATCGTGTTTTTCAAGGTGTTAATATGGCATACATTGTCGTAAGTTGTCCTAAATATTCGTACGATATTCAAAGGACTCGGACGAATTCATTAGGTTTATTATGGAGTTTTAAGTTTATATACGGTTTTGTAAGGTTTTGTTACTATTTATAAGGCGTCCTTCAATATAATAATGTGTTTTTCAAGGTGTTAATATGGCATACAGAGTTCTAAGATGTCATAAATTGTCGTACGATGTTCAAAGGACTCGTACGAATTCATTAGATTTATTATGAAGTTTTATGTTTATATACGGTATTGTAAGGTGTTGTTATGACTTGTAAGGCGTCCTACAATATAATATCGTGTTTTTCAAGGTGTTAATATGGCATATAGTGTCGTAAGTTGCCCTAAATTGTCGTACGATGTTCAAAGGACTCGGACGAATTTATTAGGTTTATTATGGAGTTTTAAGTTTTTATACTGTATTATAAGGTGTTGTTATGATTTGTAAGGCGTCCTACAACATAATATCGTGTTTTTCAAGGTGTTAATATGGCATACAGTGTCGTAAGTTGCCCTAAATTGTCGTACGATGTTCAAAGGACTCGGACGAATTTATTAGGTTTATTATGGAGTTTTAGTTTTTATAATGTATTATAAGGTGTTGTTATGATTTGTAAGGCGTCCTACAATATAATATCGAGTTTTTCAAGGTGTTAATATGGCATACATTGTCGTAAGTTGTCCTAAATATTCGTACGATATTCAAAGGACTCGGACGAATTCATTAGGTTTATTATGGAGTTTTAAGTTTATATACGGTTTTGTAAGGTTTTGTTACTATTTATAAGGCGTCCTTCAATATAATAATGTGTTTTTCAAGGTGTTAATATGGCATACAGAGTTGTAAGATGTCATAAATTGTCGTACGATGTTCAAAGGACTCGTACGAATTCATTAGATTTATTATGAAGTTTTATGTTTATATACAGTATTGTAAGGTGTTGTTATGACTTGTAAGGCGTCCTACAATATAATATCGTGTTTTTCAAGGTGTTAATATGGCATACAGTGTCGTAAGTTGCCCTAAATTGTCGTACGATGTTCAAAGGACTCGGACGAATTTATTAGGTTTATTATGGAGTTTTAATTTTTTATACTGTATTATAAGGTGTTTTTATGATTTGTAAGGCGTCCTACAATATAATATCGTGTTTTTCAAGGTGTTAATATGGCATACATTGTCGTAAGTTGTCCTAAATATTCGTACGATATTCAAAGGACTCGGACGAATTCATTAGGTTTATTATAGAGTTTTAAGTTTATATACGGTTTTGTAAGGTTTTGTTACTATTTATAAGGCGTCCTTCAATATAATAATGTGTTTTTCAAGGTGTTAATATGGCATACAGAGTTCTAAGATGTCATAAATTGTCGTACGATGTTCAAAGGACTCGTACGAATTCATTAGATTTATTATGAAGTTTTATGTTTATATACGGTATTGTAAGGTGTTGTTATGACTTGTAAGGCGTCCTACAATATAATATCGTGTTTTTCAAGGTGTTAATATGGCATACAGTGTCGTAAGTTGCCCTAAATTGTCGTACGATGTTCAAAGGACTCGGACGAATTTATTAGGTTTATTATGGAGTTTTAAGTTTTTATACTGTATTATAAGGTGTTGTTATGATTTGTAAGGCGTCCTACAACATAATATCATGTTTTTCAAGGTGTTAATATGGCATACAGTGTCGTAAGTTGCCCTAAATTGTCGTACGATGTTCAAAGGACTCGGACGAATTTATTAGGTTTATTATGGAGTTTTAAGTTTTTATAATGTATTATAAGGTGTTGTTATGATTTGTAAGGCGTCCTACAATATAATATCGTGTTTTTCAAGGTGTTAATATGGCATACATTGTCGTAAGTTGTCCTAAATATTCGTACGATATTCAAAGGACTCGGACGAATTCATTAGGTTTATTATGGAGTTTTAAGTTTATATACGGTTTTGTAAGTTTTTGTTACTATTTATAAGGCGTCCTTCAATATAATAATGTGTTTTTCAAGGTGTTAATATGGCATACAGAGTTCTAAGATGTCATAAATTGTCGTACGATGTTCAAAGGACTCTTACGAATTCATTAGATTTATTATGAAGTTTTATGTTTATATACGGTATTGTAAGGTGTTGTTATGACTTGTAAGGCGTCCTACAATATAATATCGTGTTTTTCAAGGTGTTAATATGGCATACAGTGTCGTAAGTTGCCCTAAATTGTCGTACGATGTTCAAAGGACTCGGACGAATTTATTAGGTTTATTATGGAGTTTTAAGTTTTTATACTGTATTATAAGGTGTTGTTATGATTTGTAAGGCGTCCTACAATATAATATCGTGTTTTTCAAGGTGTTAATATGGCATACATTGTCGTAAGTTGTCCTAAATATTCGTACGATATTCAAAGGACTCGGACGAATTCATTAGGTTTATTATGGAGTTTTAAGTTTATATACGGTTTTGTAAGTTTTTGTTACTATTTATAAGGCGTCCTTCAATATAATAATGTGTTTTTCAAGGTGTTAATATGGCATACAGAGTTCTAAGATGTCATAAATTGTCGTACGATGTTCAAAGGACTCTTACGAATTCATTAGATTTATTATGAAGTTTTATGTTTATATACGGTATTGTAAGGTGTTGTTATGACTTGTAAGGCGTCCTACAATATAATATCGTGTTTTTGAAGGTGTTAATATGGCATACAGTGTCGTAAGTTGCCCTAAAATGTCGTACGATGTTCAAAGGACTCGGACGAATTTATTAGGTTTATTATGGAGTTTTAAGTTTTTATACTGTATTATAAGGTGTTGTTATGATTTGTAAGGCGTCCTACAATATAATATCGTGTTTTTCAAGGTGTTAATATGGCATACAGTGTCGTAAGTTGCCCTAAATTGTCGTACGATGTTCAAAGGACTCGGACGAATTTATTAGGTTTATTATGGAGTTTTAAGTTTTTATACTGTATTATAAGGTGTTGTTATGATTTGTAAGGCGTCCTACAATATAATATCGTGTTTTTCAAGGTGTTAATATGGCATACATTGTCGTAAGTTGTCCTAAATATTCGTACGATATTCAAAGGACTCGGACGAATTCATTAGGTTTATTATGGAGTTTTAAGTTTATATACGGTTTTGTAAGTTTTTGTTACTATTTATAAGGCGTCCTTCAATATAATAATGTGTTTTTCAAGGTGTTAATATGGCATACAGAGTTCTAAGATGTCATAAATTGTCGTACGATGTTCAAAGGACTCTTACGAATTCATTAGATTTATTATGAAGTTTTATGTTTATATACGGTATTGTAAGGTGTTGTTATGACTTGTAAGGCGTCCTACAATATAATATCGTGTTTTTCAAGGTGTTAATATGGCATACAGTGTCGTAAGTTGCCCTAAATTGTCGTACGATGTTCAAAGGACTCGGACGAATTTATTAGGTTTATTATGGAGTTTTAAGTTTTTATACTGTATTATAAGGTGTTGTTATGATTTGTAAGGCGTCCTACAATATAATATCGTGTTTTTCAAGGTGTTAATATGGCATACATTGTCGTAAGTTGTCCTAAATATTCGTACGATATTCAAAGGACTCGGACGAATTCATTAGGTTTATTATGGAGTTTTAAGTTTATATACGGTTTTGTAAGTTTTTGTTACTATTTATAAGGCGTCCTTCAATATAATAATGTGTTTTTCAAGGTGTTAATATGGCATACAGAGTTCTAAGATGTCATAAATTGTCGTACGATGTTCAAAGGACTCTTACGAATTCATTAGATTTATTATGAAGTTTTATGTTTATATACGGTATTGTAAGGTGTTGTTATGACTTGTAAGGCGTCCTACAATATAATATCGTGTTTTTCAAGGTGTTAATATGGCATACAGTGTCGTAAGTTGCCCTAAAATGTCGTACGATGTTCAAAGGACTCGGACGAATTTATTAGGTTTATTATGGAGTTTTAAGTTTTTATACTGTATTATAAGGTGTTGTTATGATTTGTAAGGCGTCCTACAATATAATATCGTGTTTTTCAAGGTGTTAATATGGCATACAGTGTCGTAAGTTGCCCTAAATTGTCGTACGATGTTCAAAGGACTCGGACGAATTCATTAGGTTTATTATGGAGTTTTAAGTTTTTATACTCTATTATAAGGAGTTGTTATGATTTGTAAGGCGTCCTACAATATAATATCGTGTTTTTCAAGGTGTTAATATGGCATACATTGTCGTAAGTTGTCCTAAATATTCGTACGATATTCAAAGGACTCGAACGAATTCATTAGGTTTATTATGGAGTTTTAAGTTTATATACGGTTTTGTAAGGTTTTGTTACTATTTATAAGGCGTCCTTCAATATAATAATGTGTTTTTCAAGGTGTTAATATGGCATACAGAGTTCTAAGATGTCATAAATTGTCGTACGATGTTCAAAGGACTCGTACGAATTCATTAGATTTATTATGAAGTTTTATGTTTATATACGGTATTGTAAGGTGTTGTTATGACTTGTAAGGCGTCCTACAATATAATATCGTGTTTATCAAGGTGTTAATATGGCATACAGTGTCGTAAGTTGCCCTAAATTGTCGTACGATGTTCAAAGGACTCGGACGAATTTATTAGGTTTATTATGGAGTTTTAAGTTTTTATACTGTATTATAAGGTGTTGTTATGATTTGTAAGGCGTCCTACATTATAATATCGTGTTTTTCAAGGTGTTAATATGGCATACATTGTCGTAAGTTGTCCTAAATATTCGTACGATATTCAAAGGACTCGGACGAATTTATTAGGTTTATTATGGAGTTTTAAGTTTATATACGGTTTTGTAAGGTTTTGTTACTATTTATAAGGCGTCCTTCAATATAATAATGTGTTTTTCAAGGTGTTAATATGGCATACAGAGTTGTAAGATGTCATAAATTGTCGTACGATGTTCAAAGGACTCGTACGAATTCATTAGATTTATTATGAAGTTTTATGTTTATATACGGTATTGTAAGGTGTTGTTATGACTTGTAAGGCGTCCTACAATATAATATCGTGTTTTTCAAGGTGTTAATATGGCATACAGTGTCGTAAGTTGCCCTAAATTGTCGTACGATGTTCAAAGGACTCGGACGAATTTATTAGGTTTATTATGGAGTTTTAAGTTTTTATACTGTATTATAAGGTGTTTTTATGATTTGTAAGGCGTCCTACAATATAATATCGTGTTTTTCAAGGTGTTAATATGGCATACATTGTCGTAAGTTGTCCTAAATATTCGTACGATATTCAAAGGACTCGGACGAATTCATTAGGTTTATTATGGAGTTTTAAGTTTATATACGGTTTTGTAAGTTTTTGTTACTATTTATAAGGCGTCCTTCAATATAATAATGTGTTTTTCAAGGTGTTAATATGGCATACAGAGTTCTAAGATGTCATAAATTGTCGTACGATGTTCAAAGGACTCTTACGAATTCATTAGATTTATTATGAAGTTTTATGTTTATATACGGTATTGTAAGGTGTTGTTATGACTTGTAAGGCGTCCTACAATATAATATCGTGTTTTTCAAGGTGTTAATATGGCATACAGTGTCGTAAGTTGCCCTAAATTGTCGTACGATGTTCAAAGGACTCGGACGAATTTATTAGGTTTATTATGGAGTTTTAAGTTTTTATACTGTATTATAAGGTGTTGTTATGATTTGTAAGGCGTCCTACAATATAATATCGTGTTTTTCAAGGTGTTAATATGGCATACAGTGTCGTAAGTTGCCCTAAATTGTCGTACGATGTTCAAAGGACTCGGACGAATTTATTTGGTTTATTATGGAGTTTTAAGTTTTTATACTGTATTATAAGGTGTTGTTATGATTTGTAAGGCGTCCTACAATATAATATCGTGTTTTTCAAGGTGTTAATATGGCATACATTGTCGTAAGTTGTCCTAAATATTCGTACGATATTCAAAGGACTCGGACGAATTCATTAGGTTTATTATGGAGTTTTAAGTTTATATACGGTTTTGTAAGGTTTTGTTACTATTTATAAGGCGTCCTTCAATATAATAATGTGTTTTTCAAGGTGTTAATATGGCATACAGAGTTGTAAGATTTTATAAATTGTCGTACGATGTTCAAAGGACTCGTACGAATTCATTAGATTTATTATGAAGTTTTATGTTTATATACGGTATTGTAAGGTGTTGTTATGACTTGTAAGGCGTCCTACAATATAATATCGTGTTTTTCAAGGTGTTAATATGGCATACAGTGTCGTAAGTTGCCCTAAAATGTCGTACGATGTTCAAAGGACTCGGACGAATTTATTAGGTTTATTATGGAGTTTTAAGTTTTTATACTGTATTATAAGGTGTTGTTATGATTTGTAAGGCGTCCTACAATATAATATCGTGTTTTTCAAGGTGTTAATATGGCATACAGTGTCGTAAGTTGCCCTAAATTGTCGTACGATGTTCAAAGGACTCGGACGAATTTATTAGGTTTATTATGGAGTTTTAATTTTTTATACTGTATTATAAGGTGTTGTTATGATTTGTAAGGCGTCCTACAATATAATATCGTGTTTTTCAAGGTGTTAATATGGCATACATTGTCGTAAGTTGTCCTAAATATTCGTACGATATTCAAAGGACTCGGACGAATTCATTAGGTTTATTATGGAGTTTTAAGTTTATATAC
This sequence comes from Tagetes erecta, assembly GCA_030867185.1. Taxonomy (NCBI): domain Eukaryota; kingdom Viridiplantae; phylum Streptophyta; class Magnoliopsida; order Asterales; family Asteraceae; genus Tagetes; species Tagetes erecta. Next base: position 31,057,516 of record CM061488.1, read on the forward strand.
GGTTTTGTAAGGTTTTGTTACTATTTATAAGGTGTCCTTCAATATAATAATGTGTTTTTCAAGGTGTTAATATGGCATACAGAGTTGTAAGATGTCATTAATTGTCGTACGATGTTCAAAGGACTCGTACGAATTCATTAGATTTATTATGAAGTTTTATGTTTATATACGGTATTGTAAGGTGTTGTTATGACTTGTAAGGCGTCCTACAATATAATATCGTGTTTTTCAAGGTGTTAATATGGCATAGAGTGTCGTAAGTTTCCCTAAAATGTCGTACGATGTTCAAAGGACTCGGACGAATTTATTAGGTTTATTATGGAGTTTTAAGTTTTTATACTGTATTATAAGGTGTTGTTATGATTTGTAAGGCGTCCTACAATATAATATCGTGTTTTTCAAGGTGTTAATATGGCATACAGTGTCGTAAGTTGCCCTAAATTGTCGTACGATGTTCAAAGGACTCGGACGAATTTATTAGGTTTATTATGGAGTTTTAAGTTTTTATACTCTATTATAAGGTGTTGTTATGATTTGTAAGGCGTCCTACAATATAATATCGTGTTTTTCAAGGTGTTAACTACTAAAAAATGAACCTATTGTAACCTTTTTATAACCTTTTTGCAACCTTTTTTTTCAAAACAGTTGCATTAGAAGAAGTTGCATTAGATCTAATGCAACTTTTTTGTTACCTATTGCAACTCTTATTTAAAGAGTTGCATTAAAAAAAGGTTGCATTTGAATAAAAATTGCATTATGTAAAAAAAACAGTTGCATTATGTAAAAAACAGTTGCATTAAGTAATATAAAAAGTTGCAATTGATCTAATGCAACTTCACCTAATGCAACCTTTTTTTACCAAAAAGAGTTGCAATAGGCTTATTTTCTTGTATATGGCATACATTGTCGTAAGTTGTCCTAAATATTCGTACGATATTCAAAGGACTCGGACGAAATCATTAGGTTTATTATGGAGTTTTAAGTTTATATACGGTTTTGTAAGGTTTTGTTACTATTTATAAGGCGTCCTTCAATATAATAATGTGTTTTTCAAGGTGTTAATATGGCATACAGAGTTGTAAGATGTCATAAATTGTCGTACGATGTTCAAAGGACTCGTACGAATTCATTAGATTTATTATGAAGTTTTATGTTTATATACGGTATTGTAAGGTGTTGTTATGACTTGTAAGGCGTCCTACAATATAATATCGTGTTTATCAAGGTGTTAATATGGCATACAGTGTCGTAAGTTGCCCTAAATTGTCGTACGATGTTCAAAGGACTCGGACGAATTTATTAGGTTTATTATGGAGTTTTAAGTTTTTATACTGTATTATAAGGTGTTGTTATGATTTGTAAGGCGTCCTACAATATAATATCGTGTTTTTCAAGGTGTTAATATGGCATACATTGTCGTAAGTTGTCCTAAATATTCGTACGATATTCAAAGGACTCGGACGAATTTATTAGGTTTATTATGGAGTTTTAAGTTTATATACGGTTTTGTAAGGTTTTGTTACTATTTATAAGGCGTCCTTCAATATAATAATGTGTTTTTCAAGGTGTTAATATGGCATACAGAGTTGTAAGATGTCATAAATTGTCGTACGATGTTCAAAGGACTCGTACGAATTCATTAGATTTATTATGAAGTTTTATGTTTATATACGGTATTGTAAGGTGTTGTTATGACTTGTAAGGCGTCCTACAATATAATATCGTGTTTTTCAAGGTGTTAATATGGCATACAGTGTCGTAAGTTGCCCTAAATTGTCGTACGATGTTCAAAGGACTCGGACGAATTTATTAGGTTTATTATGGAGTTTTAAGTTTTTATACTGTATTATAAGGTGTTTTTATGATTTGTAAGGCGTCCTACAATATAATATCGTGTTTTTCAAGGTGTTAATATGGCATACATTGTCGTAAGTTGTCCTAAATATTCGTACGATATTCAAAGGACTCGGACGAATTCATTAGGTTTATTATGGAGTTTTAAGTTTATATACGGTTTTGTAAGTTTTTGTTACTATTTATAAGGCGTCCTTCAATATAATAATGTGTTTTTCAAGGTGTTAATATGGCATACAGAGTTCTAAGATGTCATAAATTGTCGTACGATGTTCAAAGGACTCTTACGAATTCATTAGATTTATTATGAAGTTTTATGTTTATATACGGTATTGTAAGGTGTTGTTATGACTTGTAAGGCGTCCTACAATATAATATCGTGTTTTTCAAGGTGTTAATATGGCATACAGTGTCGTAAGTTGCCCTAAATTGTCGTACGATGTTCAAAGGACTCGGACGAATTTATTAGGTTTATTATGGAGTTTTAAGTTTTTATACTGTATTATAAGGTGTTGTTATGATTTGTAAGGCGTCCTACAATATAATATCGTGTTTTTCAAGGTGTTAATATGGCATACAGTGTCGTAAGTTGCCCTAAATTGTCGTACGATGTTCAAAGGACTCGGACGAATTTATTTGGTTTATTATGGAGTTTTAAGTTTTTATACTGTATTATAAGGTGTTGTTATGATTTGTAAGGCGTCCTACAATATAATATCGTGTTTTTCAAGGTGTTAATATGGCATACATTGTCGTAAGTTGTCCTAAATATTCGTACGATATTCAAAGGACTCGGACGAATTCATTAGGTTTATTATGGAGTTTTAAGTTTATATACGGTTTTGTAAGGTTTTGTTACTATTTATAAGGCGTCCTTCAATATAATAATGTGTTTTTCAAGGTGTTAATATGGCATACAGAGTTGTAAGATTTTATAAATTGTCGTACGATGTTCAAAGGACTCGTACGAATTCATTAGATTTATTATGAAGTTTTATGTTTATATACGGTATTGTAAGGTGTTGTTATGACTTGTAAGGCGTCCTACAATATAATATCGTGTTTTTCAAGGTGTTAATATGGCATACAGTGTCGTAAGTTGCCCTAAAATGTCGTACGATGTTCAAAGGACTCGGACGAATTTATTAGGTTTATTATGGAGTTTTAAGTTTTTATACTGTATTATAAGGTGTTGTTATGATTTGTAAGGCGTCCTACAATATAATATCGTGTTTTTCAAGGTGTTAATATGGCATACAGTGTCGTAAGTTGCCCTAAATTGTCGTACGATGTTCAAAGGACTCGGACGAATTTATTAGGTTTATTATGGAGTTTTAATTTTTTATACTGTATTATAAGGTGTTGTTATGATTTGTAAGGCGTCCTACAATATAATATCGTGTTTTTCAAGGTGTTAATATGGCATACATTGTCGTAAGTTGTCCTAAATATTCGTACGATATTCAAAGGACTCGGACGAATTCATTAGGTTTATTATGGAGTTTTAAGTTTATATACGGTTTTGTAAGGTTTTGTTACTATTTATAAGGTGTCCTTCAATATAATAATGTGTTTTTCAAGGTGTTAATATGGCATACAGAGTTGTAAGATGTCATTAATTGTCGTACGATGTTCAAAGGACTCGTACGAATTCATTAGATTTATTATGAAGTTTTATGTTTATATACGGTATTGTAAGGTGTTGTTATGACTTGTAAGGCGTCCTACAATATAATATCGTGTTTTTCAAGGTGTTAATATGGCATAGAGTGTCGTAAGTTTCCCTAAAATGTCGTACGATGTTCAAAGGACTCGGACGAATTTATTAGGTTTATTATGGAGTTTTAAGTTTTTATACTGTATTATAAGGTGTTGTTATGATTTGTAAGGCGTCCTACAATATAATATCGTGTTTTTCAAGGTGTTAATATGGCATACAGTGTCGTAAGTTGCCCTAAATTGTCGTACGATGTTCAAAGGACTCGGACGAATTTATTAGGTTTATTATGGAGTTTTAAGTTTTTATACTCTATTATAAGGTGTTGTTATGATTTGTAAGGCGTCCTACAATATAATATCGTGTTTTTCAAGGTGTTAACTACTAAAAAATGAACCTATTGTAACCTTTTTATAACCTTTTTGCAACCTTTTTTTTCAAAACAGTTGCATTAGAAGAAGTTGCATTAGATCTAATGCAACTTTTTTGTTACCTATTGCAACTCTTATTTAAAGAGTTGCATTAAAAAAAGGTTGCATTTGAATAAAAATTGCATTATGTAAAAAAAACAGTTGCATTATGTAAAAAACAGTTGCATTAAGTAATATAAAAAGTTGCAATTGATCTAATGCAACTTCACCTAATGCAACCTTTTTTTACCAAAAAGAGTTGCAATAGGCTTATTTTCTTGTATATGGCATACATTGTCGTAAGTTGTCCTAAATATTCGTACGATATTCAAAGGACTCGGACGAAATCATTAGGTTTATTATGGAGTTTTAAGTTTATATACGGTTTTGTAAGGTTTTGTTACTATTTATAAGGCGTCCTTCAATATAATAATGTGTTTTTCAAGGTGTTAATATGGCATACAGAGTTGTAAGATGTCATAAATTGTCGTACGATGTTCAAAGGACTCGTACGAATTCATTAGATTTATTATGAAGTTTTATGTTTATATACGGTATTGTAAGGTGTTGTTATGACTTGTAAGGCGTCCTACAATATAATATCGTGTTTTTCAAGGTGTTAATATGGCATACAGTGTCGTAAGTTGCCCTAAATTGTCGTACGATGTTCAAAGGACTCGGACGAATTTATTAGGTTTATTATGGAGTTTTAATTTTTTATACTGTATTATAAGGTGTTGTTATGATTTGTAAGGCGTCCTACAATATAATATCGTGTTTTTCAAGGTGTTAATATGGCATACATTGTCGTAAGTTGTCCTAAATATTCGTACGATATTCAAAGGACTCGGACGAATTCATTAGGTTTATTATAGAGTTTTAAGTTTATATACGGTTTTGTAAGGTTTTGTTACTATTTATAAGGCGTCCTTCAATATAATAATGTGTTTTTCAAGGTGTTAATATGGCATATAGAGTTCTAAGATGTCATAAATTGTCGTACGATGTTCAAAGGACTCGTACGAATTCATTAGATTTATTATGAAGTTTTATGTTTATATACGGTATTGTAAGGTGTTGTTATGACTTGTAAGGCGTCCTACAATATAATATCGTGTTTTTCAAGGTGTTAATATGGCATACAGTGTCGTAAGTTGCCCTAAATTGTCGTACGATGTTCAAAGGACTCGGACGAATTTATTAGGTTTATTATGGAGTTTTAAGTTTATATACTGTATTATAAGGTGTTGTTATGATTTGTAAGGCGTCCTACAACATAATATCGTGTTTCAAGGTGTTAATATGGCATACAGTGTCGTAAGTTGCCCTAAATTGTCGTACGATGTTCAAAGGACTCGGACGAATTTATTAGGTTTATTATGGAGTTTTAAGTTTTTATAATGTATTATAAGGTGTTGTTATGATTTGTAAGGCGTCCTACAATATAATATCGTGTTTTTCAAGGTGTTAATATGGCATACATTGTCGTAAGTTGTCCTAAATATTCGTACGATATTCAAAGGACTCGGACGAATTCATTAGGTTTATTATGGAGTTTTAAGTTTATATACGGTTTTGTAAGGTTTTGTTACTATTTATAAGGCGTCCTTCAATATAATAATGTGTTTTTCAAGGTGTTAATATGGCATACAGAGTTCTAAGATGTCATAAATTGTCGTACGATGTTCAAAGGACTCGTACGAATTCATTAGATTTATTATGAAGTTTTATGTTTATATACGGTATTGTAAGGTGTTGTTATGACTTGTAAGGCGTCCTACAATATAATATCGTGTTTTTCAAGGTGTTAATATGGCATATAGTGTCGTAAGTTGCCCTAAATTGTCGTACGATGTTCAAAGGACTCGGACGAATTTATTAGGTTTATTATGGAGTTTTAAGTTTTTATACTGTATTATAAGGTGTTGTTATGATTTGTAAGGCGTCCTACAACATAATATCGTGTTTTTCAAGGTGTTAATATGGCATACAGTGTCGTAAGTTGCCCTAAATTGTCGTACGATGTTCAAAGGACTCGGACGAATTTATTAGGTTTATTATAGAGTTTTAGTTTTTATAATGTATTATAAGGTGTTGTTATGATTTGTAAGGCGTCCTACAATATAATATCGAGTTTTTCAAGGTGTTAATATGGCATACATTGTCGTAAGTTGTCCTAAATATTCGTACGATATTCAAAGGACTCGGACGAATTCATTAGGTTTATTATGGAGTTTTAAGTTTATATACGGTTTTGTAAGGTTTTGTTACTATTTATAAGGCGTCCTTCAATATAATAATGTGTTTTTCAAGGTGTTAATATGGCATACAGAGTTGTAAGATGTCATAAATTGTCGTACGATGTTCAAAGGACTCGTACGAATTCATTAGATTTATTATGAAGTTTTATGTTTATATACAGTATTGTAAGGTGTTGTTATGACTTGTAAGGCGTCCTACAATATAATATCGTGTTTTTCAAGGTGTTAATATGGCATACAGTGTCGTAAGTTGCCCTAAATTGTCGTACGATGTTCAAAGGACTCGGACGAATTTATTAGGTTTATTATGGAGTTTTAATTTTTTATACTGTATTATAAGGTGTTGTTATTATTTGTAAGGCGTCCTACAATATAATATCGTGTTTTTCAAGGTGTTAATATGGCATACATTGTCGTAAGTTGTCCTAAATATTCGTACGATATTCAAAGGACTCGGACGAATTCATTAGGTTTATTATAGAGTTTTAAGTTTATATACGGTTTTGTAAGGTTTTGTTACTATTTATAAGGCGTCCTTCAATATAATAATGTGTTTTTCAAGGTGTTAATATGGCATATAGAGTTCTAAGATGTCATAAATTGTCGTACGATGTTCAAAGAACTCGTACGAATTCATTAGATTTATTATGAAGTTTTATGTTTATATACGGTATTGTAAGGTGTTGTTATGACTTGTAAGGCGTCCTACAATATAATATCGTGTTTTTCAAGGTGTTAATATGGCATACAGTGTCGTAAGTTGCCCTAAATTGTCGTACGATGTTCAAAGGACTCGGACGAATTTATTAGGTTTATTATGGAGTTTTAAGTTTTTATACTGTATTATAAGGTGTTGTTATGATTTGTAAGGCGTCCTACAACATAATATCGTGTTTTTCAAGGTGTTAATATGGCATACAGTGTCGTAAGTTGCCCTAAATTGTCGTACGATGTTCAAAGGACTCGGACGAATTTATTAGGTTTATTATGGAGCTTTAAGTTTTTATAATGTATTATAAGGTGTTGTTATGATTTGTAAGGCGTCCTTCAATATAATATCGTGTTTTTCAAGGTGTTAATATGGCATACATTGTCGTAAGTTGTCCTAAATATTCGTACGATATTCAAAGGACTCGGACGAATTCATTAGGTTTATTATGGAGTTTTAAGTTTATATACGGTTTTGTAAGGTTTTGTTACTATTTATAAGGCGTCCTTCAATATAATAATGTGTTTTTCAAGGTGTTAATATGGCATACAGAGTTCTAAGATGTCATAAATTGTCGTACGATGTTCAAAGGACTCGTACGAATTCATTAGATTTATTATGAAGTTTTATGTTTATATACGGTATTGTAAGGTGTTGTTATGACTTGTAAGGCGTCCTACAATATAATATCGTGTTTTTCAAGGTGTTAATATGGCATATAGTGTCGTAAGTTGCCCTAAATTGTCGTACGATGTTCAAAGGACTCGGACGAATTTATTAGGTTTATTATGGAGTTTTAAGTTTTTATACTGTATTATAAGGTGTTGTTATGATTTGTAAGGCGTCCTACAACATAATATCGTGTTTTTCAAGGTGTTAATATGGCATACAGTGTCGTAAGTTGCCCTAAATTGTCGTACGATGTTCAAAGGACTCGGACGAATTTATTAGGTTTATTATGGAGTTTTAGTTTTTATAATGTATTATAAGGTGTTGTTATGATTTGTAAGGCGTCCTACAATATAATATCGAGTTTTTCAAGGTGTTAATATGGCATACATTGTCGTAAGTTGTCCTAAATATTCGTACGATATTCAAAGGACTCGGACGAATTCATTAGGTTTATTATGGAGTTTTAAGTTTATATACGGTTTTGTAAGGTTTTGTTACTATTTATAAGGCGTCCTTCAATATAATAATGTGTTTTTCAAGGTGTTAATATGGCATACAGAGTTGTAAGATGTCATAAATTGTCGTACGATGTTCAAAGGACTCGTACGAATTCATTAGATTTATTATGAAGTTTTATGTTTATATACAGTATTGTAAGGTGTTGTTATGACTTGTAAGGCGTCCTACAATATAATATCGTGTTTTTCAAGGTGTTAATATGGCATACAGTGTCGTAAGTTGCCCTAAAATGTCGTACGATGTTCAAAGGACTCGGACGAATTTATTAGGTTTATTATGGAGTTTTAAGTTTTTATACTGTATTATAAGGTGTTGTTATGATTTGTAAGGCGTCCTACAATATAATATCGTGTTTTTCAAGGTGTTAATATGGCATACAGTGTCGTAAGTTGCCCTAAATTGTCCTACGATGTTCAAAGGACTCGGACGAATTTATTAGGTTTATTATGGAGTTTTAAGATTTTATACTGTATTATAAGGTGTTGTTATGATTTGTAAGGCGTCCTACAATATAATATCGTGTTTTTCAAGGTGTTAATATGGCATACATTGTCGTAAGTTGTCCTAAATATTCGTACGATATTCAAAGGACTCGGACGAAATCATTAGGTTTATTATGGAGTTTTAAGTTTATATACGGTTTTGTAAGGTTTTGTTACTATTTATAAGGCGTCCTTCAATATAATAATGTGTTTTTCAAGGTGTTAATATGGCATACAGAGTTGTAAGATGTCATAAATTGTCGTACGATGTTCAAAGGACTCGTACGAATTCATTAGATTTATTATGATGTTTTATGTTTATATACGGTATTGTAAGGTGTTGTTATGACTTGTAAGGCGTCCTACAATATAATATCGTGTTTTTCAAGGTGTTAATATGGCATACAGTGTCGTAAGTTGCCCTAAATTGTCGTACGATGTTCAAAGGACTCGGACGAATTTATTAGGTTTATTATGAAGTTTTAATTTTTTTACTATATTATAAGGTGTTGTTAGGATTTGTAAGGCGTCCTACAATATAATATCGTGTTTTTCAAGGTGTTAATATGGCATACATTGTCGTAAGTTGTCCTAAATATTCGTACGATATTCAAAGGACTCGAACGAATTCATTAGGTTTATTATGGAGTTTTAAGTTTATATACGGTTTTGTAAGGTTTTGTTACTATTTATAAGGCGTCCTTCAATATAATAATGTGTTTTTCAAGGTGTTAATACGGCATACAGAGTTCTAAGATGTCATAAATTGTCGTACGATGTTCAAAGGACTCGTACGAATTCATTAGATTTATTATGAAGTTTTATGTTTATATACGGTATTGTAAGGTGTTGTTATGACTTGTAAGGCGTCTTACAATATAATATCGTGTTTTTCAAGGTGTTAATATGGCATAGAGTGTCGTAAGTTTCCCTAAAATGTCGTACGATGTTCAAAGGACTCGGACGAATTTATTAGGTTTATTATGGAGTTTTAAGTTTTTATACTGTATTATAAGGTGTTGTTATGATTTGTAAGGCGTCCTACAATATAATATCGTGTTTTTCAAGGTGTTAATATGGCATACAGTGTCGTAAGTTGCCCTAAATTGTCGTACGATGTTCAAAGGACTCGGACGAATTTATTAGGTTTATTATGGAGTTTTAAGTTTTTATACTCTATTATAAGGTGTTGTTATGATTTGTAAGGCGTCCTACAATATAATATCGTGTTTTTCAAGGTGTTAACTACTAAAAAATGAACCTATTGTAACCTTTTTATAACCTTTTTGCAACCTTTTTTTTCAAAACAGTTGCATTAGAAGAAGTTGCATTAGATCTAATGCAACTTTTTTGTTACCTATTGCAACTCTTATTTAAAGAGTTGCATTAAAAAAAGGTTGCATTTGAATAAAAATTGCATTATGTAAAAAAAACAGTTGCATTATGTAAAAAAACAGTTGCATTAAGTAATATAAAAAGTTGCAATTGATCTAATGCAACTTCACCTAATGCAACCTTTTTTTACCAAAAAGAGTTGCAATAGGCTTATTTTCTTGTATATGGCATACATTGTCGTAAGTTGTCCTAAATATTCGTACGATATTCAAAGGACTCGGACGAAATCATTAGGTTTATTATGGAGTTTTAAGTTTATATACGGTTTTGTAAGGTTTTGTTACTATTTATAAGGCGTCCTTCAATATAATAATGTGTTTTTCAAGGTGTTAATATGGCATACAGAGTTGTAAGATGTCATAAATTGTCGTACGATGTTCAAAGGACTCGTACGAATTCATTAGATTTATTATGATGTTTTATGTTTATATACGGTATTGTAAGGTGTTGTTATGACTTGTAAGGCGTCCTACAATATAATATCGTGTTTTTCAAGGTGTTAATATGGCATACAGTGTCGTAAGTTGCCCTAAATTGTCGTACGATGTTCAAAGGACTCGGACGAATTTATTAGGTTTATTATGGAGTTTTAATTTTTTTACTGTATTATAAGGTGTTGTTAGGATTTGTAAGGCGTCCTACAATATAATATCGTGTTTTTCAAGGTGTTAATATGGCATACATTGTCGTAAGTTGTCCTAAATATTCGTACGATATTCAAAGGACTCGAACGAATTCATTAGGTTTATTATGGAGTTTTAAGTTTATATACGGTTTTGTAAGGTTTTGTTACTATTTATAAGGCGTCCTTCAATATAATAATGTGTTTTTCAAGGTGTTAATATGGCATACAGAGTTCTAAGATGTCATAAATTGTCGTACGATGTTCAAAGGACTCGTACGAATTCATTAGATTTATTATGAAGTTTTATGTTTATATACAGTATTGTAAGGTGTTGTTATGACTTGTAAGGCGTCCTACAATATAATATCGTGTTTTTCAAGGTGTTAATATGGCATACAGTGTCGTAAGTTGCCCTAAAATGTCGTACGATGTTCAAAGGACTCGGACGAATTTATTAGGTTTATTATGGAGTTTTAAGTTTTTATACTGTATTATAAGGTGTTGTTATGATTTGTAAGGCGTCCTACAATATAATATCGTGTTTTTCAAGGTGTTAATATGGCATACAGTGTCGTAAGTTGCCCTAAATTGTCCTACGATGTTCAAAGGACTCGGACGAATTTATTAGGTTTATTATGGAGTTTTAAGATTTTATACTGTATTATAAGGTGTTGTTATGATTTGTAAGGCGTCCTACAATATAATATCGTGTTTTTCAAGGTGTTAATATGGCATACATTGTCGTAAGTTGTCCTAAATATTCGTACGATATTCAAAGGACTCGGACGAAATCATTAGGTTTATTATGGAGTTTTAAGTTTATATACGGTTTTGTAAGGTTTTGTTACTATTTATAAGGCGTCCTTCAATATAATAATGTGTTTTTCAAGGTGTTAATATGGCATACAGAGTTGTAAGATGTCATAAATTGTCGTACGATGTTCAAAGGACTCGTACGAATTCATTAGATTTATTATGATGTTTTATGTTTATATACGGTATTGTAAGGTGTTGTTATGACTTGTAAGGCGTCCTACAATATAATATCGTGTTTTTCAAGGTGTTAATATGGCATACAGTGTCGTAAGTTGCCCTAAATTGTCGTACGATGTTCAAAGGACTCGGACGAATTTATTAGGTTTATTATGAAGTTTTAATTTTTTTACTATATTATAAGGTGTTGTTAGGATTTGTAAGGCGTCCTACAATATAATATCGTGTTTTTCAAGGTGTTAATATGGCATACATTGTCGTAAGTTGTCCTAAATATTCGTACGATATTCAAAGGACTCGAACGAATTCATTAGGTTTATTATGGAGTTTTAAGTTTATATACGGTTTTGTAAGGTTTTGTTACTATTTATAAGGCGTCCTTCAATATAATAATGTGTTTTTCAAGGTGTTAATACGGCATACAGAGTTCTAAGATGTCATAAATTGTCGTACGATGTTCAAAGGACTCGTACGAATTCATTAGATTTATTATGAAGTTTTATGTTTATATACGGTATTGTAAGGTGTTGTTATGACTTGTAAGGCGTCTTACAATATAATATCGTGTTTTTCAAGGTGTTAATATGGCATAGAGTGTCGTAAGTTTCCCTAAAATGTCGTACGATGTTCAAAGGACTCGGACGAATTTATTAGGTTTATTATGGAGTTTTAAGTTTTTATACTGTATTATAAGGTGTTGTTATGATTTGTAAGGCGTCCTACAATATAATATCGTGTTTTTCAAGGTGTTAATATGGCATACAGTGTCGTAAGTTGCCCTAAATTGTCGTACGATGTTCAAAGGACTCGGACGAATTTATTAGGTTTATTATGGAGTTTTAAGTTTTTATACTCTATTATAAGGTGTTGTTATGATTTGTAAGGCGTCCTACAATATAATATCGTGTTTTTCAAGGTGTTAACTACTAAAAAATGAACCTATTGTAACCTTTTTATAACCTTTTTGCAACCTTTTTTTTCAAAACAGTTGCATTAGAAGAAGTTGCATTAGATCTAATGCAACTTTTTTGTTACCTATTGCAACTCTTATTTAAAGAGTTGCATTAAAAAAAGGTTGCATTTGAATAAAAATTGCATTATGTAAAAAAAACAGTTGCATTATGTAAAAAAACAGTTGCATTAAGTAATATAAAAAGTTGCAATTGATCTAATGCAACTTCACCTAATGCAACCTTTTTTTACCAAAAAGAGTTGCAATAGGCTTATTTTCTTGTATATGGCATACATTGTCGTAAGTTGTCCTAAATATTCGTACGATATTCAAAGGACTCGGACGAAATCATTAGGTTTATTATGGAGTTTTAAGTTTATATACGGTTTTGTAAGGTTTTGTTACTATTTATAAGGCGTCCTTCAATATAATAATGTGTTTTTCAAGGTGTTAATATGGCATACAGAGTTGTAAGATGTCATAAATTGTCGTACGATGTTCAAAGGACTCGTACGAATTCATTAGATTTATTATGATGTTTTATGTTTATATACGGTATTGTAAGGTGTTGTTATGACTTGTAAGGCGTCCTACAATATAATATCGTGTTTTTCAAGGTGTTAATATGGCATACAGTGTCGTAAGTTGCCCTAAATTGTCGTACGATGTTCAAAGGACTCGGACGAATTTATTAGGTTTATTATGGAGTTTTAATTTTTTTACTGTATTATAAGGTGTTGTTAGGATTTGTAAGGCGTCCTACAATATAATATCGTGTTTTTCAAGGTGTTAATATGGCATACATTGTCGTAAGTTGTCCTAAATATTCGTACGATATTCAAAGGACTCGAACGAATTCATTAGGTTTATTATGGAGTTTTAAGTTTATATACGGTTTTGTAAGGTTTTGTTACTATTTATAAGGCGTCCTTCAATATAATAATGTGTTTTTCAAGGTGTTAATATGGCATACAGAGTTCTAAGATGTCATAAATTGTCGTACGATGTTCAAAGGACTCGTACGAATTCATTAGATTTATTATGAAGTTTTATGTTTATATACGGTATTGTAAGGTGTTGTTATGACTTGTAAGGCGTCCTACAATATAATATCGTGTTTTTCAAGGTGTTAATATGGCATACAGTGTCGTAAGTTGCCCTAAATTGTCGTACGATGTTCAAAGGACTCGGACGAATTTATTAGGTTTATTATGGAGTTTTAAGTTTATATACGATATTGTAAGGTGTTGTTACGATTTGTAAGGTGTCCTACAATATAATATCGTGTTTTTCAAGGTGTTAATATGGCATACAGTGTCGTAAGTTGCCCTAAATTGTCGTACGATGTTCAAAGGACTCGGACGAATTTATTAGGTTTATTATGGAGTTTTAATTTTTTATACTGTATTATAAGGTGTTTTTATGATTTGTAAGGCGTCCTACAATATAATATCGTGTTTTTCAAGGTGTTAATATGGCATACATTGTCGTAAGTTGTCCTAAATATTCGTACGATATTCAAAGGACTCGAACGAATTCATTAGGTTTATTATGGAGTTTTAAGTTTATATACGGTTTTGTAAGGTTTTGTTACTATTTATAAGGCGTCCTTCAATATAATAATGTGTTTTTCAAGGTGTTAATATGGCATACAGAGTTCTAAGATGTCATAAATTGTCGTACGATGTTCAAAGGACTCGTACGAATTCATTAGATTTATTATGAAGTTTTATGTTTATATACGGTATTGTAAGGTGTTGTTATGACTTGTAAGGCGTCCTACAATATAATATCGTGTTTTTCAAGGTGTTAATATGGCATACAGTGTCGTAAGTTGCCCTAAATTGTCGTACGATGTTCAAAGGACTCGGACGAATTTATTAGGTTTATTATGGAGTTTTAAGTTTTTATACTGTATTATAAGGTGTTGTTAGGATTTGTAAGGCGTCCTACAATATAATATCGTGTTTTTCAAGGTGTTAATATGGCATACATTGTCGTAAGTTGTCCTAAATATTCGTACGATATTCAAAGGACTCGAACGAACTCATTAGGTTTATTATGGAGTTTTAAGTTTATATACGGTTTTGTAAGGTTTTGTTACTATTTATAAGGCGTCCTTCAATATAATAATGTGTTTTTCAAGGTGTTAATATGGCATACAGAGTTCTAAGATGTCATAAATTGTCGTACGATGTTCAAAGGACTCGTACGAATTCATTAGATTTATTATGAAGTTTTATGTTTATATACGGTATTGTAAGGTGTTGTTATGACTTGTAAGGCGTCCTACAATATAATATCGTGTTTTTCAAGGTGTTAATATGGCATACAGTGTCGTAAGTTGCCCTAAAATGTCGTACGATGTTCAAAGGACTCGGACGAATTTATTAGGTTTATTATGGAGTTTTAAGTTTTTATACTGTATTATAAGGTGTTGTTATGATTTGTAAGGCGTCCTACAATATAATATCGTGTTTTTCAAGGTGTTAATATGGCATACAGTGTCGTAAGTTGCCCTAAATTGTCGTACGATGTTCAAAGGACTCGGACGAATTTATTAGGTTTATTATGGAGTTTTAAGTTTTTATACTGTATTATAAGGTGTTGTTATGATTTGTAAGGCGTCCTACAATATAATATCGTGTTTTTCAAGGTGTTAATATGGCATACATTGTCGTAAGTTGTCCTAAATATTCGTACGATATTCAAAGGACTCGGACGAAATCATTACGTTTATTATGGAGTTTTAAGTTTATATACGGTCTTGTAAGGTTTTGTTACTATTTATAAGGCGTCCTTCAATATAATAATGTGTTTTTCAAGGTGTTAATATGGCATACAGAGTTGTAAGATGTCATAAATTGTCGTACGATGTTCAAAGGACTCGTACGAATTCATTAGATTTATTATGATGTTTTATGTTTATATACGGTATTGTAAGGTGTTGTTATGACTTGTAAGGCGTCCTACAATATAATATCGTGTTTTTCAAGGTGTTAATATGGCATACAGTGTCGTAAGTTGCCCTAATTGTCGTACGATGTTCAAAGGACTCGGACGAATTTATTAGTTTTATTATGGAGTTTTAATTTTTTTACTGTATTATAAGGTGTTGTTAGGATTTGTAAGGCGTCCTACAATATAATATCGTGTTTTTCAAGGTGTTAATATGGCATACATTGTCGTAAGTTGTCCTAAATATTCGTACGATATTCAAAGGACTCGAACGAATTCATTAGGTTTATTATGAAGTTTTATGTTTATATACGGTATTGTAAGGTGTTGTTATGACTTGTAAGGCGTCCTACAATATAATATCGTGTTTTTCAAGGTGTTAATATGGCATACAGAGTTCTAAGATGCCCTAAATTGTCGTACGATGTTCAAAGGACTCGGACGAATTTATTAGGTTTATTATGGAGTTTTAAGTTTTTATACTGTATTATAAGGTGTTGTTATGACTTGTAAGGCGTCCTACAATATAATATCGTGTTTTTCAAGGTGTTAATATGGCATACAGTGTCGTAAGTTGCCCTAAATTGTCGTACGATGTTCAAAGGACTCGGACGAATTTATTAGGTTTATTATGGAGTTTTAAGTTTTTATAATGTATTATAAGGTGTTGTTATGATTTGTAAGGCGTCCTTCAATATAATATCGTGTTTTTCAAGGTGTTAATATGGCATACATTGTCGTAAGTTGTCCTAAATATTCGTACGATATTCAAAGGACTCGGACGAATTCATTAGGTTTATTATGGAGTTTTAAGTTTATATACGGTTTTGTAAGGTTTTGTTACTATTTATAAGGCGTCCTTCAATATAATAATGTGTTTTTCAAGGTGTTAATATGGCATACAGAGTTCTAAGATGTCATAAATTGTCGTACGATGTTCAAAGGACTCGTACGAATTCATTAGATTTATTATGAAGTTTTATGTTTATATACGGTATTGTAAGGTGTTGTTATGACTTGTAAGGCGTCCTACAATATAATATCGTGTTTTTCAAGGTGTTAATATGGCATATAGTGTCGTAAGTTGCCCTAAATTGTCGTACGATGTTCAAAGGACTCGGACGAATTTATTAGGTTTATTATGGAGTTTTAAGTTTTTATACTGTATTATAAGGTGTTGTTATGATTTGTAAGGCGTCCTACAACATAATATCGTGTTTTTCAAGGTGTTAATATGGCATACAGTGTCGTAAGTTGCCCTAAATTGTCGTACGATGTTCAAAGGACTCGGACGAATTTATTAGGTTTATTATGGAGTTTTAGTTTTTATAATGTATTATAAGGTGTTGTTATGATTTGTAAGGCGTCCTACAATATAATATCGAGTTTTTCAAGGTGTTAATATGGCATACATTGTCGTAAGTTGTCCTAAATATTCGTACGATATTCAAAGGACTCGGACGAATTCATTAGGTTTATTATGGAGTTTTAAGTTTATATACGGTTTTGTAAGGTTTTGTTACTATTTATAAGGCGTCCTTCAATATAATAATGTGTTTTTCAAGGTGTTAATATGGCATACAGAGTTGTAAGATGTCATAAATTGTCGTACGATGTTCAAAGGACTCGTACGAATTCATTAGATTTATTATGAAGTTTTATGTTTATATACAGTATTGTAAGGTGTTGTTATGACTTGTAAGGCGTCCTACAATATAATATCGTGTTTTTCAAGGTGTTAATATGGCATACAGTGTCGTAAGTTGCCCTAAATTGTCGTACGATGTTCAAAGGACTCGGACGAATTTATTAGGTTTATTATGGAGTTTTAATTTTTTATACTGTATTATAAGGTGTTTTTATGATTTGTAAGGCGTCCTACAATATAATATCGTGTTTTTCAAGGTGTTAATATGGCATACATTGTCGTAAGTTGTCCTAAATATTCGTACGATATTCAAAGGACTCGGACGAAATCATTACGTTTATTATGGAGTTTTAAGTTTATATACGGTTTTGTAAGGTTTTGTTACTATTTATAAGGCGTCCTTCAATATAATAATGTGTTTTTCAAGGTGTTAATATGGCATACAGAGTTCTAAGATGTCATAAATTGTCGTACGATGTTCAAAGGACTCGTACGAATTCATTAGATTTATTATGAAGTTTTATGTTTATATACGGTATTGTAAGGTGTTGTTATGACTTGTAAGGCGTCCTACAATATAATATCGTGTTTTTCAAGGTGTTAATATGGCATACAGTGTCGTAAGTTGCCCTAAAATGTCGTACGATGTTCAAAGGACTCGGACGAATTTATTAGGTTTATTATGGAGTTTTAAGTTTTTATACTGTATTATAAGGTGTTGTTATGATTTGTAAGGCGTCCTACAATATAATATCGTGTTTTTCAAGGTGTTAATATGGCATACAGTGTCGTAAGTTGCCCTAAATTGTCGTACGATGTTCAAAGGACTCGGACGAATTTATTAGGTTTATTATGGAGTTTTAAGTTTTTATACTGTATTATAAGGTGTTGTTATGATTTGTAAGGCGTCCTACAATATAATATCGTGTTTTTCAAGGTGTTAATATGGCATACATTGTCGTAAGTTGTCCTAAATATTCGTACGATATTCAAAGGACTCGGACGAAATCATTACGTTTATTATGGAGTTTTAAGTTTATATACGGTTTTGTAAGGTTTTGTTACTATTTATAAGGCGTCCTTCAATATAATAATGTGTTTTTCAAGGTGTTAATATGGCATACAGAGTTGTAAGATGTCATAAATTGTCGTACGATGTTCAAAGGACTCGTACGAATTCATTAGATTTATTATGATGTTTTATGTTTATATACGGTATTGTAAGGTGTTGTTATGACTTGTAAGGCGTCCTACAATATAATATCGTGTTTTTCAAGGTGTTAATATGGCATACAGTGTCGTAAGTTGCCCTAAATTGTCGTACGATGTTCAAAGGACTCGGACGAATTTATTAGTTCTATTATGGAGTTTTAATTTTTTTACTGTATTATAAGGTGTTGTTAGGATTTGTAAGGCGTCCTACAATATAATATCGTGTTTTTCAAGGTGTTAATATGGCATACATTGTCGTAAGTTGTCCTAAATATTCGTACGATATTCAAAGGACTCGAACGAATTCATTAGGTTTATTATGAAGTTTTATGTTTATATACGGTATTGTAAGGTGTTGTTATGACTTGTAAGGCGTCCTACAATATAATATCGTGTTTTTCAAGGTGTTAATATGGCATACAGAGTTCTAAGATGCCCTAAATTGTCGTACGATGTTCAAAGGACTCGGACGAATTTATTAGGTTTATTATGGAGTTTTAAGTTTTTATACTGTATTATAAGGTGTTGTTATGACTTGTAAGGCGTCCTACAATATAATATCGTGTTTTTCAAGGTGTTAATATGGCATACAGTGTCGTAAGTTGCCCTAAATTGTCGTACGATGTTCAAAGGACTCGGACGAATTTATTAGGTTTATTATGGAGTTTTAAGTTTTTATAATGTATTATAAGGTGTTGTTATGATTTGTAAGGCGTCCTTCAATATAATATCGTGTTTTTCAAGGTGTTAATATGGCATACATTGTCGTAAGTTGTCCTAAATATTCGTACGATATTCAAAGGACTCGGACGAATTCATTAGGTTTATTATGGAGTTTTAAGTTTATATACGGTTTTGTAAGGTTTTGTTACTATTTATAAGGCGTCCTTCAATATAATAATGTGTTTTTCAAGGTGTTAATATGGCATACAGAGTTCTAAGATGTCATAAATTGTCGTACGATGTTCAAAGGACTCGTACGAATTCATTAGATTTATTATGAAGTTTTATGTTTATATACGGTATTGTAAGGTGTTGTTATGACTTGTAAGGCGTCCTACAATATAATATCGTGTTTTTCAAGGTGTTAATATGGCATACAGTGTCGTAAGTTGCCCTAAAATGTCGTACGATGTTCAAAGGACTCGGACGAATTTATTAGGTTTATTATGGAGTTTTAAGTTTTTATACTGTATTATAAGGTGTTGTTATGATTTGTAAGGCGTCCTACAATATAATATCGTGTTTTTCAAGGTGTTAATATGGCATACAGTGTCGTAAGTTGCCCTAAATTGTCGTACGATGTTCAAAGGACTCGGACGAATTTATTAGGTTTATTATGGAGTTTTAAGTTTTTATACTGTATTATAAGGTGTTGTTATGATTTGTAAGGCGTCCTACAATATAATATCGTGTTTTTCAAGGTGTTAATATGGCATACATTGTCGTAAGTTGTCCTAAATATTCGTACGATATTCAAAGGACTCGGACGAAATCATTACGTTTATTATGGAGTTTTAAGTTTATATACGGTTTTGTAAGGTTTTGTTACTATTTATAAGGCGTCCTTCAATATAATAATGTGTTTTTCAAGGTGTTAATATGGCATACAGAGTTGTAAGATGTCATAAATTGTCGTACGATGTTCAAAGGACTCGTACGAATTCATTAGATTTATTATGATGTTTTATGTTTATATACGGTATTGTAAGGTGTTGTTATGACTTGTAAGGCGTCCTACAATATAATATCGTGTTTTTCAAGGTGTTAATATGGCATACAGTGTCGTAAGTTGCCCTAAATTGTCGTACGATGTTCAAAGGACTCGGACGAATTTATTAGTTCTATTATGGAGTTTTAATTTTTTTACTGTATTATAAGGTGTTGTTAGGATTTGTAAGGCGTCCTACAATATAATATCGTGTTTTTCAAGGTGTTAATATGGCATACATTGTCGTAAGTTGTCCTAAATATTCGTACGATATTCAAAGGACTCGAACGAATTCATTAGGTTTATTATGAAGTTTTATGTTTATATACGGTATTGTAAGGTGTTGTTATGACTTGTAAGGCGTCCTACAATATAATATCGTGTTTTTCAAGGTGTTAATATGGCATACAGAGTTCTAAGATGCCCTAAATTGTCGTACGATGTTCAAAGGACTCGGACGAATTTATTAGGTTTATTATGGAGTTTTAAGTTTTTATACTGTATTATAAGGTGTTGTTATGACTTGTAAGGCGTCCTACAATATAATATCGTGTTTTTCAAGGTGTTAATATGGCATACAGTGTCGTAAGTTGCCCTAAATTGTCGTACGATGTTCAAAGGACTCGGACGAATTTATTAGGTTTATTATGGAGTTTTAAGTTTTTATAATGTATTATAAGGTGTTGTTATGATTTGTAAGGCGTCCTTCAATATAATATCGTGTTTTTCAAGGTGTTAATATGGCATACATTGTCGTAAGTTGTCCTAAATATTCGTACGATATTCAAAGGACTCGGACGAATTCATTAGGTTTATTATGGAGTTTTAAGTTTATATACGGTTTTGTAAGGTTTTGTTACTATTTATAAGGCGTCCTTCAATATAATAATGTGTTTTTCAAGGTGTTAATATGGCATACAGAGTTCTAAGATGTCATAAATTGTCGTACGATGTTCAAAGGACTCGTACGAATTCATTAGATTTATTATGAAGTTTTATGTTTATATACGGTATTGTAAGGTGTTGTTATGACTTGTAAGGCGTCCTACAATATAATATCGTGTTTTTCAAGGTGTTAATATGGCATATAGTGTCGTAAGTTGCCCTAAATTGTCGTACGATGTTCAAAGGACTCGGACGAATTTATTAGGTTTATTATGGAGTTTTAAGTTTTTATACTGTATTATAAGGTGTTGTTATGATTTGTAAGGCGTCCTACAACATAATATCGTGTTTTTCAAGGTGTTAATATGGCATACAGTGTCGTAAGTTGCCCTAAATTGTCGTACGATGTTCAAAGGACTCGGACGAATTTATTAGGTTTATTATGGAGTTTTAGTTTTTATAATGTATTATAAGGTGTTGTTATGATTTGTAAGGCGTCCTACAATATAATATCGAGTTTTTCAAGGTGTTAATATGGCATACATTGTCGTAAGTTGTCCTAAATATTCGTACGATATTCAAAGGACTCGGACGAATTCATTAGGTTTATTATGGAGTTTTAAGTTTATATACGGTTTTGTAAGGTTTTGTTACTATTTATAAGGCGTCCTTCAATATAATAATGTGTTTATCAAGGTGTTAATATGGCATACAGAGTTGTAAGATGTCATAAATTGTCGTACGATGTTCAAAGGACTCGTACGAATTCATTAGATTTATTATGAAGTTTTATGTTTATATACAGTATTGTAAGGTGTTGTTATGACTTGTAAGGCGTCCTACAATATAATATCGTGTTTTTCAAGGTGTTAATATGGCATACAGTGTCGTAAGTTGCCCTAAATTGTCGTACGATGTTCAAAGGACTCGGACGAATTTATTAGGTTTATTATGGAGTTTTAATTTTTTATACTGTATTATAAGGTGTTTTTATGATTTGTAAGGCGTCCTACAATATAATATCGTGTTTTTCAAGGTGTTAATATGGCATACATTGTCGTAAGTTGTCCTAAATATTCGTACGATATTCAAAGGACTCGGACGAATTCATTAGGTTTATTATAGAGTTTTAAGTTTATATACGGTTTTGTAAGGTTTTGTTACTATTTATAAGGCGTCCTTCAATATAATAATGTGTTTTTCAAGGTGTTAATATGGCATACAGAGTTCTAAGATGTCATAAATTGTCGTACGATGTTCAAAGGACTCGTACGAATTCATTAGATTTATTATGAAGTTTTATGTTTATATACGGTATTGTAAGGTGTTGTTATGACTTGTAAGGCGTCCTACAATATAATATCGTGTTTTTCAAGGTGTTAATATGGCATACAGTGTCGTAAGTTGCCCTAAATTGTCGTACGATGTTCAAAGGACTCGGACGAATTTATTAGGTTTATTATGGAGTTTTAAGTTTTTATACTGTATTATAAGGTGTTGTTATGATTTGTAAGGCGTCCTACAACATAATATCATGTTTTTCAAGGTGTTAATATGGCATACAGTGTCGTAAGTTGCCCTAAATTGTCGTACGATGTTCAAAGGACTCGGACGAATTTATTAGGTTTATTATGGAGTTTTAAGTTTTTATAATGTATTATAAGGTGTTGTTATGATTTGTAAGGCGTCCTACAATATAATATCGTGTTTTTCAAGGTGTTAATATGGCATACATTGCCGTAAGTTGTCCTAAATATTCGTACGATATTCAAAGGACTCGGACGAATTCATTAGGTTTATTATGGAGTTTTAAGTTTATATACGGTTTTGTAAGGTTTTGTTACTATTTATAAGGCGTCCTTCAATATAATAATGTGTTTTTCAAGGTGTTAATATGGCATACAGAGTTGTAAGATGTCATAAATTGTCGTACGATGTTCAAAGGACTCGTACGAATTCATTAGATTTATTATGAAGTTTTATGTTTATATACGGTATTGTAAGGTGTTGTTATGATTGTAAGGCGTCCTACAATATAATATCGTGTTTTTCAAGGTGTTAATATGGCATACAGTGTCGTAAGTTGCCCTAAAATGTCGTACGATGTTCAAAGGACTCGGACGAATTTATTAGGTTTATTATGGAGTTTTAAGTTTTTATACTGTATTATAAGGTGTTGTTATGATTTGTAAGGCGTCCTACAATATAATATCGTGTTTTTCAAGGTGTTAATATGGCATACAGTGTCGTAAGTTGCCCTAAATTGTCCTACGATGTTCAAAGGACTCGGACGAATTTATTAGGTTTATTATGGAGTTTTAAGATTTTATACTGTATTATAAGGTGTTGTTATGATTTGTAAGGCGTCCTACAATATAATATCGTGTTTTTCAAGGTGTTAATATGGCATACATTGTCGTAAGTTGTCCTAAATATTCGTACGATATTCAAAGGACTCGGACGAAATCATTAGGTTTATTATGGAGTTTTAAGTTTATATACGGTTTTGTAAGGTTTTGTTACTATTTATAAGGCGTCCTTCAATATAATAATGTGTTTTTCAAGGTGTTAATATGGCATACAGAGTTGTAAGATGTCATAAATTGTCGTACGATGTTCAAAGGACTCGTACGAATTCATTAGATTTATTATGATGTTTTATGTTTATATACGGTATTGTAAGGTGTTGTTATGACTTGTAAGGCGTCCTACAATATAATATCGTGTTTTTCAAGGTGTTAATATGGCATACAGTGTCGTAAGTTGCCCTAAATTGTCGTACGATGTTCAAAGGACTCGGACGAATTTATTAGGTTTATTATGAAGTTTTAATTTTTTTACTATATTATAAGGTGTTGTTAGGATTTGTAAGGCGTCCTACAATATAATATCGTGTTTTTCAAGGTGTTAATATGGCATACATTGTCGTAAGTTGTCCTAAATATTCGTACGATATTCAAAGGACTCGAACGAATTTATTAGGTTTATTATGGAGTTTTAAGTTTATATACGGTTTTGTAAGGTTTTGTTACTATTTATAAGGCGTCCTTCAATATAATAATGTGTTTTTCAAGGTGTTAATACGGCATACAGAGTTCTAAGATGTCATAAATTGTCGTACGATGTTCAAAGGACTCGTACGAATTCATTAGATTTATTATGAAGTTTTATGTTTATATACGGTATTGTAAGGTGTTGTTATGACTTGTAAGGCGTCCTACAATATAATATCGTGTTTTTCAAGGTGTTAATATGGCATAGAGTGTCGTAAGTTTCCCTAAAATGTCGTACGATGTTCAAAGGACTCGGACGAATTTATTAGGTTTATTATGGAGTTTTAAGTTTTTATACTGTATTATAAGGTGTTGTTATGATTTGTAAGGCGTCCTACAATATAATATCGTGTTTTTCAAGGTGTTAATATGGCATACAGTGTCGTAAGTTGCCCTAAATTGTCGTACGATGTTCAAAGGACTCGGACGAATTTATTAGGTTTATTATGGAGTTTTAAGTTTTTATACTCTATTATAAGGTGTTGTTATGATTTGTAAGGCGTCCTACAATATAATATCGTGTTTTTCAAGGTGTTAACTACTAAAAAATGAACCTATTGTAACCTTTTTATAACCTTTTTGCAACCTTTTTTTTCAAAACAGTTGCATTAGAAGAAGTTGCATTAGATCTAATGCAACTTTTTTGTTACCTATTGCAACTCTTATTTAAAGAGTTGCATTAAAAAAAGGTTGCATTTGAATAAAAATTGCATTATGTAAAAAAAACAGTTGCATTATGTAAAAAAACAGTTGCATTAAGTAATATAAAAAGTTGCAATTGATCTAATGCAACTTCACCTAATGCAACCTTTTTTTACCAAAAAGAGTTGCAATAGGCTTATTTTCTTGTATATGGCATACATTGTCGTAAGTTGTCCTAAATATTCGTACGATATTCAAAGGACTCGGACGAAATCATTAGGTTTATTATGGAGTTTTAAGTTTATATACGGTTTTGTAAGGTTTTGTTACTATTTATAAGGCGTCCTTCAATATAATAATGTGTTTTTCAAGGTGTTAATATGGCATACAGAGTTGTAAGATGTCATAAATTGTCGTACGATGTTCAAAGGACTCGTACGAATTCATTAGATTTATTATGATGTTTTATGTTTATATACGGTATTGTAAGGTGTTGTTATGACTTGTAAGGCGTCCTACAATATAATATCGTGTTTTTCAAGGTGTTAATATGGCATACAGTGTCGTAAGTTGCCCTAAATTGTCGTACGATGTTCAAAGGACTCGGACGAATTTATTAGGTTTATTATGGAGTTTTAATTTTTTTACTGTATTATAAGGTGTTGTTAGGATTTGTAAGGCGTCCTACAATATAATATCGTGTTTTTCAAGGTGTTAATATGGCATACATTGTCGTAAGTTGTCCTAAATATTCGTACGATATTCAAAGGACTCGAACGAATTCATTAGGTTTATTATGGAGTTTTAAGTTTATATACGGTTTTGTAAGGTTTTGTTACTATTTATAAGGCGTCCTTCAATATAATAATGTGTTTTTCAAGGTGTTAATATGGCATACAGAGTTCTAAGATGTCATAAATTGTCGTACGATGTTCAAAGGACTCGTACGAATTCATTAGATTTATTATGAAGTTTTATGTTTATATACGGTATTGTAAGGTGTTGTTATGACTTGTAAGGCGTCCTACAATATAATATCGTGTTTTTCAAGGTGTTAATATGGCATACAGTGTCGTAAGTTGCCCTAAATTGTCGTACGATGTTCAAAGGACTCGGACGAATTTATTAGGTTTATTATGGAGTTTTAAGTTTATATACGATATTGTAAGGTGTTGTTACGATTTGTAAGGTGTCCTACAATATAATATCGTGTTTTTCAAGGTGTTAATATGGCATACAGTGTCGTAAGTTGCCCTAAATTGTCGTACGATGTTCAAAGGACTCGGACGAATTTATTAGGTTTATTATGGAGTTTTAATTTTTTATACTGTATTATAAGGTGTTTTTATGATTTGTAAGGCGTCCTACAATATAATATCGTGTTTTTCAAGGTGTTAATATGGCATACATTGTCGTAAGTTGTCCTAAATATTCGTACGATATTCAAAGGACTCGAACGAATTCATTAGGTTTATTATGGAGTTTTAAGTTTATATACGGTTTTGTAAGGTTTTGTTACTATTTATAAGGCGTCCTTCAATATAATAATGTGTTTTTCAAGGTGTTAATATGGCATACTGAGTTCTAAGATGTCATAAATTGTCGTACGATGTTCAAAGGACTCGTACGAATTCATTAGATTTATTATGAAGTTTTATGTTTATATACGGTATTGTAAGGTGTTGTTATGACTTGTAAGGCGTCCTACAATATAATATCGTGTTTTTCAAGGTGTTAATATGGCATACAGTGTCGTAAGTTGCCCTAAATTGTCGTACGATGTTCAAAGGACTCGGACGAATTTATTAGGTTTATTATGGAGTTTTAAGTTTTTATACTGTATTATAAGGTGTTGTTAGGATTTGTAAGGCGTCCTACAATATAATATCGTGTTTTTCAAGGTGTTAATATGGCATACATTGTCGTAAGTTGTCCTAAATATTCGTACGATATTCAAAGGACTCGAACGAACTCATTAGGTTTATTATGGAGTTTTAAGTTTATATACGGTTTTGTAAGGTTTTGTTACTATTTATAAGGCGTCCTTCAATATAATAATGTGTTTTTCAAGGTGTTAATATGGCATACAGAGTTCTAAGATGTCATAAATTGTCGTACGATGTTCAAAGGACTCGTACGAATTCATTAGATTTATTATGAAGTTTTATGTTTATATACGGTATTGTAAGGTGTTGTTATGACTTGTAAGGCGTCCTACAATATAATATCGTGTTTTTCAAGGTGTTAATATGGCATACAGTGTCGTAAGTTGCCCTAAAATGTCGTACGATGTTCAAAGGACTCGGACGAATTTATTAGGTTTATTATGGAGTTTTAAGTTTTTATACTGTATTATAAGGTGTTGTTATGATTTGTAAGGCGTCCTACAATATAATATCGTGTTTTTCAAGGTGTTAATATGGCATACAGTGTCGTAAGTTGCCCTAAATTGTCGTACGATGTTCAAAGGACTCGGACGAATTTATTAGGTTTATTATGGAGTTTTAAGTTTTTATACTGTATTATAAGGTGTTGTTATGATTTGTAAGGCGTCCTACAATATAATATCGTGTTTTTCAAGGTGTTAATATGGCATACATTGTCGTAAGTTGTCCTAAATATTCGTACGATATTCAAAGGACTCGGACGAAATCATTACGTTTATTATGGAGTTTTAAGTTTATATACGGTTTTGTAAGGTTTTGTTACTATTTATAAGGCGTCCTTCAATATAATAATGTGTTTTTCAAGGTGTTAATATGGCATACAGAGTTGTAAGATGTCATAAATTGTCGTACGATGTTCAAAGGACTCGTACGAATTCATTAGATTTATTATGATGTTTTATGTTTATATACGGTATTGTAAGGTGTTGTTATGACTTGTAAGGCGTCCTACAATATAATATCGTGTTTTTCAAGGTGTTAATATGGCATACAGTGTCGTAAGTTGCCCTAAATTGTCGTACGATGTTCAAAGGACTCGGACGAATTTATTAGTTTTATTATGGAGTTTTAATTTTTTTACTGTATTATAAGGTGTTGTTAGGATTTGTAAGGCGTCCTACAATATAATATCGTGTTTTTCAAGGTGTTAATATGGCATACATTGTCGTAAGTTGTCCTAAATATTCGTACGATATTCAAAGGACTCGAACGAATTCATTAGGTTTATTATGGAGTTTTAAGTTTATATACGGTTTTGTAAGGTTTTGTTACTATTTATAAGGCGTCCTTCAATATAATAATGTGTTTTTCAAGGTGTTAATATGGCATACAGAGTTCTAAGATGTCATAAATTGTCGTACGATGTTCAAAGGACTCGTACGAATTCATTAGATTTATTATGAAGTTTTATGTTTATATACGGTATTGTAAGGTGTTGTTATGACTTGTAAGGCGTCCTACAATATAATATCGTGTTTTTCAAGGTGTTAATATGGCATACAGTGTCGTAAGTTGCCCTAAATTGTCGTACGATGTTCAAAGGACTCGGACGAATTTATTAGGTTTATTATGGAGTTTTAAGTTTTTTTACTGTATTATAAGGTGTTGTTAGGATTTGTAAGGCGTCCTACAATATAATATCGTGTTTTTCAAGGTGTTAATATGGCATACATTGTCGTAAGTTGTCCTAAATATTCGTACGATATTCAAAGGACTCGAACGAATTCATTAGGTTTATTATGGAGTTTTAAGTTTATATACGGTTTTGTAAGGTTTTGTTACTATTTATAAGGCGTCCTTCAATATAATAATGTGTTTTTCAAGGTGTTAATATGGCATACAGAGTTCTAAGATGTCATAAATTGTCGTACGATGTTCAAAGGACTCGTACGAATTCATTAGATTTATTATGAAGTTTTATGTTTATATACGGTATTGTAAGGTGTTGTTATGACTTGTAAGGCGTCCTACAATATAATATCGTGTTTTTCAATGTGTTAATATGGCATACAGTGTCGTAAGTTGCCCTAATTGTCGTACGATGTTCAAAGGACTCGGACGAATTTATTAGGTTTATTATGGAGTTATAAGTTTATATACGGTATTGTAAGGTGTTGTTACGATTTATAAGGTGTCCTACAATATAATAACGTGCTTTTCAAGGTGTTAATATGGCATACAGAGTTGTATGATGTCCTAAATTGTTGTACGATCTTCAAAGGACTCGTACGAATTCATTAGATTTATTATGGAGTTTTATGTTTATATACGGTATTATAAGGTGTAGTTATAACTTGTAAGGCGTCCTACAATATAATATCGTGATTTTCAAGGTTTTAAAATGGCATATAGTGTCGTAAGTTGTCCTAAATTGTCGTACGATGTTCAAAGGACTCGGACGAATTCATTTGGTTTATTATGGAGTTTTAAGTTTATATACGGTATTATAAGGTGTTGTTATGATTTGTAAGGCGTCTTACAGTATAATAACGTGTTTTCAAGGTGTTAATATGGCATACAGAGTCGAAAGATGTCCTAAATTGTCGTATGATGTTCAAAGGACTCGTACGAATTCATTAGATTTATTATGAAGTTTTATGTTTATATACGGTATTGTAAGGTGTTGTTATGACTTGTAAGGCGTCCTACAATATAATATCGTGTTTTTCAAGGTGTTAATATGGCATACAATGTCGTAAGTTGTCCTAAATTGTCGTACGATGTTCAAAGGACTCGGACGAATTCATTAGGTTTATTATGGAGTTTTTAGTTTATATACGGTATTATAAGGTGTTGTTATGATTTGTAATGCGTCCTACAATATAATAACGTGCTTTTCAAGGTGTTAATATGGCATACAGAGTCGTAAGATGTCCTAAATTGTCGTAAGATGTTCAAAGGACTCGAATGAATTCATTAGTTTATTATGGAGTTTTAAGTTTATAAACGGTATTATAAGGTGTTATTATGATTTGTAAGGCGTCCTACAATATAATAACGTGCTTTTCAAGGTGTTAATATGGCATACAGAGTCGTAAGATGTACTAAATTGTCGTATGATGTTCAAAGGATTCGTACGGATTCATTAGGTTTATTATGGAGTTTTAAGTTTATATACGGTATTATAAGGTGTTGTTACTATTTATAAGGCGTCCTGTAATATAATAATGTGTTTTTCAAGGTGTTAATATGGCATACAGAGTTGTAAGATGTCCTAAATTGTCGTACGATGTTCAAAGGACTCGTACGAATTCATTAGATTTATTATGGAGTTTTATGTTTATATACGGTATTTTAAGGTGTTGTTATAACTTGTAAGGTGTCCTACAATATAATATCGTGTTTTTCAAGGTGTTAATATGGCATATAGTGTTGTAAGTTGCCCTAAATTTTCGTACGAAGTTCAAAGGACTCGGACGAATTCATTAGGTTTATTATGGAGTTTTAAGTTTTTATACGGTATTATAAGGTGTTGTTATTATTTGTAAGGCGTCCAACAATATAATATCGTTTTTTCAAGGTGTTAATATGGCATACATTGTCGTAAGTTGTCCTAAATTGTCGTATGATATTCAAAGGACTCGGACGAATTCATTAGGTTTATTATGGAGTTTTAAGTTAATATACGGTTTTGTAAGGTGTTGTTACTATTTATAAGGCGTCCTTCAATATAATAATGTGTTTTTCAAGGTGTTATTATGGCATACAGAGTTGTAAGATGTCATAAATTGTCGTACGATGTTCAAAGGACTCGTACGAATTCATTAGATTTATTATGAAGTTTTATGTTTATATACGGTATTGTAAGGTGTTGTTATGACTTGTAAGGCGTCCTACAATATAATATCGTGTTTTTCAAGGTGTTAATATGGCATACAGTGTCGTAAGTTGCCCTAAATTGTCGTACGAAGTTCAAAGGACTCGGACGAATTCATTAGGTTTATTATGGAGTTTTAAGTTTTTATACGGTATTATAAGGTGTTGTTATTATTTGTAAGGCGTCCAACAATATAATATCGTTTTTTCAAGGTGTTAATATGGCATACATTGTCGTAAGTTGTCCTAAATTGTCGTATGATATTCAAAGGACTCGGACGAATTCATTAGGTTTATTATGGAGTTTTAAGTTAATATACGGTTTTGTAAGGTGTTGTTACTATTTATAAGGCGTCCTTCAATATAATAATGTGTTTTTCAAGGTGTTATTATGGCATACAGAGTTGTAAGATGTCATAAATTGTCGTACGATGTTCAAAGGACTCATACGAATTCATTAGATTTATTATGAAGTTTTATGTTTATATACGGTATGGTAAGGTGTTGTTATGACTTGTAAGGCGTCCTACAATATAATATCGTGTTTTTCAAGGTGTTAATATGGCATACAGTGTCGTAACTTGCCCTAAGTTGTCGTACGATGTTCAAAGGACTCGGACGAATTTATTAGGTTTATTATGGAGTTTTAAGTTTTTATACTGTATTATAAGGTGTTGTTATGATTTGTAAGGCGTCCTACAATATAATATCGTGTTTTTCAAGGTGTTAATATGGCATACATTGTCGTAAGTTGTCCTAAATATTCGTACGATATTCAAAGGACTCGAACGAATTCATTAGGTTTATTATGGAGTTTTAAGTTTATATACGGTTTTGTAAGGTTTTGTTACTATTTATAAGGCGTCCTTCAATATAATAATGTGTTTTTCAAGGTGTTAATATGGCATACAGAGTTCTAAGATGTCATAAATTGTCGTACGATGTTCAAAGGACTCGTACGAATTCATTAGATTTATTATGAAGTTTTATGTTTATATACGGTATTGTAAGGTGTTGTTATGACTTGTAAGGCGTCCTACAATATAATATCGTGTTTTTCAAGGTGTTAATATGGCATAGAGTGTCGTAAGTTGCCCTAAATTGTCGTACGAAGTTCAAAGGACTCGGACGAATTCATTAGGTTTATTATGGAGTTTTAAGTTTTTATACGGTATTATAAGGTGTTGTTATTATTTGTAAGGCGTCCAACAATATAATATCGTTTTTTCAAGGTGTTAATATGGCATACATTGTCGTAAGTTGTCCTAAATTGTCGTATGATATTCAAAGGACTCGGACGAATTCATTAGGTTTATTATGGAGTTTTAAGTTAATATACGGTTTTGTAAGGTGTTGTTACTATTTATAAGGCGTCCTTCAATATAATAATGTGTTTTTCAAGGTGTTATTATGGCATACAGAGTTGTAAGATGTCATAAATTGTCGTACGATGTTCAAAGGACTCGTACGAATTCATTAGATTTATTATGAAGTTTTATGTTTATATACGGTATTGTAAGGTGTTGTTATGACTTGTAAGGCGTCCTACAATATAATATCGTGTTTTTCAAGCTGTTAATATGGCATATAGTGTCGTAAGTTGCCCTAAATTGTCGTACGATGTTCAAAGGACTCGGACGAATTCATTAGGTTTATTATGGAGTTTTAAGTTTATATACGGTTTTGTAAGGTTTTGTTACTATTTATAAGGCGTCCTTCAATATAATAATGTGTTTTTCAAGGTGTTAATATGGCATACAGAGTTCTAAGATGTCATAAATTGTCGTACGATGTTCAAAGGACTCGTACGAATTCATTAGATTTATTATGAAGTTTTATGTTTATATACGATATTGTAAGGTGTTGTTATGACTTGTAAGGCGTCCTACAATATAATATCGTGTTTTTCAAGGTGTTAATATGGCATACAGTGTCGTAAGTTGCCCTAAATTGCCGTACGAAGTTCAAAGGACTCGGACGAATTCATTAGGTTTATTATGGAGTTTTAAGTTTTTATAAGGTATTATAAGGTGTTGTTATTATTTGTAAGGCGTCCAACAATATAATATCGTTTTTTCAAGGTGTTAATATGGCATACATTGTCGTAAGTTGTCCTAAATTTTCGTATGATATTCAAAGGACTCGGACGAATTCATTAGGTTTATTATGGAGTTTTAAGTTAATATACGGTTTTGTAAGGTGTTGTTACTATTTATAAGGCGTCCTTCAATATAATAATGAGTTTTTCAAGGTGTTATTATGGCATACAGAGTTGTAAGATGTCATAAATTGTCGTACAATGTTCAAAGGACTTGTACGAATTCATTAGATTTATTATTAAGTTTTATGTTTATATACGGTATTGTAAGGTGTTGTTATGACTTGTAAGGCGTCCTACAATATAATATCGTGTTTTTCAAGGTGTTAATATGGCATACAGTGTCGTAAGTTGCCCTAAATTGTCGTACGATGTTCAAAGGACTCGGACGAATTTATTAGGTTTATTATGGAGTTTTAAGTTTTTATACTGTATTATAAGGTGTTGTTATGATTTGTAAGGCGTCCTACAATATAATATCGTGTTTTTCAAGGTGTTAATATGGCATACATTGTCGTAAGTTGTCCTAAATATTCGTACGATATTCAAAGGACTCGAACGAATTCATTAGGTTTATTATGGAGTTTTAAGTTTATATACGTTTTTGTAAGGTTTTGATACTATTTATAAGGCGTCCTTCAATATAATAATGTGTTTTTCAAGGTGTTAATATGGCATACAGAGTTCTAAGATGTCATAAATTGTCGTACGATGTTCAAAGGACTCGTACGAATTCATTAGATTTATTATGAAGTTTTATGTTTATATACGATATTGTAAGGTGTTGTTATGACTTGTAAGGCGTCCTACAATATAATATCGTGTTTTTCAAGGTGTTAATATGGCATACAGTGTCGTAAGTTGTCCTAAATTGTCGTATGATATTCAAAGGACTCGGACGAATTCATTAGGTTTATTATGGAGTTTTAAGTTAATATACGGTTTTGTAAGGTGTTGTTACTATTTATAAGGCGTCCTTCAATATAATAATGAGTTTTTCAAGGTGTTATTATGGCATACAGAGTTGTAAGATGTCATAAATTGTCGTACAATGTTCAAAGGACTAGTACGAATTCATTAGATTTATTATTAAGTTTTATGTTTATATACGGTATTGTAAGGTGTTGTTATGACTTGTAAGGCGTCCTACAATATAATATCGTGTTTTTCAAGGTGTTAATATGGCATACAGTGTCGTAAGTTGCCCTAAATTGTCGTACGATGTTCAAAGGACTCGGACGAATTTATTAGGTTTATTATGGAGTTTTAAGTTTTTATACTGCATTATAAGGTGTTGTTATGATTTGTAAGGCGTCCTACAATATAATATCGTGTTTTTCAAGGTGTTAATATGGCATACATTGTCGTAAGTTGTCCTAAATATTCGTACGATATTCAAAGGACTCGAACGAATTCATTAGGTTTATTATGGAGTTTTAAGTTTATATACGTTTTTGTAAGGTTTTGTTACTATTTATAAGGCGTCCTTCAATATAATAATGTGTTTTTCAAGGTGTTAATATGGCATACAGAGTTCTAAGATGTCATAAATTGTCGTACGATGTTCAAAGGACTCGTACGAATTCATTAGATTTATTATGAAGTTTTATGTTTATATACGATATTGTAAGGTGTTGTTATGACTTGTAAGGCGTCCTACAATATAATATCGTGTTTTTCAAGGTGTTAATATGGCATACAGTGTCGTAAGTTGTCCTAAATTGTCGTATGATATTCAAAGGACTCGGACGAATTCATTAGGTTTATTATGGAGTTTTAAGTTAATATACGGTTTTGTAAGGTGTTGTTACTATTTATAAGGCGTCCTTCAATATAATAATGTGTTTTTCAAGGTGTTATTATGGCATACAGAGTTGTAAGATGTCATAAATTGTCGTACGATGTTCAAAGGACTCGTACGAATTCATTAGATTTATTATGAAGTTTTATGTTTATATACGGTATTGTAAGGTGTTGTTATGACTTGTAAGGCGTCCTACAATATAATATCGTGTTTTTCAAGGTGTTAATATGGCATACAGTGTCGTAAGTTGCCCTAAATTGTCGTACGATGTTCAAAGGACTCGGACGAATTTATTAGGTTTATTATAGAGTTTTAAGTTTTTATACTGTATTATAAGGTGTTGTTATGATTTGTAAGGCGTCCTACAATATAATATCGTGTTTTTCAAGGTGTTAATATGGCATACATTGTCGTAAGTTGTCCTAAATATTCGTACGATATTCAAAGGACTCGAACGAATTCATTAGGTTTATTATGGAGTTTTAAGTTTATATACGGTTTTGTAAGGTTTTGTTACTATTTATAAGGCGTCCTTCAATATAATAATGTGTTTTTCAAGGTGTTAATATGGCATACAGAGTTCTAAGATGTCATAAATTGTCGTACGATGTTCAAAGGACTCGTACGAATTCATTAGATTTATTATGAAGTTTTATGTTTATATACGGTATTGTAAGGTGTTGTTATGACTTGTAAGGCGTCCTACAATATAATATCGTGTTTTTCAAGGTGTTAATATGGCATAGAGTGTCGTAAGTTGCCCTAAATTGTCGTACGAAGTTCAAAGGACTCGGACGAATTCATTAGGTTTATTATGGAGTTTTAAGTTTTTATACGGTATTATAAGGTGTTGTTATTATTTGTAAGGCGTCCAACAATATAATATCGTTTTTTCAAGGTGTTAATATGGCATACATTGTCGTAAGTTGTCCTAAATTGTCGTATGATATTCAAAGGACTCGGACGAATTCATTAGGTTTATTATGGAGTTTTAAGTTAATATACGGTTTTGTAAGGTGTTGTTACTATTTATAAGGCGTCCTTCAATATAATAATGTGTTTTTCAAGGTGTTATTATGGCATACAGAGTTGTAAGATGTCATAAATTGTCGTACGATGTTCAAAGGACTCGTACGAATTCATTAGATTTATTATGAAGTTTTATGTTTATATACGGTATTGTAAGGTGTTGTTATGACTTGTAAGGCGTCCTACAATATAATATCGTGTTTTTCAAGGTGTTAATATGGCATACAGTGTCGTAAGTTGCCCTAAATTGTCGTACGATGTTCAAAGGACTCGGACGAATTTATTAGGTTTATTATGGAGTTTTAAGTTTTTATACTGCATTATAAGGTGTTGTTATGATTTGTAAGGCGTCCTACAATATAATATCGTGTTTTTCAAGGTGTTAATATGGCATACATTGTCGTAAGTTGTCCTAAATATTCGTACGATATTCAAAGGACTCGAACGAATTCATTAGGTTTATTATGGAGTTTTAAGTTTATATACGTTTTTGTAAGGTTTTGTTACTATTTATAAGGCGTCCTTCAATATAATAATGTGTTTTTCAAGGTGTTAATATGGCATACAGAGTTCTAAGATGTCATAAATTGTCGTACGATGTTCAAAGGACTCGTACGAATTCATTAGATTTATTATGAAGTTTTATGTTTATATACGATATTGTAAGGTGTTGTTATGACTTGTAAGGCGTCCTACAATATAATATCGTGTTTTTCAAGGTGTTAATATGGCATACAGTGTCGTAAGTTGTCCTAAATTGTCGTATGATATTCAAAGGACTCGGACGAATTCATTAGGTTTATTATGGAGTTTTAAGTTAATATACGGTTTTGTAAGGTGTTGTTACTATTTATAAGGCGTCCTTCAATATAATAATGTGTTTTTCAAGGTGTTATTATGGCATACAGAGTTGTAAGATGTCATAAATTGTCGTACGATGTTCAAAGGACTCGTACGAATTCATTAGATTTATTATGAAGTTTTATGTTTATATACGGTATTGTAAGGTGTTGTTATGACTTGTAAGGCGTCCTACAATATAATATCGTGTTTTTCAAGGTGTTAATATGGCATACAGTGTCGTAAGTTGCCCTAAATTGTCGTACGATGTTCAAAGGACTCGGACGAATTTATTAGGTTTATTATAGAGTTTTAAGTTTTTATACTGTATTATAAGGTGTTGTTATGATTTGTAAGACGTCCTACAATATAATATCGTGTTTTTCAAGGTGTTAATATGGCATACATTGTCGTAAGTTGTCCTAAATATTCGTACGATATTCAAAGGACTCGAACGAATTCATTAGGTTTATTATGAAGTTTTAAGTTTATATACGGTTTTGTAAGGTTTTGTTACTATTTATAAGGCGTCCTTCAATATAATAATGTGTTTTTCAAGGTGTTAATATGGCATACAGAGTTCTAAGATGTCATAAATTGTCGTACGATGTTCAAAGGACTCGTACGAATTCATTAGATTTATTATGAAGTTTTATGTTTATATACGGTATTCTAAGGTGTTGTTATGACTTGTAAGGCGTCCTACAATATAATATCGTGTTTTTCAAGGTGTTAATATGGCATACAGTGTCGTAAGTTGCCCTAAATTGTCGTACGAAGTTCAAAGGACTCGGACGAATTCATTAGGTTTATTATGGAGTTTTAAGTTTATATACGGTTTTGTAAGGTTTTGTTACTATTTATAAGGCGTCCTTCAATATAATAATGTGTTTTTCAAGGTGTTAATATGGCATACAGAGTTCTAAGATGTCATAAATTGTCGTACGATGTTCAAAGGACTCGTACGAATTCATTAGATTTATTATGAAGTTTTATGTTTATATACGATATTGTAAGGTGTTGTTATGACTTGTAAGGCGTCCTACAATATAATATCGTGTTTTTCAAGGTGTTAATATGGCATACAGTGTCGTAAGTTGCCCTAAATTGCCGTACGAAGTTCAAAGGACTCGGACGAATTCATTAGGTTTATTATGGAGTTTTAATTTTTTATAAGGTATTATAAGGTGTTGTTATTATTTGTAAGGCGTCCAACAATATAATATCGTTTTTTCAAGGTGTTAATATGGCATACATTGTCGTAAGCTGTCCTAAATTGTCGTATGATATTCAAAGGACTCGGACGAATTCATTAGGTTTATTATGGAGTTTTAAGTTAATATACGGTTTTGTAAGGTGTTGTTACTATTTATAAGGCGTCCTTCAATATAATAATGTGTTTTTCAAGGTGTTATTATGGCATACAGAGTTGTAAGATGTCATAAATTGTCGTACAATGTTCAAAGGACTCGTACGAATTCATTAGATTTATTATGAAGTTTTATGTTTATATACGGTATTGTAAGGTGTTGTTATGACTTGTAAGGCGTCCTACAATATAATATCGTGTTTTTCAAGGTGTTAATATGGCATACAGTGTCGTAAGTTGCCCTAAATTGTCGTACGATGTTCAAAGGACTCGGACGAATTTATTAGGTTTATTATAGAGTTTTAAGTTTTTATACTGTATTATAAGGTGTTGTTATGATTTGTAAGGCGTCCTACAATATAATATCGTGTTTTTCAAGGTGTTAATATGGCATACATTGTCGTAAGTTGTCCTAAATATTCGTACGATATTCAAAGGACTCGAACGAATTCATTAGGTTTATTATGGAGTTTTAAGTTTATATACGGTTTTGTAAGGTTTTGTTACTATTTATAAGGCGTCCTTCAATATAATAATGTGTTTTTCAAGGTGTTAATATGGCATACAGAGTTCTAAGATGTCATAAATTGTCGTACGATGTTCAAAGGACTCGTACAAATTCATTAGATTTATTATGAAGTTTTATGTTTATATACGGTATTGTAAGGTGTTGTTATGACTTGTAAGGCGTCCTACAATATAATATCGTGTTTTTCAAGGTGTTAATATGGCATACAGTGTCGTAAGTTGCCCTAAATTGTCGTACGAAGTTCAAAGGACTCGGACGAATTCATTAGGTTTATTATGGAGTTTTAAGTTTATATACGGTTTTGTAAGGTTTTGTTACTATTTATAAGGCGTCCTTCAATATAATAATGTGTTTTTCAAGGTGTAAATATGGCATACAGAGTTCTAAGATGTCATAAATTGTCGTACGATGTTCAAAGGACTCGTACGAATTCATTAGATTTATTATGAAGTTTTATGTTTATATACGATATTGTAAGGTGTTGTTATGACTTGTAAGGCGTCCTACAATATAATATCGTGTTTTTCAAGGTGTTAATATGGCATACAGTGTCGTAAGTTGCCCTAAATTGCCGTACGAAGTTCAAAGGACTCGGACGAATTCATTAGGTTTATTATGGAGTATTAAGTTTTTATAAGGTATTATAAGGTGTTGTTATTATTTGTAAGGCGTCCAACAATATAATATCGTTTTTTCAAGGTGTTAATATGGCATACATTGTCGTAAGTTGTCCTAAATTGTCGTATGATATTCAAAGGACTCGGACGAATTCATTAGGTTTATTATGGAGTTTTAAGTTAATATACGGTTTTGTAAGGTGTTGTTACTATTTATAAGGCGTCCTTCAATATAATAATGAGTTTTTCAAGGTGTTATTATGGCATACAGAGTTGTAAGATGTCATAAATTGTCGTACAATGTTCAAAGGACTCGTACGAATTCATTAGATTTATTATGAAGTTTTATGTTTATATACGGTATTGTAAGGTGTTGTTATGACTTGTAAGGCGTCCTACAATATAATATCGTGTTTTTCAAGGTGTTAATATGGCATACAGTGTCGTAAGTTGCCCTAAATTGTCGTACGATGTTCAAAGGACTCGGACGAATTTATTAGGTTTATTATGGAGTTTTAAGTTTTTATACTGTATTATAAGGTGTTGTTATGATTTGTAAGGCGTCCTACAATATAATATCGTGTTTTTCAAGGTGTTAATATGGCATACATTGTCGTAAGTTGTCCTAAATATTCGTACGATATTCAAAGGACTCGAACGAATTCATTAGGTTTATTATGGAGTTTTAAGTTTATATACGGTTTTGTAAGGTTTTGTTACTATTTATAAGGCGTCCTTCAATATAATAATGTGTTTTTCAAGGTGTTAATATGGCATACAGAGTTCTAAGATGTGATAAATTGTCGTACGATGTTCAAAGGACTCGTACGAATTCATTAGATTTATTATGAAGTTTTATGTTTATATACGGTATTGTAAGGTGTTGTTATGACTTGTAAGGCGTCCTACAATATAATATCGTGTTTTTCAAGGTGTTAATATGGCATACAGTGTCGTAAGTTGCCCTAAATTGTCGTATGATGTTCAAAGGACTCGGACGAATTTATTAGGTTTATTATGGAGTTTTAAGTTTTTATACTGTATTATAAGGTGTTGTTATGATTTGTAAGGCGTCCTACAATATAATATCATGTTTTTCAAGGTGTTAATATGGCATACATTGTCGTAAGTTGTCCTAAATATTCGTACGATATTCAAAGGACTCGGACGAATTCATTAGGTTTATTATGGAGTTTTAAGTTTATATACGGTTTTGTAAGGTTTTGTTACTATTTATAAGGCGTCCTTCAATATAATAATGTGTTTTTCAAGGTGTTAATATGGCATACAGAGTTCTAAGATGTTATAAATTGTCGTACGATGTTCAAAGGACTCGTACGAATTCATTAGATTTATTATGAAGTTTTATGTTTATATACGGTATTGTAAGGTGTTGTTATGACTTGTAAGGCGTCCTACAATATAATATCGTGTTTTTCAAGGTGTTAATATGGCATACAGTGTCGTAAGTTGCCCTAAATTGTCGTACGAAGTTCAAAGGACTCGGACGAATTCATTAGGTTTATTATGGAGTTTTAAGTTTTTATATTGTATTATAAGGTGTTGTTATGATTTGTAAGGCGTCCTACAATATAATATCGTGTTTTTCAAGGTGTTAATATGGCATACATTGTCGTAAGTTGTCCTAAATATTCGTACGATATTCAAAGGACTCGAACGAATTCATTAGGTTTATTATGGAGTTTTAAGTTTATATACGGTATTGTAAGGTGTTGTTACTATTTATAAGGCGTCCTATAATATAATAATGTGTTTTTCATGGTGTTAATATGGCATACAGAGTTGTAAGATGTCCTAAATTGTTGTACGATGTTCAAAGGACTCGTACGAATTCATTAGATTTATTATGTAGTTTTATGTTTATATACGGTATTTTAAGGTGTTGTTATAACTTGTAAGGCGTCCTACAATATAATATCGTGTTTTTCAAGGTGTTAATATGGCATAAAGTGTCGTAAGTTGCCCTAAATTGTCGTACGAAGTTCAAAGGACTCGGACGAATTCATTAGGTTTATTATGGAGTTTTAAGTTTTTATACGGTATTATAAGGTGTTGTTATGATTTGTAAGGCGTCCACAATATAATATCGTGTTTTTCAAGGTGTTAATATGGCATACATTGTCGTAAGTTGTCCTAAATTGTCGTATGATATTCAAAGGACTCGGACGAATTCATTAGGTTTATTATGGAGTTTTAAGTTTATATACGGTTTTGTAAGGTGTTGTTACTATTTATAAGGCGTCCTTCAATATAATAATGTGTTTTCAAGGTGTTAATATGGCATACAGAGTTGTAAGATGTCATAAATTGTCGTACGATGTTCAAAGGACTCGTACGAATTCATTAGATTTATTATGAAGTTTTATGTTTATATACGGTATTGTAAGGTGTTGTTATGACTTGTAAGGCGTCCTACAATATAATATCGTGTTTTTCAAGGTGTTAATATGGCATACAGTGTCGTAAGTTGCCCTAAATTGTCGTACGATGTTCAAAGGACTCGGACGAATTTATTAGGTTTATTATGGAGTTTTAAGTTTTTATACTGTATTATAAGATGTTGTTATGATTTGTAAGGCGTCCTACAATATAATATCGTGTTTTTCAAGGTGTTAATATGGCATACATTGTCGTAAGTTGTCCTAAATATTCGTACGATATTCAAAAGACTCGGACGAATTCATTAGGTTTATTATGGAGTTTTAAGTTTATATACGGTTTTGTAAGGTTTTGTTACTATTTATAAGGCGTCCTTCAATATAATAATGTGTTTTTCAAGGTGTTAATATGGCATACAGAGTTCTAAGATGTCATAAATTGTCGTACGATGTTCAAAGGACTCGTACGAATTCATTAGATTTATTATGAAGTTTTATGTTAATATACGGTATTGTAAGGTGTTGTTATGACTTGTAAGGCGTCCTACAATATAATATCGTGTTTTTCAAGGTGTTAATATGGCATACAGTGCCGTAAGTTGCCCTAAATTGTCGTACGATGTTCAAAGGACTCGGACAAATTTATTAGGTTTATTATGGAGTTTTAAGTTTTTATACTGTATTATAAGATGTTGTTATGATTTGTAAGGCGTCCTACAATATAATATCGTGTTTTTCAAGGTGTTAATATGGCATACATTGTCGTAAGTTATCCTAAATATTCGTACGATATTCAAAGGACTCAGACGAATTCATTAGGTTTATTATGGAGTTTTAAGTTTATATACGGTTTTGTAAGGTTTTGTTACTATTTATAAGGCGTCCTTCAATATAATAATGTGTTTTTCAAGGTGTTAATATGGCATACAGAGTTCTAAGATGTCATAAATTGTCGTACGATGTTCAAAGGACTCGTACGAATTCATTAGATTTATTATGAAGTTTTATGTTAATATACGGTATTGTAAGGTGTTGTTATGACTTGTAAGGCGTCCTACAATATAATATCGTGTTTTTCAAGGTGTTAATATGGCATACAGTGTCGTAAGTTGCCCTAAATTGTCGTACGAAGTTCAAAGGACTCGGACGAATTCATTAGGTTTATTATGGAGTTTTAAGTTTTTATACTGTATTATAAGGTGTTGTTATGATTTTAAGGCGTCCAACAATATAATATCGTATTTTTCAAGGTGTTAATATGGCATACAGAGTTGTATGATGTCCTAAATTGTTATACGATCTTCAAAGGACTCGTACGAATTCATTAGATTTATTATGGAGTTTTATGTTTATATACGGTATTATAAGGTGTAGTTATAACTTGTAAGGCGTCCTGCAATATAATATCGTGATTTTCAAGGTTTTAATATGGCATATAGTGTGGTAAGTTGTCC
Organism: Tagetes erecta; assembly: GCA_030867185.1. Taxonomy (NCBI): domain Eukaryota; kingdom Viridiplantae; phylum Streptophyta; class Magnoliopsida; order Asterales; family Asteraceae; genus Tagetes; species Tagetes erecta. The sequence continues at coordinate 31,100,115 of CM061488.1, forward strand.
TAAATTGTCGTACGATGTTCAAAGGACTCGGACGAATTCATTTGGTTTATTATGGAGTTTTAAGTTTATATACGGTATTATAAGGTGTTGTTATGATTTGTAAGGCGTCTTACAGTATAATAACGTGCTTTTCAAGGTGTTAATATGGCATACAGAGTCGTAAGATGTCCTAAATTGTCGTATGATGTTCAAAGGACTCGTACGAATTCATTAGATTTATTATGAAGTTTTATGTTTATATACGGTATTGTAAGGTGTTGTTATGACTTGTAAGGCGTCCTACAATATAATATCGTGTTTTTCAAGGTGTTAATATGGCATACAATGTCGTAAGTTGTCCTAAATTGTCGTACGATGTTCAAAGGACTCGGACGAATTCATTAGGTTTATTATGGAGTTTTTAGTTTATATACGGTATTATAAGGTGTTGTTATGATTTGTAAGGCGTCCTACAATATAATAACGTGCTTTTCAAGGTGTTAATATGGCATACAGAGTCGTAAGATGTCCTAAATTGTGGTATGATGTTCAAAGGACTCGTACGAATTCATTAGGTTAATTATGAAGTTTTAAGTTTATATACGGTATTGTAAGGTGTTGTTACTATTTATAAGGCGTCCTATAATATAATAATGTGTTTTTCAAGGTGTTAATATGGCATACAGAGTTGTAAGATGTCCTAAATTGTTGTACGATGTTCAAAGGACTCGTACGAATTCATTAGATTTATTATGTAGTTTTATGTTTATATACGGTATTTTAAGGTGTTGTTATAACTTGTAAGGCGTCCTACAATATAATATCGTGTTTTTCAAGGTGTTAATATGGCATACAGTGTCGTAAGTTGCCCTAAATTGTCGTACGAAGTTCAAAGGACTCGGACGAATTCATTAGGTTTATTATGGAGTTTTAAGTTTTTATACGGTATTATAAGGTGTTGTTATGATTTGTAAGGCGTCCAACAATATAATATCGTGTATTTCAAGGTGTTAATATGGCATACATTGTCGTAAGTTGTCCTAAATTGTCGTATGATATTCAAAGGACTCGGACGAATTCATTAGGTTTATTATGGAGTTTTAAGTTTATATACGGTTTTGTAAGGTTTTGTTACTATTTATAAGGCGTCCTTCAATATAATAATGTGTTTTTCAAGGTGTTAATATGGCATACAGAGTTCTAAGATGTCATAAATTGTCGTACGATGTTCAAAGGACTCGTACGAATTCATTAGATTTATTATGAAGTTTTATGTTAATATACGGTATTGTAAGGTGTTGTTATTATTTGTAAGGCGTCCAACAATATAATATCGTTTTTTCAAGGTGTTAATATGGCATACATTGTCGTAAGTTGTCCTAAATTGTCGTATGATATTCAAAGGACTCGGACGAATTCATTAGGTTTATTATGGAGTTTTAAGTTAATATACGGTTTTGTAAGGTGTTGTTACTATTTATAAGGCGTCCTTCAATATAATAATGAGTTTTTCAAGGTGTTATTATGGCATACAGAGTTGTAAGATGTCATAAATTGTCGTACAATGTTCAAAGGACTCGTACGAATTCATTAGATTTATTATGAAGTTTTATGTTTATATACGGTATTGTAAGGTGTTGTTATGACTTGTAAGGCGTCCTACAATATAATATCGTGTTTTTCAAGGTGTTAATATGGCATACAGTGTCGTAAGTTGCCCTAAATTGTCGTACGATGTTCAAAGGACTCGGACGAATTTATTAGGTTTATTATGGAGTTTTAAGTTTTTATACAGTATTATAAGGTGTTGTTATGATTTGTAAGGCGTCCTACAATATAATATCGTGTTTTTCAAGGTGTTAATATGGCATACATTGTCGTAAGTTGTCCTAAATATTCGTACGATATTCAAAGGACTCGAACGAATTCATTAGGTTTATTATGGAGTTTTAAGTTTATATACGGTTTTGTAAGGTTTTGTTACTATTTATAAGGCGTCCTTCAATATAATAATGTGTTTTTCAAGGTGTTAATATGGCATACAGAGTTCTAAGATGTGATAAATTGTCGTACGATGTTCAAAGGACTCGTACGAATTCATTAGATTTATTATGAAGTTTTATGTTTATATACGGTATTGTAAGGTGTTGTTATGACTTGTAAGGCGTCCTACAATATAATATCGTGTTTTTCAAGGTGTTAATATGGCATACAGTGTCGTAAGTTGCCCTAAATTGTCGTATGATGTTCAAAGGACTCGGACGAATTTATTAGGTTTATTATGGAGTTTTAAGTTTTTATACTGTATTATAAGGTGTTGTTATGATTTGTAAGGCGTCCTACAATATAATATCATGTTTTTCAAGGTGTTAATATGGCATACATTGTCGTAAGTTGTCCTAAATATTCGTACGATATTCAAAGGACTCGGACGAATTCATTAGGTTTATTATGGAGTTTTAAGTTTATATACGGTTTTGTAAGGTTTTGTTACTATTTATAAGGCGTCCTTCAATATAATAATGTGTTTTTCAAGGTGTTAATATGGCATACAGAGTTCTAAGATGTTATAAATTGTCGTACGATGTTCAAAGGACTCGTACGAATTCATTAGATTTATTATGAAGTTTTATGTTTATATACGGTATTGTAAGGTGTTGTTATGACTTGTAAGGCGTCCTACAATATAATATCGTGTTTTTCAAGGTGTTAATATGGCATACAGTGTCGTAAGTTGCCCTAAATTGTCGTACGAAGTTCAAAGGACTCGGACGAATTCATTAGGTTTATTATGGAGTTTTAAGTTTTTATATTGTATTATAAGGTGTTGTTATGATTTGTAAGGCGTCCTACAATATAATATCGTGTTTTTCAAGGTGTTAATATGGCATACATTGTCGTAAGTTGTCCTAAATATTCGTACGATATTCAAAGGACTCGAACGAATTCATTAGGTTTATTATGGAGTTTTAAGTTTATATACGGTATTGTAAGGTGTTGTTACTATTTATAAGGCGTCCTATAATATAATAATGTGTTTTTCATGGTGTTAATATGGCATACAGAGTTGTAAGATGTCCTAAATTGTTGTACGATGTTCAAAGGACTCGTACGAATTCATTAGATTTATTATGTAGTTTTATGTTTATATACGGTATTTTAAGGTGTTGTTATAACTTGTAAGGCGTCCTACAATATAATATCGTGTTTTTCAAGGTGTTAATATGGCATACAGTGTCGTAAGTTGCCCTAAATTGTCGTACGAAGTTCAAAGGACTCGGACGAATTCATTAGGTTTATTATGGAGTTTTAAGTTTTTATACGGTATTATAAGGTGTTGTTATGATTTGTAAGGCGTCCACAATATAATATCGTGTTTTTCAAGGTGTTAATATGGCATACATTGTCGTAAGTTGTCCTAAATTGTCGTATGATATTCAAAGGACTCGGACGAATTCATTAGGTTTATTATGGAGTTTTAAGTTTATATACGGTTTTGTAAGGTGTTGTTACTATTTATAAGGCGTCCTTCAATATAATAATGTGTTTTCAAGGTGTTAATATGGCATACAGAGTTGTAAGATGTCATAAATTGTCGTACGATGTTCAAAGGACTCGTACGAATTCATTAGATTTATTATGAAGTTTTATGTTTATATACGGTATTGTAAGGTGTTGTTATGACTTGTAAGGCGTCCTACAATATAATATCGTGTTTTTCAAGGTGTTAATATGGCATACAGTGTCGTAAGTTGCCCTAAATTGTCGTACGATGTTCAAAGGACTCGGACGAATTTATTAGGTTTATTATGGAGTTTTAAGTTTTTATACTGTATTATAAGATGTTGTTATGATTTGTAAGGCGTCCTACAATATAATATCGTGTTTTTCAAGGTGTTAATATGGCATACATTGTCGTAAGTTGTCCTAAATATTCGTACGATATTCAAAAGACTCGGACGAATTCATTAGGTTTATTATGGAGTTTTAAGTTTATATACGGTTTTGTAAGGTTTTGTTACTATTTATAAGGCGTCCTTCAATATAATAATGTGTTTTTCAAGGTGTTAATATGGCATACAGAGTTCTAAGATGTCATAAATTGTCGTACGATGTTCAAAGGACTCGTACGAATTCATTAGATTTATTATGAAGTTTTATGTTAATATACGGTATTGTAAGGTGTTGTTATGACTTGTAAGGCGTCCTACAATATAATATCGTGTTTTTCAAGGTGTTAATATGGCATACAGTGCCGTAAGTTGCCCTAAATTGTCGTACGATGTTCAAAGGACTCGGACAAATTTATTAGGTTTATTATGGAGTTTTAAGTTTTTATACTGTATTATAAGATGTTGTTATGATTTGTAAGGCGTCCTACAATATAATATCGTGTTTTTCAAGGTGTTAATATGGCATACATTGTCGTAAGTTATCCTAAATATTCGTACGATATTCAAAGGACTCAGACGAATTCATTAGGTTTATTATGGAGTTTTAAGTTTATATACGGTTTTGTAAGGTTTTGTTACTATTTATAAGGCGTCCTTCAATATAATAATGTGTTTTTCAAGGTGTTAATATGGCATACAGAGTTCTAAGATGTCATAAATTGTCGTACGATGTTCAAAGGACTCGTACGAATTCATTAGATTTATTATGAAGTTTTATGTTAATATACGGTATTGTAAGGTGTTGTTATGACTTGTAAGGCGTCCTACAATATAATATCGTGTTTTTCAAGGTGTTAATATGGCATACAGTGTCGTAAGTTGCCCTAAATTGTCGTACGAAGTTCAAAGGACTCGGACGAATTCATTAGGTTTATTATGGAGTTTTAAGTTTTTATACTGTATTATAAGGTGTTGTTATGATTTTAAGGCGTCCAACAATATAATATCGTATTTTTCAAGGTGTTAATATGGCATACAGAGTTGTATGATGTCCTAAATTGTTATACGATCTTCAAAGGACTCGTACGAATTCATTAGATTTATTATGGAGTTTTATGTTTATATACGGTATTATAAGGTGTAGTTATAACTTGTAAGGCGTCCTGCAATATAATATCGTGATTTTCAAGGTTTTAATATGGCATATAGTGTGGTAAGTTGTCCTAAATTGTCGTACGATGTTCAAAGGACTCGGACGAATTCATTTGGTTTATTATGGAGTTTTAAGTTTATATACGGTATTATAAGGTGTTGTTATGATTTGTAAGGCGTCTTACAGTATAATAACGTGCTTTTCAAGGTGTTAATATGGCATACAGAGTCGTAAGATGTCCTAAATTGTCGTATGATGTTCAAAGGACTCGTACGAATTCATTAGATTTATTATGAAGTTTTATGTTTATATACGGTATTGTAAGGTGTTGTTATGACTTGTAAGGCGTCCTACAATATAATATCGTGTTTTTCAAGGTGTTAATATGGCATACAATGTCGTAAGTTGTCCTAAATTGTCGTACGATGTTCAAAGGACTCGGACGAATTCATTAGGTTTATTATGGAGTTTTTAGTTTATATACGGTATTATAAGGTGTTGTTATGATTTGTAAGGCGTCCTACAATATAATAACGTGCTTTTCAAGGTGTTAATATGGCATACAGAGTCGTAAGATGTCCTAAATTGTGGTATGATGTTCAAAGGACTCGTACGAATTCATTAGGTTAATTATGAAGTTTTAAGTTTATATACGGTATTGTAAGGTGTTGTTACTATTTATAAGGCGTCCTATAATATAATAATGTGTTTTTCAAGGTGTTAATATGGCATACAGAGTTGTAAGATGTCCTAAATTGTTGTACGATGTTCAAAGGACTCGTACGAATTCATTAGATTTATTATGTAGTTTTATGTTTATATACGGTATTTTAAGGTGTTGTTATAACTTGTAAGGCGTCCTACAATATAATATCGTGTTTTTCAAGGTGTTAATATGGCATACAGTGTCGTAAGTTGCCCTAAATTGTCGTACGAAGTTCAAAGGACTCGGACGAATTCATTAGGTTTATTATGGAGTTTTAAGTTTTTATACGGTATTATAAGGTGTTGTTATGATTTGTAAGGCGTCCAACAATATAATATCGTGTATTTCAAGGTGTTAATATGGCATACATTGTCGTAAGTTGTCCTAAATTGTCGTATGATATTCAAAGGACTCGGACGAATTCATTAGGTTTATTATGGAGTTTTAAGTTTATATACGGTTTTGTAAGGTTTTGTTACTATTTATAAGGCGTCCTTCAATATAATAATGTGTTTTTCAAGGTGTTAATATGGCATACAGAGTTCTAAGATGTCATAAATTGTCGTACGATGTTCAAAGGACTCGTACGAATTCATTAGATTTATTATGAAGTTTTATGTTAATATACGGTATTGTAAGGTGTTGTTATGACTTGTAAGGCGTCCTACAATATAATATCGTGTTTTTCAAGGTGTTAATATGGCATACAGTGCCGTAAGTTGCCCTAAATTGTCGTACGATGTTCAAAGGACTCGGACGAATTTATTAGGTTTATTATGGAGTTTTAAGTTTTTATACTGTATTATAAGATGTTGTTATGATTTGTAAGGCGTCCTACAATATAATATCGTGTTTTTCAAGGTGTTAATATGGCATACATTGTCGTAAGTTGTCCTAAATATTCGTACGATATTCAAAGGACTCGGACGAATTCATTAGGTTTATTATGGAGTTTTAAGTTTATATACGGTTTTGTAAGGTTTTGTTACTATTTATAAGGCGTCCTTCAATATAATAATGTGTTTTTCAAGGTGTTAATATGGCATACAGAGTTCTAAGATGTCATAAATTGTCGTACGATGTTCAAAGGACTCGTACGAATTCATTAGATTTATTATGAAGTTTTATGTTAATATACGGTATTGTAAGGTGTTGTTATGACTTGTAAGGCGTCCTACAATATAATATCGTGTTTTTCAAGGTGTTAATATGGCATACAGTGTCGTAAGTTGCCCTAAATTGTCGTACGAAGTTCAAAGGACTCGGACGAATTCATTAGGTTTATTATGGAGTTTTAAGTTTTTATACGGTATTATAAGGTGTTGTTATGATTTTAAGGCGTCCAACAATATAATATCGTGTTTTTCAAGGTGTTAATATGGCATACAGAGTTGTATGATGTCCTAAATTGTTATACGATCTTCAAAGGACTCGTACGAATTCATTAGATTTATTATGGAGTTTTATGTTTATATACGGTATTATAAGGTGTAGTTATAACTTGTAAGGCGTCCTGCAATATAATATCGTGATTTTCAAGGTTTTAATATGGCATATAGTGTGGTAAGTTGTCCTAAATTGTCGTACGATGTTCAAAGGACTCGGACGAATTCATTTGGTTTATTATGGAGTTTTAAGTTTATATACGGTATTATAAGGTGTTGTTATGATTTGTAAGGCGTCTTACAGTATAATAACGTGCTTTTCAAGGTGTTAATATGGCATACAAAGTCGAAAGATGTCCTAAATTGTCGTATGATGTTCAAAGGACTCGTACGAATTCGTTAGATTTATTATGAAGTTTTATGTTTATATACGGTATTGTAAGGTGTTGTTATGACTTGTAAGGCGTCCTACAATATAATATCGTGTTTTTCAAGGTGTTAATATGGCATACAATGTCGTAAGTTGTCATAAATTGTCGTACGATGTTCAAAGGACTCGGACGAATTCATTAGGTTTATTATGGAGTTTTTAGTTTATATACGGTATTATAAGGTGTTGTTATGATTTGTAATGCGTCCTACAATATAATAACGTGCTTTTCAAGGTGTTAATATGGCATACATAGTCGTAAGATGTCCTAAATTGTCGTAAGATGTTCAAAGGACTCGTACGAATTCATTAGGTTAATTATGGAGTTTTAAGTTTATATACGGTATTGTAAGGTATTGTTACTATTTATAAGGCGTCCTATAATATAATAATGTGTTTTTCAAGGTGTTAATATGGCATACAGAGTTGTAAGATGTCCTAAATTGTCGTACGATGTTCAAAGGACTCGTACGAATTCATTAGATTTATTATGGAGTTTTATGTTTATATACGGTATTTTAAGGTGTTGTTATAACTTGTAAGGTGTCCTACAATATAATATCGTGTTTTTCAAGGTGTTAATATGGCATACAGTGTCGTAAGTTGCCCTAAATTTTCGTACGAAGTTCAAAGGACTCGGACGAATTCATTAGGTTTATTATGGAGTTTTAAGTTTTTATACGGTATTATAAGGTGTTGTTATTATTTGTAAGGCGTCCAACAATATAATATCGTTTTTTCAAGGTGTTAATATGGCATACATTGTCGTAAGTTGTCCTAAATTGTCGTATGATATTCAAAGGACTCGAACGAATTCATTAGGTTTATTATGGAGTTTTAAGTTTATATACGGTTTTGTAAGGTTTTGTTACTATTTATAAGGCGTCCTTCAATATAATAATGTGTTTTTCAAGGTGTTAATATGGCATACAGAGTTCTAAGATGTCATAAATTGTCGTACGATGTTCAAAGGACTCGTACGAATTCATTAGATTTATTATGAAGTTTTATGTTAATATACGGTATTTTAAGTTGTTGTTATGACTTGTAAGGCGTCCTACAATATAATATCGTGTTTTTCAAGGTGTTAATATGGCATACAGTGTCGTAAGTTGCCCTAAATTGTCGTACGATGTTCAAAGGACTCGGACGAATTTATTAGGTTTATTATGGAGTTTTAAGTTTTTATACTGTATTATAAGATGTTGTTATGATTTGTAAGGCGTCCTACAATATAATATCGTGTTTTTCAAGGTGTTAATATGGCATACATTGTCGTAAGTTGTCCTAAATATTCGTACGATATTCAAAGGACTCGGACGAATTCATTAGGTTTATTATGGAGTTTTAAGTTTATATACGGTTTTGTAAGGTTTTGTTACTATTTATAAGGCGTCCTTCAATATAATAATGTGTTTTTCAAGGTGTTAATATGGCATACAGAGTTCTAAGATGTCATAAATTGTCGTACGATGTTCAAAGGACTCGTACGAATTCATTAGATTTATTATGAAGTTTTATGTTAATATACGGTATTGTAAGGTGTTGTTATGACTTGTAAGGCGTCCTACAATATAATATCGTGTTTTTCAAGGTGTTAATATGGCATACAGTGTCGTAAGTTGCCCTAAATTGTCGTACGAAGTTCAAAGGACTCGGACGAATTCATTAGGTTTATTATGGAGTTTTAAGTTTTTATACGGTATTATAAGGTGTTGTTATGATTTTAAGGCGTCCAACAATATAATATCGTGTTTTTCAAGGTGTTAATATGGCATACAGAGTTGTATGATGTCCTAAATTGTTATACGATCTTCAAAGGACTCGTACGAATTCATTAGATTTATTATGGAGTTTTATGTTTATATACGGTATTATAAGGTGTAGTTATAACTTGTAAGGCGTCCTGCAATATAATATCGTGATTTTCAATGTTTTAATATGGCATATAGTGTGGTAAGTTGTCCTAAATTGTCGTACGATGTTCAAAGGACTCGGACGAATTCATTTGGTTTATTATGGAGTTTTAAGTTTATATACGGTATTATAAGGTGTTGTTATGATTTGTAAGGCGTCTTACAGTATAATAACGTGCTTTTCAAGGTGTTAATATGGCATACAAAGTCGAAAGATGTCCTAAATTGTCGTATGATGTTCAAAGGACTCGTACGAATTCGTTAGATTTATTATGAAGTTTTATGTTTATATACGGTATTGTAAGGTGTTGTTATGACTTGTAAGGCGTCCTACAATATAATATCGTGTTTTTCAAGGTGTTAATATGGCATACAATGTCGTAAGTTGTCATAAATTGTCGTACGATGTTCAAAGGACTCGGACGAATTCATTAGGTTTATTATGGAGTTTTTAGTTTATATACGGTATTATAAGGTGTTGTTATGATTTGTAATGCGTCCTACAATATAATAACGTGCTTTTCAAGGTGTTAATATGGCATACAGAGTCGTAAGATGTCCTAAATTGTCGTAAGATGTTCAAAGGACTCGTACGAATTCATTAGGTTAATTATGGAGTTTTAAGTTTATATACGGTATTGTAAGGTGTTGTTACTATTTATAAGGCGTCCTATAATATAATAATGTGTTTTTCAAGGTGTTAATATGGCATACAGAGTTGTAAGATGTCCTAAATTGTCGTACGATGTTCAAAGGACTCGTACGAATTCATTAGATTTATTATGAAGTTTTATGTTTATATACGGTATTGTAAGGTGTTGTTATGACTTGTAAAGGCGTCCTACAATATAATATCGTGTTTTTCAAGGTGTTAATATGGCATACAGTGTCGTAAGTTGCCCTAAATTGTCGTACGAAGTTCAAAGGACCGGACGAATTCATTAGGTTTATTATGGAGTTTTAAGTTTTTATACCGTATTATAAGGTGTTGTAATGATTTGTAAGGCGTCCAACAATATAATATCGTGTTTTTCAAGGTGTTAATATGGCATACAGAGTTGTATGATGTCCTAAATTGTTGTACGATCTTCAAAGGACTCGTACGAATTCATTAGATTTATTATGGAGTTTTATGTTTATATACGGTATTATAAGGTGTAGTTATAACTTGTAAGGCGTCCTGCAATATAATATCGTGATTTTCAATGTTTTAATATGGCATATAGTGTGGTAAGTTGTCCTAAATTGTCGTACGATGTTCAAAGGACTCGGACGAATTCATTTGGTTTATTATGGAGTTTTAAGTTTATATACGGTATTATAAGGTGTTGTTATGATTTGTAAGGCGTCTTACAGTATAATAACGTGCTTTTCAAGGTGTTAATATGGCATACAAAGTCGAAAGATGTCCTAAATTGTCGTATGATGTTCAAAGGACTCGTACGAATTCGTTAGATTTATTATGAAGTTTTATGTTTATATACGGTATTGTAAGGTGTTGTTATGACTTGTAAGGCGTCCTACAATATAATATCGTGTTTTTCAAGGTGTTAATATGGCATACAATGTCGTAAGTTGTCATAAATTGTCGTACGATGTTCAAAGGACTCGGACGAATTCATTAGGTTTATTATGGAGTTTTTAGTTTATATACGGTATTATAAGGTGTTGTTATGATTTGTAATGCGTCCTACAATATAATAACGTGCTTTTCAAGGTGTTAATATGGCATACAGAGTCGTAAGATGTCCTAAATTGTCGTAAGATGTTCAAAGGACTCGTACGAATTCATTAGGTTAATTATGGAGTTTTAAGTTTATATACGGTATTGTAAGGTGTTGTTACTATTTATAAGGCGTCCTATAATATAATAATGTGTTTTTCAAGGTGTTAATATGGCATACAGAGTTGTAAGATGTCCTAAATTGTCGTACGATGTTCAAAGGACTCGTACGAATTCATTAGATTTATTATGAAGTTTTATGTTTATATACGGTATTGTAAGGTGTTGTTATGACTTGTAAGGCGTCCTACAATATAATATCGTGTTTTTCAAGGTGTTAATATGGCATACAGTGTCGTAAGTTGCCCTAAATTGTCGTACGAAGTTCAAAGGACCGGACGAATTCATTAGGTTTATTATGGAGTTTTAAGTTTTTATACCGTATTATAAGGTGTTGTAATGATTTGTAAGGCGTCCAACAATATAATATCGTGTTTTTCAAGGTGTTAATATGGCATACAGAGTTGTATGATGTCCTAAATTGTTGTACGATCTTCAAAGGACTCGTACGAATTCATTAGATTTATTATGGAGTTTTATGTTTATATACGGTATTATAAGGTGTAGTTATAACTTGTAAGGTGTCCTGCAATATAATATCGTGATTTTCAAGGTTTTAATATGGCATATAGTGTGGTAAGTTGTCCTAAATTGTCGTACGATGTTCAAAGGACTCGGACGAATTCATTTGGTTTATTATGGAGTTTTAAGTTTATATACGGTATTATAAGGTGTTGTTATGATTTGTAAGGCGTCTTACAGTATAATAACGTGCTTTTCAAGGTGTTAATATGGCATACAGAGTCGAAAGATGTCCTAAATTGTCGTATGATGTTCAAAGGACTCGTACGAATTCGTTAGATTTATTATGAAGTTTTATGTTTATATACGGTATTGTAAGGTGTTGTTATGACTTGTAAGGCGTCCTACAATATAATATCGTGTTTTTCAAGGTGTTAATATGGCATACAATGTCGTAAGTTGTCATAAATTGTCGTACGATGTTCAAAGGACTCGGACGAATTCATTAGGTTTATTATGGAGTTTTTAGTTTATATACGGTATTATAAGGTGTTGTTATGATTTGTAATGCGTCCTACAATATAATAACGTGCTTTTCAAGGTGTTAATATGGCATACAGAGTCGTAAGATGTCCTAAATTGTCGTAAGATGTTCAAATGACTCGTACGAATTCATTAGGTTAATTATGGAGTTTTAAGTTTATATACGGTATTGTAAGGTGTTGTTACTATTTATAAGGCGTCCTATAATATAATAATGTGTTTTTCAAGGTGTTAATATGGCATACAGAGTTGTAAGATGTCCTAAATTGTCGTATGATGTTCAAAGGACTCGTACGAATTCATTAGATTTATTATGGAGTTTTATGTTTATATACGGTATTTTAAGGTGTTGTTATAACTTGTAAGGTGTCCTACAATATAATATCGTGTTTTTCAAGGTGTTAATATGGCATAAAGTGTCGTAAGTTGCCCTAAATTTTCGTACGAAGTTCAAAGGACTCGGACGAATTCATTAGGTTTATTATGGAGTTTTAAGTTTTTATACGGTATTATAAGGTGTTGTTATTATTTGTAAGGCGTCCAACAATATAATATCGTTTTTTCAAGGTGTTAATATGGCATACATTTTCGTAAGTTGTCCTAAATTGTCGTATGATATTCAAAGGACTCGGACGAATTCATTAGGTTTATTATGAAGTTTTATGTTAATATACGGTATTGTAAGGTGTTGTTATGACTTGTAAGGCGTCCTACAATATAATATCGTGTTTTTCAAGGTGTTAATATGGCATACAGTGTCGTAAGTTGCCCTAAATTGTCGTACGAAGTTCAAAGGACTCGGACGAATTCATTAGGTTTATTATGGAGTTTTAAGTTTTTATACGGTATTATAAGGTGTTGTTATGATTTGTAAGGCGTCCAACAATATAATATCGTGTTTTTCAAGGTGTTAATATGGCATACAGAGTTGTATGATGTCCTAAATTGTTATACGATCTTCAAAGGACTCGTACGAATTCATTAGATTTATTATGGAGTTTTATGTTTATATACGGTATTATAAGGTGTAGTTATAACTTGTAAGGCGTCCTGCAATATAATATCGTGATTTTCAAGGTTTTAATATGGCATATAGTGTGGTAAGTTGTCCTAAATTGTCGTACGATATTCAAAGGACTCGGACGAATTCATTTGGTTTATTATGGAGTTTTAAGTTTATATACGGTATTATAAGGTGTTGTTATGATTTGTAAGGCGTCTTACAGTATAATAACGTGCTTTTCAAGGTGTTAATATGGCATACAGAGTCGAAAGATGTCCTAAATTGTCGTATGATGTTCAAAGGACTCGTACGAATTCGTTAGATTTATTATGAAGTTTTATGTTTATATACGGTATTGTAAGGTGTTGTTATGACTTGTAAGGCGTCCTACTATATAATATCGTGTTTTTCAAGGTGTTAATATGGCATACAATGTCGTAAGTTGTCATAAATTGTCGTACGATGTTCAAAGGACTCGGACGAATTCATTAGGTTTATTATGGAGTTTTTAGTTTATATACGGTATTATAAGGTGTTGTTATGATTTGTAATGCGTCCTACAATATAATAACGTGCTTTTCAAGGTGTTAATATGGCATACAGAGTCGTAAGATGTCCTAAATTGTCGTAAGATGTTCAAATGACTCGTACGAATTCATTAGGTTAATTATGGAGTTTTAAGTTTATATACGGTATTGTAAGGTGTTGTTACTATTTATAAGGCGTCCAATAATATAATAATGTGTTTTTCAAGGTGTTAATATGGCATACTGAGTTGTAAGATGTCCTAAATTGTCGTACGATGTTCAAAGGACTCGTACGAATTCATTAGATTTATTATGGAGTTTTATGTTTATATACGGTATTTTAAGGTGTTGTTATAACTTGTAAGGTGTCCTACAATATAATATCGTGTTTTTCAAGGTGTTAATATGGCATACAGTGTCGTAAGTTGCCCTAAATTTTCGTACGAAGTTCAAAGGACTCGGACGAATTCATTAGGTTTATTATGGAGTTTTAAGTTTTTATACGGTATTATAAGGTGTTGTTATTATTTGTAAGGCGTCCAACAATATAATATCGTTTTTTCAAGGTGTTAATATGGCATACATTGTCGTAAGTTGTCCTAAATTGTCGTATGATATTCAAAGGACTCGGACGAATTCATTAGGTTTATTATGAAGTTTTATGTTAATATACGGTATTGTAAGGTGTTGTTATGACTTGTAAGGCGTCCTACAATATAATATCGTGTTTTTCAAGGTGTTAATATGGCATACAGTGTCGTAAGTTGCCCTAAATTGTCGTACGAAGTTCAAAGGACTCGGACGAATTCATTAGGTTTATTATGGAGTTTTAAGTTTTTATACGGTATTATAAGGTGTTGTTATGATTTGTAAGGCGTCCAACAATATAATATCGTGTTTTTCAAGGTGTTAATATGGCATACAGAGTTGTATGATGTCCTAAATTGTTATACGATCTTCAAAGGACTCGTACGAATTCATTAGATTTATTATGGAGTTTTATGTTTATATACGGTATTATAAGGTGTAGTTATAACTTGTAAGGCGTCCTGCAATATAATATCGTGATTTTCAAGGTTTTAATATGGCATATAGTGTGGTAAGTTGTCCTAAATTGTCGTACGATATTCAAAGGACTCGGACGAATTCATTTGGTTTATTATG